>CM064514.1:59104362-59719979 GCA_032716605.1 Paralithodes platypus
TAATGTATAAGGGATTTAGGTAGGTGCATTAGAGAGATAAATAGATAGAGCAACGGACTTTGGTCCAACTTTTTTTCAAGCAACGGACTTGTGTCCGTTGCTGGGTCCATTGTCCCGGCTACGGACAGAGTCCGTTAAATCCGAAATCCGTTTGTATCGGGGTCCGTTAAATCGAGCGTCGACTGTACATGCGGATTGGGACAAGCAAGATAGACAAGGTAGGATACAGTATGTATGAAGCGATGGAGGAAGTTAATGTAGAAAAGGATATAGGAGTAGTGATAGACAATAAGTTAAATTTCTCAGAACATTTAGCGGAAAAGATAAACAAAGCCAATAGAATTGTAAAGGCTGATAAGGAGGACATTAGTGTACACTTGAACGAAGAAATCTTCAGGAATCTCTATACAGCGCTAGTTAGGCCACACCTGGAATATGCGAAACCAGGTGTGGGCTCCATATATGGTAAAGGATATAGAAGCAGTGGAAAAAGTGCAGAGGAGAGCTAGCAAGCTAGTACCAACGTTGAAGAACGCGGGCTATGAGCAGAGGGTGAGGACACGGGCTTCCGACACTGGCATATAGGAGAAAGAGAGGGATATGGTAGAGACTTTTAAGATAGTGGCAGGAATGTATGATGAGGATGTGTGTGAAGGTATCTTCTTGATGCGGGAGGGAACAAGAACGAGAGGACACTCTAAAGAAAATTTACAAGGAAAGAAATAGGCTTGAAAAGGCAAAGAACTCATTTTGTGATAGAGTGGTAAATGAGTGGAACGCACTGCCCCAGTATGTAGTCGTTTCCGAATTCAATAAGGAAGTTTGAAAGTAATCTTGGTAAAGCATGGGAAGACAAGATTTGAAGTTTGATTATAAAGCAAAAATACAGAATAGTAAAAATGTTGCATCTGCTACCGCCGCCGCCAACATCGTGAATGACCGCAGCAGTGCAAGTGCTGACACTGAGCTGGATACACAGGCCTAGTTTGCCTTTTTCCAGAGGATCTACTGTAAGAAACTGTAAGAAATAACAAACAAGGGCCAGGAACCTGGTAGGGCTCTGAGGCACCGGCAGCTTGAAAGCCTGTAAGCTTGTTTTGAAAGCCGTCCGTCCGACGCATGTAAACAACAGCCGGTTGGACCGACGTCGCGCATCTCCGACCACAAGAAGGAGAGGCGTCGCTTGTTTGTGTGTGGCTGTGTGTTATTGTTTAGTATTGAAAAGTGGCTGATATGGCTGACATCGCCACAAAGTTCTCCACGGAAATCGTCATCACAACTGAACCAGTTGATTTAGAGAGCTCTACTCAACGCCATTCTACAGGTACGAAATACATCTACGCTTGGGGATGCAAGGGAATGCGGAAGCAGTCAAAATAACAAAGATACGGTAGTCTAGGCGTAGACGTTTTTCGGCCAAAAACCCCCGGGTTTGGGGGAATATTTATAGAATGCGTAGCCAGTCCCGGAGGGTTAAAAGGACAACCGGGCTCCTGCCCTTCGCAAGGCGTGTAATTTTAAAATGACACCCGGGCAGGAAGGGTTAACCCATTGACTGCGGGAGATGTTCCGGAACACCATGGCAATTTACAGGCTTTTAAAGCCTCTTAACCCTTCTGGCCCGGGCTCGCCCTCCTAAGGACGTTGAGACCCGGGCGATATGGCTGAAGTACATCTACTCCTAGGCTACCGTAGCTTTGTTATTTTAACTGCTAGAAAATTCCAATGCATTTTTAAACGTACTGTGGTTTCCAATCTATAAACTGGCATTAAGTAGAGCTCTCTAAGTTAATTGGTTCAGTTGTGATGACGATTTCCGTGGAGCGCATTTTTCCGCGATTTTAGCAATGTTACACACTTTTCAAGATTGAATCTGTCTTTGCAGACCACACAACAACAAAGCTCCGACGTCTGCTTGCTGCCAGAGGTGCGTGCGTCGCCTCCGACAGGCTTTGTTTACATACGTTGGATGTGCGGCTTTCAAAACAAGCTGAATAGGCTTTCAAGCTTACGGACTACATAAGGACACCCGGGTTCCTGCCCATCTGCCGCGGTGTCCTTTTAAAATGACAACCGGGCGGGAAGGGTTAAAGCCTTTACAATAGAGTGCGAGGGAGCACGACAGGCAACCGGTCCTTCCTCCAGCCAGCCGGCCGGTGCAATGAGGAGTATGAGCCATACTCTCGCTAAATATACAGCGCTGCCAAAGGCAAATGTAGCGCAACATTAGCGGTAATTGCTCATTTTACCGAATGTCTATGGTAGCCCACGAGCTACGAAGCTCGTTTTGGTGTCATTTTGAAGCAATTTTTTTTTCTAGTTTATGGCTGAATACATTTAATTTCATTCAGACACTTGCTCAACCCTTCCAGCCCGGCTGTCCTTTTATAAGGACAACCGCGGCAGTTTGGGCAGGACCCCGGGTGTCCTTATAACAGGCAGTAAGCTTGAAAGCCTATTCAGCTTGGTCTGAACGCCGTGCGTCCGACGCATGTAAACAAAGCCGGTCATTGCGTCACCGCACCTCCGAAAACAACAAGGAGATGTCGGATCAGTGTTGTTGTTGTATGGTATGACGAAATTAGTGTCTGAAAAGGTCCGATATTGTCAACATCGCGGCAAAATTCGCTCCACGGAAATAGTCATCACAACTGAACCAGTTGACTTACAGAGCTCTACTCAATGCCAGTCTACAGATTGGAAACCGCACTACATTTATAGATGCGTGGGAAATTTCTAGCAGTTAAAATAACAAAGATACGGTAGCCTAGGCCTAGACATTTTTCGGCCAAATCGCCCGGGTACTCCACACTGTCCCTTAAGAGGGCGAGCCCGGGTGAGAAGGGTTAATCAATCAGGAGTGCCTGAATGAGCCCTAATATGGCAGAAATTGGCGGAAATATGCCCGCAGCGTAAGTGTTAATATTTAATATGTAAGGTTCAATTATGCGCAATAGTTCACATTGTGCCCCTTTAAGTGATTATATCACCAAAACAATTTAACTTCATGCTTGTTTTCCTGAATTTTCTCACATCAACAAAATTACCCTGGTTTGTCACCCTGACACGGATTAGCATTCTACAGGTATCTTCATTATTAACCCCTTGAAGCTCTGACGCGTTTTAGCAGGCTATTTTGGCTATCATTAGACGATTTAATGCAGCTTAGGAAGGATCTGTGCGAATTTAAACGGTAAAGATTGTCTCAACCCTCTGACTTTCCATACACCCTTCCTAATCGGAATAAAATCTTCTAATAATTACCAGAAAACAAAACAAATGCGTATTGGAGCTTGAAAGGGTTAAAGTTAATTTCGTCCTTTGCAAATTTTTGTAGCCAATTATCAGTTATATTGATAAATTATGTATACATTAGTAAATTTGAGAATGCCCAACATGATTATTCATATTCAGCACTTCAAAATTATGTAGTTATGTTGACAGTCTCGCTCGCTCTCTCGCTCTCTTGCTCTCTCGCTCTCTCGCTCTCTCTCTCTCTCGCTCTCTCGCTCTCTCGTTCTCTCTCTCTCTCGCTCTCTCGTTCTCTCGTTCTCTCTCTCTCTCTCTCTCTCTCTCTCTCTCTCTCTCTCTCTCTCTCTCTCTCTCTCGCTCTCGCTCTGTGTGTGCTACTGAAGCTGTAAACCCACTTTTTCCCCCTCTGTACAGCGGGAGACATGCTAGTGAACCAGGTGCTGACTGAAGAAGTGCTGGACCGTTGTGTTGAGCTGACACAGTTCCAGACCGGCTGTCCCAAGTCAGTATCTATCTTAACCCCTTGAGGATTATGACACTTTTTGACACTTTATTCTGGCTATTATTTGATAACTTTATTAAGCTTAGGAAGAAATTGTGAGAGCTAGAGACTTATAGAGATATTTTATACTCTTTTGCAGTTTATACCATTTTGCTTCCTCGAGACCCTCAGTACCGTATATTGTATATAATCATCTAATGATAGCCAGAATAAACTGTCAAAACATGTCATTATCCACAAGTAATTACATGATTTGAAAATATTTTGTGATTCTATAGTCTATTCATTATCATAGGCTAGAAATCTTGACCACTAACCTAACTCAGAAAAGATCCCCAAAGATACTGTAGGTAGATAGATATTTCTACCATTTGGTAAGAGTCAGCTAGGTACTGTATGTATGTATTTACAGTATGTATATACTCGGGCACAAATCCTATTGCTGTGGGTGGCCGACTCGAGACAGAGCTCGGGCATAAACAACATTAAGAGTTCCAATTCTTAGGGTCCGTCCGGGACTACTTTAGCGTTCCCTCGGCCCTTACTCTGTCTCGTCTAGTAGGTGAATTTTACAAGGGGAGGAGGATTCCTAGACCCCTACCCCCAGAAGGAAAAGTTGGACAGTAAGAGGGACAGACAGAAACGGCTAAGGTTGGGAAGAGGATGCCAAACCCCACTCTGGATAGGACCAGCCCTCACCTTAGGTACGGTACCGGTAATAGGTGTGGAAATATTCAACCCATTTGGTCTTGCCCATTTTAAGTTACAGATGATAGAGATAAAGAATTATGGCCTACTTATGAATAAACTATAATTATTATGTTCTCTCCACCAACCAACTTTACTCCTAAACTCGATTAATGAAATTAACAAACACATGTGTCAGTCCGGGGATTCGAACCCAGGACGCTCACACCGAAAATCAACACACTTGTGCATTGCGCCACGAAGACAGTTATATAGTCATTGTCATTGTCATAGTTTCATAGGCTTTGAGAATTTTAATAAGGAAAGCAGACACAGAATATGTATTGATGAATGACATCTAGGATTTTTTTTTAGAAAAGTTATTCTATATATAAGTATAGTATGTGTATTTATTTAAAACGGTTTTATATACCGATATACAGTATTATATTGATGTGAAGAATAGTTTTAAAGTGTGTGTGTGTGGTTGCTTACATAGATGTACAGGAGTGCATGCATGTACTGTACAGTCACTTTTATTAATACTGATACAGTGGAGCCCCCACCTTAGCTCCTAATCGGTTCCACAGAAATCGAGCTAAGAGTGAAACAGCCAAGATCGAGGCACTGTTCTTATGGGGAAAATTCTAATCGGTTCTGTGCTCATTTTAAAAGTAGCACTTTTTCCCAGTTTTAGTCTATGAAAACATGTTTTTTTGTCTACATAAAGTAGGCCTAAATCTTATGCATTGTAAATAATAATGTAGACATGGCTAAATAACAGTCCTAACCATAAAACTTAGATGCATTATAAATACTGTAGATTGGGGCATTGATCTTATCATGGGAAAAATGTTAGGCCTAGGTTCTAAATTCGTCCAATCACCTCTCAAGTACCCATTTCGCCCCAAATACATTCAATAAATACATATGAGGAAAATACGTATAAATGCATATTATGAGAAGATTACTTACCACATAGACTTTATTTTAAATCAGTCATATTAAGCCTACCCTAACATCGTCTAGGCCTATTTCCGCCGCTTTCGTCAGACATGGACTGGCGTTTGCTCTGCGTTTTGACCATGAATTTCCTTCATTGCTACGACCAGGCCCACCATTATCACCAGGTGTACTAGAGGTTATAATAAACGCGAGAGATAAGAGGTTCAGGCACAAAAAAGCTTGCAAACAGCTGTGGACTGTAAGCATCTGGCTAGTGTTGACGTCATACAAAGATGGCGGCAGCAGCTTGCGCATTTGACGTTCGGATTCACTCGGATTTCGTCTCTAAGCGGCCTTGACAATTGCAGATTCTTTTAGTTCAGTTAACTTTTTTTATTGTTTTTGTTTGTTTTCTAGTTTTTTGTCAAGTTTTTAATTATTTTTGCATTTTTTCGGGTTTCGACTGGGATTTTTGTGCCAAGATTGAAGCTTTTAGAGCGAACATGGAAATTGGGAATATTTGGTGTGTACCGCGAAAATTAAATCAGCGAAGACTGCTGTGGCGAAGATGGGGCTCCACTGTATATACTACAGTAAACTTCCGTTAATCCGAAGGGCAGCGGACCGGCTCTCGTTCGGATTAGTGGATTTTTCGGATTATCGGACTTTACCCCTATGAACCTGTGTATGACGAAAACATTGAGACATTAGGCCACCCAAATGACACAATGGTGCACACACACATATCATATGTTCATGAAATCACTTCAAAAGTTTACCATTGTCATTGTAGCCTATTAACTACTTCAAAACATTCAGATTAATGGTCAAAGGAATCTGCTGATATAAACGTCTTCTTCTTCTTCCATCTACTAGCGAGTTTGTCTTGCTCTTGAAGATCAGATGTGGTTCGGGAAGTAATGCCTTAACAACGGCACTTCCCTGAGAGGTTCTTGTAATTTTCCTTTTGTGATTTTCCTTTTGTGACGTGCTCTGTTATATTATATTGTATTGAAAGCACCCTTGTCTTGTTGTCTTGAAAGCACCCTTGGGATGCTCCGATCACTGAACTATAAATAGTAGCGTATCGGAACATCCAAAGGTGCGTTTTCAAGCTCAAGACTAATACATCCAAAGGTGCGTTTTCAAGCTCAAGACTGAATGCGCTTGCAGAAAATGCGGTGCAAGCCAGTAGCGCACCGGAGCGTCCCAAGGATGCGTTCAAGAGCAAAACAAACTCTCTAGCAGACGATGTGGAAGAAGAAGAAGACGAAGGTGTTTACGATTATATCAGTAGCTTCCTTTGACCATTAATCTGAATGTTTTGAAGTAGATAATAGGCTACAATGACAATGGTAAACTTTTAAAGTGAATTCATGAACATATGATATGTGTGTGCTCCATTATGTGTCATTTGAGTGGCCTAATGCCTCAAAAAGGGGACTTTGGGACTTCTTGAAATTCGGACCATCGGGTGAATTCGGATTTGGCCTCAAATTGAAAAATTCGGACTATTGGGAGATTCGAATCATCGGTCGTCGGATTAACGGACTTTTACTGTATATATTTTTGAAGCGGTCTCAGGTTGAATTCAAGCTGCTTGATAAATTGTTAGTTCTTTGCCTAGTATTTGTGTTTGGAGGTTCCTATAAATTGTTGAGGCTTTAAAATGGATCTGAATTAATTGCTGTAATTGTACACGGGTATATGTGTGCATGTGTTTTATATTATTAGCATAGTAAAGATTTTTCAGATTTGTATAACTGGCATCTGCTCTACAGATTTGTGGCGACAGTTCCCCCTTGTTGGAATGAAATCATCCAGGCCCAGAAGCAGCGCCGCAACCCCCAGCACTTACAGCAACACCCAGACGACCTCGACACCACTCGGACATGGCGCCTCGAGTCAGACAGGTACAGTAGTAGTCATGAATACTTGAACAACTAATGATATATACAAGATGGTAATGATAAAATCATGATGGTGATAGCTTTAACTAGTGAATTCCAGAAATAAGAACAACTCCGAATGATTAAGATAATTACAGGATGGTGAGCGTTGACTAGGGAATCCCAGAAATATGATGGTTATGGCTCAAACCGTTTATCAAATGGTTTGCCAGTGTATCATAATTGAGTCTCCAATAACTGTCCAGAAACTCTTGTCCATGGCTATACGTAGCTATAGTTGGAATAGTTTCAAAGCAGGATACTATAGTCTTGTTTTTTCCTCGATTATATAATAAGGATATTATAGTCTTGTTTTTATCCAGCTGACAGTTGCTATAAAAAATTAGTAACATCACAGACTAAATAGATGTCCCGATGTCTGTACAGTATTCCAGCTCTATGTAACATCACAAACTGAAAACATGTCCCTTTGTGTGTATTCCAGCTCTATGTACGGTAACATTACAGACTAAACAGGTGTCCCTGTCTGTAAAGTATTCCAGCTCTATATAGCATTAAAATGTAAAACTTGCAAACTAAACAAACCAAAATTGGGACAAGGACAATATAAAGTCAAATTAAATTATCAAAATCGCTATGTGGAAACAACGCTTACTAAAATGAAAATTATTAAATAAAAGAACACAATCCACCACATAGGGTGTACATTACTACATGAGCAAGTTAATCTGTTTCCCAAGCAAACTAATCGCACATATAACAACGCACTATCGTCACGTTAAAGGAATTAGTCAAGTTTGGGAAGTCCGGGACGTTCTGGTAAATTTTACTAAACTCTGCATGAATAAAGAAACTACATGTTAAATGTCAAAATATTATTTAAAATCAAATTTGCAACATGACAAGACATTAACAATAGTACAAAATACAAATATTGATAAGATATCTATACTATTACAAAATAATATATAAAATACAGTACAGCACTCACTAACGATAGTGCTATCGGGTAGGTACCTGTAAGCATAGCATGCCTCAAGTGACCCCTATCAATAACTACCCTACAAATAACCTACATTTATCGCACAAATAAACTAAGGAAATCGCAAAAGCAAGCAATTGATACTATCGACAATGAATACATATAATATAAAGACAAATCATTGCAAAATATGAAGTAACAACAGATTTAAACAGAGTACTCTTTTAACAAGAACAATCAATTTAAAAAATCATCAATATTAATATTAATAATAGAAAAAGAAAAAGATAAACAATAAATACAGACAAAAAGTAAGCAGAGGTTATACAAGAAACTTCAAGTTAAAAATGCTTGATTAAAATTATTGATGTCAAATTTTAGAATAGTCACAATAATTGACCCTAAAAAGATTAAATTTATGGAACAATTTACTTGCCTCAAAACCTCTGTCTACTAAGAGTCTGTACAGTAACCTAGCTCTAGCCCAAAAGTCATCTACTTTAGTGCAGATTTTACAAAATCTTATTAACTGGGAATAAAAACAATTATAAGTTATTTTACTATCGATATTACTACTAGGGAAAGGAAAGTTTATTACGTTAAAATTAAAATCATCAACTTTGTGATATACTTTAAGTATGCTGTTCATTAACAATCTTTATATTTATATCAAGAAAATGTTCAACTTTATAATTTACGTTACATTGTGTGAGGGGAATAGAATTAGGGTAAATAAGTTTAGCAACTTGATTAAAATTTAACAAATTGCAAACGAGAATATCATCAATATATCTACTATTATTACTTAACAATTTAGCAAGTGCTAATTTTTCTGGGATTTTATTTTTCTTGCTACTGTCAACTAAGTCTTTTATATATTTAAATTCTAAAGCAAGCAAGAATAATTCTGCAATTAAAGGGCTAGCATTTCCACCCATAGGAATTCCTAATATTTGTTTGAAAATGTAAGGCCCGAATCTAACATAAGTATTGAAAAGGAGGAATTTAACCCTTGGAATCCGGGAGGCCTTATATGAGGCAAAATGCGCGGCTAAAAATGTACCGCTATAATCATCAGAACTTGACAATCACGCGTTGTAGCGACGTCATCTCTACGGCATTCTACAGACAACAAAACATTCTACAATTTGCAAAAACATTGACTGCTCTAGGTGGACTCAATCAGTAGCTACTGAATTATGAAGTTTGAATATACCAAAATTCATATGAGGCCCCCCGAATCCCAAGGGTTAAGGGCATCTTTAAGTTTAGTTCTATCAAAATATACAGAACTAGTGGGAGTAGAGCTAAGTGATGCATTATTAAAATATGTATAAACATTTATGAAATAATTACCATTCCTAACGAACCTGTCAAAGTGCAAATCTATAATAAAGCAAACCTCTGAATATACTAAATCTAAAGGCAAATTGGTATACAAAGTTGAAAAGTCGAAGCTATGTACCGAGGTAACTTTCGGCATGGTATTTATTTTATCAAGAACTTCTAACGAATTGTCAACACTCCAATAATAGTTAATGCCAGTTCTTCTCATGATGGTATTACAATATCTTTTATTTATATTAGAGCTAATTCTAAGAAATCCAAAGATAACCGTATTAAAGATAAAGTCCTGTCCACTTTAAATTATTCCTCTAAAATTTTAGACAAAATTAATGTTAACAGTCTTATTAATTCAAAGAAAGTTAAGTCCATATTACCAGATGGTTGTAAAGATTTCAAACCATTAATAGTGTATTCATATGAACGACCTGTTGGGTCTATTATTTGTAATTATAATAAAGTTTTAGGAAATCTTTCAGATAATGATATTTTCAATAATAATAAATGCGTGTGTGAAAGAGTCATGGATATGCCAGCTAGCAGACGTGATGCACTAGCAAAGTTCATTTATAGTCCGATATGTCACATATTAACAGGTGATGTAGAACTAGTTAAACATTTTGCAAACGACAAATTAGCGGAGCTATGTCGTAAAGGGTTTAAATTTAGAATAGGGAGTAATAAAGTAACATGGGACATAATTTTAAAAGATATTGTTTTTTCAGTCAATAAATTAAAAGATAAATTGTTAAAAATTGCGTGCTGCAATGCGAGAGAACTAGAAGCATGGTCTAAATTATTAATTAAGTTAATTAGAAATAAAATTTTCTCGCTTAAAAATGAATTTAATCTTTCAGATTTTATAGACTATAATTATAATAAGCTTAAAGCTGATTTAATAAATTTACATAAACATTTTGTAATCACTACAGTAGATAAAGCCAGCAATAATTATAGCTTCACATGTAAGAAATTTTATCTTGAAAATATGAAAAAAGAATTAGGTATTAAGGGTAACATATTACGTAAAAATATTTGCGGTAATTCTGTTTATGAAATTCAAAATAATCTGAATATTGATAACTTAATCGATGAACATACCAAGAAAAATATAATATTTGATATTAAACTTTCTGATAAGAACAAGTGCATTGCAAAATTATACATGTTACCTAAATTTCATAAAAGACCTTATAAATATCGCTTTATTGCCGGAGCAAAATTTGCTACCACTAAAACTCTATCAGAACAAGTAGTAAATTGCTTAAAATACATTAAAAGTACTCATAAAAGATATTGTAATACCATCATGAGAAGAACTGGCATTAACTATTATTGGAGTGTTGACAATTCGTTAGAAGTTATTGATAAAATAAATACCATGCCGAAAGTTACCTCGGTACATAGCTTCGACTTTTCAACTTTGTATACCAATTTGCCTTTAGATTTAGTATATTCAGAGCTTTGCTTTATTATAGATTTGCACTTTGACAGGTTCGTTAGGAATGGTAATTATTTCATAAATGTTTATACATATTTTAATAATGCATCACTTAGCTCTACTCCCACTAGTTCTGTATATTTTGATAGAACTAAACTTAAAGATGCCCTTAAATTCCTCCTTTTCAATACTTATGTTAGATTCGGGCCGTACATTTTCAAACAAATATTAGGAATTCCTATGGGTGGAAATGCTAGCCCTTTAATTGCAGACTTATTCTTGCTTGCTTTAGAATTTAAATATATAAAAGACTTAGTTGACAGTAGCAAGAAAAATAAAATTCCAGAAAAATTAGCACTTGCTAAACTGTTAAGTAATAATAGTAGATATTGATGATATTCTTGTTTGCAATTTGTTAAATTTTAATCAAGTTGCTAAACTTATTTACCCTAATTCTATTCCCCTCACACAATGTAACGTAAATTATAAAGTTGAAAATTTTCTTGATATAAATATAGAGATTGTTAATGAACAGTGCATACTTAAAGTATATCACAAAGTTGATGATTTTAATTTTAACGTAATAAACTTTCCTTTCCCTAGTAGTAATATCGATAGTAAAATAACTTATAATTGTTTTTATTCCCAATTAATAAGATTTTGTAAAATCTGCACTAAAGTAGATGACTTTTGGGCTAGAGCTAGGTTACTATACAGACTCTTAGTGGACAGAGGTTTTGAGGCAAGTAAATTGTTCCATAAATTTAATCTTTTTAGGGTCAATTATTGTGACTGTATTCTAAAATTTGACATCAATAATTTTAATCAAGCATTTTTAACTTGAAGTTTCTTATATAACCTCTGCTTACTTTTTGTCTGTATTTATTGTTTATCTTTTTCTTTTTCTATTATTATTATTATTATTATTAATATTGATGATTTTTTAAAATTTATTGTTCTTGTTAAAAGAGTACTCTTTGTTTAAATCTGTTGTTACTTCATATTTTGCAATTATTTCTCTTTATATTATATGTATTCATTGTCGATAGTATCAATTGCTTACTTTTGCGATTTCCTTAGTTTATTTGTGCTATAAATGTAGGTTATTTGTAGGGTAGTTATTGATAGGGGTCACTTGAGGCATGCTATGCTTACAGGTACCTACCCGATAGCACTATCGTTAGTGAGTGCTGTACTGTATTTTATATATTATTTTGTAATAGTATAGATATCTTATCAATATTTGTATTTTTTACTATTGTTAATGTCTTGTCATGTTGCAAATTTGATTTTAAATAATATTTTGACATTTAACATGTAGTTTCTTTATTCATGCAGAGTTTAGTAAAATTTGCCAGAACGTCCCGGACTTCCCAAACTTGACTACTTCCTTTAACGTGACGATAGTGCGTTGTTATATGTGCGATTGGTTTGCTTGGGAAACAGATTAACTTGCTCATGTAGTGATGTACACCCTATGTGGTGGATTGTGTTCTTTTATTTAATAATTTTCATTTTAGTAAGCGTTGTTTCCACATAGCGATTTTGATAATTTAATTTGACTTTATATTGTCCTTGTCCCAATTTTGGTTTGTTTAGTTTGCAAGTTTTACATTTTAATGAGTACTTTTAATGTATTTTAAGCAATTTACGACTTGTTCTGATAGAGTTTTAGTGGTAGCAAATTTTGCTCCGGCAATAAAGCGATATTTATAAGGTCTTTTATGAAATTTAGGTAACATGTATAATTTTGCAATGCACTTGTTCTTATCAGAAAGTTTAATATCAAATGTTATATTTTTCTTGGTATGTTCATCGATTAAGTTATCAATATTCAGATTATTTTGAATTTCATAAACAGAATTACCGCAAATATTTTTACGTAATATGTTACCACAGACTGAAAACGTGTCCCAATGTGTGTATTCCAGCTCTACGTGGGATGAGCACCTGTTTGAGTTGCTACTGCCAGCTGGTGCCAGCGGCGCCGGAGCTGTACAGGCGGGACACATCGACCTTAAACTCAACTTTATCCATGCTGCACCAAACCCTCTACCAGTATTACAGGTTCGTTACTATCTCTTCATGGTTTTTCGTTTACTCATATTTTTCTCTATTACTTTCTCGTTATTTTTCTCTTACTGTCTCGTATTATTGTTTCTATTACTGTCTTCGTATTGTTCCTCCTCTCTTTTTATTCTTATCATTTTTTCTCTTACTGTCTCCTATTTTTTATCTTGCCATATATTTTTATTATATATTCTTATTATTGTTTCTCCTACTATCTCTTAGTCTTATTTCTCTTGCTCTTATTTATTTTACCGTCTTATTTATTATTACTGTTTTATTGTTTCTCTTACTGTCTCCTATTACTTTTATCTTTCTATCTTTTACATAGCGATTTTGATTCGTTGTTTTGTCTTTTTACTGTGTTCGTATACGTTTTGGTTTGTTTATTTTGCAAGTTTTACATTATAATTATTGTTTCTCTTACTATCTCTTATTGTTTCTCACTATCCCTCACCCCTAGTAATACTCTCCTTGTCACGGGGGGCTTCGAGGTTGGCGACTGGAGCTTGATGGGGCAGGGTTATTGCTTTTTCCCCTCGAGCTTTCGTTGTTGGCTTGACTAATTTTGCATGGTTTATCTTTCTTATTTCTATGTCTCATCCGGTTGTCCTTCGGGCAGCCTATATCACAAGCCACCTTGTCGGGCCCTCATAGTTGGCCTGGCTAGGTTGTTGGTGTCTGACCTGATTTGTCTCTTGTGGTCGAGCTGGCTAAATTCCCCTTATTAGTGCATTTTTTTTGGCATCTCGCTGTGATTTTTTCTTAGTCTTTATATTTCATTCTTTTCCCTTGACCACTTCTTCGTTGGTGCTGCAGTGCAGCAGTTATTGCCTCATCCTTCGGTCCTGCCGAGTTCTGCTATGGAGCTCATATGGTTTGGCTGAACTGATTACATTGCGAGAAATGTCTGTATCTTCACCTTCCCAGATTTAGTTTGCAAGTTTTACATTTTAATTTGTTCACTTCCTGCCCTTCCCTGTCTATCTCGTCTTGATTAGTTGTCTATCTTGTTCTAATCCTTCGGGCCAGCCCTAGGAGAGTTCTTTTGTTAAACTCAGTGGTCTGGTTGAAAAAAAAAAAATCGCTATCTCTTATATTTTTCTCCTACCGTCTCTTGTTATTTTGTTCCTAATTAGTAGCAAGAAAAATAAAATTCCAGAAAAATTAGCACTGGCTAAACTGTTAAGTAATAATAGTAGATATACATACATACATACATAACATTTTAAGACTGAGTGTTCCACACATAAGTGCAGTTTCAGTCTCTTGTCCTAATGGCGGCGTTCCAGGCAACCCTGTTAAGGGCTGCTTCACTTGTCAAGTTCTTGGATTTGAGATCGGCGCGTATAGTCCGATCCCAGGTCTTCCTCGGTCCACCCCTTGGTGCAGCTCCCTCCACAATCACAGACCTGCATTTTGTCACCCAATTTTGTTCATCCATTCTCTCCACATGTCCATACCATCCCAGTCTACTTGTACGCATCACCTCGCTAATACTCTTTATACCTAAACGTCTCCTCAGCTCAACATTTGTTATTCTATCCTGTAGCCTGGCCCCACACATCCATCTCACCATTCTCATCTCATTACGCTCCATTCTGTTGACATCCTCTACTTTAACGGCCCATGTTTCTGAGGCATACGTCATTGCACTTCTAACACATGAGGCATACACCTTTCCCTTCAGGGGGAGAGGCATTCTTTTCATGGTCAGGATTGGCATCAATTCTCTGAACTTCCCCCAGCCACACCTAATTCTAGCAACAGTGGCAGCCTCGGCCCCACCACCGGCAGAGATGGTATCTCCTAGGTAACAAAACTTGTTCACCAGCTCCAAAGACTCATTTCCAAAATTCACAGCCACAGGATCATCACTTAACACAAGCTCGCCTTTGCACACTACGCACTCAAATTTCTCTATTTCTGACTTATCCTTCGGCAGGGGCCCCTTTATTCTACTACAGCGCTTACTCCCATGGTGTACCCAACATCGACAGATGCTACATTGAATTGAGTTAACGCCCACTCCCTTTCCACACACTGCACATGGGTATGCACCGCTCTTTTCCACATTGCCTCGTCTCAAACTACAATGCATAACCTTGGTTTTGTTAATATTGACTCTTAAACCCTTGCTCGCCATGCCCTCTCTCCACTTTCTGAATTTGGCCTCAGCATCCTGCATACTGTCAGCTATTAGGACTAAATCGTCTGCATAAAACAGTTCCAACGGGAGTCCGCCTCTAAAAACTCTAGACAGCGCCTCCAAGACCATAATAAAGAGGAGGGGGCTTAACACTGAACCCTGATGGACTCCAACACGGACTGCGAATTCATCACTCAGTACACCTTTCACCCTCACCGAACTTCGCGAATCCTCATACATCTTCATTATCACACGCACCAGCCACTCTTCCACACCAAGTTTCCTCATAGCCCACTGTACAACATCTCTAGGTACCCTATCAAAGGCCTTCTCCAGGTCCACAAACACAAAGTAAAGATCCCTGCCTTTTAGTAGGTATCTTTCCTGTATCTGCCTGACTATGAAGATAGCATCGGTTGTACCACGTCCTGGCATAAAACCAAACTGCATATCATCAATAGAGATGCTTTGCCTGATCAAACCCTCAAGGACTCTCTCACAGACCTTCATGATTTGGTCAAGCATTTTCAGGCCCCTATAATTTCCTCTATCCAGCGCATCCCCTTTTCCTTTGTATATATTTACTATTACACTTTTGAGCCAATCCTCTGGGATTTTCTCATCTTTAATAATGGTGTTTATCAACTCAGTGACTAAGTTTACACCAATCTCCCCTGAGGCTTTTATCATCTCAGCGACAATGTCGGAGCAACCTGGAGCTTTACCGTCCTTCATTTTATTGATTGCGTCGCTCACTACAGCTGGTGCTATCAAAGGAGGGGGCCCAGATATTGGTTTTTCGATACTAAGCTGTTCCTTATCCCATTCAAACTCTACATTTAGCAATCGTTCATAGTGTACCTTCCATGCTTCTCTGATTTCATTTTCTGCATACACAATCTTCCCATTATCATCTCTAACACACTGTTCACCTATAATATCCCTACTGTCATTTTTAACTCGCCTAGCTAGGTTGAAGATCCCATTGGGATTGTCAGTGTTACACACTTGTTCGAGGACCAGGTCCTTAATGCGATTTTTAGCATTGTAAATAACTCTTTTGGCAGTTCGTTTAGCTGCCTGGTATTCCTCCCTGCTGCCTCCTTTCTTCCATGCTTTGAAGCATCTCCTTTTCTCTTTCACAGCATGTTCTACCTCATCGTTCCACCACCAAGAGGTCTTATTCCTTGGGTGACCCTTTGTTTTCCCACAGACTTTGTCAGTGGCAGCGATAAGGCTATGCTTAAGAAAGTTCCATTGGCTATTTACATCGTTAGGCCTAGCTTCCTTATTTCTATTCATTTCCTCCAGTTCATTATGAAACCTATCCCTAACTTCCTTGTCCTTCAGCAGCCACACTTTCCTTTTGGGTATGTAAACCTTCTTGCGCTTAGGATCTCTGTATAATCTCATGTCGCACACAAGTAGCTTATGCTGGGGGATACATTCTTCGCTCGGGATGATATATTGATGATATTCTTGTTTGCAATTTGTTAAATTTTAATCAAGTTGCTAAACTTATTTACCCTAATTCTATTCCCCTCACACAATGTAACGTAAATTATAAAGTTGAAAATTTTCTTGATATAAATATAGAGATTGTTAATGAACAGTGCATACTTAAAGTATATCACAAAGTTGATGATTTTAATTTTAACGTAATAAACTTTCCTTTCCCTAGTAGTAATATCGATAGTAAAATAACTTATAATTGTTTTTATTCCCAATTAATAAGATTTTGTAAAATCTGCACTAAAGTAGATGACTTTTGGGCTAGAGCTAGGTTACTATACAGACTCTTAGTGGACAGAGGTTTTGAGGCAAGTAAATTGTTCCATAAATTTAATCTTTTTAGGGTCAATTATTGTGACTGTATTCTAAAATTTGACATCAATAATTTTAATCAAGCATTTTTAACTTGAAGTTTCTTGTATAACCTCTGCTTACTTTTTGTCTGTATTTATTGTTTATCTTTTTCTTTTTCTATTATTAATATTATAATTATTATTATTAATATTGATGATTTTTTAAATTTATTGTTCTTGTTAAAAGAGTACTCTGTTTAAATCTGTTGTTACTTCATATTTTGCAATTATTTCTCTTTATTATATGTATTCATTGTCGATAGTATCAATTGCTTACTTTTGCGATTTCCTTAGTTTATTTGTGCTATAAATGTAGGTTATTTGTAGGGTAGTTATTGATAGGGGTCACTTGAGGCATGCTATGCTTACAGGTACCTACCCGATAGCACTATCGTTAGTGAGTGCTGTACTGTATTTTATATATTATTTTGTAATAGTATAGATATCTTATCAATATTTGTATTTTTTACTATTGTTAATGTCTTGTCATGTTGCAAATTTGATTTTAAATAATATTTTGACATTTAACATGTAGTTTCTTTATTCATGCAGAGTTTAGTCAAATTTGCCAGAACGTCCCGGACTTCCCAAACTTGACTACTTCCTTTAACGTGACGATAGTGCGTTGTTATATGTGCGATTGGTTTGCTTGGGAAACAGATTAACTTGCTCATGTAGTGATGTACACCCTATGTGGTGGATTGTGTTCTTTTATTTAATAATTTTCATTTTAGTAAGCGTTGTTTCCACATAGCGATTTTGATAATTTAATTTGACTTTATATTGTCCTTGTCCCAATTTTGGTTTGTTTAGTTTGCAAGTTTTACATTTTAATTAAGTGTAATAATTAAACCACTTAAAATGAGGTGACACTAAGTGAGGAGTGCCTGTATGGTTGTTTCCTCACATTCTATCGCTCTCCCCAGGTGACGTTACTAAGACAGAACCTGGGCACCCCGCGGAGACACCAGACCTCCACCGCCACCTCAACAGCTGCAGCAGGACAACAACAACAACAGGGTAGTAGTAGCAGTGGAGCCTCTTGTAGCAGTGTGGGGTCTGCCTCTCCTGCACACTCAGCCTCACAGGGAACCACCAACACCACTAACAACATTCCCGACGATGTTCTAGGTAATGGAAAAGTGAAGTTAAACCAATGTACATACAGTATATCTTAAGTTTGGCTACCACCCTTTCAATACTAATAATAATAATAATAATTATTATTAAAACAAAAAATTGGGGGGGGGGTTCAACTTTGTTTTGGTTTGTTTATTTTGCAAGTTTTACATTATAATTTCATTTTTCAGGCGCCATGCATTACTAGTGTTTTAATATTTTGATAAGTACCAGTTGTTCAATTTGTATGAGTTTTCTATTGGTGATTAAGGGTATGGTTTTAGGCTTTTAACTTATTTTCTTTGAAATTCTTTGACATTTTATCGTGGAAGTTTTGATTTTAGGGATTACTATATTTTTTTGATGACTTGAGATTTTACCTTTGGGGATCATGGTTTTAGGTTTAACATAATTATACGTGGGAAGAGTGCTGATAATACTATATCGAGCGAAGGTAAGAGAACTGAGCGCTAATATAATATGTGATGAAGGATTAATCATTCAGTTTAAGAAAATAATTATTTTTGTTGTTGTTCACTAAGCTGCCTGGCCGAACAGCCCCGAGTCCCTGAGGAAGGCCATGGCCACGATCGCGCTTTCCCACAGAGCTCTCATTGAGTGTAGATTGTGTTGTTGGCGTAAGTGGTTGTGTGAAATGCAGTCTTCTATGATGTGTTTAACCCGTACAGCCCCAGCGACGCGCCTGACGCGTCGGCGTTGTATGTAACGCACAGCCCCAGAGACGCGCCTGGCGCGTCACCCTAATTGCACCGACCGTAACCTCAGGTGTAGCCACTCAAGAGGGCTCAGATTTGTATGGGAACTGTGTACGTATCCCACGCAACCGTGCCGATGGTTGAAAACTCTCAAAGTCCACGTGCGTGCGCGTGAGCGCGCAATAACCTGTTTTATTTTGGGTAATTGCCTTCAATTTTTTACTCTTGTAAAATACGTTTTCGGGGGCTCTGTAGGACCATTCTTTAATCTTTTTGAGCGTTTTTTCGTGGTTTTTCCTTCATTCCTAACCCATTCGCTATTGTTTCTGGAATAAAACCATTTTTTGAAAACCGGCCGGGTTCTGGTGAACAAACATTACAAAACTAGCCGGGGCTGGACGGGTTAATGGTATGGGGTGCTGTGTTACATCCCGGGCAGGCGTCGACAACGGAGTCATCCAGTCTCTTCTGATAGCTCTGGAGAGCTGGATGGTGTCCGCATCTCAGCCTGGCCAGGTGGACTCTGTCCTCGCGAGGAAGGGAGGATTCGGAAGGATGGATTTCGGGAGGTCGTGCATGCAGCTGCGTGTTGTCTGTGAGTGAGTGGATGGATCGGCGAGAGATATGAGTATGGATGTGCTTCTGGAAGTTGGTTCGGGGTGGGCAGGGAGGGAGAGAGGACAGTAATTGTGTGTGATACCGTGTGCTGGGTGTTGTTTTTATATTTCTTGGTGTTTGTGGGTGTGTTGCCATGTAGTTTAGTGGGTGGTCTTGGTTCGTGGAGGCTGCTGCCAGGAATTGAGTGCCTCTCATGTCCAGATGGTCTTTGACTTTGAGGATTTTGGTTTCTTGATGTAGGTGATCTGTGGGTGCAGTAGCTGTGCAGCCTGTAATGATCTTCAGGCTTTGTTTTGAATAGTCTGTAAGGTTTTATGATGTGTTTCAGCTAGGTTAGAAGCCCATTATTTTTGTTTACTTGTTTCATTGATGAAAGTGGAGAGAATCACTTTAGTAAGGTTTAATAATATGGCTGTTAACTCCCTTTATTTCGGCAATACCTGTAGATGAAATGATTTAGTATATACATACCAAACTGTATTTCTAATTTCCTATTAAAATTTAAAACTTACAAACCAAAATTGGGACAAGGACAATATAAAGTCAAATTAAATTATAAAAATCGCTATGTGGAAACAACGCTTACTAAAATGAAAATTATTAAATATAAGAACACAATCCACCACATAGGGTGTACATTACTACATGAGCAAGTTAATCTGTTTCCTATTTAATCTATCTTTGACTGGCATTATTGAAAATATTTGTTATATTGTTTCATTCCAGAATTTCCCGAGAATCCCGTAGTTAGCCGAGAGTTTCAGCTAAGCCACAATGCAGAGATCCTGTGTGGGCCAGTGACGGTGAACCGGTGCGTGGACCTCTCGGGACAGGCGGCCAACGTAACTCTAGCTTCCCCCGCCCTGTTGGCCTGTCGCTCCCGCACCTACCTGGTCCACGTTAAGGCTCTCCCCGCCAGGCCACCACCA
Organism: Paralithodes platypus; assembly: GCA_032716605.1. Lineage (NCBI taxonomy): Eukaryota > Metazoa > Arthropoda > Malacostraca > Decapoda > Lithodidae > Paralithodes > Paralithodes platypus. The sequence continues at coordinate 59,124,889 of CM064514.1, forward strand.
CCACCACAACAGACACAGCAGGCATCTTCGTCATCTTCGCAGCAGCAACAGGTACGGTGGCTAATGCTGAAAGGCGGATTCACACAAAGGCTTTTTCCCACAACTTTTATCTGCCAACTTCTGAATTATTCTACAGTATTATAAGAGTATTCACGAATATAATAATCTATAACCTTTTTGCTTAAAAGTTTTGGGAAAAAGGTCACATGTAATTTCCTCTAAACTCTAAAGTCACCACTGTATTAATACCTCCGTCCTGTAAATCACTGGTATCGTATACCTTCATACATGGCATAATGTATGTCATATCTCCCTAAAGTTTTTCTTCATCCTTATTTCTTTGTATTTGATGCAATATTTGTACAGTATTAAATTACCTATTTTGCAATATGTAGTAAGAAATCTATACTTTACTGTAACTGTTGTTCAATATATATATATATGGATGGAATCATGAAAGAAATACAAGGAAGAGCAGTGGATGTTGGTGTACCACTGATAAGGGAAGGGAACGAGTGGAAGTTACCTGTACTGCTGTTTGCCGACTACAGTTCTGATAAGGGAGAGTGATAGTCGGACGACCATTGAAATAGGCTCTTCAATCCAGACATGTGAGGGGTGTGTTTGGACATGTATGTATGTATATACCCAGGCACATACCCCATAGCTGGGGCTGGCCGACTCAAGGCAGCCTGAACAGAAACATTTAAATTTCCAATTCTTAGGGTCCATGGCCACTTTTGCGTTCCCTCGCCCCTTTCTCTGTCTCGTCTAATAGGTGAATTTTACAAGGGGAGGAGGATTCCTAGCTTCCCGCCGTATACATACATACACACACACACACACACATACATACATAAATTTAAAGACTGAGTGCTCCACACGAAGCGCGGTTCCGGTCTCACGTCTTAATGGCGGCATTCCAGGCAACCCTGTTAAGAGTTGCTTCACTTGTCAAGTTCTTTGATTTAAGATCAGACTGCAAAGTCCAATCCCACGTCTTTCTTGGTCCACCCCTTGGTGCAGCTCCTTCCACATTCATGGACTTGCATCTTTTCACCCAAATTTGTTCATCCATCCTCTCCACATGCCCTAACCATCCAAGCCTGCTAGTATGGTACGCATCTCATCACTGATACTCTTGATGCCTAACCTTCTCCTTAGTTCTTCACTTGATATCCTATCTTGCAGTTTGGCACCACACATCCATCTAGCCATTCTCATCTCAGTGCGTTCCATTCTGTTGATATCATCCGCTTTGACAGACCACATTTCTGAAGCATATGTCCTTGCACTTCTAACTCCAGAAGCGTACACCTTTCCCTTCAGGAGAGGGAGTCTTCTCACATGGTGAGTAGTGGCAAAAGTTCTCTAAATTTTCCCCAGCCGGATCTTATTCTGGCGATAGTGGCGGTCTCAGCCCCACCACCAGCAGAGACGGTATCACCCAAGTAGCAAAACTTGTCCACCATCTCCAGTGCCTCTTTGTCAAAGTTAAGGGGGGTGACCTGTTTTTGTTCTGTCCTTTTCTATCTTTTTGTGGCTTGTATCCATTTGGCCCCATTCAACCTACTGTTTTAAGATGTTTATCCCCATCCAGGTGTCAATTTTTTACTGGTGAGCGGTAGTGAGCCAGCATATATTTTATTTTTGTTTGACAGCAGGCTAAATTTGTAAATTTTTCGATAGAAAAATTTCTCCGGCGAAGCCGGATTTCTTCATATAATGCTGGCTCGCTATCGCTCGCCAGGAAGAAATCGACACCTAGATGGGGATAAACGTCTTAAAATAGTTGGCTGAATGAGGCCGAATGGATACAAGCCAGAGAAAGAAAGAAAAGGACAAATAACAAAAAGCAGGTCACCCCCCTTAACACTCGAGCCGGTCATTGAATACATGCTCGCCTTTGCATACTATGCATACAAATTTCTCAATTTCTGACTTCTTCGTTTGGTAGAGGTCTCTTTATTCTAGTGCAGTGCTTCTTACTGTGATGTACCCAGCTGCGGCAGACGCTACATTGTATCGAGTTTGCGCCCACCCCTTTTCTGCATACTGCGTATAGGTATGCCCCACTTTTTCTACCTTTCCTAGCCCTAATCTACTGTGTAAAACCTTAGTTTTATTTATATTAACTCTTAATGAACCTGCCATACCCTCTCTCCATCTTCTGAACTTGGCCTAGGTAGACGAAAAGAAAGCATATTATCAGGGGAAAGTCGAGTCATGTGGTGGTGATCAGAGAAAGCTGGCTTCGGTTGTCAGTAGCTTACTTGGAAAAAGACACGTGAACTCAAGACCTTCTGCATCTGATGCGGAGTTGGCTGCAGACTTTGTCAAATTTTTTACTAGCAAGATAACTCGTATGAGACATGAACTGGATGAAGGCCCCTCTAATGAAGTATATTCAATTGTACCCCAACCACGACATACTCCTAATAGTGTCCTCTCATCATTCCATCCGGTGGAGGCTGATGTTGTTTCATCATATATAAGAAACTTTAATAAAACATTTTGTCAATTGGATCCTATAAACGTTTCCAAACTACCTGGTGTATATGATCATGCAGTGGAACTTATTTCCAAAATAGTTAACAAATCTTTCTCCGAAGGCAGCTTCCCAGTGTCTGAAAAACATGCCTTGCTGGGGGGGGGGGTAGGTAGGTACCCATCTGCCAGCCAATTTACCGAATATGACTAAAACTAAAGAGAAAAAAAGCAAGTTCGATGATCCAAAACCGCACAGGATAAAGACAAATGCCCCCCACAATCTCAGACTCGCTAGCGTGAATGTTGGTAGTTTGAATCTGCGTGCAAATGAAGTGGCTGAGATGGGTGAGAGGAGGCGAGTGGACGTCTGCTGTGCCCAGGAAACACTCTGGAAAGGGCCTGGGGTACAGTGGATTGTTGGAAGAAAGAAAAGATATAGGATATACTGGATGGGGCTGGAGACTGATAAAGAAAAAGGAGGAGTGGGTGTTCTGGTGGCTGAAGAGCTGGCGGAAAGTGTGCTTCAGATTACGAGAGTTAGTGAAAGGGTGATTGTTTTGAAGTTAAAAGTTGGAGAAAGAATTCGGAATGTGATATCTGCATATGCCCCACAGGCTGGTCTACAGAAAGAGATAAAAGAGGACTTCTGGAATGACACCGTCAGTGTCATTTCAGGCCTCTCGGAGAATGAAATAACAATCGTGGGAGGGGACCTGAATAGTCACGTGGGAGCATCTGCAGATGGGTACATGGAGGAAATGGTTACGGAAGGAGGAATCTGGAAGGCGAATATATACTGAAGTCCTGCGTTGCACTCAACATGGTTGTGTGTAACACGAAGTTCAAGAAAAGACAGAGCCATCTGATCACATATAACTCTGGGGTCTCCAGTAGCCAGATAGATTACTTCTTGGTTAACAGGAAAGACTGGAAACTGGTTCGGGATGTAAAGGTCATCCCGAGCGAAGAATGTATCCCCCAGCATAAGCGACTTGTGTGCGACATGAGCTTATACAGAGATCCTAAGCGCAAGAAGGTATACATGCCCAAAAGGAAAGTGTGGCTGCTGAAGAACAAGGAAGTTAGGGATAGGTTTCATAGTGAACTGGAGGAAATTAATAGAAATAAGGATGCTAGGCCTAACGATTTAAATAGTCAATGGAATTTTCTTAAGCATAGCCTTATCGCTGCCACTGACAAAGTCTGTGGGAAAACAAAGGGTCATCCCAGGAATAAGACCTCCTGGTGGTGGAACGATGAGGTAGAACATGCTGTGAAAGAGAAAAGGAGATTCTTCAAACCATGGAAGAAGGGAGGCAGCAAGGAGGAATACCAGGCAGCTAAGCAGACTGCCAAAAGATTTATTTACAATGCTAAGAAAGTGACAATCCCAATGGGATCTTCAACCTAGCTAGGCGAGTTAAAAATGACAGTAGGGATATTATAAGTTAACAGTGTGTTAGAAACGATAATGGGAAGATTGTGTATGCAGAAAATGAAATCAGAGAAGCATGGAAGGCACACTATGAACGATTGCTAAATGTAGAGTTTAAATGGGATAAGGAACAGCTTAGTATCGAAAAACCAATATCTGGACCCCCTCCTTTGATAGCACCATCTGTAGTGAGCGACGCAATCAATAAAATGAAGGACGGTAAAGCTCCAGGGTGCTCTGACATTGTCGCTGAGATGATAAAAGCCTCGGGGGAGACTGGTGTCAACTTAGTCACCGAGTTGATAAACACCATTATTAAAGATAAGAAAATCCCAGAGGATTGGCACAAAAGTGTAATAGTAAATATATACAAAGGAAAAGGGGATGTGCTAAATAGAGGTAATTATAGGGGCCTGAAAATGCTTGACCAAATCATGAAGGTCTGTGAGAGAGTCTTCGAGGGTTTGATCAGGCAAAGCATCTCCATTGATAATATGCAGTTTGGTTTTATGCCAGGACGTGGTACAACCGATGCTATCTTCATAGTCAGGCAGATACAGGAAAGATACTTACTAAAAGGCAGGGATCTTTACTTTGTGTTTGTAGACCTGGAGAAGGCCTTTGGCAGGGTGCCTTGAGATGTTATGCAGTGGGCTATGAGGAAACTTGGTGTGGAAGATTGGCTAGTACGTGTGATAATGAAGATTTATGAGGATTCGCGAACTGCGGTGAGGGTGAAGGGCGTACTGAGTGAGGAGTTCACAGTCCGTGTTGGAGTTCATCAGGGTTCAGTGTTAAGCCCTCTCCTCTTTATTATGGTCCTGGAGGCACTGTCTAGAGTTTTTAGACCCGGACTCCCGAGGGAACTGTTTTATGCAGACGATTTAGTCCTAATAGCTGACAGTGTGCAAGATGCTGAGGCCAAATTCAGATGGAGAGAGGGCATGGCAAGCAAAGGTTTAAGAGTCAATATTAACAAAACCAAGGTTATGCATTGTAGATTGAGACGAGGCAATGTGGAAAAGAGCGGTGCATACCCATGTGCAGTGTGTGGGAAGGGTGTGGGCGCTAACGCGATTCAATGTAGCATATGTCGACTCGGGTGCACCATGGGAGTAAGCGCTGTAGCAGAATAAAGGGACCCCTGCCGAAGGATACTGGTAAGTCAGAAATAGATAAATTTGAGTGCGTAGTGTGCAAAGGCGAGCTTGTGTTAAGTGATGATCCTGTGGCTGTGAATTTTGGAAATGAGTCATTGGAGCTGGTGGACAAGTTTTGTTACCTAGGAGATACCATCTCTGCCGGTGGTGGGGCCGAGGCTGCCACTGTCGCTAGAATTAGATGTGGCTGGGGGAAGTTCAGAGAACTGCTGCCAATTCTGACCATGAAAAGAATGCCTCTCCCCCTGAAGGGAAAGGTGTATGCCTCATGTGTTAGAAGTGCAATGACGTATGCCTCAGAAACATGGGCCGTTAAAGTAGAGGATGTCAACAAAATGGAACGTAATGAGATGAGAATGGTGAGATGGATGTGTGGGGCCTGGCTGCTGGATAGAATAAAAAATGTTGAGCTGAGGAGACGTTTAGGTATAAAGAGTACTCTATTAGCGAGGTGATGCATACAAGTAGACTGGGATGGTATGGAGATGTGGAGAGAATGGATGAACAAAATTGGGTGAAAAAATGCAGGTCTGTGATTGTGGAGGGAGCTGCACCAAGGGGTGGACCGAGGAAGACCTGGGATCAGACTATACGTGCCGATCTCAAATCCAAAAACTTGACAAGTGAAGCAGCCCTTAACCCGGGAACTGCGGGGAGACTCTGAAGAGTTCCCCCGGCGGACTGCGGGGAGACTCTTAAGAGTCAGAGAAAAAAAAAATCAACTTTTGACATCGAAAAAAAAAAAATATATAGGCCTATTTTTATTTTTTTATTTTTTTATTTTTTTATTTTTTTTTGGCCCCTGGGCCATGCAAAATCTCAGTCCTCTACCTCCCCTCCTTCCCCACTTTCCTCCTCTCCTTCAGTTATCACCTATTTTCCCTGTTATTCCCTTATTCTGAGGTATATTTTCGTGCTAACATTAGAAATCCGGTTGCAGGGTGTGGTCATCACTGATAGCAAGCGAATGCAAGAGAGAGAGAGAGTATCGATCGACTGTGTCTCAGTGGCTTTGGGGGAAATTGGCGGGAAAGCAGCTTGCCTCACCCATACATTATACAACTCGCGGGCTATATCTCCGATTTTGACCATCCAAACGCTGTTTTCACTCGTTTTATTGTTGTTTCAGGTTAATACCTTTATAATCAACCCATAATAGGTGCATATGGATAAGTATTAATGCTATTAATGGTACAATGAATATTTTAGTGACGGAAACACCTCAAATACATGCGCACAGGGAGAGGTGTCTAATTACCCCCATGCGCACTTCAGAGGTTAACAGGGTTGCCTGGAACGCCGCCATTCGGACAAGAGACTGAAACTGCACATATGTGTTGAGCACTCCGTCTTAAAATTTAATGTATGTATGTACGTATGTAATAGAAGTGGGGACAGCAATTGACCACTTGCGAGTTTCAGTCTATAAGGAAGTTGGAGCTGTAGACATCGATATTTAGCAGAATTACAAGCTAAAACACGGTTGTAGTGCATTTATAAACCCATACATATGTATTGATCATACTTTCCATCCATCAGAAACCTATATCATTATCGTATTTCTGTTTTATATCAGTGTTTATAGCTCCAATTTCCTTATAGCCTGAAACTCGCAAGTGGTCAATTGGGTGTTGGAAAACATATATTTTCGGCGCCCAGTCGTATTCTGGGTAGGCCGCCAGAGAGACAAACATCTTCCCACTGCAACATCTCGCAAACAACTGAGTGGCGGCGGCCGAGTCGGACCAACCGGGGCAGCGGAGCGGTGGAGGAGGGTGGCGTGGGATAGGGAGGGGAATACGAAAAACAGCATTTTTTCATCACTCTTCAACTGCGATCCGGGTATTGTGGGGTCAATCCCTCGATGCGGATTATGTTTAACGCGGATTGAGAATACTGTACTTGTATTGTGGGGGACTGACTGTACCTAGGTTTCAAGCCCAGTTGAACTCATAGGACACGGGTAGATTATTAGGGGTAATTTTTTAAACAAAATTGCATCTTATAGCCCAAAAAATATGGTAACTTTATTCTATAATGTACAGTATGTGCAATTGATATCCATATCCATTAGTTCATACCCGAGTGACACCATAATGCACTAAACAAAACTGAACTGAACTAATGTTAGCAAAACTTATCATCAGGAGGTCGGAAAGAACAACGACCTGGATCTGGTGAGCCAGTACATGCCGCCCCAGTCCACTAACTTCCTGGACCGACTGGCGGTTTCATCCAACAAACGAGTGGATCAGTCCCGGGGCTGTGACGTTATCCAGGAGCTGTCCATCACTGTACGCTGCTGTGTCAAAACAAACATTGTTAACAACAGGTAAGGGGTTTGTAAATTATCATAGGTTTTTATTTGTTTGATGTATTCAGTTTATTTAGCCAAAAGTTTGCAATATGTATTTAAATTTACAATATTTTGAGTACATAGTATCCTAGTTGAGCCTTTTCAGAGCATAATAAGTTCTCTCAAAAAGGCACACAATTGATTTTACTTCACTTAGGAGAGGAATACTTGTAGTTCTGTGACATCCTACATTATCTGTCCACTCAGTCTCTATTGTAAATGCACCCTCTATGCCTAAAAGATGAATCCCAGACTTTGGATCATACCTGGAGGTTTTGCTATCCTCGTCTCCAGGGATCAGTGTATTGGAATACCTCTGGGTCCAACCATTGATGGTGGCCAGCTTCTAGGAGTTTGTAAGATTCCCATAGAGGGTGGCTATGGGCTAAAAAAAAAAAAAAAAAAAATTCTATGTGATTGAGGTAGGCAAAAGGCATACAGTAACTGCCTATAGCGAGTGCCTCCCCCATAGTTGAAAGAGTGACAGGGCCAAAATCAAGGGACGTTAGAGCCCTTGTAGTATATGGTGTGGGAGGAAAGTTGCTAATGGCAGTAAAATCTTTTTATAGGAATGCAATGGCAAATGTGAAGGTAGGGGATAAGTTAAGTGAAAGTTTTGAGGTCAATGTAGGTGTAAGACAGGGATGTGTCATGTCAGCTTGGTTGTTCAATATATACATGGATGGAGTGATTAGGGAATGTAGGGCTGTATCAATGGGTGTGGGAGCTAGACTGGAATCAGAGGGAAGAACATGGAAGATTTTAACATGCCTATATGCGGACGATGCAGTCCTGTTGGCGGAAAATGCTGAAGAACTTCAGAGAGTGGTCACTGACTTTGACAGGGTATGTGAAAAGAGAAAGTTAAAGGTCAATGTAGGGAAATGTAAGGTAATGGTGTTTGAGAGAAGAATGCATGAAACCATAGATTTTAAGGACAAATATAGAATCAAGAAAGAACACAAGAAAAGTTGTAAAATAAAATTGAAAAATGAAGTACTAGAAGAAGTTGAAAGTTTCAAGTATTTGGGAGCTGTACTATGCAAATATGGTAAAATGGAGAGTGAGATAAAAGAGAGAAAAATGCAAGGGAGAAAAGTGATTGGAGAACTTGATAGTATTCTCAAAGGAAGAATGGTTAGCCAGGAAGTCATAAAGTCACTGAGAAACAGTGTGCTGCTCCCAACACTCTCGTATGGAAGCGAGACATGGACGGCAAGTGACGAGGACCTCTTCAAACTGAGAGCTGTGGAGATGAGCTTTTTCAGAATGGCAGCTGGCATGAATAGGCTAGATGGGCCAAGTAATAGGGAAGTGTACGAGTCCTTTGGAATGGAAGAGCAGGCTTTGGGCGTTGATTGTGGTGTGGTTGAGTGGATAAAAAGAAGTACTTTGAGGTGGTATGGTCATGTTCAGAGAATGGATGAAGACAGAATGCCAAGAAAGATATATGGGAGTCAGGTGAGTGGAACCGCTAGTAGTGGAAGACCACCTATGGTATGGGAAAAGAAAGTGGAAAAATATATTGAAGAAAAACTTCCACGTAGTGGAAGGGGCATTGTGGCACGGGCAAGGGAGGCATGTCTTGACAAAGTAGCTTGGAGATGTTTCTGTCATGGCCATCCTCTAGTGGGGGTTTCCCAGGGGGAAACAAGGCGTCGGAGATGATGATGATGATGATGATGTTAGAGCCCAAATGCCTGGACACACGGAGTTTGAAGCAATTTAAGTCATAGGAAGAGGGAAAGACTGATTCTGGGAGAGAGTTCCAGAGCTCAGCTGTTGAGTAGAAGAAAGTTTGAAAGTAATGTTTCACTCTTGGGTTGGAGAGTTGCACAGAGTACAGTACTAACATTTTGAAACTTAAGAGACCTACAATTAATCATTAGATGCTGTAAGTAGTCAATGGATGGTAATAGTTTTGTAAGCATGTCATCAATGATAAGTTTCACCATGAAGTTTTGTTATCATAATATAGTTTTCTTAATTATTGTTTTCTTGTCTCCCTCAGATTACAGCGACTGTCCTTGATAGAGAATGAGGTGTTCCACAAGAACCTGGTGGAGGCAGTGATCTGTGAGACCTCTAACGACCATGTCCGACACAGAGCCCTTGACCTCCTGCTCTGGATCACATCCATACATACTGCTGCGGGTAGGTTATACTATGCAAAGTAACTCTTTCTCTATAGTGTAATATATAATCGTTAAAACTTCTATCCCCTGTCAGAAGGGTTTGGTTTGGAGATAAAGTACAAATACAGTAAAACCTCGCCCATCCAGACTAATTGGGGGAGAACCCTGTCTGGATCTGCCAAAAGTCCGGATCTGCCGAAAGTCAGGACATATATTCAGCCATCCAGACAAATACGGATGGCTGAAACATGAGTCCGGATATCTAACTTAAACAACCAGACTTAGGTTTCAGCCATCCAGACAAATCCGGATGGCTGACATACATGTCTGGATATCTAATATATACTGGATGTAAATAATATGTGTGGAAACTTTTATTCGTCTCGTTCGTTTCTGGATTGAGTTATATTTTTCCCAAACCATCCAGACAAGTCTGGTTGGCTGAAACATGAGTCTGGATCTCTTGGATTTCCAGATCTGAGAGCACCGGATGGAAGGGGTTCTACTGTATGTGAACAGAGCTGTGCATAGGAATGATATAGAAAAGGGTTTTACAGAGCTCAGTATATAAAATATATGTGCAGAGTGTGTAAGCATGCAGTGATTTTTTGTATAATATGTTTCAGCTTTAGGTATATTGAGAATTATTTACACAAATTCATAAGCTTTTCCGCTGCACTTTATATTATAATTCCCCACCTGTGTTCCCAGTTGATGACCGTACCTTGAATGTGGGCATTATCACCATGCTGCAGCTACACCTCTCCGGCCTAGTGCGATCCTGCCTGCTCCTGGGTAACCGCAGCATCGCTCACAAGGCTGCCAAGGTTATCGTCACAGCTCTAGAGTAAGTACATTACCTGTAGATATCTTTCTCTTAACAAAACATGTTGGCCATTTTTGCAATATATCTATTTATTAAGAAATACTGTGCAATAGTATTTGTGATAAAGGCTAGAAGAAGAAAAAATATACCAGTGATGACTAGTTCTGTAGCCTACCACTGATTTGGTTAATAATTCAAAAAATTTCTATAATTGTGTTGATTAATTATACGGGTATCTAATACAGTATATTTTTCAGAGGTGCGCGTGTGGTAGAGGGTGGCACAGTGTTTGGGTGGGCAGTACTGGATGCCTTGTTAGAGTGGCTAGACCAGGTGTTGTTGAGTCAGAGTGCTGGGGCTCTACACTGGTTTTTTACCCTCCTCAACCACGTCAAATGGTGCAACCCGTGGGGCACCGCTCGCAAGGTAACGTAACGTGGTTTGTCGTACGTACAGTTGCATACATAAGCTTACACCAATTTTAATTTTTTGAATTGCAATGTTCTGAAGTATTTTGGCATTGTATTTCGATTTTATGCTCTATGGATTCAATACGGTGTATTTCTATTTATGCTCTTGACTGTACAGTTGCTAAGATATGAAGCTGGGACCAATTATGTGAATAACTAGCTGTAGTTAATCACCATAGCAGTAATGAAAGTAAATGGTTTTATTCTCTTTAAGTAAAATTATGACAAGAGGCTAAGCTTATAAACTTGCTTTAAGCCCTGCACTCTGGCGAACACCCTAGAACGTTAAAGGTGGGTGTGCATGATATTATTTTCCTCCACAATCATTACCGGCAGTGTGCACTATAGCTTTTGGTGCAATATTTTCTGCTACAATGGCTTAATTATTTATATAATGGCCAAAATAGGATATGGGTGACACTTTTCTGGATTCGGAGTTTAAGCGCTCTGATGACGTATGCCCAGGAACACAACAAGCTCTTCTGACAGGTGGAAATGGAGGATAGTGACAGTAGTTCCGATTCGTTTGCCAATACTGAGGGTGATAACCGTGATTATGGCAAAGAACCTCAAGTGATGAATATTGGTGGTGTCCAGGCTTATATGTATGAACCTGTAGGACGAGATCCAGCAGCAGGAGAGGAGGGAGAAGCAGCTGTGATTACCGCCCGCCTTGTTTACACTACTCGGAGCCACGGCGGACGCTAGCGATCATGTCCCCGTCTATTTTGACTGCATTTGGATACAATAATGAAAGCCCGCCCCTCACACCTCCATGACTTATTGTCATCATCATATACATTGCCAACAGGGTGCAAATAACAGAAAAAAATCGCCGTAAAAATAGACGGGAACTTAAACCGCGGCGATCGACTTATTTATTTATTTATTTTTTAGCCTAGTTGCTAGTACAGTAGTTGAATTTCAGCCAATAAATTTCTTTAGCCTAGGTTAGGCCTATATCCATCGACACTGACTGTATAATTTGGGCTAGGCTTAAGTTAGCCCATATTATCCACTCTCCTGACTCCTGAAATTGGCAAGCACGTATGGGTGGGGGGAAGGTAGAAGGGTAATTGACTCGTGTTACAAATATGGAGCCGATTGGTGAGGTAGTTTCGCCACCACGGATTTTAATTTTTTTATGTGATGATCTACGGATAGGCTGGAAGTGGGTGGTGGGATGAAGTTGGGGTTGTGGTGGGGGGAAGACAGAAGGGTAGGGGACTTGTCACACAAATATGGAACCAATTGGTGCAGTCGTTTCGCCACCACATATTTTCCTTTTTTTCCTTTGTGATGGCCTGATGCAGCGACCCATGGTCGGCGAGTGGATTGGGGGAGGGGGGATTGGGGTGGTGGTAGCAAGACGCCAGAAGGGTAAGGTACATGTGGTAGAAATATGAAAGCTATAGGTGCAGTCGTTTCGCTGCTACAATTTTTTTTTGGCGAGTCCGTATATATACGGACCTGGCACTGGGCGTGACAAGACCCCAGTCCGTATAGGCAATCAGCGGGTGCATCTAGCCATACCCATACTCCACTGCACTTTATTGTCAAAGCATTCATCACGAAAATGTCCATTGCATATGAAGCTTGTTTTGGGCTTTGCCTCCCACACTCTGGTTCTTTGTATAAACTTCACCTATTTGTTACAATGGTATGGATCACTTGGAAACTTGTGTAGTGCTATGTTTGGTCCAGGGATGTTGCTACACCCAAAAACAGCACACCTATTCACCATTTTTGCTATACTTGCTGATGTTTACTTCCCAAATGTTTGCCTGGGCGTACGTCACATCCTCACGTGAGTACTAGTTGCAAGGGGTCGCAATTCAATATCTATTTTTGATTTGTTCTCTAATATTGAAGATTAGTTTTGACAAAGGAGTAGTCAGGTTGATTACTGGAGATCTAAACATCTCTTTAAATACATTATAAATTAATTTTAATTTCGGACGCCCCACCACCTTTAATTAAGGGTTATTGTTTGTCTTGAGTGGCATCTGGAGGGGGACAGAGACTTACTCAAACAGCTTTAGTGCTAGTCTTTTCAAAGTCGAGGAAAGTATTTCCTGACACTCTTATCGTTCAACCTAACCAGGCATCCGCTATGCTTTGTTGATCATAAAATACTCACAAAATACCACAAAACAAATATATTTAACTACTTGCCACGGGAATATGAAGAAAGCTACAGAGAAATTTTTGGTGTCCTTTACAGAAAGGATACTACTGTATGCTTCATCATAAGCTAGGTACTGGTACTTAGTTTTTCATATCCTTTTTCTTTAGCGAAATAAAATGGGTTAATAACTGTGTGTGTGTATGCTCCAACAGAGGATAAACCTGAAAGAGAGAGAGAGGAGTTCTGGGTGAATGCTGAGGCATGCCTGGATAAGTTTGGTAAGAGCGAAAGAATATTTCTGATTAAGGATATAAATGGGAAGGTGGGTGATAGTAAAGTAGATGGGGATGATGGGAGGGTGGGATATACCATTAGAGGTAAATGGGAATGGCAGTGCACTTGTGAATGTATGTGTGGGGAGGAGGCTGTTAATAGGCAATACCTTCTTCCAACACAGAATGATACACAGGTACACATGGAAAGTGGAGTGGTGGAGGGAGCGAGAAACAGTGGAACGAAAGGCACTGATTGATTATATATGTGTGGATGAACGAATGAAGAATATTGTGCTAGATGCTAGGGTATATAGGGGTATTGAGGATGGGGGTGTTTGTCTAACCATTATGTAGTAGTAGCTAAAATTAGGATACAAAAGAAGTGGGTGAAGAGAACTAGAGTGAGGTGAGAGGGAGCAGGATTGGTGAAGAGTGTGGAGAGGTTACAGGAGGAGGAGATCAGGGAAGACTTCAAGGTAGCAGTAGAAAGACGACTACATAGGTTTGACTTTGAGGGTATGGAGGAACTAGAAGAGGTGAGCAAAGTGTTTAAGGAAGAGATGTGTGCAGCATGTGAGGAGGTATGTGGAGTTAGGAGAAGAGGGAGGGGAGTGAAGGGTACAGCATGGTGGACTGAAGAGGTAAAACTAGCTGTTGAAGATAAGAAGAAAGTATATAGAGAGTGGTTGGGTAGTAGGGGGATTGAAGATTTGGAAAGACAGAAAAGGGAAAGGTACCGGGAGTAATAGAGTGGTGAAGAGAGTAGTGAAAGAAATTAAGAGAAGAGTAGATCAGGAATTTGGAAGGAATTTAAGTGTAAAATGGAGGGAGTGTAAGAAATTGTTCTGGAAAGAAGTTAGGGAGGGTAGCAAGGGAAGTAGTAAGGGTGTGAAAGATAAGAATGGGCGAGTGTTAGCCGAGAAGCAAGAGAGAGTTGAGAGATGGAGGGAGCACTTCAACGAATTGTTGAACGTAAGGAATGGAACGCCAGCAAACATAGTTGGATGGGGTATGGGAGGGAGAAGAGAAGTAGTGGAGGAGGAGGTGGGGATCAGGAAGTCAGAAGTGTGAAGCCTAGAAAAGAGTGAAGATGGGGAAAGCACCAGGAATAGATGGAGTGTGTGGGGAAATGCTGAGGTATGGTGGTAAGATAGTGATTGAAATTTGAATGGGTAACGAAAATTTGTAAATTAGCATGGGAGAAGGGAAGTGCGCCTGATGACTGGAAGACAGGCATAATAGTCCCCCTGTATAAGGGTAATAGGGAAAGAGTAGTGTGTGGTAATCACCGGCGGATATGTCTCCTAAGCGTAGTAGGGAAGGTGTACAGTAGGGTAGTGATCAAGAGAGTGAGGGCAAAAACAGAAATGGGTAGGTGACGTGCAGGGCGGGTTTAGGAAGGAAAGCGGATGTGTAGACCAGATTTTTGCCTTGAAATGTGTTTTAGAGATATTTCTGGAGAAGGGACAAAAGTTGTATGATGCCTTTATGGACTTGGAGAAGGCTTATGACAGAGTTGATAGAGAAGGTCTGTGGAAAGTACTGAGAATATACGGAGTAGATGGCAAGTTGCTGAAAGCAGTGAAGAGTGTGTATGAGGGTGCAAAGGCGTTGGTGCGTGTGGAGAATGAACAGAGCGAGTTGTAGCCATCATGGATTCTGCCGATATCTCATGAAAGGTCACTGGGGCTACTGAATTAGGACGTGTTGAGGGTTCAAAATATTATATTTGTGTAAGGCCTTTCTACCGACAGAACGTAATGAGTAGGAATAGTTTAGTTATTGGAGAATAGGTAGGATAAAAAACACACCCTGGCCACAACAGCTGTCTTGATAGCGTAATGCATAAATGCACGGAATTTCGATGTGAGTATCCTAGGTTCGAGTCCTTGGAGTGCCACATGTGTTTGTTGATTTCATTAACCCACTGAGCCCCAGTGACGCACTGTTTGCGTCGTCAATGTATTTTTCTGCCAACCCCAGCGTCACATACGTTGCGTCACTGTTAATTACTCCAGTCCTATGGCACCTAGAGGGCTCAGATTTGTATGGGGACTGTGTAAGTATCCCATGCAACAATGCCGATGGTTGAAAACTCTCAAAGTCCAACCGCGTGCGCGTGAGCGCGCAAAAATCTGTTTTTGCCTACCCATTTCCCCACCCATTTCCCCATGTTAATTCCGACTTTCGGGCTCACCGTAGGACCCCTTAACCCTCCAGCCCCGGCTATTGTATTCTATAATTTCCCCGAAACCCGGGGGTTTTGGCCGAAAAACGTCTACGCCTAGGCTACTGTATCTTTGTTATTTTGACTGCTTCCGCATTCCCGCGCATCCCCAAGCGTAGATGTGTTTCGTACCTGTAGAATGGCGTTGAGTAGAGCTCTCTAAGTCAACTGGTTCAGTTGTGATGACGATTTCCGTGGAGAGAACTTTGTGGCGATATCAGCCACTTATCACTACTTAACAATAACACACACCACACACAAACAAGCAACGCCTCTCCTTCTTGTGGTCGGAGATGCGCGGCGTCGGTCCAACCGGCTGCTGTTTACATGCGTCGGACGGACGCCTCGCACACCAAGCTTACAGGCTTTCAAGCTGTCGGAGCCTCAGAGCCCTACCGGGTCTGGTGGGTTAATGACCTAGGGGATCGGTTTTTTGTGGGTTTTCCTTCATTCCTAACCCATTCCTGGTGTTTTCTGGAAAAAACTTTTTTTCAAAACCTGCCGGTCCTGGGTGGTACTGTACATTTATTATTAACTAGCTGGGGCTCAGTGGGTTAATTGAGTTTGGAAGTAAAGTTGGTTGGTGAAAAAATATATTATTTATAGCAAGGGTGTGTGTGATGATGAGGTTGATAGTTCGAGTCTCAGCCCAGCCAGTGTGCTATTTGGCAGATGCCAGTGTTGTTGGTTAACGGTGCGGTCTAGCAATCTGTGGCAACTGTTCACTGAAGTCCCTGATCATTAGGGCACCCACCCTAGCCCAGCTCTTGAGCAGGGAGTGCATGGTGGTAAAAACCGCATCATCATCATCATCATATGGATGGAGTCATGAAAGAAATACAAGGAAGAGCAGTGGATGTTGGTGTACCGCTGATAAGGGAAGGAAATGAGTGGAAGTTGCCTGTACTGCTGTTTGCTGACGATACAGTTCTGATGAGTGATAGTTGTTGTTGTTCCCCAAGCTGCCTGGCCGAACAGCCCCAAGGCCCCGAGCAAGGCCAAGGCCATAACTGAGCGCCTCCACAGCACCCTCCCTGCCGACCACAATAAAGCCTGGGTGACCGAAGCCACTCCATGGTGGGGAGCTGAGGAGGGTGCAGAAACGCCTGGGAAACCAAAGCCCAACCCAGGGCCCTGTGCCCCTCAGCAATTATGAAGAGAAAGTTGAGGGGCAAAGGAAAAATGTGACGCTTTGGCTTCCAATCTTGGTAGATTGGGAGGTCAATCCACGGAAGAGACGCCGTCACTCGAGATCTAGAAAATATATAAGTAAAAGGAACAGTCAGAGTAAGCTATGGGTATGGCAGAGATCGCTCAGTTCTCACTCTGATAGACCAGCCCAATCCTCTAAGCATCAGCTAGGAAAGGCCCTAGAAAGCCACCTTTGGCGGGGGGATAGCTCCCCTATTTCAACCCCTTACGGGGTTGGGCACCCGCCCTGAGTGAGTGATAGTGAATGGGAGTTGCAGGGTCTGGTAAATATGTTTGGAACAGTGTGTGAAAAATGGAATGTGAAGGTAAATGCGGGAAAGAGTAATGTTTTGGTCTTTGAAAGGGAGTTGCAGGGTCTGGTAAATATGTTTGGAACAGTGTGTGAAAAACGGAATGTGAAGGTAAATGCGGGAAAGAGTAATGTTATGGTCTTTGAAAGAGGTGCAGCCACAGAGTGTGAGGTGAGGTTGGATGGTCAGGCTATGGAGAATGTCAGCTCATTTAAGTATTTGGGCAGTGTGATTGGGAGTATGGATGAAGAAGTGCGGGAGAGGGTGCAACGGGAAGAGGGTTGTAGGATCGCTGAAAACTGTAACAAGAAATAGGGTGGTCAGCATGGAAGTAGACAAGTCCTTGCATGATATTGTGGTAATCCCGACATTGACGTACGGGAGTGAAGCATGGACGTTGTTGGAGAGACACAAACCAAGAGTGAGAGGGGTGGAAATGAGTTACTTGAGAAGTGCGTACGGAGTTACATGAAGGGATAGACAGACAAATGAGGAAGTACGAGAGCGGTGTGGTGTGGATGTAGATGTGCTGGAAAGTGTGAAAAGGAACACGTTGAGATGGTTCGGCCATGTGGAACGTACGGGACGCGAGAGAATGACTAAAAGAGTGTACGAGAGTGAAGTGGAAGGACAGAGAGGGAGAGGTGAACCAAGAGAGAGATGGAGTTAAGAAGTATATGCGTGAAAGCGGTGCTGGTTGGGAGGAGGGGCGTCAACTGACTGGGGACAGAGGTGCAGGGTGGCGATTAGTTCGTGGCCACCGCTTCGGGGATCACGGCATCCGGCAATAGATAGATAGAAATAACTATGAAAATCACAAATATGCCCGGGGTACATACAATGGTTTAACGTAATTTTTCCATTACATGCATTGTAATGGCTCAGACGGGGTTGCCTTTCAGTAGTTGGAGTATACTGTAGTATAAAAAAGTCCCGCCACAGCACTGCCCCACCAAGTCATCACTGTGGCTGATATTGGTATAGTGCTAACCGTGCCTCAGCAAGACTCAACAGAGTCCCCCTGCAGCACTTGCACCTGCAATATCTGCAACCACATCAACCTTAACAGTGCTACAAAAAGACAGCACCATAACAAGACTGTATTAGGCAATTGGACTATAGAACAATAAAGTCCTGCCCCAACACTGCTCCAACATGCAAACACTGTTCCATCATGCAAACACTGTTGCCGACACAGGTGTGGTGCCAAACAGCGCCCAGGTAAGATTCAGTCCCCTGTGGCACCTATCCGCACCCCTCCAGCCTCGGCAGTGCCATACCAAGACAGTGCTAAGATAAAGACTTTATTGCATAATAATGGCTGTTGGTCCACAAGTCTATCACCATCCCCCCTATTAGTCTCCTTGTACGACACGCAGTAGGATGCGTGAGGCATATTCTTTTTTTCCTCCACCATTAGATGAAGGCCCCCTTACCCCCTGGGGATGCTGGGGGTTAAACTATATCTAAGACTGTAAGAGCAATAAAGCATATCACCTATTCACTACACTTATATTACGTTCATATCTTTGCAATTGTGCCTTATTAGAGAGTTCTGTATCACATTACAGTACTTTCCTTTTTTTTTAGGTGTCATGCTATCCTTTAGAATACGATACCTAAGCTTAACCCCTTCAGTAAGATGCCTTTTTTTGTCTTTAACCCAGGAACTGCAACTTTCCTTCCGGAAGGCACTGTATTTTAACGTGTAAAAAAAATACCTTCAAATACCGCGTCCAGTCCTGGGAAATGTCTCATAATTGGGTGACACATAGAAAATACAGTACTGTACTGGCATCTTTCCATACCACATCCTCCACTCCTCTCCCCTTTATACCCCACCCCTTTCCCTCCCTCAACTTGACCTTTAATTTTGCACAGGTTTTAGCAGTTCATGGGTTAATTCTGGCAGATGTTAGGTGATTGTATACAGTTTAAGATGTTCCTGTATATGATTCATTAAATTGATATACTGTATACTATACCTCTTGGAGTCCTAAGGTCTATTCTAAGCTAAAGTAAACCATCTAATGGTAACCAGTATAATTAATCATCATACTGAAGGGGTTAAGGAAGGCTATTTTAATCAGACCTTTGTACCGGTACATATCCGTGACTAAATTACCTGGTACCCTATAGGTGACGCTGCTCCTAACAATGGTGTCCGAGGCACTGAGCAAGAAGGTGGACCCTCTCCATGCAGTATTACAGACCAAGTTCAACCTCTATGGGACGCCCTTTGAGCGTGAGCTGTTTGACACTGATCCTCCTCTCCTCACCAAACAGAATGTAAGTGATCCAGAGTGACAATATATTCTATACAGTACATACTTTTATTATATATAAATTACGGTGTTTATTATTTCTATGTGTGTATGTACTCTATGTGTGTTTACTATAATATATACATGATTACAGTCACTAGACAGTAAATGATCGAAAACTGATCTTAGAATTTTAAATGTGATAAAAGCCAACTTTAAGAATCTCTTGGTAAATCTCTGGACAGTCACCATCAACGTCACTCTTTTCCCTTCCCAGTTGAACAGTTTGACCAGCGGACAGACCAACACAGGCAATCCCACCACCAACAATAATAATAACAACAACAACATAAGCTTCGGCGGTTCGGGCATGACTGGCGGTGTACAGGGGGGCCCAAGTAACATTGTGCAGAACTCCGCTGGTGGAGGCACGGGGAATAAGCTCTCCCAGCCCCCCGGAGCCAGCAATGGGTACCCTTATATGGCTGCTGCGGGGCGGGACGACAGTGACATCGGGGCCCTGCTTGGACGAGGTGCCCCGTCTGGTTCACCGTTCCTGGGCTTGACTCACACCAGTGCCCTCTGTGGACTGCTGGAAGTGGAACCTCTACACTTTACACTGCACATGGCCAGTGATGGTACCAAGATGGAGCGTGCATCCACAGGTATACTATCTCTACATTCTGGTTAGCAGTAAAGTACTATGTAAATGATAATTGTATTCTGATTCAGTATAAACTTCTCAAGATAATCTTTGCAATCTGAGTAACAATTCTAGTAATCCTACCCATGTATTAATTTTTACTGTGTTCGTGTACGTTTTGGTTTGTTTATTTTGCAAGTTTTACATTATAATATAATTTTGATTCTGTATTATTGCAATCTGACATTTAAATTTGGTACTGGTATTCTAATAAATACACCTTTTTCTCCATAGGCCACCCAGGGAGTCCATTTATGATGCAGCCGTTCACCCTGCCGGGTGGTATGGATGGTGTTGCCTTAGCTCAAGTGGAGGCCTCAACCAACCCCAGTGGCACTGCCAAGGCCGTCGACGCCTCTGTCACCATGGTCAGTGATTCTCTTGGGTGCTGCTGAGTGAATTTATGGAGGAGTTGCGAGCTTGTTTTCTGGTAATTTTAGCAGCAACTGAAGTTTGGTAGTTCTAGTTACCAATATCTTTGCAAATTATCCCCAAATGTTTGGCAAAGAAAATACATCTTCTCTGAAATTGTTGTCAATTTTACTCTGGGAACTTTTGATTTAAAGCGTTCTAAGAAGTCAGCTATGAAAAATTTATCTTTATACTAGGTATTGATACCAGTGTAAAAATAACCCCAAAATTATACTGAAAATAGTTGCCAAATGTAAATTGCTGGAAAATGCGCTTGCATAACTTTCCTTACAAGGAGTGTGGATTTTGTTGCTCATGTTTTTTGTGATTGTGAGCTTGTGAATTCGGTGGATTGATGTTTATGGAGGGCCCATCAGAAGATAATATATATTGCCTTGCTTTAATAGTGTGGATTTGACTTGTCTGAAACTTTTCAGAGTTTAACTTATGACTAAACTACAAATTATTAGTGTGACCCCTTTTTTCTATCGTAATTGATGACTGAATGACCTGCAGCAGAGTATTTGTCATTAGCTGTGAAATATAGATTATGCTCATTTGATTAGCATCATACAGAACACAGCCATTAGCATTATTCAGAACACACCTACATCGTGTATGAACTCAAAATTGATTTGCTTGTAGGTTGGTATGTTGTGGCCAGGGTGTGTTTTTTCTCCTACCTATTCTCCAATAACTAAACTATTCCTACTCATTATGTTGTGTTGGTAGAAAGGCCATGCACTAAATATAATATTTCAAACCCTCAACACGTCCTTATTCAGTAGCTTCCAATGACCCTTTATGAGATCTCGGCAGAATCCATGATGGCTACGACTAATAAGCATTGTCTGGGTCCATGGAATTGAGATTGGACCAATGTCTCCTGGGTGTATACAGCACAGTGGCAAACCAGGGCCATTTAGTTCAGGGACAGAATTAAGTGTCCATTGATTTTAGTCATTATTATTGAATATATATCTATTACCAGATGATTTAATACCCTCTATGAGGGTTGCCATACACAAAACACCCCAAATGGACCTGTCCCCTGTGAGAAGGACGACTTGTACCAGTTTAGTTAAGAACTTACAGGATTGACTACTTAACTTAAGGTCCATCCGACTCCGAGGCCCTTTATGTATCCTTTTAGCACTATTTTTCTACAGTAGTGTGTGGCTAGTCCATCCACTAACCTGCTTCACCCTTAGGTAAGCAGTACGGATTTGAATATGGTTTATTCCCCTAGACGGGTTGCCAACCAAGGCAGATGAGTCCCATCTACCCAAAATTTAATAAGGTAGTAGTAGTCGTTCCCTAGGCTGCCTGGCCAAACCGCCCCGTTTTTAAGAAGGTTGTCTCCCTTAGATGGGTTGCCGACCAAGGCTATCGGAGTCCTAGCCATCCATATTATTGAATATGCAAAGTTAAATTTATGCGCCATAGTTCCTTTTATGCCCTTTGAAGTGACTAAATGGCCAAAACAATGCAACTTCATCCAAATTATCCTGTATTGCAGTGTTATTCACTACTTTATTTCAAGAGCCAAAAGTTCAGGACATATTCAGAGTGAGAGCCGCATAAGCCACAAGGATAAGCAGAACAAAATATAAATTGGAACCAAATTACATATTTGTGTGAGTTTCCATAGCCACAGATTTATAGAACAAGACTAGTAACTATTATTATAATGAAATTCTTGACTTTACACTCTCTCTCCTCTCTTGCGAGCCACCAATCAGGTCATTGCGAGCCGCCACTGGCTCGCGAGCTGCGCAATGAAGACCACTGGACAGTGTCACACACTTAACTTAGTCCATAAACAACATACAGTGAACCCTCGTTATCTCGGACTAATTGGGGGATGGCCACTTCCGAAATGTACGATTTTCCGAGATGTCCGAATTACATCATTGCATGTGAAATTCATCGATATATATGACAAATACGAACATTATTATGTTTTTAGGGACAGTAAAGTACATAGTAATTAATATTAACATAATAGTTATAAGGCACAGGCTTGAATTCGTCCTAAAACCACTTAAAATCGAGTGAGAGAACACTGTAAACCGGACAAAAATCCCGTCCAACTCGGAAATTTGCCGAGATCTACAGGGATATGTCCGACATGAGATGCCATTCCGAGAAGTACAGGTTTCTGAGTAAAAAGTGTCCGAGAAAACGGGGGTTTACTGTATCCCCATTTTGGCAACCTGGTATACAGAAGTAGGCTGTCCAACGACAGACTTTTCAAGCCCAGGCCTAAAAGAGAGTCTCTTCATTTTAGTCAAGATTAGTGAATAGACTATAAGTGTATTGAGACTATCTACTTGACTACACACAGTTATGTACCATTTATCTCGGTTTACAATTGACTAGCAATTGATGATGTGCCTGCATATCTCCAAATGACGCTAGCTTCTAATGACTGATCAGCTCACTCAAGAGCAGACTAAACAATAATCCCCCCCCCCCCCAATTTAACTGAATGACTCCTGAAACTAACCTGAAAAGAAGTCCTCTGTATTATCTATATTTACAATGTAGTAATGACTGAAAAACTCACAGCTTGCTTCCAGACTCCCAGAAAGCTGACATACTTTGACAACTTACTGAATAAATAGTTTAATATCTCCCAAATTTCTTAACCCCTTCACTACTGTGGCATCATGGAACCCTAATATAATATAATTATGCCAAAGTTGGTGTCGAACTTCTACTTTCACTGGACATACATACATAGATACATACATTTACAGACAGAGCGCTCCTCACGAAGTGCGTTTCTGATATCACGTCTTGACCCCTTCACCACCATGACGTGATTTTCATCATATTGTGTTTACCGTTAGACGATATTCTTCAGTTTATAATCTACCTCTATGACTCAAATGGGTATATACGATCTCAATAAACCCTCTGACTAACGTTGGTCCTTCTGAAACTGCATAAAATGGTCTATAATTAGCGAGAATGAAAGTTAAAAGCACGTCATGGTGCTGAAGGGGTTAATGGCGACGTTCCAGGCAGCCCTGTTCAGAGCTGCCTCACTTGTCAGTTTTCTTTTACTCAAGATCAGACTGTAAGGTCTGATCCCATGTCTTTCTTGGTCTGCCCCTTAGTGCAACTCCCTCCACGTTCACAGGCTTGCAGCTTTTCACCCAACTTAGTTCATTCATCCTCTCCACATATCCATACCATCCAAGCCTACTAGTACGCATCTCGTCACTGATAATCTTGATACCTTACCATCTCCTCAGCTCTTCACTAGATATCCTATCTTGCAGTTTGGCCCCACACATCCATCTCGTCAATCTCATCTTGTTAAGTTCCATTCTGTTAACCCCTTACGAGCCGGCAAAATTGCCCGAAATTACCTTCATTCCCTGCTCATTTTCATGCATAAGCAAGAGCCAGAGCGTAATACAATTATATATCCGTGAAAGTACAGTACAATGATAGAACTTTCCATTGACACCTGAATCATCTCTGTACAATGTCTGGTAGGCTAATCTTGCAACAATATTGCAAAAATTAGCAATTTTTTGCTGTTATCACCATGTTTAATGCTGCAGTGATACGAGACATGGCTATGAGTCGTGTCAGTCTGAGCCCGACTGTCATGGGCTCCAGTTCAGGGCCGCTCACGCTGCTTGCAACAGCTGGCCTCGCTCCCAGACCACATAATAACCTCAAAATGGCTTCCATCATATGACGGGCACCGCGAGAAAGGCGTTAATATCATCCGCTTTGACAGGCCACGTTTTTTAAGCACACAATCTAGGTCGCCCAGAAGAAGACAGAGACCAAGGATCACTAGGGGCCTCCAGCAACCCCTAGGTCCCAGACTTCCCGGAGAGGTTCCGGTCTTAGCAGGCAGACACGCAGCGGAACCACACCACAATGCCCGCCCACATTACTTCCAGGAATGGCCCTTCATATATACACCGGCTCCGGGCCAGGTGCCAAACAGACTATTATCTAGTCCAACTGGTGCAATCAAAAATGAACTACCCAACAGTCTTCATACAATCCCAGTCACAAATGTAATCCCTTCATGGTCAAATTCCAAGGCAAGAGACCACCCCTGAAGTTAACCAGGCAAGGAACACACTCCAGAAGTGGATTTTCTAAAAATTCACCAGGAAAAAACTAAAAAATAAAAAAAAACTATTATAATGCCAGAAGCCGTAATTCCCGAGAAGGGGTGGCCATGAACATTAGGCATTTGTCACAAATTGTTTGGTCAAGTTTCCCGGGCTTGACATCTACCAATAACATTTGACAGTGAGGGCTTGTTCCGCCGACCCTTTGATCAGCAGCCGACGCTCTACTGACTAGATACACGCACACGTGACAGACATGCATGTAAGTTTGAGCCCTGGTCACCGTGTTTTCAGTCACCGCGCAGTGAAGTGGTTCTGTCTAACTTCCTTTGATGATAAACTTTAACCTACCGGTAGTTTATTAATTCCCAAATGTCCAATTTCACAATAGGGCTTTTAACCCCTTCCCAAGTGAATTGACTGTCTAAATGCCTGCGACTGACTAGAAGAATGGTTGACGGTTTCTCTCTAGCTGCCTAAAAGAATGGCTGACTGACTCCCTTTCTTGCTGACTGACTCCCTAGTTGACTAGCAGAATGGCTGACTCTCTCCCTAACTGACTAACTCTCTCTCTACCTGACTAAACTCTCTCTCTACCTGACTAAAAGAATGACTGACTGACCCCTTCTCTAGCTGACTAAATATTTTAGGATGGCTGACTGACTATCCCTACCTGACTAAAAGAATAGCTAAGTGATTCCCTCTCTAGCTCACTAAAAAAAAAGCTGACCCTCTCCCTAGCTGACTAAAATAATGACTCTTCCTAGCTGACTAAATGAACAGCTGACTCCTTTAGCTGACTAAAAGAATGGCTGACTGACTCCCCCTTTACAGCTCCACAAGGCCGTAGAGGACATGGCTGTGAAGAACCAGGCCGTTGAGCTCTTATTGGCCAAGAAAGCCACCAAGACTTACCTCGAAAAACTTCAGACCCTTAGCGACCAACTTGCTTCCATGAAACATTGCCTGCAGAAGGTAGGTTGGGGAGCGTCTTACCGAGCCTGTGATGCAAAAGTATCGATGTTTTTCGGGATGTAAATTACTCTTTATCTTTTAATATGTCTGCCGAACTTTTGTTATTTTGCTATTTTGCTATCCCGCCTCACCGCATCCCATACAGTACCGTCCTATTTCCTCCAATTCCACCTCATCTAACCCCACCCCATTCTCTCCCATCCCACCCTATTCCACCTAACCCCACCTCATCCTATCACACTTATCCCCTCTTATATTACCCCTTCTCATGCCATGCCATCCCATCCAACCCCAACCCATCCAACCCCAACCCATCCTCTCCTACCCATCCTTAACCCCACCCCACTCTATCCTACCCCACCCTATCCTACCCCACTTAACCCCTCGTCGTCTCAAACCTTCTCATGCCACCCCATCCAGTCCAACCCCAACCCTTCCCATCAAGCCCCACCCGGGCGGGTGCCCAACCCCGAAAGGGGTTGAAATAGGGGAGCTATAAAGCCAAAGGCGGCTTTCTAGGGTCTTTCCTAGCTGTTGCTGAGAGGATTGGGTTCTAGTCATGTGGTGATGGGCTGGTCTATCAGAGTGAGAACTGAGCGATCTCTGCCATACCCATAGCTTACTCTGACTGTTTCTTTTACTTATATATTTTCTAGATCTCAAGTGACGGCGTCTCTTTCGTGGATTGACCTCCCAATCTACCAAGATTGGAAGCCAAAGTGTCACATTTTTCCTTTGCCCCTCCACTTTCTCTTCATAATTGCTAAGGGGCACAGGGCCCTGGGTGGGGCTTTGGTTTCCCGGGCGTTTTCCTCACCCTCCTCAGCTCCCCGCCATGGAGTGGCTTCGGTCACCCAGGCTTTATTGTGGTCGGCAGGGAGGGTTCTGTGGGGGCGCTCGGTTATGGCCTTGGCCTTGCTCAGGGCCTTGGGCTGTACGGCCAGGCAGCTTGGGGAACAGCAAAAAAAAAAAAAAAAAAACGACAACAACAAGCCCCACCCCATCCTTTCCCATCTCTTTTCATTAATTTAATCCTTTTTTGCATCCGTCAAGTATTATTTACAAAAGAATGGTTTATTTGTCCTTTATCACTCTTATTGGAGATAGTTTATTTCAGTTGTATCTTTTGTTACAATCTTGTGAGTGACACGGGAACAAATTGTTACAGGCTTCAGCTGTTGCCGTTTCCACATTTGTAGCTTATGCTGTACAGTTGTATGTAATACTTGGGAGAAGGTGCTGGGAACGGTCCCCGGGACAGTCTGGAACCGGAGTTCTGTAGGGGATGATGTCCGTTGCCAGCCTAACTTACCAATCAAGACCTCTAAATCTGCTATAAAATGCAAGTCTGATTACTCCAAATCATGCGGGATGCAGCCTCCTGCACATTCAGGCTTGCCAGTGTGAATGTTGGAAGTATGAGTGGCATAGCGAATTAAGTTGTGAAAGTCCTTGAACGTAGAAGAGTGGATGTATGCTGTGCCCAGGAATCCCGATGGAAGGCGTGTGGTGCGCAGTGGATAGTTGGAAAGAACGAGATACCAGTTTTATTGGAAGAGGGATGAATCTGGAAAACCAAAAGGAGGAATGGGTGTACTGATATCTGAGGAGTGGGAGAAGAGTGTGATTGAGATAGAGTAAATGGAAGATTGATTGTTCTGAAATTGAAAGTTGGTGAAAGAATTCTGAATGTGATATCGGCTTATGCCCCACAAGTTGGATTAAAGAGAGAGCAGAAAGAGGCCTTTTGAAACTACATTATTAGTGTCGTTTCGGGCCTCTCAGAGTATGATAATACAGTCGTAGGTGGTGACCTTAAATGGGCATGTGGGAGCATGTGCTGATGGGTTTGAGGGTGTGCATGGTGGGAAAGGGTATGGAAGAAGACATCTAGAAGGTATATTTATACTGAAGTTCTGTTTTGCACTCACATGGTTGTGTGTAAAATGAAGTTCAAGAAAAGGTTTAGTCATCTAAACACACATAGTTCTGGGAGCACCAGTTGCCAGATAGATTACCTCCTAGTGAACAGGAAAGACTGGAAGTTTGTTCGGGATGTAAAGGTCATCCCGAGCGAAGAATGTATCTCCCAACATAAGCTCCTAGTCTGTGACTTGAGCTTAAGGCGAAAGAAAGTATACATGCCCAAAAGGAAAGTATGGCTGTTGAATAAATCTGAATACAAGGATAGGTTTTGCAGCGAACTGGAGGAAATGGATAGGAATAGGGGCGCTAAGCCAAGAGACTTCCCTGTGGTGGAATGACGAGGTTGAAAATGCAATAAAGGAGAAAAGATGTTTCAAAGCATGGAAGAAAGGAGGCAGCAAGGAGGAATATCTGGCGGCTAAGCGAGAAAAAAAATCAAGGCAAAGAAAATCATACAAGACCTGGTCATAGACCAAGTGAGTAATGCAGGAAATCCCAATGGGATCTTCAATTTAGCTAAGCGAGTTATGGATGATAGTAGAGCTCTTGTAGGAGAGCAGTGTGTCAGGAATGATAATGGGATAGTTGTTTACGCTGACAAATAAATTAAAGATGCTTGGCAGGTACACTACAAAAGGTTACTCAATGTGGAATTTGAGTGGAATACAGAGCAGCTTAGTAACGAAAAGCCAATCCCCCCCCCCCCTCCTCTTTGATAGCGCCAGCTGTTGTAAGCAGTGCAATAAATAAAATGAAGGACGGAAAAAATGCAGGATGCTCTAGCATTGTAGCCAAGATGATTAAAGCCTCAGGTGATATAGGAGTGAGTTTGGTCACAGAGCTAATAAACTCCCATCATTAGAGAGGAAATAATCCCTGATGAATGGCATAAAAGTGTAATAATAAACCTATATAAGGGCAAGGGAGATTCATTAGATAGAGGAAATTACAGGGGCCTGAAAATGCTTGACCAAGTCATGAAGGTCTGTGAGGGTACAGTTTGATAAAGGAAAGCATTTCTATCGACAATACTGTATGCAGTTCAGTTTCATGCCAGGATGTGGCACAATTGATGCTATATTCATAGTCAGGCAGCTGCAGAAAAGATATCTACTTAAAGATACGTATCTGTTTCTTGTGTTTTTAGACCTGGAGAAGGCCTTTGATAGGGTACCTAGAGAAGTTGTGCAGTGAGCTATGAGAAAACTTGGCGTAGAGGAGTGACTGGTGCGTGTGATGATCAAGATGTACGATGACTCATGAACGGCAGTGAGGGTGAAAGGTGTACTGAGCGAGGAGTTTACAGTTCACGTCGGAGTTCACCAGGGCTCTGTGTTAAGCCCTCTCCTCTTTGTTATAGTTCTGGAGACACTATCTGGTGATTTCAAAGCTGGGTTCCCCTGGGAACTGCTATACGCAGATGACCTAGTACTTGTTGTTGTTCCCCAGGCTGCCTGGCCGAATAGCCCCAAGGCCCTGAGCAAGGCCAAGGCCATAACCGAGTGCCCCCACAGAACCCTCCCTGCCTACCATAATAAAGCCTGGGTGACCGAAGCCACTCCATGGCGGGGAGCCGAGGAGGGTGCGGAAACACCCGGCAAACCAAAGCCCCACCCAGGGCCCTGTGCCCTTCAGCAATTATGAAGAGAAAGTTGAGGGGCAAAGGAAAAAATATGACTCTTTGGCTTCCAATCTGCCAATCTCTAGGTTGGCAGATTGGGAGGTCAATCCACGGAAGAGACGCCGTCACTTGAGATCTAGAAAATATATAAGTAATAGGAACAGTCAGAGTAAGCTATGGGTATGGCAGAGATCGCTCAGTTCTCACTCTGATAGACCAGCCCATCACCACATGACGAGAACCCAATCCTCTCAGCATCAGCTAGGAAAGGCCCTAGAAAGTCTCCTTTGGTGGGGGGATAGCTTCCCTATTTCAACCCCTTTCGGGGTTGGGCACCCGCCCTGACCTAGTACAGTACTTATCACAGATAGTGTGCGGGATGCCGAGGCCAAGTTCAGAAGATGGAGAGAGGGCATGCCAAGTAAAGGGTTAGAGTTAATATATATAAAACCAAGGTTTTACACAGTAGATTAGGGCTAGGAAAGGTAGAAAAAAGTGGTGCATACTCAAGCGCAGTATGCAGAAAAGGGGTGGGCACGAACTCCATACAGTGTAGCGTCTGCCACTGCTGGGTACGTCACAGGAAGAAGCGATGCACTAAAATAAAGGGACCTCTACCAAGGAAGAAGTCCAAAGTGAGAATTATGTATGCATAGTACAGTATGCAAAGGTGAGCTTGCGTACACAGTAGATTAGGGCTAGGAAAGGTAGAAAAAAGTGGTGCATACTCAAGCGCAGTATGTAGAAAAGGGGTGGGCACGAACTCAATACAGTGTAGCGTCTGCCACTGCTGGGTACGTCACAGGAAGAAGCGATGCACTAAAATAAAGGGACCTCTACCAAGGAAGAAGTCCAAAGTGAGAATTATGTATACATAGTACAGTATGCAAAGGTGAGCTTGTGTTAAATGACTGGCCTGAGAGTGTTAACTTTGGCAATGAGGCACTGGAGATGTTGGAGAAGTTTTGCTACTTGGGTGATCCCATCTCTGCCGGTGGGGGGGGGGGCTAAGGCCGCCACTACAGTGTATCGGCAGAATAAGATGTGGCTGGGGAAAGTTTAGAGAATGTTGCCACTACTCGCCATGAAAAGATTCCCTCTCCACTTGAAGGGAAAGGTGTATGTTTCATGCGTTAGAAGCGCAATGACATGTGCTTCAGAAATGTGGCCTGTCAAAGTGGATGATATCAACAGAATAGAACGCAATGAGATAAGAATCGTGAGATGGATGAGTGGTGCCAAACTGCAAGATAGGATATCTAGTGAAGAGCTGAGGAGACAGTTAGGTATCAAGAGTATCACTGATTAGATGCATACTAGCAGGCTTGGATTGTTTTGACATGTGGTGAGGATTGATGAACTAAGCTGGATGAAAAGATGCAAGTCCATGAACGTGAAGGGAGCTGCACCAAAGTGCAGACCAAGACGGACGTGGGAATCATAGAACCTGACAAGTGAGGCCGCTCTTAACAGGGATGCCTGGAACGCCGCCATTAGGACATGAGAACGAAACCGCACTTAGTGAGGAGCACTCGGTCTTTAAATTTGTGTACTGTATGTATGTACAGTATATGAACAATGCCACAATTCTTTTAATTATGGTGTAATGCATTTCAAGCGCTAGTGAATTCCTCCGGAATAACTGTCACTTGAGAAATAAAAGACCAGATGATTATTTTTATTATTACCGCACATCCCATTGGGAGTCTGTTGCACCAAAACTTCAATGTTCTTTGTAGAATGATTTAGCTCCTCTGGCTTCATTGCTGTTATACTGTATTTTGTATTGTATTCTCACTTTCCATCATGGAGCATGTCAACAGAAGGTAAGTTGTAGTCTTCTCTTCCCAAGCCTGCTCTGTATCAATATTTTGTTTTGCAGGATTAATTTCACATTCGAAGCTGTAATAATTTTTTCATAGTCAGTACTATTTGCACCATATTTCAACATACATAAATGAAGTATTGACTGCAGTCCACCCTTCATTCCCATTCTGAAACTGTTTTATCTAGACTTCACTGTTTATGTGTGGTTTTTCCCTCCATATTGATTTGCCCATCCATCTACAATACCCTTCAATAACCATGGGCTAACTGGGACCCTTACCTTCTTAGGGGGGTTGGAACAGGATGTAGAATTTATATATTCCTTATGAATCAGTAGAATATATTAAGCCAAAAATCTTGACCACTAACCCTCTCTAACTCCAAAAATTAATAGAGTAGCCTAATCAATCTAATATTTCTACCATTTGGGAAGGGTCTACCAGGGAATAAGTTTGGAAATGTACAGCCTGTGTGCGCTTGACCATTTTGAGTTACAGAGTTTAGGGGTTACAATTTATGGCCTAGCTATAATGAATGGACTATAGTTTGTTCTCCTACCTCATTGTTTAACACTATCTGATCCGATGTCTTGCGGGTTATCTATTTATTGCCAGACGATGTAATCCCCGTGAGGGGGTTGGCCGTGAATGAATCGCCTTCATTTGCCGAGGCTACTCATTTGATGATCTAGCTTGTTCTGTTCTTGGGGAAGGGTCGCTGCAGCCCAACTGCCCATTATGGGTTATTATACCGTACTTTGTTTAATTATTATTGAGGATTTTGCTTGCTTTTGCCATTATCGATCAATGTACAGTATGTTGGTATGGCCCCTAGGCTAACTAAAATGCCTTCTCAGACATCCCTCAAACAAAATAATGAACCAAGCTGACCCCTCTTCAAGCTAAATTTCCGAAAGCCGATTTCTAAGTTACAGGCTCGCTATCGCTCACCCATAAAGAAATAGACACCTGAATGGGGTGAAGCTTCTTATTGCCAAACTAATGAGGTGAAATGTCTTAAAATCTCCAAACAAATAGAGGAGGTCCAAAAAGACTCCCCTCGGACCAAAGAGGGTTAATATGTACTTTCATACTTTGATGTCTTGTTTCTCACATTGTGATGATTTTTTTTTCCCACCATGCACTCCCTGCTCAAGATCTGGGATAGGGTGGGTGCCCTGATGATCAGGGACTTCAGTGAATAGTTGCCACAGATTGCTAGACTGCGCCGTGTTTGCATACTTGAAAACATAGTCTGCATCATATAAGTTTTATACCATACATTACTGAAGTGTGCCGGGTACCATATGCATACTGTACATTATTCAGACTTTACCTTGATTTTCTTTGAATTTTAGAGAGGTCTATCCAAACAAGTCTAAAAGCTATTGTACTTACTTTAGATTCACAGGAGGTGTAAATGAAATGCGCAATGAAAATGTACATGAATATACTGTATATGGATTAATATTATGAGGTCTAAGTTATGACTGGCTGAACAAAGAATACAGGGTGTCCACTGTCCCGTGAGATGTGTTAAATACTGTACGTCCAGAAATGAAATATGAAGTAATTCCGAGTATAAAATGTTCTATAGGCATAGGGTTTTGGGTTTTGGGTTTTTTTTTTTTTTTTTTGCAGTTATGGTCCATTCAAGTTAGCATATTTTCATTTTTGTTTTCATTTTTAAAGCAGTTTCCCTAAATGAAATGGTATAGAGAAAAAAATAAGCAAGAATCATATCAATTCTTCATACTCGCTGCAGTTTCTCCTCAGAATCCGCCACCAACGCTGTGTCATCAGCAAACAAATTGGTTCAACTCCCAATCTCTACCATTCTTTCCTACTAAACTCAATCCTCTACCCATAGTAGTAATTTTCACCTCCCTCACCACACCATCCATATGTACATTAAACTACCACGGTGATATTACACAACCCTGTAGCAGACCTACATTTACCTCAAACTATTCACTTATTATTTCCTACTCTAACACACGCTCTGCTCTCTTCATAATAACTCTTGACTGCTCTTAACAAATATTACTAATAAAACACAAAATTGTACATTCAATGCATCGCCATGGGCAGATGAAGAAAGCTGCAGAAGAGTTTGATATGCCTCTTCAAAGTATTTATGCCATACTCCATCATAAACTATTCAGGCATATATCCATTTCTTTCATATAGAGGAAACAAAGGAATAAACATGACAAAACATGTAAAACTGCCATGCGAAAAGGAGGGAATTTGTGTTTTTCGTCTGTTTTAACAGGTTTTCCAAGTAAAGACAATTAAAAACTAAAATGCTAAAATGGTGCATGGTATCAATACTTCATGAAAACACCAACAAATCCTCTTTTGCTCTTTTCTTCTTTCAATGATAAGTTTAAAATTCGGTTTCGTGTGGATTCTTGTAAATTTCAACTCGATGCCAAGGGAATATGATGAATGATATAGTGAAGTATTTTAAGTCAGTTTGAAGTATTGATACTATGCATCATAATACACTTCTTAGTTTTTATCCTATCCTTTTCTTATTGAAGAAAAACGGGGTTCAAAATTACAAAGAACGCCAAAAAGCCGGCTTTAAGGGCCCATAACTGCAAAACAATGCCTCAAAAAGCATGTGTATGTAAATTTGTTTTACTTAGAATTAATCTTTCATCTCTGGAAGTATCTGACAAAACTTGCGGGATACCCTGTATATTATAGTACAGTACAGTACTGTCATAGTTGAGCATAGGTTTAAAATGGGATACCAGAATATATTTTAACATTATCTTACTCTAACAAACTGGTGTAGAATCTCTTTAATATCTCTACCTAATAAAGTTTGTTTAATATATAAACTCATTGAATTAATTATCCCTTTTAGCAGTAAAATACATTATTTACTATTAGCATAAAATAACAGCTCTTTTATAATCACCCAACCAATTTAATATGATAATGACTATTACCCTACTGTAATGGCTGTTTAATCTTCACCTTCACAGGCCAAACAACGGACCCAAACCTTAGCCAAGGTAGTGGCAGCAGAGAGTAGCAGTTCCTCTCCAGCGACCCCTCCTCCTGTGGCAGCAGCGGTGGCAGAGGAGGAACTCATGAAGGTGGTGAAGGACAAGCTGGTGGAGATGGAGGAGGAGGAAGAGGAAAAGGAGACCAGTTCATCAGCTTCCTCGTCTTCCTCCTCCCAGGCATCCTGCAGCGCTGCCACCTCCTCGGATGCTACGCCGGACCACGAGGGATTGGCGTTGCCCGGAGACCACCCACCGTCGCACCCCCCAGGACAGTACGTCGGAAACGGGGACATCGACGCGGCTGCCAAAATCGACTTCGGGCTTTCAGACAAGGACCAGGGGATCAAGCCGGCCTTTGTCGCTAACACGTACATCAAGCGCAAGAGCGAGGAGGATATGAGTTCTCAGGAGAGCAAGGCCTCCACACCCTCCGCCGGCCAGCAGCAGAAGGAAACCGGCACTAGTGTAAAGAAGAACGTGGCGGCCGCAGTTCAGGGCAGCTTGGGGGCCCCATGGCAACAGTTACTCTCACTCCCACCCCAACAGATGTTGGTCATTGAGAGGATGCACTCAGGGGCACGACGCTTTGTGGTCCTAGACTTTGGGGCGCCCATCCTACTCACAGGTCAGTGCAGGGGGATACAAATTTACGTACTCATATAGTGATGTACACTCGGTCAAAAAAGTATCTGCACCCCTACGCTGGTCATCTGGTGTGTACAGCTCGGTAGGGTTGGCACCTCTGCCTGCAACTATACAATATGTGTCAGAGAGGATCGTCTCTGACACATGGATATAGTTAAAGGCAGAGGTGCCAACCCTACCGAGCTGTACACACCAGATGATCAGCATAGGGATGCAGATACTTCTTTGACCGAGTGTACAATCATGTGGTTGTTATTTTATTTATAAATTGTATTTTGCTAAATCATTATTTCCACTTAGTGATTTTGATTGATAAGTTCTTTTGGCTATATTGTGCCGTTCCTGTTTTGGTTTGTTTTGCATGTTTTACATTTTATTTGTTTATATAATTAATTTTAACATCATTATTAGTTTTATAATTAAACCTTACACTACTGTATATCCTTCTAGGAATATTGAATTAATCTTAAATTAAAATGTAAAACTTGCAAACTAAACAAACCAAAATTGATGAAGGACAATATAAAGTCAAATTAAATTATCAAAATCGCTATGTGGAAACAACGCTTACTAAAATTAAAATTATTAAATAAAAGAACACAATCCACCACATAGGGTGTACATTACTACATGAGCAAGTTAATCTGTTTCCCAAGCAAACTAATCGCACATATAACAACGCACTATCGTCACGTTAAAGGAAGTAGTCAAGTTTGGGAAGTCCGGGACGTTCTGGCAAATTTTACTAAACTCTGCATGAATAAAGAAACTACATGTTAAATGTCAAAATATTATTTAAAATCAAATTTGCAACATGACAAGACATTAACAATAGTACAAAATACAAATATTGATAAGATATCTATATTGTACTATTACAAAATAATATATAAAATACAGTACGGCACTCACTAACGATAGTGCTATCGGGTAGGTACCTGTAAGCATAGCATGCCTCAAGTGACCCCTATCAATAACTACCCTACAAATAACCTACATTTATAGCACAAATAAACTAAGGAAATCGCAAAAGTAAGCAATTGATACTATCGACAATGAATACATATAATATTAAGACAAATAATTGCAAAATATGAAGTAACAACAGATTTAAACAGAGTACTGTTTTAACAAGAACAATAAATTTAAAAAATCATCAATATTAATAATAATAGAAAAAGAAAAAGATAAACAATAAATACAGACAAAAAACAATAAATACAGACAAAAAGTAAGCAGAGGTTATACAAGAAACTTCAAGTTAGAAATGCTTGATTAAAATTATTGATGTCAAATTTTAGAATACAGTCACAATAATTGACCCTAAAAAGATTAAATTTATGGAACAATTACTTGCCTCAAAACCTCTGTCCACTAAAAGTCTGTATAGTAACCTAGCTCTAGCCCAAAAGTCATCTACTTTAGTGCAGATTTTACAAAATCTTATTAACTGGGAATAAAAACAATTATAAGTTATTTTACTATCGATATTACTACTAGGGAAAGGAAAGTTTATTACGTTAAAATTAAAATCATCAACTTTGTGATATACTTTAAGTATGAACTGTTCATTAACGATCTCTATATTTATATCAAGAAAATGTTCAACTTAATAATTTACGTTACATTGTGCTAAATAAGTTTAGCAACTTGATTAAAATTTAACAAATTGCAAACGAGAATATCATCAATATATCTACTATTATTACTTAACAATTTAGCAAGTGCTAATTTTTCTGGGATTTTCTTTTTCTTGCTACTGTCAACTAAGTCTTTTATATACAGTATTTAAATTCTAAAGCAAGCAAGAATAAGTCTGCAATTAAAGGGCTAGCATTTCCACCCATAGGAATTCCTAATATTTGTTTGAAAATGTAAGGCCCGAATCTAACATAAGTATTGAAAAGGAGGAATTTAAGGGCATCTTTAAGTTTAGTTCTATCAAAATATACAGAACTAGTGGGAGTAGAGCTAAGTGATGCATTATTAAAAAAATATGTATAAACATTAATGAAATCTTAAATCAAGTATCTATAATAATATAATGAATAGAAATAGTTAGTGTTCTACTCAACCTTTTTTGTATCTTCCCTTAGATGTGGTAATTCCTGCATGTAGTGACCTGGTATCGCTGAGTATTGACATCTGGATGACTGGTGAGGACCTGGATGGGGAGCGCCTGGTGGTAGCCTCAGACATTGGTATGAGGCCGCTTGTGCTAGCAGACCTACAACCTCCTCCACTATGCAGATACCTCAAGGTTAGTCTCACAGTTTTGATGTATTGTACCAGTAGTTATAAATTTACTCACTCCTTCATTTTAGTGTTTACCTCCCCCTCCTGTAAAATTCACCTACTAGACGAGACAGAGAAAGGGGCGAGGGAAATCGAAAGTGGTCCTGGACCCTTAGAATTGGAACTTTAACCCTCGGAATCCGGGAGGTTTCATATGAGGCAAAATAAAAAATTGGCAGGAATCCGGGAGGCATCATATGAGGCAAAATGCGCGGCTAGAAAATCGCTGCTAAAATCATCATAACACAGCAACCACGCGTCGTAGCGATGTCATCTCAACGGCATTTTACAGAGAACAAAAAGTTCTACAATTTGCAAAAAAAAAAAAAAAAAAAATACTGCTCTAGGTGGTCTCAATCAGTAGCTACTGAATTATGAAGTTTGCCTATACCAAATAGGCCTCGGACACAGCGATCGGGATCATATGAGGCCCCCAGGATTTCGTGGGTTATTGTTGTTGTTCCCCAGGCTGCCTGGCCGAACAGCTCCAAGGCCCCGAGCAAGGCCAAGGCCATAACCGAGCGCCCCCACAGAAACCTCCCTGCCTACCACAATAAAGCCTGGGTGACCGAAGCCACTCCATGGCGGGGAGCTGAGGAGGGTGCGGAAACGCCCGGGAAACCAAAGCCCCACCCAGGGCCCTGTGCCCCTCAGGAATTATGAAGAGAAACTTGAGGGGCAAAGGAAATATGTGACCATTTGGCTTCCAATCTTGGTAGATTGGGAAGTCAATCTATGGAAGAGACGCCGTCACTTGAGATCTAGAAAATATATAAGTAAAAGGAACAGTCAGAGTAAGCTGTGGGTATGGCAGAGATCGCTTAGTTCTCACTCTGATAGACCAGCCTATCACCTGGGTTAAATGTTATTTCTGTTCGGGCTCTGTCTCGAGTCGGAGACTCCCAGCTATGGTGTATGTGCTTAACCCACTGAGCCCCAGCTAGTTATAAATAAATGTACCACCAGGGACCGGCAGGATTTGATTTTTTTTTTTTTCCCAGAAACAATAGTGAAATGGTTAGGAATGAAGGAAAAACCAAAAAAAAAAACCAAAAAAAGGTCAAAAAGGGCTCCTACGGAGCCCCCGAAAGTCTATTTTAGAAGAGTAAAAAATTGAAGGCAAAAACACCCAAAAACCATGTTTTTGCGCGCTCACGCACACGCGGTTGGACTTTGAGAGTTTTCAACCATCGGCATGGTTGCGTGGGATACTTAAACAGTTCCCATACAAATCTGAGCCCTCTAGGTGCCATAGGACCGGAGTAATTGGGACCGGAGTACCAGTGACGACATGTCGTCGCTGAGGTTTAGCGTTACATACATTGCCGACGACACGTCGTCGCTGGGGTTCAGTGGGTTAAGCATATACAGTATATACATACATACATGAAGCACTATACTACTACTTTTGGGGTATAAACTT
The DNA here is from genome assembly GCA_032716605.1 of Paralithodes platypus. Classification (NCBI taxonomy): domain Eukaryota; kingdom Metazoa; phylum Arthropoda; class Malacostraca; order Decapoda; family Lithodidae; genus Paralithodes; species Paralithodes platypus. The sequence goes on from CM064514.1 coordinate 59,163,114, forward strand.
GGCTGCACATTGCTAAAACGCTGATCACTGTGTGCTGAGATAACATATGTGAATAGCCATACACTAAACTGTACAAAGTATACAGCAAATCATAAGCCAGTTAAAATAACACCATAAACTCTATGAACTTTGTCTAGTTGCTAGTAGTACAATATAGATAATTTTTATACAAATGATATGCAAATTAACCTTTATCCCCAGGTAACGACCCTGGGAAGGTATGGGATGAACACATCATCGCAGTGCCGCATCCCTGTGGGTGCCTTCTACGGTCACACCCTTCTCCTACCCTGGCAGCTACAGCCAGCTCACCCTCAGCCTGCCATTGTCAGCAAGGTCTCTGCACAGGTAACGTAACATAACGTAATATTGGTTTGTGATTATACTGAGATAACATGGGATATATTTTGTAACTCATTGTCAGCAAGGTCTGCACAGATATGTTTGTGGTTATTGCAATGGACTGATTTATACAATGGCTGACAGGAAAAGAGATAACCGTTTGTTATAACTTGTCATTACTGAAAGGTTCTGTTATTCAGATTAATTGGGAAAGACCCTATTTGGAAGTGCAATACAGTCAGGTCTTGATATACACGGTTAATTCGTACCCTGTACATACAGTGTACTGTATATCAAAACCGTGTTTTAGAAATAACAGGCCTTATGGGAATTAATTAGTTCGTTTCAGCCACTTTCCCAAAGTCCCCCTTTTGGCCATTTTTGCCTACCTTCAGCTGACTTATATTACATTATACCACCACCGCGATGGGCTGGTCTATCAGAGTGAGACCTGAGCGATCTCTGCCATACCCATAGCTTACTCTGACTGTTCCTTTTACTTATATATTTTCTAGATCTCAAGTGACGGCGTCTCTTCCGTGGATTGACCTCTCAATCTACCAAGATTGGAAGCTAAAGCGTCACATTATTCCTTTGCCCCTCAACTTTCTCTTCATAATTGCTGAGGGGCACAGGGCCCTGGGTGGGGCTTTGGTTTCCCGGGCGTTTACGCACCCTCTCAGCTCCCCGCCATGGATTGGCTTCGGTCACCCAGGCTTTATTGTGGTCGGCAGGGAGGGTTCTGTGGGGGCGCTCGTTTATGGCCTTGGCCTTACTCGGGGCCTTGGGGCTGTTCGGCCAGGCAGCTTGGGGAACAACAACAACAACAACAACAACAACATTATACCACCAATATCATATATGGATTATATACAGATATATATATACAGATTAACTTGCTCATGTAGTGATGTACACCCTATGTGGTGGATTGTGTTCTTTTATTTAATAATTTTCATTTTAGTAAGCGTTGTTTCCACATAGCGATTTTGATAATTTAATTTGACTTTATATTGTCCTTGTCCCAATTTTGGTTTGTTTAGTTTGCAAGTTTTACATTTTAATGTCATAACATAGAATACATTAAGCATCAATAAGAACTGTTTTGGACCTGTTACTGACTTATTTGTGTGAATAGACGTGTTGACGTTAGGTAGATATCCCCGCCGCTGTACTCCCTCCCCGCCCCGGCCTCAACCCCGACCCCGTTACTGTGATGATGTTGATAAGCCTTGTGCTACAGCTAGCACATCGGCCCCTCCAGGTTCCCAGGCATGTTGATCATTCTCATTGAAACCAGAGAACACAGAAATATTGTCCATCATATCATTATCATCATCAGATTGGTTGTCACTATCGGGGACGCTCCCTCCCTCCCCCTTTCTTTATTAGGCTATGGTTTAATAGACCAGAAAGTAGAGAAGAAGTTCTAACCCTATTGATAATGCAAAACTATTGAACACACTTACAAGTGTATGTTATTTGGTCTCTATATAATCTGTGAATCATTTCCGATATGATGGAATTAAAGAAAAAAAAATTCCACCAACTCATAATCAGCAAAAATTACACAACTGTCAATTAAAAACATGTTACAATATTTCCCAATCAATTTGTGTAGACACACTTTAAAGGCGAAAATACACCGTGGGAAAAAACCCCAATAAATAAATAAAATAAAATCTCCCGACGCTCGGAACCTCGCAGAGAAGACAGGGGAATATTTTTTGTTGACTATCTTATTTCTTGTTTATCTATGTGCTGGAAGGATATATTTTTCAATTCCATCGCATTAGAAATGATTCATAGATTACAAAAAGTCCAAATAAGACATAGTTATGTTAATGTATAAAGGAGTTATAGGTAGATACATTAGAGAGATAGATAGATAGAGAGAGAGAGAGAGAGAGTTGCAGAGGGGGAAGTGATCGATAACATACAAAGTATTATGAGACTTATGAAACGGACTCAAGTTACTGAAAAGACAGGAGACATTTTTATTGACTCTTTTTCATTTTATTATTTGTGTGTTTGAAGGATAATATTGTTTTCAATTCCATCCCATTAGAAATGATTCATAGATTACAAAAAGTCCAAATAAGACATAGTTATGTTAATGTATAAGGAGATAGATAATGTATAGAGAGAGAGATAGATAGAGCGAGATAGTTGCTAGGGGCAAATGATCGATAACATACAAAATTATATGAGACGGATTTAAGTTTCTGAAAAGACAAAGGAGATATTTTTATTGACTCTTTTTAATTTTATTATTTGTGTGTTGGAAGGGTAATATTGTTTTCAATTCTATGTATTAGAAATGGTTCATAGATTAAAAAAAGACCAAACAAGACATAGTTATATACAGTACAGTATATGTATAAGAAAAAAACAAAACAAAGAAAAAACTACCTAGGCTTGGGCGCCACCCGTATATGATCCCGACTTTTCCGTGTTTGTGGCCGACTTTGTGGAACTTTTGAAGTTACCGTGTCCAAACGAAACCGTGTATATAAAACCTGTGTATATCGAGACCTGACTGTATATATCTTCTGGAAATTGAAAGTCCTCGGAAAGTTCAAAAGACCAGGATGATAGTCTGAACTCAATATGGTGTATCCCGACATTTACTTGATAAAGATAAATGTCTGGATGGAATACTATTGTTCAAACAGTTACCTCAGTTTTTCTATATTTTTCCTTGGTTTTCCGACTTCATTCGAAAGAGCCCAGATACCTAGTCTAAAAGCATTTGGTTTCTGGGTTTCTGTGGTCTGGAAGAGAGAGGGTTTACTGTACACATATATACAAGTATCAGTAGTTCAGTACACATATTTACTGTTAATATATTCTTGAATTTCAGACCCAACTGACGGTCTTGGGCAGCGTGGTGGAGGACATTGGTTGCCGGTACAGCCTGGCATGTAGTAAACTGCGGTCCCTGTTACACCCACTACTGATGAGTCCCACAGCTCCATCCAGACCCACATCCTCTTTCGGTCTGGCCGAGGTCATACCCGGCTCCAGGGATGCCGAACTTGAGCGCAAGATTACCCACGCTTACCAGGTATGTTAACCCTTTAAACACGATGGTGTACATTTTGTCTTATTCAGGCTACCATATGACCATTTTCTTTCTTTTACTCTATCTTTATAACTCAAAGGGATAAATACTACCTTAACCCTTGTCTAGCGGGGTGTTTTGGCCTCATTTGGGCATATTCAGGCCCTCCTGCATTATAAATAAAGCATCTGCATGAAAAAAAAAATATTTAGCAAAAAACTAGGCACTAAAAGCTTCAAAATGAGACCAGAACGAGCTACGTAGCACTCGTGGTTCTCATGCAGTGGTGCCACGAACATGGAAGTTTAGCATATATCGGTATATTTTTCCCAGCTATGCTCACTACTGGCTACACTGCCGGCCTCTCGAGAACACAGGGAACATGAGTTAATGGGCGGCGGTAAGCCCTGGGAGTCGGCTGTCTGGCCCGCTGCTCTCCCGGCCATTTGCACTCGATTTTAACCCTTTAAAAGCCTTAATAATGCTCCTAACTTGCTGCAAATTGGTGCACGACTTAAGTCGAGCGCCGCTCTTTAAGGGTTAATAAACCATCTGATTATCTTGGGTAATCATGAATTGCATGAAATTATGTATTGCTAGCTAAAAAGCTTAAAAGGGCATAGTCATACTGAAGGGTTTAACCCTCCCGCCCCGGCTACGCATTACATAAATATTCCCCGAAATCCGGGTGTTTTGGCCGGAAAACCTCTAGGCTAGGCTACCGTATCATTGTTATGCTGACTGCTTCCCGCATTCCCGCGCATCCCCAAGCGTAGCTGTGTTATTTACCTGTAGAATGGCATTAAGTAGAGCTCTCTAAGTCAAGTGCTTGATTTGTGATGATGATTTCATTGGAGATAACTTTATGGCCAAAACAGCCACTTTACACTACTTTTCGATACTTAACAACAACATACAGGCACACACGAACAAGCGACGCTCTCCTTCTTGTGGCCGGAGATGCGGGGCGTCGGTCCAGCCGGCTGTTGTTTACATGCGCCGGACCGACGCCTCGCACACGAAGCTCACAGGCTTTCAAGCAATGGTACAATGTTGTACCACCCGGGTTCCTGGGGGCAAAACATAATGGTACACACGTGTACCATCCGAGTTTGAAGGGTTAATGTGTTTTTGTCACACCTAGTTTATTTTTTCCATCACTTGGACTATGAGAGGTCATTCTTTATTAACGGTAACCATGATAAACCTCAATCTAAAGTGTAAGGTTACCCATGCTGATCAGGTACCAATATATTACATAACTTCAAGAGCAAGATCACTCCAATAAAACATGAGTTCAGTAAACCCCCGTTATCTCGGACTCATTTTAGTCGGAAACCCGTACTTCTCGGAATGGCAACGGCCTCTCGGATAGTTCGCCGTAGATCTCGGCAAATTCCGAGATCTAAGGGGTAAAACTCCAAGGGCCCATGTGGTCTGTCGGACAGGTCACCTCATAACTCGGAACATATCGGAAAATTCCGAGATGTCCGTGGTGTCATGCCCAAGCCGCGCACACCCCACACGGCGAGTTTCCATAGCAACCACTCCTCCCGCATTCACCCCCCACCCCGTATCCTCCGTCCCATCCCCCTTTGTTTTCCCTGACTCACCCTCATCTCCTGCCTTATCAGACTCAGTCCGCTTGTTGTTCTCGTGCGCATCACATCCCTTACTCCGCCATTATGCCTCCCTAGGCTAAATTGAAGGGGAGTGAGGTGGAGAAGGACAGTGAGATGGAGAAGGACAGTGAGATGGAGAAGGACAGTGAGGTGGAGAAGGACAGTGAGGTGGAGAAGGACAGTGAGGGGGAGAAGGGGCAGTGAAGTGTGGGGATGGGGGAGAGGGGAGGGAGGAAAAGACAATCATCAAGGAAAAACAAGCAAGAACTACAGCAAGACTACATACAAACTTACAGTACATATCACACGGAAAGGAGTGAAGAAGGGACTAGTGCGAAACTGCCAAATTGCGATTTCACCGAGTTGGTGAAAAACAGGACTTGTGCGGCAAACTGTACCTATACTGTATAATGTGTTTGCTGTATACAGTACTGGAATTCATATTCAGTATGTTGTTTAGTGTTAGGGTAGTCTCCGATTTCTCTGGTGGCGCGGACTCCCCCTTCCAATTCGGACATTTTCCCTCTCTTAAGTCGACAAGATATAAAACTGGAAATTTTACTAAGCAGAAAGATTGGTTTAATTTGAAATGCAAAAGAGCTTTGGGTAGGCGTGATGCAGCTTGGGCTAGATTAAGAAGAAGGAACACTGAGAGTAATCGGAATAAATATAAACAGGAGAGGAATAGATATGTTAACATAATTAGGCAAGTTAAAATTAACTATGAGAAGAACATAGTAAATAAATGTGAAAGTGATCCTAGATTATTTTATAAATATATAAACAGTAAGTTGAAGGTAAAGAAACAAATTACTAAATTAAGAGTTGATGCTAGGACGTATGAAAATGTATCGGACATGTGCGAGGTAATGAATAACAAATTGGGGTCGGTTTTTACTAGAGAGGAAAGTTTTGACGAACCACAGGCGGGAGTACTGGAGAGTGGTCTTAGCAAGATTGAAATAACTAGAGATGAGCTGTTATCTGCGATGAGAGGACTTGAAGTAAGGAAAGCTATGGGACCGGATGAAGTGTCTGCCTGGGTTTTAAAGGAGTGTGCAGAGCAATTAGTGGAGCCAGTGAGGGACATAATTCAAGCTTCCTTAGATAAAGGACAGGTTCTTGTTGAATGGGAAAGAGCTAATATCATTCCGATATACAAGAATGGAAACCCTGAGGACCCTTTAAACTATAGACCAGTTTCACTTACTAGTATTGTATGCAAGATTTGTGAAAAGCTAATTAGGAAGAGATGGATGAAAATGTTGGAGAGAAAGAAGATAATAACGCCAAAGCAATTTGGATTCAGAGAAGGGACATCTTGTGTTACCAGTTTGCTATGTTATTACAGTAGGGTGATAGATGTACTCCAAGAAAGAGGCGGATGGGTGGACTGCGTCTACTTAGACCTTTCCAAAGCATTCGATAAGGTACACATAAGAGATTGTTATCTAAGCTTGATACGCTAGGATGTGTCAGGGGGAGTTTGCTGAAATGGATGGAGAGCTATTTAACAGATAGAGAAATGAGGACCAACATTAGAGGAACTTACTCATCGTGGCGGAAAGTTGAGAGTGGTGTGTGCCGCAGGGATCTGTGTTGGCACCTCTCATGTTCCTTATGTACGTGAATGACCTGCCGATAGGCATAAACTCCTACATGTCAATGTTTGCAGATGACGTAAAAATTATGAGACAAATAACAAATAAAAGTAGTTGTGAGGAGCTGCAAGGGGATTTAGATAAAATATACGAATGGAGCACCAAGTGGAAAATGAAATTTAATATAAGTAAATGCCATGTGTTAAATATGGGAAGAAGTGTGAATAGACCAAATTGGGAGTACAGGATGGGAGATAATATAATTAGCAAGGCCGAAAAAGAAAAGGATTTAGGGTTGATTATACAAGATAATTTGTCGCCAGAGAAACATATTAACAAGCTCTTTAGCGGAATGTATGCAATGGCCGGGAATATGAAAGTTGCTCTGAACTACTTGGATGAGACCATGGTAGCGAAAATTATGAAGAGTATGATTAGACCAAGATTGGAGTATGCAGGAGTGGTGTGGTCCCCGCATCTAAAGAAGCATATTCACAAGTTAGAAAGAATCCAGAGAGCAGTTACTAGATTGGTTCCAAGTCTCAGAGAACTGCCATATGAAGGGAGGCTAGACAAATTAAATCTACTGAGTCTAAAAGAGAGGAGAGAGAGAGAGGGGAGACATGATAATGATGTACAAATGCACCCGGGGGCTGGAGAGGCTGGATAGGGAGGATATATTAATTATGGATACAGGAATAACTAGAGGCCACAGCTACAAAGTAAAAAGACCTATCTGCAAGAACGATATCAGGAAGTTTAGCTTCCCCTATAGATGTATTGACAAATGGAATGGGCTGGAGGAGGAGGAGGTGGTAGGGGCAAGGAATATCCATATTTTCAAGAAAAAATTGGATAAAAAGTAGACTGAGAGACGGGACAACACGAGCTTAGCTCAACTCCTGTAAACTACAATTAGGTAAATACTAAGTCTGACTCGGACTTTTCGGAAGTGGTCTCCCCCCAATTATATATAGTCCGAGATAACGAGGGTTTACTGTACTGTAGTTAGTGCCCTTTTATATACTGTCGTGGCTAAGTCATATTTGAATGGCTGTAAATTCAACATACATATACACAACTCATTACTACTGTTATTATTGTAATTATTGTTCTAAACTTCTGTCTTCTCCGGATTGCAGTAAAACCTACATACAAGCACATTACTGTTTTACTCATATTATTATTGTAATAAAACAAAAATAATTAAAGCTTACATGTAAATATATCGTCTAAACAGCAGTTAAGCAATAACGTAATTTATAATTATTATGTTCTCTCCACCAACCAACTTTACTCCTAAACTCGATTAATGAAATTAACAAACACATGTGGCAGTCCGGGGATTCGAACCTAGGATGCTCACACCGAAAATCAACACACTTATGCATTGCACCACGAAGACAGTTTAAGATTAACCATGGTTGAGGGCTTCCAAATTATTTATTAAGATCTACATAATTAATGTAAATTTATCTTGTATCAGGAATGTATGTTAGAGCAGCAACACCTGAACCTAGTGGTGTCAGTGATGCGAAGACTACAGAGTGTATGTGGTGGTGGTAGCAATAGTGGTGGCGGTGAGAAACCGGCCGCCACCCATGCCGCCAGTTATGCCAGTGCCACCAACGCCAGTAACCATAGCAAGCAGCTCCTCACTGCCGCTGCCTGCCCCTCAGACAAGCTGGCTACCCTCATGCAGTACCTACTCAACTGTCTACTTACCCTCTCTCTACCTATTCCTGGCATGTCGGTAAGTAAAGTAAAAGATAATTTTGTGTACTGTAACTACTAATGACTTCTTTTTTACTACTTTTTTTTTTTTATATATATATATATATATAATTAGTTTAACCAGACCACTGAGTTCCACAAAATAACTCTCATAGGGCTGGCCCGAAGGATTAGATAAAGATGGACAACTAATCAAGTTAAGATAGATAAGGAAGGGCTGGAGGTGAACAAATCTAGGAAGGTAAAGACACTCAAGACATTTCTCTCCATTTCATCAGCTCAGCTGAACCACATGAGCTCCACAGCAGAGCTCTTTTAGGGCAGGGCCGAAGGATGAGGTAAGAACTGCTACACTGCAACACTAACCAAGAAATTATCAAGGGCGAAGAAAGAGAGATCAGGACTAAGGTAGAAAAACATCACAGAGAGATGCAAAAATAAATGCACTACTGAGGGCAATAAAGTTAGCACGGCCGCATCATCGACCAAATAGACAAATCAGGTCAGGAGCCTATAACCTAGCCAGGCCAGGGAGGCATGTGATATAGGTTGCCCGAAGACAACCGAATGGGACAGAATATGAACAGAAGGGGAAAAACATCAAAAAAGGAATGGAAAACTACGCAAAAGTAGTCGAGCCGACAACAAAAGCTCGAGGGGAGAGGGAAAGGGGAAAATCCCAAACCCTTCCCCATCAAGCCCCAGTCGCCGGCCCCGAAAGCCCCCAACCGCAGCAAGGGGCGTAGTAGTAGGGGGGTCTTCACTACTTAAAGTATAACCTTATTAATAATACTAATACCAGACCACTTGTTAGCCTTTTTAGGTAACCTGTCTAGGGGAAGGAAATCCAATAATAAACTCTGGCTAGTGGTGCCAGTCAGCCATACAGCAGCCAGTGCGAGTAATGGCATACAGTACTACCTTTAACTATGGCCACATCGCGGGTGCGCAACCCCGGCTTTCTAGGGCCTTTCCTAGCTGATGCTGAGAGGATTGGGTCTTAGTCATGTGGTGATAGGCTGGTGTATCAGAGTGATCTCTGCCATACCCATAGCTTACTCTGACTGTTCCTTTTACAGTACAGTACTTATATATTTTCTAGATCTCAAGTGACCGCATCTCTTCCTTGGATTGACATCCCTACTGCCTACCTAGAGGTTGGCAGATTGGGAGCCAAAGCGTCACATTTTTCCTTTGCCCCTCAACTTTCCCTGAGGGGCACAGGACCTTGGGTAGGGCTTTGGTTTCCCGGACGTTTCCGCACCCTTCGCAGCTCCCCACCTTGGAGTGGCTTCGGTCACCTGGGCTTTATTAGTGGTAAGCAGGGAGAGGGTTTTGTGGGGCCGCTCAGTTATGGCCTTGGCCTTGCTCGGGACCTTGAGGCTGCTTGGCCATACAGCCTGGGGAACAGCAGCAGCAACATCAACATCAACAACAACAACAACAACTATGGCCACTCCTGCCTCATGGTCATGGGGTATACACAGACTGAGCCATGCTAACATGGATGTAGGCTTTTAAAACACATACAGTATATACAGTACATACATACATACATACTACTTACACTGAACATGTTGGTAAGTACCATAACTTCAAGGTAAAATATACCATGCTAATCTAGTAGTGTCTATTCACCCTGCTACTACTGGTATCTATGATTGGCATTTTGGTAAAGTACCAAAATGCCAGTCATGGGTATTTTTGCAAAACTGACATGTAAAATAATGGTGATACATACATACATACAGGTTTAAAGACTGCAACCGTCTACAGTGAATGTGGCTTCCATGGTACAATCACAGTACTGCACACAGTGCACTGCAATCATAACATGGTTGGTTTGGGGTGGGCAGGGAGGGAGAGAAGACAGTACAGCACATCCATACTCATATCACTCGCCGTTCCATCCACTCACTCATAGACAACACGCAGCTGCAAGCACGACCTCCCGAAATCCATCCTTCTGAATCCTCCCTTCCTCGCGAGGACAGAGTCCACCTGGCCAGGCTGAGATGCGGACACCATCCAGCTCTTCTGAGCTATCAGAAGAGACTGGATGACTCCGTCGTTGACACCTGCCCGGGTTGTAACACAGCACCCCATACCATTAAACACATCATAGAAGACTGCATTTCACACAACCACTTACGCCAACAACACAATTTACCCTCTTTGAGAGCTCTGTGGGAAAGCCCGACCGTGGCCATGGCCTTCCTTAAGGACTCGGGGCTGTTCGGCCAGGCAGCTTAGGGAACAACAGCAACATCATAACATGGTGGCTAGTCTAAAATTTACTGCAGCACAGTACAACAAAGGGCGGGTGCCCAACTCCGAAAGGAGTTGAAATAGGGGAGCTATCCCTCCGCCAAAGGCGGCTTTCTAGGGCCTTTCCTAGCTGATGCCGAGAGGATTGGGTTCTAGTCATGTGGTGATGGGCTGGTCTATCAGAGTGAGAGCTGAGTGATCTCTGCCATACCCATAGCTTACTCTGACTGTTCCTCTTACTTATATATCTTCTAGATCTCAAGTGACGGCGTCTTTTCCGTGGATCGACCTCCCTACTGCCAACCTAAAAGTTGGCAGATTGGGAGCCAAAGCGTCACATTTTTCCCTTGCCCCTCAACTTTCCCTTCATAATTGCTGAGGGGCACAGGGCCTTGGGTGGGGCTTTGGTTTCCCGGGCGTTTCCGCGCCCTCCTCAGCTCCCTGCCTTAGAGTGGCTTCGGTCACCCGGGCTTTGTTAGTGGTAAGCAGGGAGGGTTTTGTGGGGGCGCTCTATGGCCTTGGCCTTGCTCGGGACCTTGGGGCTGTTCGGCCAGGCAGCCTGGGGAACAACAACAACAACAACAACAACAAAGTCTTGCCACAGCAATGCCCCATCATGTTACCACTGTGGCTGATGTTGGTAGGCAAGTAAATTGTTACATAAATTTAATCTTTTTAAGATCAATTATTGTGACTGTATTCTAGAATTTGACATCAATAATGTTAATACAGCATTTTTAACTTAAAGTTCCTTGTATAACCTCTTCTTACTTTTTGTCTATGTATTATTTGTTTATATTTTTCTATATATATTTTTCTATTATTATTGATTTTTTAAATTAATTGTTCTTGTTAAAAGAGTACTCTTTGTTAAAAATCTGTTATTGCTTCTTCATATTTTGCAATTATTTTTCTTTATTATATTGTATCTATTCATTGTCGATAGTATCAATTGCTCGCTTATGCGATTTCCTTAGTTTATTTGTACAATAAATGTAGGTTATTTGTAGGGTAGTAATTGTTAGGAGTCACTTGAGGCATGTTATGCTTACAGGTCCCTACCCGATAACACTATCGTTAGTGAGTGCTGTATGTTTTTTGTATTATGATAGATATCTTGTCAAATTGCAAATTATCTTTTTATAAAGTTTGATACAAATTGTAGTTTCTTTATTCACGCAGAATTTAGTAAAATTTACCAGAACGTCCCGTACTTTCCAAACTGACTAATTCCTTGAACATGACGATAGTGCATTGTTATGTGTGCGATTAGTTTGCTTGGGAATCAGATTAACTTGCGCATGTAGTGGATTGTGTTCTTTTATTTCAAATTTGATTTTATTAAGCGTTATTTCCACATAGCGATTTTGATTAGTTCCTTTGCGTTTATCTTGTGTCATCCCAGTTTTGGTTTGTTTGTTTTGCAAGTTTTACATTATAATAGCGCTAACAGCGTCTCAGCAAAACTCAATAAAGCCCCCTTGAAGCACTTGCACCTGGCGAAATCGCACCACACCAGCCTTAACCGTGCTACAATAAGGCAGTAACAAGAAATCACTGTAACTGCTACAGAGGCTGACTGCACCACCGAAGTGGCGATTAATATATACTGTATATATAAAATATGTGTCTCCTTTCCCTTCCAGGTGCCGCACAACCTGCTAGAGTGGTGCGGTCCGGAGCAGGCTAAGGTGCTGGTGGAGCAGGTGTGTGTGAGGGGACCCAAGGGGGCACAGGTTGGGGTGGCCTCACTACTGGCCCGTCTCTGTGCTGGGCAGCCTTGGTGGGGGGACTTCCTTGCCACCACAATGGTCACACTCTTCTCATCTAATAACACACTGCATTTCCCTGCTACTAGGTATGTTCTTTCATTCTTATTCATTAAACTGTAAATCAATCCTGGTGAAGGGTATACTACGCAAAAAAAGTACAGTATCTGCTGAAATGGGTCCCATGACTTTCGTAATAACCCAAACATCTGATGTTCTGGAAGGATTGCTATGCCTTTCTCAATATTGTATACTTCGTCTTTGGTGTCATAATCTTTGACATATTGTGTACAGATACTGTTTTTACCCAGTGTACATTAGGTTCACTGAGTAACAGAAAAAATACTAGCATTTTCCAACAGTAATGTTTTTGTTCTGAGTGTGGCCACCCCCAGCTATGGGGTATGTGCCTGAGTATACATACAATTTTATTTCTATGAAATAGTAAAAACATATGTTATATGGATATATAGGCTGCTTTGTAAATAGTGTACCATTAGGATAAAACCTTAGCAACAATGCTCTACTCTTATTTGTGCAGAGTGTTTGCCCTGCTGACCTTCCTGGGCCAGAAGAGCGTGAGCAGCGGTCGGGGGAGCCAGGTAATAGACGCCATCCTACGGGTCCTGTCCTCCCAGCTCCACCATGGTCACCACACCCCCGCCCCTACCCCTGCAGCCCCCGCCCAGGGCCCTGACACTCCACCTGCTTGGCAGCAGCCCTGGCACTCCCTGGGTACCCATGTTGATACCCACTTGGTCTCCTGGTTACTGCTCTACCTATCGCTGTGTCTGGATGCCCTCACTCCGCCTCGCAAGAGTGATACTGACAAGAACAAGGAAAATGGTGAGTTTATATTGGCTTTTACCTACTATATAGAGCTATTATATGTTCCCACCTAAAACCATGTAGCAGTTAACAAAGACGGAGCGATGATTAACCCGGGAACTGCGGGGAGACTCTTAAGAGTTCCCCCGGCGGACTGCGGGAAGACTCTTAAGAGTAAGGGGGAAAAAAATCCATTTAAAACACCCAAATTTTTTTTTTTTTTTTTGCCCCTGGGCCATGCCAAATATCACTCCTCCACCTCCCCTCCTTCCCCACTTTCCTCCCCTCCTTCCCCACTTTCCTCCCCTCCTTCAGTTATCACCTATTTTCCCTGTTATTCCCTTATTCTGTGGTTAATTTTCGTGCTAACATTAGCGAGTTGGTAGCAGGGCGTTGTCATCACTGTTACCAAGCGTGGGAAAGAGCGAGAGAGAGACTATTGCGGAACAGTGTCTCTCCAGACAAGGGGAGGGGTGGAGGTAGCCTCAGCCATACATTATGTAACTCACGGCCTGTATCGCCGATTTTGACCATCCAAACACAGTTTCCACTTGTTTTATTGTTGTAACAGGTTAATACCTTTATAATCAACCTATAATACGCGCATATGGATAAGTATTAATGCTATTTATGGTAAAATAACGATGTTAGTGATGGGAACAGCTCAAATACGTCCGCACAGGAGAGTGGTGTCTCATACCCTCCATGCGCACTTCTTAGGTTAAGAGAAAGAGCCTACGGGCATAGATCAGGAATAAAGAACGGCATTGACTCCAAGATTCTTCTATATAAGCATTTTAACACAGATTGTACAAAATTATAGAAATTGTTCAAAATAATAAAAGTGTTTTAGATAGAGAAAATTATTGGATTGGAAAATTAATGACCATCTATCCATTTGGACTTAACCAATCAAATCAAAAGTGTAGGCAACATTTTGTATAAAGATTTATTAAAAAACTATTTTAATAACTCATATTTTAACTTCCCCATTTTAAACAGAAGACCTGGTAGACATGGTAATAGAAGACTAAATTAATTTAACCCGTACAGCCCCAGCGACGCGTCTGACGCGTCGGCGATGTATGTAACGCACAGCCCCAGAGACGCGCCTGGCGCGTCACCCTAATTGCGCCGACCGTAACCTCAGGTGTAGCCACTCAAGAGGGCTCAGATTTGTATGGGAACTGTGTACGTATCCCACGCAACCGTGCCGATGGTTGAAAACTATCAAAGTCCACGTGCGTGCGCGTGAGCGCGCAATAACCTGTTTTTTTGGGGTAATTGCCTTCAATTTTTTACTCTTGTAAAATACGTTTTCGGGGGCTCTGTAGGACCATTCTTTAAGCTTTTTGAGCGGTTTTTCGTGGTTTTTCCTTCATTCCTAACCCATTCGCTATTGTTTCTGGAATAAAAAAATTTTTTGAAAACCGGCCGGGTTCTGGTGAACAAACATTACAAAACTAGCCGGGGCTGGACGGGTTAATAAAAAAAAAAACAGGTCGGATATTAACACGATTGTGATGATGATGATGATGCAGTTTTTACCACCATACACTCCCTGCTGAATAGCAAGGCTAGGGTGGGTGCCCTGATGAATCAGGGACTAAGTGAATAGTTGCCACAGATTGCTAGACCGCACCGTTCACCAACAGCACTGACATCTGCCAATAACTCACTGGCTGGCCCGAGGCTCGAACCGTCAACCTCACGGTTAGCAGGTGAACGCTCTACCAATTGAGCTACGGCCTGTGGCCGTAATTCAATAATTTATATTCATTATATCAACATTTCAGAATTAAAAAATTAAAAGATGTCATTGAAAGGCCTACAAAAGAAAAGTTTTGCTCCTTTTATAGAAAATATTCTAAACAATAAAAATAATTTCACAAATAAATTTAAGAATACTGTATAGTCTTTGCTTTTATGGGATATATTAGAGCTAATTCTAAGAAATCCAAAGATAACCCTATTAACCCGTCCAGCCCCGGCTAGTTTTGTAATGTTTGTTCACCAGAACCCGGCCGGTTTTCAAAAAATGGTTTTATTCCAGAAACAATAGCGAATGGGTTAGGAATGAAGGAAAAACCACGAAAAACCGCTCAAAAAGCTCAAAGAATGGTCCTACAGAGCCCCCGAAAACGTATTTTACAAGAGTAAAAAATTTAATACTATCAAGAGCAGTGAATGTTGGTGTATCGCTGAAAAGGGAGGGAATTGAGTGGAAGCTACCTATACTGCTGTTTGCGGATGATACAGTTCTGATGAGTGATAATGAATGGGAGTTGCAGGGTCTGGTAAATGAGTTTGGAACAGTGTGCGAAAAACGGAATTTGAAGGTAAATACAGGGAAGAGCAAGGTTATGGTCTTCGAAAGGGGTGAAGTCACAGAGTGTGAGGTGAAGCTGAACGGTCAGGCTATGGAGATCGTCAACTCTTTTAAGTATCTGGGCAGTGTGTTGAGTAAAGATGGGACTATGGATGAAGAGGTGCGGGAGAGGGTACAACAGGGGAAGAGGGTTGTAGGAACGCTAAAAGCAGTAACAAGAAATAGGGTGGTCAGTATGGAAGTGAAGAAGTCCTTGCATGACAGTGTGGTAATCCCGACACTGACTTACGGAAGCGAAGCATGGACGTTGGTTGAGAGACTCAGACCAAGAGTGAGAGCAGTGGAAATGAATTACTTAAGGAGTGCGTGCGGAGTTACATGGAGGGATAGACAGACTAATGAGGAAGTAAGAAGGAGGTGTGGTGTGGAGGTAGATGTGCTGGAAAGTGTGAAAAGGAACAACTTGAGATGGTTCGGCCATATGGAACGTATGGAAAGCGAGAGAATGACTAAGAGGGTGTACGAGAGCGAGGTGGAGGGACAGAGGGGGAGAGGTAGACCGAATATGAGGTGGAAGGATGGAGTGAGGAACTACATGAACGAAGGCGGTGCTGGTTGGGGGGAGGGGCGTCGACTGACTGGGGACAGAGGTGCATGGGGGCGGTTCGTTCGTGGCCACCCCTTCGGGGATCACGGCGTCAGGCAATAGATAGATAGATAGATAGAAAAAATTTAAGGCAATTACCCCAAATAACCAGGTTATTGTGCGCTCACGCGCACGCACGTGGACTTTGAGAGTTTTCAACCATCGGCACGGTTGCGTGGGATACATACACAGTTCCCATACAAATCTGAGCCCTCTTGAGTGGCTACACCTGAGGTTACGGTCGGCGCAATTAGGGTGACGCACCAGGCGCGTCTCTGGGGCTGTGCGTTACATACATCGCCGACGCGTCAGGCGCGTCGCTGGGGCTGTACGGGTTAAAAGATAAAGTTATATCCACTTTAAATTATTCCTCTAAAATTTTAGACAAAATTAATGTTAATACAGTAGTCTTATTAATTCAAAGAAAGTTAAGTCCATGTTACCAGATGGTTGTAAAGATTTCAAACCATTAATAGTGTATTCATATGAATGACCTGTTAGGTCTATTATTTGTAATTACAATAAAGTTTTAGGAAATCTTTCAGATAATGATATTTTCAATAATAATAAATGCGTATGTGAAAGAGTCATGGATATGCCAGCTAGCAGACATGATGCATTAGCAAAGTTCATTTATAGTCCGATATGTCACATATTAACAGGTGATGTAGAACTAGTTAAACATTTTGCAAACGACAAATTAGCGGAGCTATGTCGTAAAGGGTTTAAATTTAGAATAGGGAATAATAAAGTAACATGGGACATAATTTTAAAAGATATTGTTTTTTCAGTCAATAAATTAAAAGAGAAATTGTTAAAAATTGTGCGCTGCGATGCGAGAGAGCTAGAAGCATGGTCTAAATTATTAATTAAGTTAATTAGAACTAAATTTTCTCGCTTAAAAGTGAATTTAATCTTTCAGATTTTGTAGACTATAATTACATTAAGCTTAACCCTTAACTGGCAGGGCCCGCCTTAAGTCGGGCTCCAATTTGCAGCAAGTTAGGAGCATTATTAAGGCTTTTAAAGGGTTAAAATTGAGTGCAAATGGCCAGGAGCGCAGCAGGCCACACGCCCGACACCCAAGGCTTACCGCCGCCCACTGACTCACGCTCCCTCTGTTCTCGAGAGGCCGGCAGTGTTGCCAGTAGTGAGCGTAGCGTGAAAAAATATGCCGCTATACGCTAAACTCCCATGTTAGTGGTACCACTGCGTGAGAACGACGAGTGCTACGTAGCTCGTTCTGGTCTCATTTTGAAGCTTTTAGCGCCTAGTTTTTTTGCTGAATACATTTCTTTTCATGCAGATACTTGATTGATCATTCAGGAGGGCCTGAATATGCCCAAAATAGCCCAAAACCCCCCGCTAGACAAGGGTTAAAGCTGATTTAATAAATTTACATAAACATTTTGTAATCCCTACAGTAGATAAAGCCAGCAATAATTATAGCTTCACATGTAAGAAGTTTTATCTTGAAAACATGAAGAAAGAATTAGGCATTAAAGGTAACATATTACGTAAAAATATTTGTGGTAATTCTGTTTATGAAATTCAAAATAATTTGAATATTGATAACTTAATCGATGAACATAAGAACAAAAAATGTAACATTTGATATTAAACTTTCCGATAAGAACAAGTGCATTGCAAAATTATACATGTTACCGAAATTTCATAAAAGACCTTATAAATATCGCTTTATTGCCGGAGCAAAATTTGCTACCACTAAAACTCTGTCAGAACAAGTCGTAAATTGCTTAAAATACATTAAAAGTACTCATAAAAGATATTGTAATACCATCATGAGAAGAACTGGCATTAATTATTATTGGAGTGTTGATAATTCGTTAGAAGCTATTGATAAAATAAATACCATGCCGAAAGTTACCTCGGTACATAGCTTCAACTTTGTATACCAATTTGCCTTTAGATTTAGTATTTTCAGAGCTTTGCTTTATTATAGATTTGCACTTTGACAGATTCGTTAGGAATGGTTATTATATCATAAATGTTTATACATATTCTAATAATGCATCACTTAGCTCTACTCCCACTAGTTCAGTATATTTTGATAGAACTAAACTTAAAAATTCCCTTAAATTCCTCCTTTTCAATACTTATGTTAGATTCGGGCCTTACATTTTCAAACAAATATTAGGAATTCCTATGGGTGGAAATGCTAGCCCTTTAATTGCAGATTTATTCTTGCTTGCTTTAGAATTTAAATATATAAAAGACTTAGTCGACAGTAGCAAGAAAAATAAAATCCCAGAAAAATTAGCACTTGCTAAATTGTTAAGTAATAATAGTAGATATATTGATGATATTCTCGTTTGCAATTTGTTAATTTTAATCAGTTGCAAAACTCATTTATCCTAATTCTATTCCCCTCACACATTGTAATGTATATGATGAAGTTGAAAATGTTCTTGATATAAATATAGAGATTGTTAATGAACAGTGCATACTTAAAGTATATCACAAAGTTGATGATTTTAATTTTAACGTAATAAGCTTTCCTTTCCCTAGTAGTAATATCGATAGTAAGATAACTTATAATTGTTTTTATTCCCAGTTAATAAGATTTTGTAAAATTTGCACTAAAGTAGATGACTTTTGGGCTAGAGCTAGGTTACTATACAGACTCTTAGTAGACAGAGGTTATCTATCTATTGCCTGACGCCGCGATCCCCGAAGGGGTGGCCACGTAAATTGTTACATAAATTTAATCTTTTTAGGGTCAATTACTGTGACTGTATTCTAAAATTTGACCTAAATAATTTTAATCAAGCAATTTTAACGTGAAGTTTCTTGTATAACCTCTGCTTACTTTGTGTCTGTTTGTATTTATTGTTTATTTTTTTATTTTTTTATTTTTTTATTTATTGTTCTTGTTAAAGGAGTACTCTTTGTTTAAATCTGTTGTTGCTTCTTCATATTTTGCAATTATTTCTCTTTATATTATATGTATTCATTGTCGATAGTATCAATTGCTTGCTTTTGCGATTTCCTTAGTTTATTTGTACGATAAATGTAGGTTATTTGTAGGGTAGTTATTGATAGGGGTCACTTGAGGCATGCTATGCTTACAGGTACCTACCCGATAGCACTATCGTTAGTGAGTGCTATATATGTATTTTATTGTAATATTATATATATCTTATTAATATTTTTATTTTGTACTATTGTTAATGTCTTGTCAAGTTGCAAATTTGATTTTAATATAACATTTTAACACTAATTGTGGTTTCTTTTATTCATGCAGAGTTTAGTAATATTTGCCAGAACATCCCGGACTTCCCAAATTGACTAATTCCCTGAACGTGACGGTAGTAGCGTTGTTATGTGTGCAATTAGTTTGCTTGGGAACCAGATTAACTTGCTCATGTAGTAATGTACACCCTATGTGGTGGATTGTGGTCTTTCATTTCATAAATTTTATTTTAGTAAGCGTTGTTTCCATATACCGATTTTGACATGTTGTTTTGACTTTATATTGTCTTTGTCCCAGTTTTGGTTTGACTTTGTTTGCAAGTTTTACATTTTAATGCTGTCTTGGGTGTACCATCACGGTGGGCTGTCAAGTAGCACCACCCAAGAGATTATTGTTAGGCCTTTAAACCAACCAATAGCTGCTTGTGGGATACATATTGAAAGATGATTTTTAGTCTCATTAATTGTACTGCTTTAAGTCTGTATCAGGGCTTTTATGGATTTGGAAAAAGCGTACGATCGCTTGGATCGAGAAGCAATGTGGAAGATGCTAAGAATTTATGAAATTGGAGGACATTTATTAAGAGCAGTTAAGAGTTCTTATGAAGAGAGCGCTCTGCTCTGTGTGTTAGAGTAGGAAATATTGAGTTGAGTGAATGGTTTGAGGTAAATGTAGGTTTGCGACAGGGTTGTGTAATGTCACCGTGGCTGTTTAATGTATATTTGGATGGTGTGGTGAGGGAGGTAAAATTGAGAACTATGGGTAGAGGATTGGGTTTAGTAGGAAAGAATGGTAGAGATTGGGAATGAAATCAGTTGCTATTTGCTGATGGCACAGTGTTGGTGGCGGATTCTGAGGAGAAACTGCAGCGGGTAGTCAAATAGTTTGGTGTGGTTTGTGGGAGGAGGAAGCTGACGGTGAATGTCAATAAAAGTAAAGTAATGGTGTGTAATAGGGGTGATTGTAGGGTGAATCTAGATGCGAGGCTGGATGGGGATATTGGAACAAGTAGAATGTTTTAAATATCTAGGAGGAGCATCAAGCAAGAATAGAGGTATGGAAATGGAGGTAAACCAGAGATATGTGAAGGAAGGAAGGTTTTTCGGAGCAATGGGAAGTACTGTATGTGGAAGGTGAGAAATCTTAGAATGAAAGTTAAAAGTGCAATGTATCAAGGGATTGTTGTACCAACAGTGATATATGGGGCTGAGACATGGGCTTTGAAGGCAAAGGAGAGAAGAAAGCTGGATGTGGAGTGACCCATAGAGACAGATTGAGGAATGAAGATATACGTAGGAGAAAGGGGCAGCAAGAACATTAATCGGCGAGAGTGGATAGAAGGGTGCTGAGCTGGTATGGTCATGTTGAACGAATAGAAGATGAAAGGCTTACAAAGAGAATATGTGAGTCAGATACAAGGGGAGATAGAGGGGTAGGAAGACCTCCATTGAGATTGAGAGACTGTGTAGGACAAGCGTTGGAAGATAGAGGAATGACTATAGATCAGTCAAGAGAAGGGGCAATAAATAGGAATGAATTGAGAATGCTATTGAAAAATTGGGTAAGTCAGTATATACAAGGACTCCTTTACACCCACTAAACCCCAACTCCTCCTCCTCCACAGGTGGTCGTTGGACGTGGCTGGCTGCGGAGACGTGTCTGCAGCGGCGTGGGTCTGAGGCCAGTCGTAGTGCACCCAGAGCCTCTCGGGAGCGTCTCCGCAAGCGCCTCGTGCACCACCAGAAGCAACAGATGGTCAACCTAGAGACAGCCACCAAGAGCCTTGAAGTTGGTTCTGGGGTGAGTTATCTTGTTCTAGGCTATATTATAGGTTTGATTCCCGTAGGGAAGTAGACAAAACCTAATATTTAGTAGGGCCCCGTAATCATTGACGACTTCGCCTATGAGTATAATAGTCTCCATTCAACATCCCACGCCAGCATTTTGAATAACCTGGAGTACTCATCATAAGTGCACGCTTAATTCCCTTACGGGATCGTCATTTTGATCGGGTACTCTACAGAAAAAAACTCTGTAAAATAAAAAAACAAAAAAAATAACTTAATATCTGTTATCATATGACTTACCATATGCGTGGATTTCTCATGTTTCGCTTCCCCAACACCAGGCCCTCTAGCGGCCATCGTCTTCCTTCACTGATATACCAAGAATAAACTATAGAAATCAACGAATGGGAAGTGGGATGGTCGGGAGGGACAGTGTCGTCAATGATTACGGGGCCCTACTAAATATTAGGTTTTCTCTACTTCCCTACGGGAATCAAACCTATAATTTAATAGGGCCCCTTCATCATTGACGACTTCGCCTGATTAGCAACTGGAGGCGGGACATTCGTAAAACATCCTAACCTTAGGGATGAAGTATCCAAATAAAAAAATTTAAGTTTTATTGTATGCAAACAATATATATAAAAAGTATAAAAGATTTGCAAGCAGTGCGTGACATTAAGAAACTGCTTGCTCATGGTCAGATCTTTACATTAGATCGTATGCATGATAAAGTGGGAGACACCTGTGTTCCCGAGAACTGTAACTCTGCAGTAGTTATTCGTTCCATTCTTAAAACTATTTGTACATTAAATTTATATTTGTACAATCTTGTAAAAAACATACATAGTTGCAACTATGTGAGATATCTTCTTAGAATTAATCATAAAATTAATATTGGACTGTAGAACCTGTCTTATCACAGCTAGTGATTCATCACAATCTTCAGGGGCACAGAGGGGATATGGACTATTCCGCACCCCCCGCATCCTCCCCCCCTTTTTAACAGCAAAACTTAACTTAATAGAACATTACCTACTGTACCCGTTGACGTAAAGCCTACACAGGAACGCTTTGGTTTATCTAGAGCGACGGACAGGTTTTTTTTTTTTTTTTTTTTTTTTTTCTATGTGATTGAGGGAGGCAAAAGGCATAACTGCCTATAGCGAGTGCCTCTCCCATAGTTGAAAGAGTGACAGGGCCAAAATCAAGGGACGTTCGAGCCAAAATGCCTGGACACACGGAGTTTGAAGCAATTTAAGTCATAGGTAGCGGGAAAGACTGATTCTGGGAGAGAGTTCCAGAGCTCAGCTGTTGAGTAGAAGAAAGTTTGAGAGTAACGTTTCACTCTTGGGTTGGAGAGTTGCACAGAGTAGGGGTGGGATTGAGTTGCAAGACGGGTACCACGTGCCCTACGTAAAGGAGGTGGTATGCACTGGGATAGCTCTGAGGAACACTGATTATTATAGCGGCGATAGAATAGCGAGAGAGATGCAACATTGCGGCGGAGAGAGAGAGATTGCAGAGAGTTGGTGAGTGGACGGGAGTTAATGATACTAAAGGCCTTCCTTTCAACCTTGTCTAGGAGAGTGGTGTGAGAGGAACCTCCCCACACATGTGAACAATACTCAATACAAGGGCGCACTATGCCCCTCTACAGAGCAAGAAGCTGTGCAGGGGAAAAGAACCCCCTAAGGCGGTTGAGCACACCCAGCTTCTGGGAGGCTGCCTTAGCAAGACTGGTAATATGGTCCTTCCAAATGAGACAGAAGAAAAAGAGACACCAAGAATATTGAGAGAAGATGAAGGGTTGATTTTTGTATTGTTGAAGAATAAGGGATAGTCCGCTGGGAGATCCTGACGGGTAGATAGATGGAGAAATTGGGTTTTGGAAGCATTAAAGTTAACAAGGTTTTCTCTGCCCCAATTGGAAATAGTATTTAGATCAGAATTTAAGAGTTCTATGGCTTCATTACGTTTGTCGTTGAGGGATTGCTGGCTGGGGCGTTCTGAAAAAGTAATGGAGTAGTGTAAGGTTGAGTCGTCTGCGTATGAATGGATGGGAATTAAGGTACAGTTAAGGAGATCATTTATAAAAATTAGAAAGAGAATAGGAGATAGGACAGAGCCGTGAGGAACACCGGAGTTTATAGGGTGAGGAAGTGAACAATGGCCGTCCACAACCGCGGCTATGGAATGGCCGGAAAGGAAATTAGAGACAAAGGCACAGATGGAGGGATAGAAACCGAAGGAGGGTAGTTTAGAAATTAAAGATTTATGCCAGACTCTATCGAAGGCTTTCGATATGTCTAGTGCAATAGAAAAAGTCTCACCGAAGTCCCGAAAGGAGGATGACCAAGAGTTAGTAAGATATGAAAG
This sequence comes from Paralithodes platypus, assembly GCA_032716605.1. Taxonomy (NCBI): domain Eukaryota; kingdom Metazoa; phylum Arthropoda; class Malacostraca; order Decapoda; family Lithodidae; genus Paralithodes; species Paralithodes platypus. The sequence continues at coordinate 59,186,697 of CM064514.1, forward strand.
AAGATCACCAGTAGAGCGACCCTTAAGGAAGCCATACTGGCGATCTGAGAGCAGATTATGAGAAGAGAAATGCGTAAGAAATTTGGAAGCAAGAATAGTTTCAAAAACTTTAGAAAGACAAGAAATGAGAGCAATTGGACGATAGTTGGAGGGTTGAGAGCGGTCACCCTTCTTTTGGACAGGTTGAATGTGAGCAAACTTCCAGCATGAAGGGAAGACGTTAGAGGATAGACAGAGACGAAAGAGTTTGCCTAGGCAGGGAGTCAGCACAGTTTTTGAGAACAACAGGAGGAACACCGTCCGGACCGTACGCCTTATTAGTGTTAAGCCCAGAGAGGGTAGAAAGTACATCTTTAGAAGAGATTAGGATATTAGGCATAAGTAAGAGAGAGGAGGGCGGAGAGGGAGGAATAGCACCGGAATCATCCAAGGTGGAGTTTCTAGCAAAAGTTTGAGCGAAGAGTTTAGCTTTGTCAGAGGAAGAAGTGATGGTTGTGCCATCAGAGTGGGAAAGGGGAAGGAAAGACGAGGAAGAGAAATTGTTGGAGAGGTTTTTGGCTAGATGCCAGAAAGCTTGGGAAGAGCTAGAGTTGGATAGTTCAGTGCATTTATTATTGATGAAAGAGTGTTTGGCAAGTCTAAGAACAGATTTGGCTTGATTCCGGGCAGAAACATATGAAGAATGAGAGTCTTGAGTTTTAAGGCGTCGGTACTGTTTGAATGCTTCCTCCTTATTGCGGACAGCAGTAGAACAGGCGTGAGTAAACCAAGATTTTTTAGCATTAGTCTGAGAGAAAGAGAATGGAATGTATGCTTCCATGCCTGATAGGATTACCTCGGTAATGCGTTCAGCACTCTCCGAGGGTCCTCGGCCATGGAAGCAGAAATCATTCCATGGGAAATCAAAGAAGTACTGCCGAAGAGCCTCCCAGTCGGCAGCGCGAAAGTGCCACAAGCGCCGCTGGCTAGGAGGATCGGGTGGCCGTACTGGAGAGATAGGACAGGTGACAGAGATAAGTTTATGGTCGGAGGAGCCCAAAGGAGAGAAAAGATCGACAGTATAAGAAGAAGGGTTAGAAGTTAGAAAGGTCAAGAATGTTGGGCCGATCTCCGATGGGATCCGGGATACGAGTGGGTTGCTGAACTAACTGCTCTAGGTCATTTAGGATAGAAAAGACATAGGCTTGTTCACCAGGTGGATCAGTAGTGTGAGAGGAGAGCCATTGGCGGTGGTGAACGTTGAAATCTCCTAAGATGGAGATTTCTGAGAAAGGAGAAATGGATAGAATGTGTTCCACTGTAGAGTTTAGATAGTCAAAGAATTTGGGAAAGTTGGTAGAGTTAGGGGAAAGATAGACAGCACAGAAATATTTAGTAAGAGAATGACAGGAAAGTTTGAGCCATAAAGTTGAGAATTCAGAGGAGTCGAAATCGGGAACACGAGCAAGTGAGTTTGTTGTGCACATATGCACAACATCCGCCTTTGGCTTTGAAACTAAGATAGAGAAAGTAGGAGGATACAGAGAAGGGGCTGCTGGATGTTGCTAGACACCTGAGTTTCGGTGAGGAAGAGAAGATCAGGTTTGTAGGAGGAGAGATGGTGCTCAACAGAGTGAAAGTTAGAGGAAAGTCCACGAATGTTGCAGAAATTAATATAAAGAGTAACAGGCCGAGGTCCAGGTAATTGTGTGGGGTCGTTAGGGGATGGTCGGTCGGGTGTGGGGGCATTTATGGTCCCCCCCCCCTGGGGACTCCGAGGCTGGGCTAGAATTCATAATTTTTTGTTTTTTTTAAATTTTGGTGTGGAGGAATGAAGTGTGGTGTGCATGTTTAGTATAGTGAATTGGATAGGAGGAGGAGGTGTTTGTGAGAGCTAGCTGGATTGCTCTCAGTGTAAATGAGGCACAAAGAAAATCAGTAAGAGAGGCCAAGCAAATGAAACAGGAGTTCCAGCGACTCTTTATCTCACCTGGGTCTAGCCCTGATCGATTGGTGCCTACAATCTCCCCACTAAGGTAGCGTGTTAGGAACGTATGATTGGAAGCCCATAATTGAGTAGTAGCAATGTCCTCTACTGAGAAATTTTGTAGAAATCTGAGAGAGACTGCCCATTTTCTGATATCGTGAGCCCTGCCTATTACGCCGGGATTACTTTCCCTAATAACGTCCACAAGCAAGGAAGCTAACTTTCGTTTTATGACACACTTACCTGTCCGGTTGACCCATTAAGCACCTGGTTGGCGAGGCTGCGCAGCCCTCAAAAACATTGTGAGTGCTTGCACAGGACATAAAAGGTGATGAGTGAGGCCCCTCTTTAACCCCTCAGACCCGGTAGGGCTCTTGAGGGACCCATAAACGCGGCCCGCGGAACCCGGTAGGGCTCTGAGGCTCCGGCAGCTTGAAGGCCTGTAAGCTTTGTTTTGAAAGCCGTACGTCCGATGCATGTAAACATCAGCCGGTTGGACCGACGCCGCGCATCTCCGACCACAAGAAGGAGAGGCATCGCTTGTTCTTGTGTGGCTGTGTGTTTAATTATGTTATTGTTTAGTATTGAAAAGTGGCTGATATGGCTGACATCGCCACAAAGTTCTCTCCACGGAAATCGTTATCACAACTGAACCAGTTGACTTAGAGAGCTCTACTCAACGCCATTCTACAGGTACGAAACACATCTACACTTGGGGATGCGCGGGAATACGGAAGCAGTCAAAATAGCAAAGATACGGTAGCCTAGGCATAGACGTTTTTCGGCCAAAACCCCCGGGTTTCAGGGAATATTTATGTAATGCGTAGCCGGTCCCAGAGGGTTAAAGCCGGGATGGAAAATTCAGAAAATACATGTTCAGAATGTTCGTTCTTAGCTATAAATGTGGGAGACGGCGCGATTTGCACATAATCGCGCAGTCTCCCAAACCTAAGGTAATTAGGTTCGTTGCTCATCGCCGCCAGCTCAGACACCCTGTTTCCGGTGGCTAGAGCCATGAGGAAAACAGCCTTTTTCAAAAGTGAATCAAAATCCGGCGCATTATTATATTTGCGCGATTGAAGTACTGTACTGATAAGGCTTTGTCAAGCGACCAAGTGGGCATGAGCTGACTGGGCGGTGGGCGTAGCTTGAAACACGCCCTCATAAAACCTTTCTCCTCCGCCTGCGGTATGGAAAGGCCAGTGAGATAAAAAAAAAAGGGGGTTTTAATGGCAGACAAATTATTTTTTAGAGTGGTTACTGAATTTTTGTTTTGTTCGAATAGATAGTCTAAATATTTGAAAATTAAAGCCCCTGAGGCGGTAGTTTGCCCTGACTCTACAATCCAGGTTGTGAAGGTTTTCCAATGGGATTGATATTGTCTCCTTGTAGACAAGGTCTATTGGTTCATTAATTTATTAGTGACACTCTCCCCAAATTGAGCTAACCATTTGGCATGGTAAATATCCATAAGGCAAAACTGAGCGAGGTCCGAAGGTTGCCAATTGTTTCCAAGTGAAAAGCGGAGACCTGGAGGGACACCGGGTTCCTGCACCACTATTGCAATTGGTGGTACCACACCTGGGCTGGCCATAGCGGCGCGATCATCGCAACTCGGCCCCGGTAATCCCTCGGCTTGTGAATTACTTTGCACATTAGCACAGCCCCCTGGGGGTTAGGGAATAGAATATGCCCCACGTGCCTTCTGCGTGTCGTAAGAGGCGACTAAAGAGGTTGGGTCGGTGGGCTTGCGACCCCCACCCGGAAAAAATATCGAAGCAAGGAAAAACGAACGAACAGCCTCGGATGCGGACGGAACCAACGTTGACGAACCACGACCGACTAAGGACATGCCTTCGGACATTCTGAGAATGGCTACGTGGAATGTTAGTGGCATGAATGATGGCACAAAAGAGAGAGAGGTTCTGGAAGTGTTAGTGAATGCCAGGCTGGATGTATGTGGAATGACAGAGACCAAATGGAAAGGTTCAGATGTGAGAGAGTGGAGTGTGGAATGGGTGTGTGTGCTGGAGTGAGTGAAGGAACAGCGAGAGAAGGTGCATGTTTGTTTGTAAGTAGCAAATGGAAGGAATGTGTAAGAGAGTATGGGTCTGTGGGTTCAAGGATTGTGTGGGTGAGAATGAAAGTAGGAATACAAACGTGGGTGATTGTATGCGTGTATGCCCCGACAGAGGATATACTTGAAAGAAAGAAAGAGGAGTTCTGGATGAATGTGGAGGTGTGCCTGGAGAAGTTTGACAAGAACGAAAGAATATTTCTGATTGGGGATATGAATGGTAAGGTGGGTGATAGGAAAGTTGAGGGAGTGGTGGGAGGGTGGGGGGTACCATCAGAGGTGAATGGGAATGGTAGTGCACTTGTGGACGTATGTGTGGGGAGGAGGCTGTGGATAGCCAACACCTTCTTCCGACACAGAATGATCCACAGGTACACGTGGAAACGGATGTTGACGATGAAGGATAAGACAGTGGTGGAACGAAAGTCATTGATTGATTATGTATGTGTGGATGAACGAATGAAGAAATCTGTGATGGATGCTAGGGTGTATAGGGGTATTGGAGGGGGTCTGTCTGATCATTATGTAGTGGTAGCTAAGGTTAGGATACAAAAGAAGTGGGTGAGGAGAGCGGGAGGGAGGCAAGAGGAGGGTGGAATGGTGAGGAGGGTGGAGAGGTTGCAGGAGGAGGAAATCAGGGAGGAGTACAGGAGAGCAGTGGAAAGACGACTAGGTGGGTTCGACCTGGAAGTTATGGAGGAAGTGGAGGAGATGAGCAAGGTGTTTAAGGATGAGATCTGTGCAGCATGTGAGGAGGTGTGTGGAGAAGAGGGAGGGGGGTGAAAGGTACAGCATGGTGGACAGAAGAGGTAAGAATAGCTGTGGAAGAAAAGAAGAAAGCATATAGAGAGTGGTTGGGTAGTAGAGGGAATGAAGATTCCGAGAGACAGAAACGAGCGAGGTACGTGGAGAGTAAGAGGGTGGTGAAGAGAGTAGTGAAGGAAAGTAAGAGAAGAGTAGATGAGGAATTTGGAAGGAATCTGAGTGTAAAATGGAGGGAGAGTAAGAAACTGTTCTGGAAAGAAGTCAAGAAAGTTAGGGAAGGTAGCAAGGGAAACAGTAAGGGTGTGAAAGATAAGAATGGGAGAATGCTAGCCGAGAAGCAAGAGAGAGTCGAAAGATGGAGGGAGTACTTCAGTGAGTTGCTAAATGAAAGGAATGAAGAGCCAGCAAACATAGCTGGATATGGTATGGGAGGGAGAAGAAGAGAAGTAGTGGAGGAGGAGGTGGGGATCAGGAGGTCAGAAGTGTGGGAAGCCATGAAAAGAGTGAAGTTGGGGAAAGCACCAGGAACAGATGGAGTGTGTGGGGAAATGTTGAGGTATGGTGGTGAGATAGTGATAGAATGGGTATGGAAAATGTGCAAACTAGCATGGGAGAAGGGGAGTGCACCCGATGACTGGAAGACTGGCATAATAGTCCCCCTATATAAGGGCAAAGGGGAAAGAGGAGTGTGTGGTAACCACCGAGGAATATGTCTTCTAAGCGTAGTAGGGAAGGTATACAGTAGGGTAGTGATTGAGAGAGTGAGAGTGAGAACGGAGAAATGGATAGGCGACGAGCGCAGGGAGGTTTTAGGAAGGGAAGAGGATGTGTAGATCAGATTTTTACCCTGAATTGTGTTGTGGAGAAGTATCTGGAGAAGAAACAAAAGGTGTATGTTGCCTTTATGGACTTGGAGAAGGCCTATGACAGAGTGGATAGAGAAGGTTTGTGGAAAGTACTTAGAATATACGGAGTAGAGGGCAAGTTGCTGAAAGCAGTGAAGAGCATGTATGAGGGTGCAAAGGCGGCAGTACGTGTGGAGAGTGAGCAGAGCGAGTTCTTTGACCTGAATGTTGGTTTGAAACAGGGATGTGTGATGTCCCCGTGGTTGTTTACTGTATATGGATGGAGTTATGAAAGAAATACTATCAAGAGCAGTGGATGTTGGTGTATCGCTGAAAAGGGAGGGAATTGAGTGGAAGCTACCTATACTGCTGTTTGCGGATGATACAGTTCTGATGAGTGATAATGAATGGGAGTTGCAGGGTCTGGTAAATGAGTTTGGAACAGTGTGCGAAAAACGGAATTTGAAGGTAAATACGGGGAAGAGCAAGGTTATGGTCTTCGAAAGGGGTGAAGTCACAGAGTGTGAGGTGAAGCTGAACGGTCAGGCTATGGAGATCGTCAACTCTTTTAAGTATCTGGGCAGTGTGTTGAGTAAAGATGGGACTATGGATGAAGAGGTGCGGGAGAGGGTACAACAGGGGAAGAGGGTTGTAGGAACGCTAAAAGCAGTAACAAGAAATAGGGTGGTCAGTATGGAAGTGAAGAAGTCCTTGCATGACAGTGTGGTAATCCCGACACTGACTTACGGAAGCGAAGCATGGACGTTGGTTGAGAGACTCAGACCAAGAGTGAGAGCAGTGGAAATGAATTACTTAAGGAGTGCGTGCGGAGTTACATGGAGGGATAGACAGACTAATGAGGAAGTAAGAAGGAGGTGTGGTGTGGAGGTAGATGTGCTGGAAAGTGTGAAAAGGAACAACTTGAGATGGTTCGGCCATATGGAACGTATGGAAAGCGAGAGAATGACTAAGAGGGTGTACGAGAGCGAGGTGGAGGGACAGAGGGGGAGAGGTAGACCGAATATGAGGTGGAAGGATGGAGTGAGGAAGTACATGAACGAAGGCGGTGCTGGTTGGGGGGAGGGGCGTCGACTGACTGGGGACAGAGGTGCATGGGGGAGGGGCGTTCGTGGCCACCCCTTCGGGGATCACGGCGTCAGGCAATAGATAGATAGATTAGCACAGAATCTGGTGGAGGAAACGGATAGATTGAGGTCCACCTGTTCCAATCTACCAACAATGCATCGGGTCCTCCCGCCGGGGTTACCTCCTGACGAGTGAGGAAGAGGGGGAGTCTGTGGTTGTCTGTGGATGCAAACAAGTCCACCTGTGGACGGGACGGCTTTGCAATCATCTTGTCGAAGATAGCCTGTTTGATTGTCCATTCTACTAGAGTGCTCCGCCGGCGAGAGAGAGCGTCTGCCCAGACGTTCGCCACGCCGGGGAGATATGCTGCATGCAGGGAAATTCCTAGCGATTCGGCCAGGGCAAAAATCCGTTCGGAAACCTTCAACAACTCTCGTGACCTCACTGAGCCCTGTTTCTGAATACAAAAAACTGCAGTTTGGTTGTCCATTTCGAACGCAATTGATTTGTTTTTTAAAGTCATACCGTGAGTTTGGAGAAAAAAGAGGGGGACTAAAAGCTCTTGCTCGTTGATATGGGACTGACTGTCGGCCGACCATGTGCCTTGACCTTGATGGCCCAGGGTGGACTGATAGCTCCAACCTAGTGCCCCTGAGGCGTCTGTGTCTACCCACACCGTAGGAGGGGGAGAAACCCATGTCGTGACAGAGTGGAGGACTTCTCGCTTGGCCCAGACCGAGAGTAAGCTGTGGATTAATGGAGGAATTGGCCATAATTTCTTCTCCGGCGAGAGAGGGAAAACTTTGTTGCCTTCCAGGATTAATCGTTTGACTTTCAACTGGCCCAACTTCACAGTTAATTGTATCCAGTTGAGAGAGCCGACTAGGGAATCCCACGTTTTCCTGGTCGTACCCAGACTGGAGAAAACGGAACAGTTTCTTGCGGAACCTGCTCCGGTTGTCCACACTCTGAGTAAGAGTCAGATTGGCGGTGTCCCAGACCAGCCCTATCCACTGAATAGTCCTTGAGGGGACAAGGCGAGACTTCGTCAAGTTCACCTTGAACCCTAGGGTTTGTACATGAGCTAACACTTGGTTTACATGATCTTGACATAATTCCATAGAGTTCCCCAATACTAGCCAGTCGTCTAGATAACAAAACACCTGTATGCCCTGGATTAACAGGGGTAAAAGAGCTTGCCGGACGAGTTTTGTGAAAATTCTCGGTGCCAGGTTCAAACCAAAAGGCATTCTTTGGAAGACATAAGTCTCTCGTCTGACCCTCAGGGCGAGGAATTTTTGGAACCGTTTGTTTATTGGGACATGCCAATAGGCATCTTTGAGATCGATCGAGCACATCCAACCTTGCGGCGGAATCGCGAGTCTGAGTTGCTGAACTGTAAGCATCCTGAAGGGTGAATTCTCTATAAATGTGTTCAGTTGCGAGAGATCGAGAACTGGTCGCATCTGCACACTGTCCCTTTTCGGCACTAAGAAAAGTCTTGAAGTGAATACTGGGTGATTGGCATTGACCGGGATAAGGACTTGTTTGGTGATGATTTCCTGAAGTAGAGTCTCTTCCTCCCGAGACACATTGGTGTGTTCCCGCGGGTGACGCAGTTGAGGCCGCCGGAGCCACCGCCAGGTGATTCCTTTGCTCACTAATTTCTTGGGCCAGGCCGAGCGGAATGAACGGAACGAACCCAGGTACAACCGGGGTCCGACCTTCGAGGCAACTCTCAAATCCTGTATCCTTAAGCACGGCGTTGAGAGGCTGGGTGGCTAGTTTTTTGGAGGGGGAGGTGGGTTGGCATCTGACGCTTGGCTAGATTTGGCTGATGACTGGCCCTGATTACCCTTCTGAGGGGCCTTACCTTTATACCCAGAATGTTTACCTTGTTTGGACTTGTACGGGTTACCTCCCTGATGCGGCGGGAGTCTGGGATCCCTTGGTGACTGTTTAGCTTGTGGCTGGTATTGCTTGTTACCACCCTTTGATTTATGAAAGGGCTTCTTAGCAGGGTCCTTCCGAGCTTGGGAGGTACCGGGTAACCTGCTTACAACCATTAACCATATTAAACACAAGACTCCATGTTTCTGAGTTAAGGAGGGTGGCAGTCAGTACCGGCGAGAGAGTTACCCGGCGACCTATGTCTGCCGGCAACTTCCTCACCAGATGGACTCTCAGATCTTGGCGGGCTCGAACCGCCTCCATAATTGCAATTCTGATGTCTCTTAAGGACTGAATAGAATTTTGTAGCAAAAGTCTCCTAGACAATTCAGTAGCTTTCTTAATTTGGGGTTCACCTATAGCTGAAATAGTACGTGAAAGGGAGGCGGCGATCTGGTGACTAACCAAGTACTGAGAGGACATCCGGTAAGCCTTATTTCTTAGCTTGAAGTCCCTGTCAAGGTGAGCAGCCGGGGGGGTAGAAAAGGGTTCATCAAGGGAGTGCAAGGAAACTTTGGACGCCGCAAGAAAGTTAAGTAAATCTGAGGACACTCCTTCTGCTTTGGCTACTGGCAAAGAAAAGTAAGCATGATTTTCTTGGGGAACCTGATGTGAAGACTTAGAAGTAATTGTAGCAGCAAAAACCTGAGCTTCTATCTCCCAGTCTACCCAGGGGCCTAACCCCACCGGCCCCATCTGCAGGACTGGTGTATGCGTCTGGTCTAGGACCGGAGTTGTAGCCAACTCCGGCGTGAGAGCATTCAAAGCTTTGACATCGTTGATGCCATCAGCTTTTGACCAATCCGCAAACAGTCGTGCAGACGCGGCGGGAGGGATCGCCGGGGCAGCTGTATACACAAAATAATCCGGGTTGTACGAACTTGGTACAGCCTTAATTGATACGTCCAGCACCCTCCCTGCCTCATCTTTTGCCCTAAATTTCCTGGTCTTATTAATTTCAATATACCACTCGCCGGGTACTGGAAGTTCCCCTGACACAGAAGGTTGAGCTAGTTGAGGGTTCACTGGAGTCACAGGGACCCAGGAACAATCCGGGCCATAGAGGAGGGGCATGGGGCCCTTCTTCAGAGGTGCCTTATCTAAAGGAGGTAGAGGAATATCTGCAATAACCCTCAAAGAGGAGGTGGCCAGCGCCGCCGGCACTGTAGTGCCAGAAGCCGCGGCCACCACCGAGGTAGGACATGATGGGAGAAAACCCGGGGAAGCTAAGGGTCTGACAACAGAAGTACTGTACTAGGGGCCACCCAAGGTTGAGAAACCGGGGGCTCCGAAGAGGCAGGGAGTTGATAATGCTGCATAACCTTGTGCAATAACTCACTTATCTGATCTGAAGTCACACACTTACTGTGGGAGTCTCTGGATGAGTGGGAACTTGCCTCAGAGTCTTCTCCTGTGAGTGACTGGGGAGCCATAGAGAACATAACCTCCGCCGGCTCTCCACTCAGCTCAGGATTCTCTTGTTCAATTACAATTTCATTATCCGCCGGGGGCCACGTTAAATCTGGGACCGATGATGGCAACATGTCTATGCTACCCTCCTCAGTTCTTGCGTGATTGACGTTAAAAAGAGGTTGAGAAGGTTCAGATTGACGCCAGTAACCCCCTGCCACAAAGGGTCTGGGAGTCTGGAATCATCATCATCATCATCTCCGACGCCTTGCTTCCCCCTGGGAAACCCCCACTAGAGGATGGCCATGACAGAAACGTCTCCAAGCTACTTTGTCAAGACATGCCTCCTTTGCCCGTGCCACAATGCCCCTTCCACTACGTGGAAGTTTTTCTTCAATATATTTTTCCACTTTTTTTTCCCATACCATAGGTGGTCTTCCAATACTAGCGGTTCCACTCACCTGACTCCCATATATCTTTCTTGGCATTCTGTCTTCATCCATTCTCTGAACATGACCATACCACCTCAAAGTACTTCTCTTTATCCACTCAACCACACCACAATCAATGCCCAAAGCCTGCTCTTCCATTCCAAAGGACTCGTACACTTCCCTATTACTTGGCCCATCTAGCCTATTCATGCCAGCTGCCATTCTGAAAAAGCTCATCTCCACAGCTCTTAGTTTAAAGAGGTCCTCGTCACTTGCCGTCCATGTCTCGCTTCCATACGAGAGTGTAGGGAGCAGCACACTGTTTCTCAGTGACTTTTTGACTTCCTGGCTAACCATTCTTCCTTTGAGAATACTATCAAGTTCTCCAATCACTTTTCTCCCTTGCATTTTTCTCTCTTTTGTCTCACTTTCCATTTTACCATATTTGCATAGTACAGCTCCCAAATACTTGAAACTTTCAACCTCTTCTAGTACTTCATTTTTCAATTTTATTTTACAACTTTTCTTGTGTTCTTTCTTGATTCTATATTTGTCCTTAAAATCTATAGTTTCATGCATTCTTCTCTCAAACACCATTACCTTACATTTCCCTACATTGACCTTTAACTTTCTCTTTTCACATACCCTGTCAAAGTCAGTGACCACTCTCTGAAGTTCTTCAGCATTTTCCGCCAACAGGACTGCATCGTCCGCATATAGGCATGTTAAAATCTTCCATGTTCTTCCCTCTGATTCCAGTCTAGCTCCCACACCCATTGATACAGCCCTACATTCCCTAATCACTCCATCCATGTATATATTGAACAAACAAGCTGACATGACACATCCCTGTCTTACACCTACATTGACCTCAAAACTTTCACTTAACTTATCCCCTACCTTCACATTTGCCATTGCATTCCTATAAAAAGATTTTACTGCCATTAGCAACTTTCCTCCCACACCATATACTGTTAACACATCCCACAGGCCCTCCCAGTCTACTTTGTCGTAGGCTTTTTCCAAATCCATGAATGCTGCATAGAGTTTTCTGTTTTTGGCCAGATACTTCTCTACCAACAATCGCATTGAGGCTATCTGGTCAACGCAGCCCCTGCCCTTTCTGAAACCTCCCTGTTCCTCGCCTATTTTGTCATCCGTTATCTTCTGTAGCCTCTGTGTTACTACTCTTGTGTGTACCTTTCCAGGTATGCTAAGCAAGCTAATTCCCCTATAATTCTTACACTCTTCTTTACTACCCTTCCCTTTGTACAAGGGTACTATCACTGCTTTCCTCCAGTCCTCTGGTACACTTTCCTTTTCCCATGCTAATTTACATAACCTATGCATTATGTCAACAGCTTCTTCTCCTCCATATCTCAGCATTTCACCTGGGATGTTATCTACTCCAGCAGCTTTGCCCATTTTAAGTCTATTGATTGCTTCTTTTACTTCTCTGCTTATCTGGCTTTCAACTACCCTGTTTATTCTACCTCTCTCCATTCCTATGGATGAGATCTTTGCCTTTGCCTTTACAGCTAAGCTACTAAAATGATCTTTCCATACTTTCACCACACCATCACCCTCTACCACTTCCCCATTCATGTCCCTCATCATACCACCTGAGACACTCTCAGTCTTCTTCCCTCTGGCTTCTTTCACAGCTCTGTAGTATGCTTTCCTGTCATTCAGAAACTGTTCACTAATCTTTCTCCCATATGCCTCATCTGTCTTCCTTTTAGCGTCTTGTATCGCCCTCTTCACTCTTTGTTTAAACATTTTATATTCTTCTTTCCTCGCATCTCTAGTTTCTCTAGGTATATTCTTTTGCAGCATACTCTTTCTGAACTCTTTCTTCTTTTTCACTATTTCTTCTATCTCTTTACTAAACCATGCGTTACCTTTCGTCTTCCACATTTTAAAGGTTTTCTTCCCACATACTTTCTCAGCTGCTTTAATCATGGAGTCTCTTGTACCTTTCCATACTTCGTCTACAGTATTTCCCAGATCTATCATAACATCCATGTCCTTTATAGTCTCTTTCAGGATGTCCTTGTATTTTGTTGCATTACATTCTTAATTTAATTTTCTCACATTTATTCTCTCTACTGTCAGTTTTCTCTCTTTCCTCTCATATTTCCACTCTTTCCTTATCTTCACTTTTGTCAGCACTGTATAGTGGTCTGATCCCGTCAGCATACCTCTTACAGCTTTTGAATCTAAAATTCTTCCTTTTAGTCCGGAGTCCATCATGGCGTAGTCAATTAGAGATTTCTGTTCCTGCTCACCTTCACCTCTGTGCCATGTATATCTATGAATGTGACGATGTTTAAAAAATGTGTTGGCCAGAAACATCTCTCTCTCCGCACATACTTCTAAAAGGAAGTCACCATTCATATTCCTACCCTCCACACCCCATTTACCCACTATACCTTCTATCTCCTCGTTTCCAACTCTACCATTCATGTCGCCTACTAATATTACTTGTGTACACTCTTGCCTTTCTCTTATACATTTATTGACTTTATTCCAAAATTTTCTATTTTCTTCCGCACCTTTCCCAGTTTCTTGGTTGACTGGTGCATAGACACACATAAAAGTATACCTATCTATCCCAATCTTGCACTCACACCATACAATTCTTGAGTCCACGCATCCATAGTTTTTCACACACTTCCTCAACCTTTCTGACAAAATTACTGCTACCCCTTCCTTTTTCTTACGTTTATATCCTGCATCCAATCCAGACCAGACAACCCATCCTTCCCCACCCCACAAATCATGCTCACTCTCACCATCCCACACTCCAGAACCCAACAGGTGCGTCTCACCTACCCCACACACATCCACACATCCATCTTTAAGCTCTCGCATCAGACACACTCTCTTGCTAAAAATAATTTATGCCATTGGCATTGAAGGCACAGACACGGAGCACGCTTTCCTTCACCCGAACGACGTTTCCACCACTTTTCTGCTTTGTTCTGGAATCACTTGAGAATGCAATTGTGACTCCGACGGATATCCCCTGTACTGGTCAGCCAGAACCCTACATGGGCCTGCCGATCTAACACTACGAGGTACATAATTCAGTTTAGGTATGGCAAATGTAACACTAGGAGACACACTCAAGGATTGTTCATGACTAGGTGCGGATTCCAGTGCCTCAGACCCCACTTCGGGGTCCTCAAAGTCCTGTTGAGGTGTGTCAGAGGTAGGGGTAGGGGGCGGTTGCTGAGGGGTGTCCCTCCGGCTGCCGCTGCTTGCCTGACTCGTTGCTCCTCCAGAGTCCTCTCTCCGGCGTTTGGTAGACCGGGAAGACTCTGCGGAAGAGTGTCTAGACTGTTTGCGGGGGGATCTAGACCTTGACCTCGACTTCCGCCTACGAGAGGGTGATCGTCTCCTCTTGGTACGGTCGGAGGGGGGAACCTCGGTGACCTCACTCTCACTGCTACTACTCACTACCTCTTTGCAGAGGGCTTTCGACTTGACTTTAGGTCTGACAGATTTTGAGGAACCGGGTTTCACAAGGGGTGACTTAATGAGTTGTTCCCATAGTACTTCATCATCACAGTGAAGTGTAATAAGAATTAAAGGTACTCTTAATTTCCTGTAAGGCCGCTAGGCACGATAAGTCTTTATTAGTTACTAAAGCGGTTTTCAATTCAGAGCAAATGGAACAGCGTTTAGATAACCACAAGCCTCGGGAACGATCCAAACACTTGACGCACTTAATGCAAAGTTTGTGAGCAAAAATTGGCAATAGAGAGCAGGTAGGAGTAATGCATAGTTCAAACCTCGTCATGGTGCTAATAAGGGGTCCCCCCCCCCCCCCTCCCTCGCTGGGATCAGTTACCCAAACCTCCGCCGGAGTAGCAGTCAGGAGCCTGGAAAATAAAATTTCCAGGAATCAATGCTCATAAGGATAACCTGCGAGGTGTTATACATCCTAACTCGTGTCCGCCGGAAAATTAGCTATAGTGCACCACTACTCTAACCTTCCGCTGGACTCGTCTAATCTGGGTTTAACTACTAGCCTGTGACAAGTGTCCCAGGTCCCTTGACCTTTAGTGTCTGATCATCCATAAACAAGTTTGCAAAACTAATCTATCACTCTTGTACACTAGACTTGCGGCGCCGCAGGGCGAGAAAATCTAATCGTGTAACTGGGTCAGTTAGGGCGAGTTACTCGGCGGGCCGAGTTTGCAGCCCCCTTAGGAATGCAGTTCCGCCGGGAGAGTGTGGTTCAGCCAAACCACGCCGGGACCTTTTGAATGTTCCTACCCGTTTATAAGACGGATAACTCGGGCCCACCGCACGGGGCCGCCGGAAAAAACAAAAACTCGAGAGACAAGGAAATGGCACAGCTCCCCAACCCTGAGTCCCACTCATAACACATCATAAAGAATATATAGGGACGTCTCCCCTACCCCAAAAAAATGCTACAATGCATGTAAAAACACTAATTAAAATACAGAAATTTAGCATCCTAAATTACCTGAAGCCTACGCCGGAGACCCCTACATAAGGCTGACCACGAGGTACGACGAACATCACCGGCAGACGACGCTCTGAAGACCCAGCACAGCGCCCGGATGAGGGAGGCCCACTCAAGGGGCCCAAAGCAAAACACGAACTCTAGAAGGTGGAGCACCACATGCAGACACCCTTAAACCAGAGCATTTGCTGATATATAATAATCTGACATGTACTCTCCTCAATAATGACAGTCTATATCATGCCTTGTAGAGTGGTAGCCTTCTAGCTAAGTACAGTCAGTCCCCCCAATCCGCGCCTATATGGGCGGCATTACACGACGGGTATTGGGAATTCGCGCATTGGGGATAACATAACTTATGGAGAAAAATACATATGGGCGGCAGCCCACATTTCCACCCACATTTGACGGTAATTTTTGATAAAAATCAATACTAATTGGACAACCAAGCATACACAATAATAGAAACATAAACAAGTCATTCCTTACATTAAAAATAAATGCTATAAGTAGGTGAGAATAGTGGGGGCTCCGAGGCAGACCTCCGCGACAGGCGAGTTCATATAGCCTAGGCGTAGGCTTCCCCGGCCTCGTCACTGTCCCCGTCCCCGTCTCCGTTTTTTTTTTTTTTTTTTTTTTTCTTCTATATTCCAACTTACTTCCTCTCGGGCATAGGCTGAGAGCCTTAACATTCACCGCTTTACAATGAACAGTGAAGCCTGTGAGGACTTGTTCCAGTCTAGGGAGTGAGACATGTGAAGCACGTAGAGTACAACGAGCACCTGCCATCTTGCCTTCACATGAGGCACGGTGCTCACTCATGGCCCGAAACGACCCCATCTTTGAAGCCACCTCGTTCCCGTGATTCACTGTCTCACCCCCTACACTCGGACTCTAACACTTACACACACACACAACCCGTAGCCTAGTAGGTAGCGCTCTCGTCTCACACACGAGGGGTCGGGGGTTCAATCCCCCGGCCGGGCGGAGACAAATTGGGCTTGTCTCCTTTCATGTGTTAGCCTCAGTTCACCTAGCTGTAAATAGGTACCTGGAATAAGTGGACGATGTTGTGACGTCCCATCTGGGGTTGGCAAAAATGGTACAAGGTGAGATGGGTATCATATGGTTCACCAAAGCTGATGGCTACCTAAGCCTTCGGGCGAGACGGTACCGTCTATAGTGAGAATGGTACCATACAGATCCACCCTAAGCCTTCGTTTCCGATGTCTCCAATTGGCTAAAAATACAGACTACACACACATCCACAGCCATTCCAACGATACATATAACACCTACACATATAGGAGGCGGGAAATAACGAGCATGCTCACTCCCGCAATACAACTAGAGTAAGTACAATGCCACCTGTTGAGCAGATAACTCATCAGGCATTGCACCCCTATAGCACATTTTGAACATGGGAATATTCATACAGTGCTATTTAATCAGGGAACAATGAGGGTATTTTATTGACGTTTCGGTGGGCTTGTGGTAATGCACTGATACTAGGTACAGCACAAATTCCATCCCAATAATATCTTCCCATTGATACATCGGGATTTGAACCCGGGACCTTTGGATTACCAGGCCAGTGGCAAGACCACTCCACCTCCCCTACCCATAGATTTCCCATATCGCAGTAGTGCCTTCACCAGTTTATTCTTCCTAGGCATTTTCAAGTTGTTGAAGGGTGTAGGAAGGCGGTTGTTACACAATAAATGGGTCAAGTCTCAGCGCACGGACACTTAAGGATATTGGGACTGAGAAGGAAGCGTATGTGTGGTTATGTGTGTGTGTGTACTCGCCTAATTGTACTCGCCTAATTGTAGTATACAGGATTTGAGCCTAAGCTCGTGTTGTCCTGTCTCTCTCTCTACATTTATCCAATTTTGCTTTAAAAGTTTGGATATTTCTTGCTCCCACCACCTCCCCATCCAACTTATTCCAACAATCAATGCTTCTATACAGGAAGCTGAACTTTCTTACATCAGACTTACATACAACTTTCCTCAACTTACATTCATGACCCCTGGTTCTTCCCTCGTCCCTCACCGCAAAATCTCCCTTGTCGATCTTCTCAAAACCTTTCACACACTTAACCCTCCAGCCCCGGCTATGTATTATATATATATTCCTCGAAACCCGGGTGTTTTGGCCGAAAAACGTCTAGGCTAGGCTACCGTATATTCGTTAATCAGACTGCTTCCCGCATTCCCGCGCATCCCCAAGCGTAGCTGTGTTATTTACCTGTAGAATGGCATTAAGTAGAGCTCTCTAAGTCAACTGGTTGAGCTGGGCGGGTGCCCAACCCCGAAAGGGGTTGAAATAGGGGAGCTATCCCCCCGCCAAAGGCGGCTTTCTAGGGCCTTTCCTAGCTGATGCTGAGAGGATTGGGTTCTAGTCATGTGGTGATGGGCTGGTCTATCAGAGTGAGAACTGAGCAATCTCTGCCATACCCATAGCTTACTCTGACTGTTCCTTTAACTTATATATTTTCTAGATCTCAAGTGACGGCGTCTCTTCCGTGGATTGACCTCCCAATCTACCAAGATTGGAAGCCAAAGCGTCACATTTTTCCCTTGCCCCTCAAATTTCTCTTCATAATTGCTGAGGGGCACAGGGCCCTGGGTTGGGGCTTTGGTTTCCCGGACGTTTCCGCACCCTCCTTAGCTCCCCGCCATGGAGTGGCTTCGGTCACCCAGGCTTTATTGTGGTCGGCAGGGAGGGTTCTGTGGGGGCGCTCGGTTGTGGCCTTGGAATTTGCTCGGGGCCTTGGGGCTGTTCGGCCAGGCAACAACAACAACAACAACAACAACTGGTTGAGCTGTGATGATGATTTCATTGGAGATAACTTTATGGCCAACACAGCCACTTTACACCACTTTTCGATACTTAACAACAACATACAGGCACACACGAACAAGCGACGCTCTCCTTCTTGTGGCCGGAGATGCGGGGCGTCGGTCCAGCCGGCTGTTGTTTACATGCGTCGGACCGACGCCTCGCACACGAAGCTCACAGGCTTTCAACCACTGGGTGTTCAAGAGGCCTTCCGGGTACCTGTTATATGCTTTTTTATGGGCGTTCAAGAGCCCTTCCGTGGTGAGAGGGTTAAACATCATGATCATGTCACCTCTCTCTCTCCTCTCCCTCAGCGTTGGCAGTGTGTGTACTCACCTAATTGTAGTATACAGGATTTGAGCCTAAGCTCGTGTTGTCCTGTCTCTCTCTCTACATTTATCCAATTTTGCTTTAAAAGCTTGGATATTTCTTGCTCCCACCACCTCCCCATCCAACTTATTCCAACACTCAATGCTTCTATACGGGAAGCTGAACTTTCTTACATCAGACTTCCATACAACTTTCCTCAACTTACATTCATGACCCCTGGTTCTTCCCTCGTCCCTCACCACAAAATCTCCCTTGTCGATCTTCTCAAAACCTTTCACACACTTAAACATCATGATCATGTCACCTCTCTCTCTCCTCTCCCTCAGCGTTGGCAGCTTTAGCCTCTCCAATCTCTCCTCATAAGGCAGGTCTCTAAGGCTAGCTATCATCTTAGTGGCAACTCTCTGAACTCTTTCCAGTTTTTTATTATGTTTTATAAGGTGTGGAGACCACACCACTGCTGCCTACTCCAGTTTTGGTCGTATTATTGTCCCTATTATTTTTGCTAACATCTCTTCATCTAAATAATTCAGAGCTATTCTCATGTTAGTCAATACTGCATAGGTTTCACCAGTTATTTTATTTATATGTTGTTGTTGTTGTTGTTGTTGTTGTTGTTGTTGTTGTTGTTGTTCCCCAAGCTGCCTGGCCGAACAGCCCCAAGGCCCCGAGCAATTCCAAGGCCATAACCGAGCGCCCCCACAGAACCCTCCCTGCCGACCACAATAAAGCCTGGGTGACCGAAGCCACTCCATGGCGGGGAGCTGAGGAGGGCGCGGAAACGCTCGGGAAACCAAAGCCCCACCCAGGGCCCTGTGCCCCTCAGCAATTATGAAGAGAAAGTTGAGGGGCAAAGGAAAAATGTGACGCTTTGGCTTCCAATCTTGGTAGATTGGGAGGTCAATCCACGGAAAAGACCCACTTGAGATCTAGAAAATATATAAGTTAAAGGAACAGTCAGAGTAAGCTATGGGTATGGCAGAGATCGCTCAGTTCTCACTCTGATAGACCAGCCCATCACCACATGACTAGAACCCAATCCTCTCAGCATCAGCTAGGAAAGGCCCTAGAAAGCCGCCTTTGGCGGGGGGGATAGCTCCCCTATTTCAACCCCTTTCGGGGTCGGGCACCCGTCCTTTTTTATATGCTGTTCAGGTGACAAGCTGTCTGCCATAACTACCCCTAGGTCTTTTGCTTTCACAGCTTTACTAATTATTTTTACTTCCCGAACCACATCTGATCTGATCTTCAAGAGCAAGACAAACTCGCTAGTAGACGGAAGAAGAAGAAGACGACGATGCGGACATAATGGTGTTTACGTTTATATCAGCAGATTCCTTTGACCATTAATCTGAATGTTTTGAAGTAGGTATTAGGCTACAATGACAATGGTAAACTTTTGAAGTGATTTCATGAACATATGATATGTGTGTGTGCACCATTGTGTCATTTGGGTGGCCTAATGCCTCAATGTTTTCGTCATACACAGGTTCATAGGGGTAAAGTCCGATAATCCGAAAAATCCACTAATCCGAACGATGGTTGGTCCTCTGCCCTTCGGATTAACGGAAGTTTACTGTATTATTATTATTATCCGGAGACGGGGACGGGGCCGGGGAAGCCTAGGCCTCCGAGGGGTGTGTGCACGGAGTAGGGAGGGGGGATGGCGCGGAATACAAAAAACAGCATTTTTACACCACTCTTCAACTGTGATTCGTGTTTTGTGGGGTCAATACGTGTTTTAGGGATTTTGAGTAACTGTTTTACCCCTCGGCGCGGAATAGGGTAAACGCGGACTGAGGATACGTGTATTAGGGGGACTGACTGTAATTGCAAAAGCTAAAGGCGTATCACGACAAACATAAACACACGTGGTACGACAATCCTGGACTCGTCGACGCCTGTTACAAAAGTACCCTATTTTAACACATACAATAGGGTCCCGCATAAAACGTGTTCGCATAAAACGAGTCTCGATTAAAACGACCGACCTAAAATATTAATATTTAATTTTCGATCAGAACGAATGTGATCACATAAAACGAGTCCGCCGCCAAAGTGGGGCAAATCCGAGGAGTTTTCATATAGAGCGCCGAAATATCGTACGCTTTCATATAGAACGCCGAAATATCGTACAAAATGTACGAAATATCGTACGCTCCTGACGGAAATTTACGCTTCCAGTGAACATTGACGATATTGGGCCACCAAAATGCTGTGTTCACATAAAACTAAATCGCATAGAACGCCCTCGTTTATCGACCATAAACTCGTTTTATGTGAGACCCTACTGTACTTCCTGCGGAAACACCAATCTGGCAGCCGTGCTAGCTAATCTAAACCTTGTTACTACAACACAGCTGTATACAAATGAGTAAGGACTCACTAGAAGCTCTGGAACGTCGAATGAAGCGGAACACAGCGCAAGTCTTGTCAGTGTGGCCGCAAAAGTAGGAAGGAAGACGATGACCGCTAGAAGGCCTGGTGTTGGGGAAGCGAAACATGAGAAATCCATGCATATGGCAAGTCATATGATAACAGATATTAAGTTCTTTTTTATGTTTTACAGAGTTTTTTTCTGTAGGGTACCCGATCAAAATGACGATCCCGTAAGGGAATTAAGCGTGCACTTATGATGAGTACTCCAGGTTAACTTCCGCGCGGGCTATTCAAAATGCTGGCGCGGACGTTGAATGGAGACTATTATACTAATAGGCAAAGTCGTCAATGATGAAGGGGCCCTATTAAATACAGCATTCTAATAGTATTTTTGTGATACACTACTTTGTATTTTACTACACACTTGCTTTTATATTGATTACATACTAGTTTTTATTACTGCTAAATGGCCTATTAACTGTGGCGGTAATGTAATGGGTTATCTGTAATGTATGGTTAGTGTGAATTTATTTTATTTTATGCCTATTTGTAACCTTACAAAATTGTATTCTCTTTAATTAATCTTCAAATACAGAAGCTTCTGAGAACATGAAAACCTATCAGCCCACCATAATTTATGTACATCACCAGGTTATTCTTTTATTTATATAGAATTATTATTTTGCTTAAGCGTTGTTTCCACATAGCGATTTAGATAAGTTGTTTTGTCTTTTTACTGTGTTTGTCCAAGTTTTGGTTTGTTTATTTTGCAAGTTTTACATTATAATCATCCGTACCTGCTGGATACTTGTTTGTTAAAGCTTGACTTGAACCCCTACCCTCTCTCCTAACAGCAAGTCCTAGCCAGTCTGAGCGGTGAGATCTACCAAAAGCTTGACACCATCCGTCGTACCATTGTGCGGCGCTACTCTCGCACAGCGTCGTCCTCTTCTAGCGGTGCTGGAGCACGCAAAGACGATGCTGACGCACAAACCGACACCTTCACCCCCCTCGACCGTGCCACAACGCTTTCTGTGGCACATGGACTTGTAAAGTTACTCATGAATTCAAGCTCTCCATGCTGTGTCGACTCATTCCTACTCACTTGTAAGGTAAACCTGTCACTAATTTATGTTTTCTATTTGATCTAATTAATTTATTAGATTCATTACAACACCGTACTATTATAATAAGTAGTAAGAAAAGCTAACCTTCTTGCGGATATTTTCTCCACCAACTCAACCTTAGATGAAATAAATCAAGATGTCCCTGTACTTAATTTTAATTCACCTTAAATTCCCTCACTTAAGATCCACACCAGACATGTCAAAACTATTTTGCAGAATCTCTCAGTAGATAAGGCTCCCGGTCCAGATGAAATTCCTCCAATAGTACTTAAGAATTGCTCCTTGGTGCTCGCTCCTGTATTGGCAAATTTTTCCGTCTGTGTACTCATACCTCATGCTTCCCAGTACCCTGGAAAGAAGCAAACATCCATCCAGTTCCTAAAAAAGGTGCCTCTTCAGATCCATCAAACTACAGACCAATAGCTATAACTTCCACTCTTGGTAAAGTCTTTGAAATTATATTAAATAATCACATAATTAAGCATCTTGAGAATAATAAATTAATCAGTGATAGGCAATATGGTTTTAGACGATGTCGATCAACTGCAGACATTCTTTGCCTTCTTACGCATCAAATCAACCAAGCTACAGACCAACATGGTGAAACACATACAATAGCACTGGATATATCAAAGGCATTTGATAGAGTCTGGCATCAATCCTTATTGTCGAAGATGTCACACTACGGCCTTGCATCATTAGTTCCACTAATTTCTTCTTATCTTCATAACAGAAAAATATGTGTAATGGTAGATGGCCTTTATTCTCAATTTCACTCAATAAATGCTGGTGTTCCCCAGGGATCAGTTTTGGCCCCAACTCTGTTCCTCATTCATATCAATGATCTCATATCTACCACTCATAATCCAATACATTCTTACGCAGATGACTCAACACTCTACAGTTCCTTCACATTTACCAATTCTTTCACCCAACCCGATCTTATAAATTCAAAAATAAACACTGCAATTTCTCTGAACCAGGACCTTTCTAGAATTAATGAATGGGGGACAAAAGAATCTAGTTTCCTTTAATGCACAGAAATCCAAGTACAGTAAACCCTCGCTCTTTCGGACTAATTGGGGGAGACCCCTGTCCGAAAGAGTCAAAAGTCCGAAAGGGCCGAGTCCGAACTCACACTGCAGCCATTCGGACTTGTCTGAAATAATGCACCTATCTCCCTTATACATATATATAACTGTCTTATTTGGTCTTTTTTTAATCTATGAATCAATTCTAATACGATGGAATTGAAAACAATATTACCCTTCTAATACACAAATAATAAAATGAAAAAGAGAGTAAATAAAAATGTCTCCTTTGTCTTTCAGAAACATAAGTCCGTCTCGTATATGTTAGTATTTTATCGCTCGCTCACCCCTAGCCACTCTCTCTCTATCTATTTATCTCTAATGCATCTAACTAACTCCCTTATACATTAACATAACTATGTCTTATTTGGACTTTTTGTAATCTATAAATAATTTCTAATGCAATGGAATTGAAAACAATATTATCCTTCTAGCACACAAATAATAACATGAAAGAGTCAATATAAAAGTCTCCTTTGTCTTTTCAGAACCAATTAAGTCCGTCTCATAATAGTTTGTGTTTATCGCTCACTTCCCCTTCTGCAACTCTTTCTATCTATCTTGTCTTTTCAAAACCAATTAAGTCCGTCTCATAATAGTTCGTGTTTATCGCTCACTTCCCCTTCTGCAACTCTCTTTCTATCTATCTTGTCTTTTCAGAACCAATAAGTCTGTCTCATAATAGTTCGTGTTTATCGCTCACTCCCCCTCTGTAACTCTCTCTTTCTATCTATCTATCTCTCTAATGCATCTACGTAACTCCCTTATACATTAACATAACTATGTCTTATTTGGACTTTTTGTAATCTTTGAATAATTTCTAATGCAATGGAATTGAAAACAATATTATCCTTCTAGCACACAAATAATAACATGAAAAAGAGTCAATATAAAAGTCTCCTTTGTCTTTTCAGGACCAATTAAGTCCGTCTCATAATAGTTTGTGTTTATCGCTCACTCCCCCTCTGTAACTCTCTCTTTCTATCTATCTCTCTCTCTAATGCATCTACGTAACTCCCTTATACATTAACATAACTGTCTTATTTGGACTTTTTGTAATCTTTGAATAATTTCTAATGCAATGGAATTGAAAAATATAATATATAATAAATATAAGGCCGAAACTCGGCTCTTCGGTCCGAATGCGAAATAATTGTTCTCAGCCTTTCGGACAAATCCGAAAGGCTGAAGCAGGAGTCCGAAGTTAAATGTAGTCCGCAAGTGTAGTCCGAAAAGGACGGAGGTATTTTCTCAGCCTTTCGGACAAATCCGAAAGGCTGAACCATGAGTTCGAATTGAAATGCTTGTCCGAAAGCCTTGGAATTCCGAAAGAGTGAAGTACGAAAGAGCGAGGGTTTACTGTACATTCAATTTTCTAACCGACAGAATCTCACTGACTCCCATATATTTGTTAATGATGTAAATATTCCCACTTCCCCTAGTATTGACATTCTCGGTGTAACATTAACTACTAACTTGAGCTGGACACATTATGTTAGAAGCATTGCTAAGAATGCCTCTAAAAAACTGGGACTCCTGTACAGAGTTCGAGAATTCTTCATTGATGAGCAGTTGGCCGTAATATATAAAAGTCATGTGCGTTCTCAGATGGATTACTGTTCACCTCTGTGGGGTGGAAGTGGAGTGGTTGCATTGAGGCAGTTGGACAAAATTCAAAATAAAGCTATTAGATTAATCAATAACCCTGCAATCACACAGGACCTTCCTACATTATCCATACGAAGAAACGTTACATCCTTTGCATTATTCTACAGATATTTTCACAGCAATTGTTCCGAGGAACTTGCTTCAATTGTGCCGCCTCTCCACATCTTTCCCCGTAGAACTAGGGCAGCTGAGAGTGCCCATGAATTTACACTTTCTCCTTCACAATGCAGAACTTCTGCTTATCAGAATTCATTTATCCCCAGAGCTACTACTCTTTGGAATTCACTTCCCTCGAATTGCTTTCCACAAACTTACAATCTACAAATGTTTAAATCCAGTTGTTACAAACATTTTATGAATGGAGGATGCCTTTAGGCACATGGACGTTTTTGTTTTATCTGTGTTTTTCCTTCCTCCGTTCATTGTCTCTCTAAAAAAAAAAAAAAAAAAAAAAAAAAAAAAAAAAAAAAAACATACTTAACCCTCCAGCCCCGGCTACGCATTACATAAATATTACCCGAAACCCGGGTGTTTTGGCTGAAAAACGTCTAGGCTAGGCTACCGTATCATTGTTATGCCGACTGCTTCCCGCATTCCCGCACATCCCCAAGCGTAGCTGTGTTATTTACCTGTAGAATGGCGTTAAGTAGAGCTCTCTAAGTCAAGTGGTTGATTTGTGATGATGATTTCATTGGAGATAACTTTATGGCCAAAACAGCCACTTTACACTACTTTTCGATACTTAACATACAGGCACACACGAACAAGCGACACAACATACAGGCACACACGAACAAGCGACGCTCTCCTTCTTGTGGCCGGAGATGCGGGGCGTCGGTCCAGCCGGCTGTTGTTTACATGCGTCGGACCGACGCCTCACACACCAAGGTCACAGGCTTTCAACCACTGGTACAATGTTGTACCACCCGGGTTCCTCGGGGCAAAACTTAATGGTACACACGTGTACCATCCGAGTTTGAAGGGTTAACTTGGAACCGAATGAATGGAGATGGAGTTTAATTTTTTTTTTTAGTATAATCCATATTCATTTTATAAAGTACTGATTTTAGGTAATCATAAGATTCAGAAGTATGTAATTTTCTTATAATGTACAGTGTTTACAGGTAAATATAGGGTGTTTTACTTTGCGCAACATTGCTTGTTAACCCTTTGGCTGTGGCTATGTTTGGTCTATTTAGGGCATATTCAGGCACTCCTGAATGATAAATCAAGCATCTGCATTAAATGAAGTGTATTCTGCCAAAAACTAGGCGAAAATAGCTTCAAAATGACACCAGAACGGACCCTGTACGTGGTCTGGTTCACCCGCAGTGGTCCCAGTGAAACGCGGGAACCCCGCTATTATGTAACACTCGCTCGCTTGGCTACACTGGTGAGAGAGACAGAGAGAGACAGACAGACAGAGAGAGACAGAGAGAGACAGAGAGAGACAGAGAGAGACAGAGAGAGACCCACGCGAGACACAGCCTAGCTCAGTGAGCCGCTCGGTGCTCTGAGGGTCGGAGGTGGGCCCCTCACGCTCCCGCTCACTGACACTCAATTTTTACGTTTTTTACAGGCTTTTAAAGCCTGGAAATTGCTGTAACTTGCCAAAACATTCCAGAACGTCACCCGCAGCGAAAGGGTTAAGCATATTCTTTTTGTCTGTTAACTGGGTTTCTAAGAATAACCTACAAATTATTGAAACTTAATCAATAATTATAGTTGGTCCCTGCTTGATGGGCAGTTTAAATGACTAAGCAATGTTCTTCGGTAATCAACACTCACTTTCGTGTTAATACAATTGGAGGTGGGTTACTTATTATTCCATGGTTTTAGGTAATTGGAGGCCTGGTTAGCGTGGTGCGACCAAGCCCTTCTGTTGGTGAGATAGTGAGCAGTAACCAGCTGGGGGCCCTCCTGCGTCATGCCCTCACCCTCGACACAACCTGGGGGGCACCATGGGCCCTACATGCCCTCACATGTCTCCTCCAGGATATACTGCAAGGTGGGATATGGTCTAGTTATATTCTGATTATTTTTGTCATTGATATTGCACCACAAATTTAATCCCCTTATATTTTTTACACCTTGATATTAAGACATAGGCTTAAACCAATGTTTTTTATTTTGACTGATGTAGTTAAAAATTTAGTAATGTAGATTTTTTTTTTTTTTAATTGTTGCATTAGCTCAGAATTTAAGTGTACCTGTTCAGTGCCAGTAATTAATGTTTATTTTATTAACCCTTTCACACACAGGATGCAATTTGAGCCTAATCTGGGATGCATGTACAGTACTTTAAAGCCTTTGTGACCATCAGGGCTGTTTAGAAACCTTTAGTTTATTACGGCCACAGGCCGTAGCTCGATTGGTAGAGCGTTCGCCTGCTAACCGTGAGGTTGACGGTTCGAGCCTCGGGCCAGCCAGTGAGTTATTGGCAGATGTCAGTGCTGTTGGTGAACGGTGCGGTCTAGCAATCTGTGGCAACTATTCACTAAGTCCCTGATTCATCAGGGCACCCACCCTAGCCTTGCTATTCAGCAGGGAGTGTATGGTAGTAAAAACTGCATCATCATCATCATCACTTCAACCTCTGTAGTTGTCTTTGAGTTAGCTGTGGGCAGAAAACTAATTTTGGAGATGTAATTATATGATTGAGAGAAGTCTATTTCTGATCGCTAATCGGCAACCCCCGAGTCCACATGTGCATGAAAGGGTTAAAGTGAATTATAATACAGTGCAAATTTAGTATGTCATAATCCACTTAGTGGAAATGGCACTGTGGAGTGAGTCAGTCAGGGCATGTCTGGGAACCTTGAGGCAGTTTCTGTCGTGGCCATCCCTTTTAGGGCGCTTCCTCTGGAAGTCGGGTGTCTGATTTGACTGATTGATAATATGTTGTATTTTATGTCACATTTTATTTTCATGTAAGATCTACATATATAATTCTAGTACAGAACAATGGTATTGCCAATGTATTTTGAGTAAGTAAGGTTACTGTAATCCTGTAACACTGTCCTCCCCACTATTAACAGGAGAGCGAGTATACGGGACAGTGGTGGTAAACACAGACCATCACCGCAGTGATGACGACAGCTTTGATCTACTGTTAGACCCGAGCCGCAACACCACTACCACTGCTGCGTCGGCCTCCCCCATCGTCCCCACCTCGCTGGCCCCGGGTGGTGCCTCTGGTTCCTCAGCGGGGGGGTCGGGGGTCACTTCCAATGGGGTCACAGTAAATGGAGCCACTGTGGGAGATACCGTTATTGTTTCACCTCAGGAGGACTGTGATGGTGTGCTAGGTATGTACAGTATTGATTAAAGTATGATATGGTACTGTAATGTATTTGTATATACTATTTTGGGGTGATTTTTTTGGTCCTATCCTAGTGAGGTTTAGCATCCTCTACCCAACCTTAGCCGTTTCTGTCCGTCTCTTACTGTTCTACTTTTCCTTCTGGGGGCAGGTGGCTTCCAATCCTCCTCCCCTTGTAAAATTCTCTTACTCGACGAGACAGAAAGGGACGAGGGAACGCGAAAGTTGTCCTGGACCCTAAGAATTGGAACATTAAATGTTGTTTCAGTTTGGGCTCGATCTCGAGTCAATCACTCCCAGCAATGGGGTATGTGCCTGAGTATATACATACATACATACAGTATTGCATTTGTATTACTGCTTGTAATCCACTAGGCTTAGAGTTTCCTGTTGTTGTTGTAGTAGTCCCAAGATGCCCTTTATGGGAATCCCTCAGCGTCCAGGTAGTCTGCCACCTCTGTCGGGTGGGTCCAAAGATCTCTGAGGGAGGTGATTTTGAAGTCTTAAAGGGATAACTCGAGGATTACTATACTGTACTGTATATCATAACAAATAATATAAAAAATAAAGCAAAAATTTACAGTCGTGGTCAGCAATTTCTGGACAAATTTTGATACCGCAATTAAGACACTAAGGCGAACTATTTTGGGAAACTGCATGAACCACAGACCAAATTACTGGGAATCACTATTTAATGACCCTCATCTTGACCATCATTAGGAGTTTTTAAAGTATTCATGACCACCACTGTACAATAGGCATTTCATTTATTATTTGTTATTGTTTGTTAGGAGGAGCGTGTGTGGCTGGTCAGAGCTGCCAGGCAGACCAATCAGCGACCCCTCTCAGTCCCCCAGTGGTCAACATGGCCACCACACACTACACCACACTAGAGGATGACGACCTACCTGGTGAGTCTGACGTTCTGTATTCTATACATACATACACACAAATTTAAAGACCGAGTGCTCCACATAAAGTGCGGTTCCGGTCTCACGTCCTAATGGCGGCGCTCCAGGCAGCCCTGTTAAGAGCTGCCTCACTTGTCAGGTTCTTTGATTTAAGATCAGACTGCAAAGTCCGATCCCACTTCTTTCTTGGTCCACCCCTTGGTGCAGCTCCCTCCACATTCATGGACTGGCATCTTTTCACCCAGCTTTGTTCATCCATCCTCTCTACATGTCCAAACCATCGAAGCCTGCTAGTATGCATTTCATCACTGATACTCTTGATACCTAACCTCCTTAGCTCTTCACTTGATATACTATCTTGCACTTTGGCACCACACATCCATCTCACCATTCTCATCTCATTGTGTTCCATTCTGTTGGTATCATCCGCTTTGACAAGCCACGTTTCTGAAGTATATGTCATTGCGCTTCTAACGCATGAAGCGTACACCTTTCCCTTCAAGGGGAGAGGGAGTCTTCTCATGGTGAGTAGTGGCAAAAGTTCTCTAAACTTTCCCCAGCCGCATCTTATTCTGCCGATAGTGGCGGCCTCAGCTTCCCCACCGGCAGAGATGGTATCTCCCAAGTAGCAAAACTTGTCCACCATCTCCAGTGCCTCATTGCCAAAGTTAACACTCTCGAGCCGGTCATTGAATACAAGCTCACCTTTGCATACTATGCATACAAATTTCTCAATTTTGGACTTCTTCCTTGTTAGAGGTCCCTTTATTTTAGTGCAGAGCTTCTTCCTGTGATGTACACAGCTGGTTTTCCTTAACCCCTGCAGCATTATGACTTGCTGGTGATTCCAAGTTAGGTACCGTATAAGATTACTCTCCTCCCTTGGGAAAATGATCTACCTAGTCCGTCCAGCATTGTTTGCTACATGGAAGGCAAGTGCAAGGGACTGCTGTTAGTGGAACAACCAACAATGATTTGGAAGAAAGATAAACTATGTAATTAAAATGTAAAACTTGCAAACTAAACAAACCAAAATTGGGACAAGGACAATATAAAGTCAAATTAAATGATCAAAATCGCTATGTGGAAACAACGCTTACTAAAATGAAAATTATTAAATAAAAGAACACAATCCACCACATAGGGTGTACATTACTACATGAGCAAGTTAATCTGTTTCCCAAGCAAACTAATCGCACATATAACAACGCACTATCGTCACGTTAAAGGAAGTAGTCAAGTTTGGGAAGTCCGGGACGTTCTGGCAAATTTTACTAAACTCTGCATGAATAAAGAAACTACATGTTAAATGTCAAAATATTATTTAAAATCAAACTTGCAACATGACAAGACATTAACAATAGTACAAAATACAAATATTGATAAGATATCTATACTATTACAAAATAATATATAAAATACAGTACAGCACTCACTAACGATAGTGCTATCGGGTAGCTACCTGTAAGCATAGCATGCCTCAAGTTACCCCTATCAATAACTACCCTACAAATAACCTACATTTATAGCACAAATAAACTAAGGAAATCGCAAAAGTAAGCAATTGATACTATCGACAATGAATACATATAATATAAAGACAAATAATTGCAAAATATGAAGTAACAACAGATTTAAACAAAGAGTACTCTTTTAACAAGAACAATACATTTAAAAAATCATCAATATTAATATTAAAAAAAAAAAAAAAAAAAAAAAAAAAAAAAAAAAAAAAAAAACAGACAAAAAACAATAAATACAGACAAAAAGTAAGCAGAGGTTATACAAGAAACTTCAAGTTAAAAATGCTTGATTAAAATTATTGATGTCAAATTTTAGAATACAGTCACAATAATTGACCATAAAAAGATTAAATTTATGGAACAATTTACTTGCCTCAAAACCTCTGTCCACTAAGAGTCTGTATAGTAACCTAGCTCTAGCCCAAAAGTCATCTACTTTAGTGCAGATTTTACAAAATCTTATTAATTGGGAATAAAAACAATTATAAGTTATTTTACTATCGATATTACTACTAGGGAAAGGAAAGTTTATTACGTTAAAATGTGATAAACTCTATTGTGTGAAAAAGAGCCTGTTGGAACTGGCAAATGGAACAAGCTGAACAAAAAAAACTTTATGCAATATTTGCTGGCATAATTAGTGGTAGCTTTTCGAGAGGAAGGAGGCTTAAGAAATTATCAAGATTTTAAGCATATTTATTGAAATTTTTGTTTAATATATGGTAACATGGTATGGTATATGAATATAGCCCAGAGTGTGTGTATACACATATATATTTTTAACACCTCTCTGTGGTACTGTCTCAGGAAAATACCCATTCTTGGAGCTGGAAGATAGTTCTGAGAGCGAGGACATGATCGGAGAGTATCTAGCGGATATGCCTTGCTTGCCGCCTGCTGCCTCGAACACCCTCACCTCCATCGAGCTTGCCATGTCCAAGTGAGTAGTGCTGGGTCTTACATTGTAAATATTAATTATAATAACTTCACTTCAATATGATGAATAGAAATTGAGGTGCATTTGTGAATTATTTTATAAATTATTATTACTTGCTATCTTGACATATATCACAAGTAGCTATTAGATGAATATATATATATATATATATATATATATATATATATATATATATATATATATATATATATATATATATATATATATATATATATATATACAGACCTGTGAGAGTTCCGTATGGAACTCAGTGGTCTGGTTAATCTGCTCTACATAACTAAGTATATATAATATATATATATATATATATATATATATATATATATATATATATATATATAATCCTACTACGTGTCGTACAAGGCAACTAATAGGGGGGATAGCGATAGACTTGTGGACCAACAGCCATTACTATGCAATAAAGTCTTTATCTTAGCACTGTCTTGGTATGGCACTGCCGAGGCTGGTGGGGTGTGGATAGGTGCCACAGGGGACGGAGTCTTACCTGGGCGCTGTTTGGCACCACACCTGTGTCGGCAACAGTGTTTGCATATTGGAGCAGTGTTGGGGCAGGACTTTATTGTTCTATAATCCAAATTGCCTAATATACAGTGGAGTCTTGTTATGGTGCTGTCTTTTTGTAACACTGTTAAGGCTGGTGTGGTTGCAGATACTGCATGTGCAAGTGCTGCAGGGGGACTCTGTTGAGTCTTGCTGAGGCACGGTTAGCACTATACCAACATCAGCCACAGTGATGACTTGGTGGGGCAGTGCTGTGGCGGGACTTTATTGTACTACAGTACACTCCAACTACTGAAAGGCAACCCCGTCTGAGTCGTTACAATACTGTACATGTAATGGAAAATGACGTTAAACCATTGTATGTATATATGTATATGTATGGTATATATATATATATATATATACAGTACAGTATATATATATTCAGTACAGTATATATATTTTTTCTACATTGATTTTGATAACTTCTTTTATCTGGGCGGGTGCCCAACCCCGAAAGGAGTTGAAATAGGGGAGCTATCCCCCCGCCAAAGGCGGCTTTCTAGGGCCTTTCCTAGCTGATGCTGAGAGGATTGGGTTCTAGTCATGTGGTGATGGGCTGGTCTATCCGAGTAAGAACTGAGCGATCTCTGCCATACCCATAGCTTACTCTGACTGTTCCTTTTACTTATATATCTTCTAGATCTCAAGTGGCGGCGTCTTTTCCATGGATTGACCTCCCTACTGCCAACCTAGAAGTTGGCAGATTGGGAGCCAAAGCGTCACATTTTTCCCTTACCCCTCAACTTTCCCTTCATAATTGCTGAGTGGCACAGGGCCTTGGGTGGGGCTTTGGTTTCCCGGGCGTTTCCGCACCCTCCTCAGCTCCCTGCCTTGGAGTGGCTTCGGTCACCCGGGCTTTGTTAGTGGTAAGCAGGGAGGATTTTGTGGGGGCTCTCGTTTATGGCCTTGGCCTTGCTCGAGACCTTGGGGCTGTTCGGCCAGACAGCCTGGGGAACAACAACAACAACAACTTCTTTTATCTTTATATTGTGTTGTCCCTGTTTTGATTTGTTTATTTTGCAAGTTTTACATTATAATTAGTATCCATATATCATGTTAATGTAAGTCAAATTAAGAAAATTACCAATCGACTTTGAAAATTACTGTTAAGTTAAATTTGTAATATACAGGGTGGCCCTAATGCATGTGTACCGTGTCATTATTAGCATATGTTTGAGGTTTAGAGTATTATATTTTTTGGTGATGATAGTGATAGCTTAAGAGTGTGTAAACTGTATTGAATCATAGTTTGAGCAGCTTTAGTATATCTGATTCTTAGTTCTACATCATGTATTAATGGTGTGAAAGATATACAGAAGAACGTGTATGTGCAGCCATCGAGAGTTCCAACTTTTACAGAACATATTTAGCCTCCTTCAGTAGGGTGGTGATATTTAAATTGTATTCGGACTAATATTAGATGAATATGGCAATATCAAGAACAAATCCAATTAACCAATGTATGTTTGTTTTTGTTTTTTTGTTTTTTTATTTAATACAATACAGTAGTTTAACCAGACCACTGAATGTATGGTATAAGTTTGTATATTTTGTTTGATGTTGCTATACAGTATACTGTATACTTATAATAGCTAAAATAGTACTAATAGAAGTAGCCCTGTAACAGTTAAGACTGTTGGTGGGTGTACTTATGGACCACCCTGTGTATTACATTAGCTCCCATATGCTTTTATAAGTGTATGTGAGATTGTGAAACAGTGGCCATTCCAGTTTTCCACCTTCCTACCTGCCCCCGCCCCTGCCCAACCACCCGGTAGCATCGCGGGGGGGCAAGGATGGGCGGGGCGGGGCGGGGGATCTCTCCGGCGCTCCCCTGGCCTCCCCCCATCCCGGCATGGACCACTCGACTGCCGTGGACGCTAGACTGGAGGCCGGAGTGTCGCTGCTGGCTGAACTAAGGCTGCATATGATGGCCGCTGTACATACCTCGCGCCTCACGTTGGCTGTTACTGCACCACTCAAGGTATGTGTCCAGGGGTTACACACAAAATCATATACAGTCATGAATATTATTAGCAATGCACATATTTGAATCAGTTTATGTGGAAGCCAAAGGAAACCATGCAATACTTTCTTATATTCCAGATGCTTCAGAATTTGGCTTGTTTTTTTGCAGGTGAATAGCAGTATGTGGGGTGAGAGTGAGATATGTGGACCGGGGGATCTGACCGCTAGTGTTGAGCTGCTCACAGATGTCTTCCAGAAAATACTCTTACATCTATCCATGGAGGTCAGAAGAATGGATTGTGTTGTATTGTAGTTTATATTATATAATCCTCAATGATTAATTATATTTTTAGCTATGTTTATAGATTTTAGGCTAATGGTGTATAAGGGCACTTGATTATATCTTGTGGAGCTACCCAATACGGTAGGTACCATTTTTTATTTAGCCTAGACAAAAAAAGATTATTGTATTTATAAGATTAATTTACTTACTATACTGTACTATCATATGCCATTATAATTGGTTAGTACTGTAATAGGAAAGCTTATTCATTTGTGTCCACCCCCTCAGGGGATCAAGGTGTCTGGCAATAGATATATAAACTAGTCTAGGAAAAATCTTTCTTTTGATTTGGGACTGTGATGAACTTTGTCTGTGTCTTGCCTACAGTTTGACGGGAGCCACGTGGAGTCTGTGCTAGGTTTGTGGCTGAGTATTAACCTGGAGCTGGCGGGTGGCAAGTATAACCCCTCCATCGCCCCCACCCTCCCTCTCACACCCAGGGCTCTCTCTGCACTCTTGGCTGCGGTTGTCAGGTGGGTGTTTTTATCAATGTTTTTTTTTTTTTTTTTTTTTTTTTTTTTTTTTTTTTTTTTTTTTTTTTTTGAGAGTGAGAGACAAAAGGCGGAGTTTAAAGAGTGATGGCCAAAATCAAGGGACGTTTTAGCCAAAATGCCTGGACACACAGAGTTTGAAGCAATTTAAATCATAGGAAGAGGGAAAGACTGATTCTGGGAGAGAGTTCCAGAGCTCCGCAGTTGAATAGAAGAAAGTCTGAGAATAAAATGTCACTCTTGGGTTGGAGAGTTGCACAGAGTAGGGGTGGGATTGTGTTGCAAGACGGGTACTACGTACCCTATGTAGAGGAGATGGTATACACTGGGAAAGCTCTGAGGAACATTGATTATTATAGTATCGATAGAATAGTGAGAGAGATGCAACATTGCGGCGAAGAGAGAGAGATTGCAGAGAGTTGGTGATTGGGCGGGAGTTAATGATACGAAAGGCTATCCTTCTACTTTGTTTAGGAGTGCGGTGTGAGAGGATCCTCCCCACACATGTGAACAATACTCAATACAGAGGGCCCCGCAAGGGCGCGGTCAATGTAGACTGGGCAAAGGCTGTGTCCTTGGAAAGGCGCTTCCTTGGGACTTAAGAATCAATGGGGAAAATAGGACTGCCAACCCAACACTTACAGGCGCACCCTTCATATAAACCGTCTCCCGGGCCAGTTATCTAGTCCAACTTGTGCCTGACCCCTTCCCCCAAATGACCACTTGTTCACTCATCTATTCACATGCATTCTCCATTCATTCCAGTCTATTACCACTTCCTTTGCCTGATCTATAGTCATTCCTCTATCATCCAAAGCTTGTCTTACACAGTCTCTCCATCTTAATAGGGGTCTTCCTGCCCTTCTATCTCCCCTTGTATCTGACACACATATTCTCTTTGTAAGCCTTTCATCTTCCATTCATTCAACATGACCATTCCAGCTCAGTATCCTTCTGTCCAGTCTGGCCGACGAATGTTCCTGCTGCCCCACTCTCCTACATATCTCTTTTTTTCCTCAATCTGTCTCTAAGAGTAACTCCACACATACTCCTCAAGCAGCTCATCTCCATCACATCCAGCTTTCTTCTCTCCTTTTCCTTCAGAGCCCATGTCTCAGCCCCTTACATCACTGGTGCTCTGACTTCCCACATCATTTAAATTTTTGAGCGAGTCCTGCGAGGCAAAATCTCAACATTTATAGAAGAAAATTAACTACACAACACTGGTCAACATGGGTTCAGAGCAGGAAGATCATGTCTCTCACAACTGTTGGAACATTACGACAAAATTCTTAAATCCCTAGAAGAAAAGAAAAACGTGGATATAATTTACACCGATTTTGCTAAATCTTTTGATAATGTGATCATGGTATTATCGCACACAAACTTAAAGCAAAAGGGATAACAGGTAATATCGGAAGGTGGATATACAACTTACTCGTGAACCGAAAACTATCAGTAGCAGTAAATCAAGTAACATCTGAGCATTCAGATGTCAAAAGCTCAGTTCCCCAAGGAACAGTACTAGCTTTCTTTTCCTCATTCTAATAGTGACATGGATGCCAACACAATACAGTATTCTCCTATGCTGATGAAACGAAACTGAGTATGATAGTAAAGACACGGAAGACACGGGCCGGCTGCAGGAGGACATAAATAAGGTGTTCCAGTGGACCAGGGAAAATAACATGCAGTTTAACCCGTCCAGCACCAGCGACGCGTCTGGCGCGTCGGCGATGTATGTAACGCACAGCCCCAGCGACGCGTCTGACGAGTCACCCTAATTGCTCCAACCGTAACCTCAGGTGTAGCCACTCGAGAGGGCTCAGATTTGTATGGGAACTGTGTACGTATCCCACGCAACCGTGCCGATGGTTGAAAACTCTCAAAGTCCACGTGAGCGCGCAATAACCTGGTTTTTTGGGGTAATTGCCTTCAATTATTTACTCTTGTAAAATACGTTTTCGGGGGCTCTGTAGGACCATTCTTTAAGCTTTTTGAGCGGTTTTTCGTGATTTTTCCTTCATTCCTAACCCATTCGCTATTGTTTCTGGAATAAAACCATTTTTTGAAAACCGGCCAGGTTCTGGTGAACAAACTATACAAAACTAGCCGGGCTCCACGGGTTAATGAAGAAAAATTCCAATTAATACAATATGGAGATGATAATTTCATTAACCCTTCCCGCCCGGGCTCGCTATCCTAAGGACATTATTGAGATCCGGGCGATCTGGCTGAAAAACTTCTTTAACCTGACAAGCGCGATATAGACCTAGGTGCTAGGGTAGTTATTTGTGCATTTCTACCCCTGGATTCTGACAGAATTTGTTATATTTACAATATAAAGCATTATTTGTTTTCGGTATGCTTTTATTTTACATATATGATGTATATATGAACCTTCAAGAGTGCTAAAATAAGTGGGAAAAGCATTTGGGTGGTGAAAAACGAAGATATTGGCCACCCGGTCATAATCTCAGGCGAGAGAGAGCCACAGGCAGCCTCCCCTCTCGCTGTCTGGGAGTCAACTGAGACGAGCGGGGCGGTGTGTGCCGGTGTCTGGGTGTTGCATAACGATCTTTTATGCAACCCACTTATGCTACATTATCGCGGGAGAGAAAAATAACCGATAAATGATGATAATAAGAGGATAAATAGGTGATAATTGAGGAGGGGGGGAGGGGGGAATAAGGTGGGGAAGGAGGGGAGGGGGAGGGGTGAGAAACACATGGATGAGTACTAGAGGGGAATTATCTCGCCTAGAGACAAAATCCTTTGTTTTGATAGGCCCTTTTTTTTTTGGAAGGCTTTTTTTATGGTCTTGCTTCCGTGAGGCCTATCGCGTTCCCTATAGGAAGCCTTCCGTGAGGCCTATCGCGCTTGCCGGGTTAATAGGCTACCCGTATCTTTGTTATTTTAACTGCTAGAGAATTCCCACGCATCTCTAAACGTAGTGCCGTTTCTTATCTGTAAACTGGCATTAAGTAGAGCTCTCTAGATCAATTGGTTCAGTTGTGATGACGATTTCCGTGGAGAGAGAGATTCGATATGATGTTCGCAATATCGGACCTTTGCAGACACTAATTTCGTCATAGCATACAAAAACAACATTGATCCGACGTCTCCTTCTTGGTTTCGGAGGTGCGGTGTCGCAAAGACAGGCTTTGTTTACATGCTTCGGATGCACGGCTTTCAAACCAAGCTTAATAGGCTTTCAAGCTTACGGATTTTAAAATGACACCCGGGCTCCTGGCCATCTGCCGCGGTGTCATTTTAAAATGCTGCCCGGGCGGGAAGGGTTAACCTTTAAAAGGCGAGCTATGTGTAGTGAACACCCTACTACTGGGCGGCCATATTAGGCTTCATTCCCGCCTAAAATAGTACTTTTACGATAAATATCGTTATTACTTATTCATATACGCCTATTTTACATTTAATACATACATACATAAAATTTTAAGACTGAGTGTTCCACACATAAATGCAGTTTCAGTCTCTTGTCCTAATGGCGGCGTTCCAGGCAACCCTGTTAAGGGCTGCTTCACATGTCAAGTTCTTGGATTTGAGATCGGCGTGTATAGTCCGATCCCAGGTCTTCCTCGGTCCACCCCTTGGTGCATCTCCCTCCACAATCACAGACCTGCATTTTTTCACCCAATTTTGTTCATCCATTCTCTCCACATGTCCATACCAACCCAGTCTACTTGTACGCATCACCTCGCTAATACTCTTTATACCTAAACGTCTCCTCAGCTCAACTTTTGTAATTCTATCCTGTAGCCTGGCCCCACACATCCATCTCACCATTCTCATCTCATTACGCTCCATTCTGTTGACATCCTCTACTTTAACGGCCCATGTTTCTGAGGCATACGTCATTGCACTTCTAACACATGAGGCATACACCTTTCCCTTCAGGGGGAGAGGCATTCTTTTCATGGTCAGGATTGGCATCAGTTCTCTGAAGTTCCCCCAGCCACACCTAATTCTAGCAACAGTGGCAGCCTCGGCCCCACCACCGGCAGAGATGGTATCTCCTAGGTAACAAAACTTGTTCACCAGCTCCAATGACTCCTTTCCAAAATTCACAGCCACAGGATCATCACTTAACACAAGATATTAACATGTAACAGTGCAATAAAACAAGTGGGAATAGTTTTTGGAGGGTGAAAATCGCGAATTATTGCCGACCGTTCATTCATGAAATTTGAGGCACACACGACGTACACCCTCCCTCTCCCAAGCCTAGAGGCAGACTGAGTTTCTCTCTCATAATCTCTCTCACAACACGCACTCGGTAGGCGCATGACCACGCCTTAGAACCGGATCGGAGATGTTGGCACGGTAAATAAACCGATAAACAAGGGAATAGGAGGAAAAATAGGTGATAATTGAAGAAGGGGGGGGGAAGGAGGGGATTTTGACACATGTGGAGGAGTGATAGAAGGGATGGAGGGGAATTATCTCACTTAATCACCTATTCTTTTATTTTAAGTGCTACTGGGGCCTTTTAACCCTCCGGGCCCGGGTTGGTATTCCAAAGGACGGAGGTCATATCCGGGCGATCTGGCCGAAAAACGTCTAGGCCTAGGCTACCGTATTTTAGTTTATTTTAACTGCTAGCAATTTCCCACGCATCTATAAACGTAGTGCGGTTTTCAATCTGTAGACTGGCATTGAGTAGAGCTCTGTAAGTCAACTGGTTCAGTTGTGATGACGATTTCAGTGGAGCGAACTTTGCCGTGATGTTGACAATATTGGAGCTTTTCAGACACTAATTTAGTCTTACGTCACAACAATAACATTGATCCGACGTCTCCTCCTTGTTTTCGGAGGTGCGGTGACGCAACGATCTGCTTTGTTTAAATGCGTCGGACGCACAGCGTTCAAACCAAGCTGAATAGGCTTTCAAGCTTGCTGCCTATTAACATGACACCCGGGCTCCTGCCCATCTGCCGCGGTTGCCTTTTAATATGACACCCGGGTAGGAAGGGTTAAAAGGCTTTTTTTTAGGCCTTACCTCTTCTCGCCTTTGCCCACTAAAACCTCTTAGGAGTGTTCTTGCCGTTCCCGGGTTAAAGAGAACACAAGTTACATAACAGTCCAACCACATAATAGAACGTAAAGACAATGTGAAAGACCTTGGGGTGATAATGTCTGAAAATATGGGATTCAACGAACATAACCAGGTCAAAGTTGCAGCTGCGAAACGGTTAACAGGTTTGATTCTACGTACATTTAAACCTCGCGGAGAATTGCCTATGATAACGCTCTTCAAATCACTGGTGCTACCGCGGCTAGAATACTGTAACGTATTAACATCCCCATACAAAGCAGGTGAAATTAATGACTTAGAAAGTGTACAAAGGAACTTCACATCGCATATAAACTCCGTAAAACAGTTACACTATTGGGAGCGTTTAAAATCACTAAAGCTGTATTCGTTGGAGCGTAGAAGGGAACGTTACTTAATAATATATACTGTACAGTACGTGGAAAATCGCAGAGGGTTTTGTACCGAATCTACATACCCCAATAGCAGTGAAGTTCAGTAATAGGAGAGACTGGGAATGCGATATCCCCAAGATGAAAAATCGGGGTGCTATAGGCTCTGTGAGAGGGCTGGTTATCACATAGAGGCCCACGTCTCTTCAACAAACTCCCGCGGCGAGTAAGAGACATGAGGGGCGTTTCGTTAGACAGCTTCAAGAGAGCCCTCGATGTTGAACTACAAAAAGTGCCAGACGAGCCCATCTTCGCAGGGGAGTGCTCCGCCCCTTCGAACAGTCTGCTGCACCAATTTTCAAACAACCTCGAAGGGTGGTGCACTCCTCGGTGCCACTAGCAGAGTGGCGAACTCAACATACTGTAGGTAGATAGGTATTTCATAGCTTAAAACCGCAC
This sequence comes from Paralithodes platypus, assembly GCA_032716605.1. Lineage (NCBI taxonomy): Eukaryota > Metazoa > Arthropoda > Malacostraca > Decapoda > Lithodidae > Paralithodes > Paralithodes platypus. The sequence goes on from CM064514.1 coordinate 59,227,148, forward strand.
TAGAGAACATTTTATTGTCTTAGCGGATGATTGATATAAAAAACAAAAACACAGCCAGTCAGTCATGTGACTTCTGCTTGCATGCAGGCCTAACAAAAGCTTGTATTGCTTTTCCTGAGTCCCAAACGATGCATGAAAGCAGTTGACAGTGACTTAGAAAAGGTTACAATGGTGAAATAAATCTGTAATCAATGATCAATATTATTACATAATCAATAATCAATTGTTGAACGAATGTAAAAAGACCGTAGCCATGGTCGCCGATATTGCGTCGCCACGTTCGAACAGTTCTCAGTACCATAACAAACACTCGGTTGTATATCCCACCTCATACAATACAGTAAACCCTTGCTATTTTGGACTAATAGGGGGGATACCCAGTCCGAAATGTCCGATTTTCCGAGATGTCCGAACTCCGGCTGTGTCCGATCTAAAAGAGGAAACAAATTTGATCTGAAAGAGGAAAAACCCGACCAATAAGGAATAGTGAAACGGGAACAAACTTCAGCCGGGGGCCGAGCTGGCCGTTAACCGGGAAGCGGGAGCAAACTTCATGCAACCATGACAACGGAATAAATGCGACCTTGGCATCAACCTAGAAAACGGAGGCTACCCTATTCGTACCCTAGATTTCAATATATTAATATAATAGCTCATACAGTACTGTACAGTCCGCCCTCGGGTAACGCGGGTATATCGTACCGGCCCCAGGGAGCGTTACGCAAAAACGCGTTACATAAAGCAAAGGTTATATGGGAAAAATTCAATTCGTTCTAGCCACTTCCCCAAAGTCCCCTTTTTGACCATTTACCACCCGACAACCTAACAATGTATCTATTTATTTGTCAGTATTATTACGTTGGCAACATACCTTCATACTAGGGGTCAATAATATATCCAATTAAGACCATTGGTATTATGAAATGCCATTTATTTGACACGAAAACAATGCCGCTCATCCTTAGTACAACAATAACAAACAACACGTGTCGTCTGCAAGTGTGGCAGGTGGCGGCAGCTTGGCTACAAGTTGCTAAACTTGCCAACAATTACCGCCTTCAATACAGTTACAGTGTAATTGATTTTTCTTTGGCTTTTACTATTATAAATATTACTAGGAGGGGTACCCGGCGTTGCCCGGGTTTAAATTCTACTACCATAATCACCATCATCAATCACTACTACCTCAATCATCACAATACTACTACTACCATAATCACCGGCCTCGACCTCCCTGTGCCTCATTAAACGGCGACCTCGATTTCGGCCGCTAAATGACCTACGATTTTGGATCTGACCTCATCCGTACCCCCATTTTGGGGAGCTGCGAACAACTTTCGTTCCATACACCTTTTCGATCGGAGGCCTCCTTCTGCCCCAAACGGCCATTTTTTTCGCATTTTTTTCGCTCCCGTATACTACATAAGTTCTGCCGAAAATTTTATTAAACAAAAGTGTCTCTGATATCCACTAAACTCGCCTAAAACCATCTCCAAAGCCTGGGCTTTCCAACGGTGCCCCACACTCCCACCTGGCACCAAAACTGTGGGAGGAGTTTAGTAACAAAGGTACAAAGGTTGGGTAACTGACAGACAAACATTGACCTTTATTTATTAAGATTTGGTAAAATGAAATTCAATTCCATAGAGTATAATTATAATAACATTTTATTCTCCTTGACCACCTCACTCTCCTTGACCACTTCACTCCCCTTCTCCATCTCAAGTGATATCGAGGTCACCTTACGCTTTGGGAGGCATGATAAACGGGAATATACACGGAGATGATGTTAACACAACAACAGCTATATCGTACTGACACGACTCCGCCTTTATACTGGCGATCCGACGAATCCCCGTTTTGACATACATTCACCCTTATGTTTCGGGGACGGGAGCGCGTCCTCAGACACTTTCGAGACTGTCGGACACATCTCGGGAACATACGAGATATCAGACGATGTACATTGGACGGTTATGACGGACATTTGCCCTTATTTTTCTGAAAACTGATAGAATCTTCCGACACTGTTAGAGACTCTCGGAACGATGACGGAAATGTCCGACAAACGGAAGTACAGTACGTATCCGGGAGGCCGTTGCCGGTCCGGCAAGTATGGGTTTCCGACATTTAGAGGTAGCAGGGGTTTACTGTAACCACTTTTGCCCATTTTAACCATTTCACTGGAAAAAAACCTAAATTAGTGTTTTTGAGCTATCTCTGCGAATTTGACCCAGAATGAGCTAAAACGGTAGAAAACCACATTGTACAGTGTTCTAGTCTTCACCCATCGCAAGATAATACCGAGTACTGCCTCTGGTATGTATATAAACTAGGTTAGGCCATTTATTTGCAGAGATATGAGTATCTGTAAATTACGAAACTTTGAAGTTTACACGGTTCTAGGCTCGCGGCGGCCAGAACTAACCTACTCATTTTCACCATAAAACTGAACCATTTGGTTTAGAGACTTCTAGTAATCACCCATCGCAAGATAACAACGAATACTGCCGCTGGATATATATATAACCTAGATCAACCCTTCCTCCCCGGCCAGCATTTATAGATGTTGACAATCCTATCCGGGCGATCTGGCCAAAAACCGTATGTAAACATAGGCCTATTTTTTTTATTTTAACTGCTAGAGAATTCACTTAAATCGCATAATGTAGCCCTTACTTTTATCTGTAGACTGGCATTGGGTAGAGCTCTAAGTCAACTGGTTCAGGTGTGATGACGATTTCCGTGGAGAGAGTTTTTCCGCGAATTCAGGCATATCGGACACTATCGAACACTAATTTTCACTCTAACTGGCATTGGCGGACAAGGTCGAACTTCCTCTTCTTGTTGAGGCTTGGCGGCGCTCCGATCGGCTTTGTTTACAAACGTTGTGGCGTGCGGCTTTCAAAGCACGTTTAAGGCGCTTTCAAGCATACAGATTTTAAAAGGACGCCTGGGCTCCGGCCCTTTGCAAGGCGCGTCATTTTAAAATGCTGCCCGGGCGGGAAGGGTTATGCCATTTTTTTGCGTATATCTGGCGTAGGGCTGCGGCCGACCCCACCGCCCGCCACTTTGGTGGTGCAATCAGCTTCTGGAGCAGTGGACCACTGGTTCCTATCTTCTGAAAATTCCTGTGCTTGGTATGCTTCCAGCCAGGGCCCCACTGGGGTAAATAAAATAGTAAAACAGTGGTGGAACTGCCATCCGGGTGGGGGACTGCTCTGGGTCTGCTCCTTCAGTGTTAAGGGCCATATAGGTTAATCCACGTACAGTAGTGGAATTTGCACTGTGGAGTGGGTCAGTGCATGCATGTCTGGGAGCCTGGAGGCAGTTTCTGCCATGGCCACCCCTTTTGGGTCGCTTCCTCTGGAAGCGAGGCGTCAGATTGATGATGATGATGATCTATAAGTGCACCAAAATCCTGAGAATTCGACAATTCATCTGTTTCCAGCGTTGGTGGGAAGGTTTAAATCGACGTTCGGCGAGGTTTAAACCAAGTAAACAAGCTATTGATGATAATGAGGCAGGAGGAAGCATTGGTATAGTTAATAATAATAATAATAATAATCTGGTTCTTTTATTTAATAATTTTCATTTTAGTAAGCGTTGTTTCCACATAGCGATTTTGATAATTTAATTTGACTTTATATTGTCCTTGTCCCAGTTTTGGTTTGTTTTGTTTGCAAGTTTTACATTTTAATTTCTCGCAAGTGCCAGTTCTTCCAGAGGAATTCACTAGCGCTCGTAACACATTGCACCACAATCAAGAGAAGTGTGGTGCAGTTCACCTGTAGTTCAAGCAACAACAACTATTTAACATGGCAGCAGTTAGAGTCTGTAACGATCTGTCACTGTGGCACTTGCAAGATCATAACTCCTACAGAAGAGAAAGGTTTTCAACTTCACCCAGTAAGCTCAGTGCGAAACCTTGGAGTATACTTTAACTCTAAATTGAACTATGAGAATCACATCAATCAGGTCATCAAAATTTGTAATATCCAAATCAGAAACTTGTATTCAGTGAGACAGTTTCTTAACAAGCGCTGTCTTCTAACATTGGTTCACTCAATTGTCCTATCACGTATGGACTATTGTAATGCCTTATTGGTTGGCCTTCCTAATTACTTGCTACAAAAAGTTACAGAAAGGCTAAAGGCTGCAGTTGATATTGGTGTGGTGCCGCCTGACTGACCAGTTGTAATACTAAACATGTTGTGTGCGTGTTCCAGGAGTGGCAGTGTGAGCATGAGGTGTTGGTGCCTGGTGCTGCAGACCCTGACCCTGTGTTCTAACCACACACCCCAGGACCACAACCCTAACACCACCACTACCGACCACATCGATCTGGTTAGTATTTGGCGTGTTACTTTCCTTTTATTGTGCCCAAGTCATATGAGTACCGTTCGTATTGCTCTATCACTTCCCTTAAAAACAAAAAAAAACAAAAAAAAAATAATAATAATAATAATAATAATAATAATAATAATAATAATAATAATAGATAAGTGCCAGAGCATATACATACATACTTACCTTTTATTATGCACAAGTCTTATAAATACCGTTACCATCGATTTTCCTCAAAATCACTGACTGAAGTCTTCTTAAAATATCTGTGTACTTTATTGACTGCTTGTGAAACACTGCCTTGATGAAACACATAAATTGGATGACGTAAGTTGAAACCCATTGTTATTTTGACTTTAAGCACAAAATTTAAGGACAGTTCTGATAATCCATTTCATGAGCTGTTTGTAGCATAAATATATATATTCAACACAGGTAAACATTAACCCTTTTCTTACCCATGTTTCAGAGCGGAATGGCCATCAACATAGTGACAGACGTGAACTTTGTGCCAACTTTACAGAAGCTGCTCACCGGTTCCGGTGTCTCTGGGTCCGACATGAGGAGCGATGTTGTGAGTTTGGGGATGTTGTTCATTGGATGGAGAGTGAAAGGATTGCTATTGATAAATGTGATTTTTACAGTATTATAGAATGTAAATATGCAGGACCAGAGAAAATCATTGGTGTTCAATAAATGGAGCATGCTAATCGATACATTAACTTATTTTCATAGTTTACTTTCCCTCACTCCAATTTTTTATTTTGAATTGGATTTCAGTCTAGTCATATGCCAGCAAGACTTTTTTTTATTGATACTACATTATGAAAGTGTCCTAAACTTCACCCATTTCTCTTGTCACAGGTTGGAAGCACAGTAACGGGCCTAGTGGAGGACCTACTGGTGCGTCTACGGGTGCGCTGTGATGTGGTGAGCAGCGGTAGTGTTGGTGGAGGGACCCTGAAGGCTGCCCTACTCTCCCTGGTGGCCTGTCTGCTGGAGCCTCAGGGGGCCATCTCACTAGCCATGGGGCCCCTGGATGCACAGTGTTGTCTGCTGGGGACCCTACTATCCATGCAGTACCAGAGTATGGAAAGAATGCATGTTGCTCTTTCCATCATCAATGCCACAGGTTAGTTAAGTAGTACATACATACACTCAACCCTCCGTTATCGCGGGTTTGGTTATAGCATTTCACCGTTATCGCGCATACCTAAAAAACCCAACTATTCTGTTACCACGGTCCCTCTTTGACGGGAATACTCGAAAATCCCGCCTGTCTACGTCACTGCCAAGCATGGGGTGATTCAGCAGCTGGTTGGCTTGACGTCCGAGCGAGGTGGAGCTCTCATTAGCTGTTTTTTTCTGTTCTTATATTTATTATATAGGCCTACTGTATATGTTCATCTTTATTTATTAATCATATATCATACAGTGGAGCATCGAAAACGAGCAAAAATAATGAAAGACTTGACATCAAACTAGAAAACACAAACAAACAAGTGAATCCAATTAATCCACTTTACAGCCGCCATCTTTAATGCCGTCAACATTAGCCAGACGCTATAAGTCCACCCGCCTTTTACTTGCTTATTTGTGCCCGAATCTCTTATCTCTCACACTTATTATGGCCTCTAGTGCATTCAGTGATAGGGATGGTGTGCCTGGTGGTAATGATGAAAGAATTGAAAGCCCTGGACCATGAAAACAGTCCAGTCAAGTGCCATGTCTGACGAAAGCCGCGGAAACGACGAAGAGTTAGGCTAGCCTATGCTAAATATGATAATGGTTTCAAATAAAGTCTATGTGGTAAGTAATATCCTCATAATATGTATTTTTATATTTTCTTAATATATATTTATTGGATGTACAGTAGGCTTATTTAAGGGGAGAAATGGGTACTTGGGTGATGAAAAGTTGGGACCTGGGAACCAACTTATTTTTCCCCACAAGTTATTAAGTTCCATTATCGCGGTTCTCATTATCGCCGCTAATTATCGGCACCTATTAGGCGTGATAACGGAGGGTTTACATACAATTTTAAGACCGAGTGCTCCACACATACGTGCAGTTTGTCTCTTCTCCTAATGGCGGCGATCCAGGCAACCCTGTCAAGGGCTGCTTCACGTGTTAAGTTTTTGGATTTTAGATCGGCACATATAGTCCGATCCCAGGTCTTCCTCGGTCCACCCCTTGATGCAGCTCTTTCCACAATCACAGACCTGCATCTTTTCACCCAATTTTGTTCATCCATTCTCTCCACATGCCCATACCATCCCAGTCTTTTTGTACGCATCTCTTCGTTAATAATCTATGCCTAAACGTCTCCTCAGCTCATCATTTGCCCTACATTTTCAAACAAATATTAGGAATTCCTATTGGTGGAAATGCTAGCCCTTTAATTGCAGACTTATTCTTGCTTGCTTTAGAATTAAAATTTATAAAAGCTTAGTTGACCGTAGCAAGAAAAATAACATCCCAGAAAAATTAGCACTTGCTAAATTGTTAAGTAATAATAGTAGATATATTGGTGATATTCTTGTTTGTAATATGTTAAATTTTAATAAAGTCGCTAAACAAATTTATCCAAATTCCATCCCCCTTTACACAGGGTAAAGTAAATGATGAAGTTGAAAATGTTCTTGATATAAATATACAGATTGTTAATGAACAGTGCACACTTAAAATATACCACAAAGTTGGTGATTTTAATTTTAACGTAATAAACTTTCCTTTCCCTAATAGTAATATCGATAGTAAGATAACTTATAATTGTTTTTATTCCCAGCTAATAAGATTTTGTAAAATTTGTACCAGAGTAGAAGACTTTTGGGATAGAGCTAGGTTACTATACAGACTCTTAGTAGACAGAGGTTTTGTTGCAAGTAAATTGCTGCAAAAATGTAATCTTTTTAAGGTCAATTATTGTGACTGTATTTTAAAATTTGATGTCAATAATTTTAATCAAGCATTATTAACTTGAAGTTTCCATTATAACCTCTACTTACTTTTTGTCTGCATGTATTAATATTTAATTTTTTCTATTATCATCATCATCATCATCTCCGACGCCTTGTTTCCCCTGGGAAACCCCCGCTAGAGGATGGCCATGACAGAAACGTCTCCAAGCTACTTTGTCAAGACATGCCTCCCTTGCCTGTGCCACAATGCCCCTTCCACTATGTGGAAGTTTTTCTTCAATATATTTTTCCACTTTCTTTTCCCATATCATAGGTGGTCTTCCACTACTAGCGGTTCCACTTACCTGACTCCCATACTGTATATCTTTCTTGGCATTCTGTCTTCATCCATTCTCTGAACATGACCATACCACCTCAAAGTACTTCTCTTTATCCACTCAACCACACCACAATCAATGCCCAAAGCCTGCTCTTCCATTATAAAAGACTCGTACACTTCCCTATTACTTGGCCCATCTAGCCTATTCATGCCAGCTGCCATTCTGAAAAAGCTCATCTCCACAGCTCTCAGTTTGGAGAGGTCCTCGTCACTTGCTGTCCATGTCTCGCTTCCATACGAGTGTGTTGGGAGCAGCACACTGTTTCTCAGTTACTTTTTGACTTCCTGGCTAACCATTCTTCCTTTGAGAATACTATCAAGTTCTCCAATCACCTTTCTCCCTTGCATTTTTCTCTCTTTTATCTCACTCTCCATTTTACCATATTTGCATAGTACAGCTCCCAAATACTTGAAACTTTCAACCTCTTCCAGTACTTCATTTTTATTTTACAACTTTTCTCATGTTCTTTTCTTGATTCTATATTTGTCTTTAAAATCTATGGTTTCATGCATTCTTCTCTCAAACACCATTACCTTACATTTCCCTACATTGACCTTTAACTTTCTCTTTTCACATACCCTGTCAAAGTCAGTGACCACTCTCTGAAGTTCTTCCACATTTTCCGCCAACAGGACTGCATCGTCCGCATATAGGCATGTTAAAATCTTCCATGTTCTTCCCTCTGATTCCAGTCTAGCTCCCACACCCATTGATCCAGCCCTACATTCTCTAATCACTCCATCTATGTATATATTGAACAACCAAGCTGACATGACACATCCCTGTCTTACACCTACATCGAACGCCGACCCGTGGTAATAACGTTCTTGACATTGTACTTGCAACAAAAGAAGAATTGATAGAGAATTTGAATGTTGGTGTTGAATTCAGTAACAGCGACCATCGTACGATAACTTTCACTTTAAAGTTTACTAGTAATGAACCAAATACTGTAGTAGCATCGAAAAAGTCCCTAATTTCAAGAAAGCAAACTTCCATAAACTTAGAGCTATGTTTAAAGAAACTGACTGGAGCTTTTTAATTAACAATAACGACATAAATACATCTTGGAAGTTATTCGAAACCACTTACCTAAAAGCAGTGCAAGACTGCATACCATCGAAAATACGGCGTCCAGGCCATAATAATAAGCCCAAATGGTGGAATAAAGATATTTCAAACTGCCTGCTTGCTAAAAAATGTGCTAATGATAGATTAAAATCCTCACAAAATGACGAAGAACGGGTGAAATTTGTAGAGCTACGACGCAAAGCTAAAAAGTTAATTAAGCAAAGTAAAAAAACCTTAGAGTTACATATTGCAAATCAAAGTAAAACAAACCCGAAAGAATTCTATAGTTATATCAGAAAGAAAAAAGTAGTTACTTCAACTGTTGGACCGTTAGTCGATGAAAAAGGAGAATACACCAAAGACGAAGTACAAATGAGTAATGCCCTCAATACCTTCTTTGCATCAGTTTTTACAACAGAAGACCTCAGTGATATCCCTACACCATCGCTGATTCAGATTGATAATTCAGATGTTCTAAGCAATATCACCGTTACAGAGAGAGAAGTATTGAATTGTTTAGATAAACTTAAGGTAAATAAAACGCCAGGACCTGATACAATCTCGCCTAGAGTTCTAAAGGAAGCTAAGAATGAGCTCTCCAAACCACTGACATTACTATTCAATAAATCCTTGCAGTCTGGAACTATGCCTGATCAGTGGAAGCTAGCCAACGTAACACCGATATTCAAAAAAGGCAGCAAATCCCTACCCAGTAACTATCGTCCAATTAGCTTAACCTCAGTTGTATGTAAAATGCTAGAAACGGTCATACGAGACACTCGTAAATCACTTAGAGGAAAATAACATACTTAAAGATACTCAACACGGCTTTCGTAAAAAACGTTCCTGTTTAACAAACCTCTTAGACTTCTTCCACGATATCCTCAACCTCTACGATGAGAGTAAAGCTGTAGATATTATATACCTTGATTTTCAAAAGGCCTTTGACAAAGTTCCCCACAAACGTTTACTGCTAAAACTAAAAGCGCATGGAATACAAGACGGTGTGTTGAAATGGATAGAAAATTGGCTCAGCAACAGAAAGCAAAGGGTAGTCATAAACGGTAAGGCATCTAAATGGACCAATGTAAGTAGCGGGGTACCCCAGGGATCGGTACTAGGACCAATTCTCTTTCTAATTTACATCAACGACATAGATGAGGGTCTCACCTGCACAATCTCAAAATTTGCTGACGATACAAAAATTGCAAATAGCGTACTCTCAAAAGAACAAGTTGACGATATGCAACACAATCTAGATAAATTGTCATGTTGGGCCCAAATTTGGCAAATGAGTTTCAATGCGGATAAATGTAAAGTACTACATGTCGGATACCTAAATGAGAAAGCAAACTATTCGATGAATGGCACTCAGCTTAAGAATGTAAACAGAGAAACCGATCTGGGAGTAACAATATCGAGTAACCTAAAACCGAGTCAACAATGTTCAGAAGTTGTTAAAAAGGCAAACAAAATAATTGGCTTTATAGGCAGGTCATTTGAGCATAAATCGAAAGAAGTTATCCTAACCCTTTACAATTCCTTAGTCCGCCCTCTTCTGGAATACTGCGTTCAATCCTGGTGCCCTTATTACCAAAAAGATATAAACAAGCTAGAACGAGTTCAACGTAGAGTTACCAAAATGATACCTAGCCTAAAGAACAAACCATACGAAGAGCGTCTTAGAGAATTAAATCTATTTCCTTTAACCCAGCGCAGATTAAGAGGTGACTTAATTCAAGTGTTCAAAATCATCAAAGGCATCGACAATATGAACTGTAGTAAGTACTTCAGTATCGACCAATCTAATTACACGCGGGGAAACGGTTGCAAAATTATTGGTAAATCTTTTAACTCGCACGAATCTAAGAATTTCTTCTTCAATCGAGTTGTCAACTTGTGGAATGGGCTTCCCCGAAATGTTATAGACTGCATCACCGTTGATTAATTTAAACTCCGCCTAGACAAATATCTCTCATCAAACCCGCGACTGACTGCATTTGTAAATGAATAACTTTATTTTATCCCCTCCTCAGTTACTAACCCATCTGTCCTCTACTAACTTCCTAATCCTGCCACGGACATTAGTTCCAGGGCAGTAATTCCCTTTCCAATGTTCCCTTACCCACTCTAAACCACTGTTTGGACACTTGATCCTCAGTGTTTTGGAGGACAAGCAGCCTAGAAGGATCACTGGATCTGTTGTTGCTTGATTTCCTTTGTACTCCTTTGTACCTCAAAACTTTCACTTAACTTATCCCCTACCTTCACATTTGCCATTGCATTCCTATAAAAAGATTTCACTGCCATTAGCAACTTTCCTCCCACAATATATACAGTACTGTTAACACATCCCACAGACCCTCCCAGTCTACTTTGTCGCAGGATTTTTCCAAATCCATGAATGCTGCATAGAGTTTTCTGTTCTTGGCCAGATACTTCTCCACCAAAAATCGCATTGAGGCTATCTGGTCAACGCAGCCCCTGCCCTTTCTGAAACCTCCCTGTTCCTCGCCTATGTTGTCATCCGTTATCTTCTGTAGTCTCTCTGTTACTACTCTTGCGTGTACCTTTCCAGGTATGCTTAGCAAGCTAATTCCCCTATAATTCTTACTCTTTTCTTTACTACCCTTCCCTTTGTACAAGGGTACTATCACTGCTTTCCTCCAGTCCTCTGGTACACTTTGCTTTTCCCATGCTAATTTACATAACCTATGCATTATGTCAACAGCTTCTCCTCCATATCTCAGCATTTCACCTGGGATGTTATCTACTCCAGCAGCTTTGCCTATTTTAAGTCTATTGATTGCTTCTTTTACTTCTTCTCTTCTTATCTGGCTTTCAACTACCCTGTTTATTCTACCTCTCTCCATTCCTATTGTTATTATTATTATTCTTTATAATTAATTGTTCATGTTAAAAGAGTACTCTTTTGTTTAAATCTACTGTGCCTTCTTCATATTTTCAAATATTGTTATTTATTATACTGTATCTATTCATTGTCGATAGGATCAATTGCTTACTTTTGCGATTTCCTTCGTTTATTTGTACAATAAATGTAGGTTATTAGTAGGGTAGTAATTGTTAGGGGTCACTTGAAGCATGCTATGCTTACAGGTACCTACCCGATAGCACTATCGTTAGTGAGTGATGTATGTGTTTTATACTTTTGTTGATATCTTGTCAAATTGCAAATTTAGCTTAATATAAAATTTGATATAAATTGTAGTTTCTTTATTCATACAGAATGTAGTAAAATTTACCAGAACGTCCCGGACTTCCCAAATTGACTAATTCCTTGAACATGGCGAGGTGCATTGTTATATGTGCGATCAGTTTACTTGGAAACAAATTGACTTGCTCATGTAGTTGTGTACACCCTATGTGGTGGATTGTGTTCTTTTATTTCAAATTTTTTATTTTATTAAGCGTTATTTCCACATGGCGATTTTGATCAGTTCTTTTGCATTTATCTTGTATCGTCCCAGTTTTAGTTTGTTTATTTTGCAAGTTTTACATTATAATTCTATCCTGCAGTCTGGCCCCACAAATCCATCTCACTAAATTCTCATCTCATTACGTTCAGTATTGGATCAGAATCTTCCCTGTTGGAACACAAGTGTCTGGTAACCCCCATGAGTTAACAATAACTCCTCCACAATGCAGACTCCTGCCTTATAAAGAGTTTTGTCCAATAAGCTGTGGACAAATAGTTTTATGATTATCATCCACAATGCAGAACTTACAGTATAAGAATTAATTTTTACCCCCAATCACTACCGCTACCTTCTGGAATTAATTTCCTCATGGTAAGATTGGGCCTGAGTATATACTGTAGCCTACATACATACAACTTTCCATCAAACCTAATGTAGAACATTATTAACACCAACTGTTATAAATTCTTTATAGATGGCAGACTCGATTAGGAATGTGGATTTTGTGTTCATCAGATTTGTTTATTCTTCTTAATATGAATAATAATACAGAGGGTCCCGCAAGGGCGCAGTCAATGTAGACTGGGCAAAGGCTGTGTCCTTGAAAAGGCGCTTCCTTGGGACTTAAGAATCAATGGGGAAAATAGGACCGTAGTCTGCCAACCCGACCACCCGTACCTATTTTTCCCTAATAACGCCTAAAATACATACAAAAAAATACAGATTGTGGTTAAATACAGTTAGGGTAAGACGGGGTAATTTCGCCGAAAATCGCGTATTTTGACGAATAGAAACTGCCACAAATGAAATTTTTAAATTAAAAAAAAAAATGTATCTATACATTCAGCCTTTCTGCTATAGATGCCCAAAAAACGAACAAAAATATAATGTTTTGGTCATGCTGCCGAATTTTTGAAAAAAAAGTAACTCGCGGTGAAATTACCCCGCCCGGCGGGGTAATTTCGCCGCGACCTATTTTACGCATCATCTAGCTAGTAAACTAGATAATATTATATGATTAATGGCCTGACAAAACACTAGCGCGCAGGTAAAAGCAATGAAAACATTCACAAACCCAAACTGACACTAAACATGCCAATAGAAAAACACACAACTGAACAGGGCGGGCAGAGATGCAGGTGTGTCACACGTGTAGGCCTAGGCGCCACTGTGTCTAGTGCGGGTCTGGACATGTAGTGCGGGTGTGGACGTGTCTAGTGCGGTTGTGGACGTATTTATTAGGCCTAAGGGTGTGGAAGTATTTAGTGCGGGTGTGGACAGGTCTCGTGTGGGTGCTGTGTGTAGGTTGCTAGTACAAAGTATCAGGCAGCAGCTGACGGCTACTGCCAACACTGTGTCACACGCAAATATACAAACAAACACACATACAAACACACATACAAACCACCCACAAACACGTGACCATACCGTCAGACGCGCCGCTAGCCCCGGCTCCAGGCCCCGCGAAACTGCAACAAAACCTAAGCCAAACTAGATCTACAACCTAAGCCAAACTAGCTATACAACCTAAACAAAACTTGCTCTACAACCTAAACCAAACCTGCTCTACAACCTAAGCCAAACTGCAGCCGAATCCATGCAATAGTTTTGGAGGTATCGGCATTTGAATGCAAATTATTAGCGCCTTGCCGAAATTATCCCGCGGCGAAATTACCCAGTCTTACCCTACTTATATGATATATTAACAGTAATTGGAATGGGTACTCACTTATAATGGTGTATGGTGTCGTTGTTGTGTGAAGTGACGAGCAACATTTGCTAGTTTGTCTCCCCTCTCGAGCATATCCAACACCTGCTTCTTCTTCTCAATAGTCATCACCTTCAATTTCTTCTTCGGCGGGACCAGTGTCACACGGGCTGGGGGTTACGGTCGGCGGGGTGGGCCAGTGGCGGTGGGGATAGCAGAGTGGGGGGATCCATAATCTCGGAGCACGCTCAAGGCCACGAAGGACGCTAACTGGGACTCGGGGGGGAAGGGCTGAAGCGGGCTGACGTCACGTCAAGATGGCCGACAATAGCTGCGCGTCGCTTTCCGGACGGGCCATTGACCGCGCCCATTTTGAAAACCGCTTTGTTTACATATTTCGTGCCACTCTTATTACCTCCCGCGCCTTTTTGAAAAAGTGCCCTTCGAGTATGCGCCCTTGGGGGCCTGAGTGTATGAATTTATGTAAAATAGACAATTACATGTATCGTAACATGTTAGACATAACACAAACATATATGAGCAGTGCCTCTAGCCTTTCAAACACTGGTCTTGTGCATGGGAAGCAAGCTCACACTCGAGACATATTATTTCATAATCCATAATCAATTGTTGAACAAATTTAAATAGACCGTAGTTGTGGCCGCCGACACTGCGTCGCTGCATTCGAACAGTTCTCCGTACTATAACAAAACGCTGAGTTTTATTTTGCACCTCACACAATAACCATTTAATGTATTGTGTTCTAGTCTTCACACATCGCAAGATTACACTGAGTACTGCCCCTGGCATGTATATATAATAGGTTAGGCCAATTTTTGTTGCGGAGATATGTTTTTTTTTTTTTTTTTTTCTGTGTATGGAAGAGACAAAAGGCAGGTTGCGTGTAGCGAGCGTCTCCACCAAAGTTAAAAGAGTGACAGAGCCGAATTCAAGGGACATGGAGTCAAAATGCCTGGACACTCTAAGTTTAAAGCAGTCTAAGTCATAGGATGAAGGAAAGATTGAATAAGGGAGAGAGTTTCAGAGTCCGCTTGTTGAGTAGAAGGAAGAATGAAATAATTTGCCAATTCTTGGGTTGCAGAGCTGGACAGAATAGGAGTGGGACTGTGTTGAAAGGCGGGTGCTTCGCACTCGCCGCAAGGGAGGGGATATACACTGAGAGAACTCAGAAGAGCGATAAAAGAGTGAAAGAGATGCAACATTGCGGCGTGTAGAAAGATTGTAGGGAACTAGTAAGAGGAGGTAATTTGATGAGGCGAAATGCTTTTGATTCTACTCGTTCGAGAAGTGCGGTATGGGTGGAGCCTCCCCACACATGCGAACAATACCCAATACAGGGGCGCACTTTACCCCGATACAGAGCAAGAAGCTGTTTTAGCAAGAGTGGTAATATGATCTTTCCAAGAAAGAACAGATGAACAAGATACACCTAGAATTTTGAGAGAAAATGAAGGGTTTAGTTGTGTACTGTATTACCTTTTACCTTTTGATACCTTTTGATGTGTTCGCCACTCTTCTAGCGGCACCAAGGAGCGCGACGCCCCTCGTTATGGGTGGTGATTTGGTGCAGTAGACTGTTTGAAGCAACAGCTCGCTCCCTTGCGAGGATGGGCTCGCCTGGCACTTTTTGCAGTTCGACATCGAGGGCTCTCTTGAAGTTGTCTAACGAGACGTCCCTCATGTCTCTTACTCGCCGTGGGAGTTTGTTGAAGAGACGTGGGCCTCTGTGTGATAACCAGCCCTCTCGCAGAGAGCCCATAGCACCCCTGTTATTTATCCGGGGGATTTCGCATTCCCAGCCTCTCCTATCACTGAATTTCATGACTATCGGAGTATGTAGGTTTGGTACTAAACCCTCTGCGATTTTCCACGTGTATATTATTAGGTAACGTTCTCTTCTACGTTCCAGTGAGTACAGATTCATTGCTCTTAAACGCTCCCAATAGTGTAGCTGTTTTATCGAACTTATATGCGAAGTGAAATTTCTTTGTACACTCTCTACGTCATTTATTTCACCTGCTTTGTATGGGGATGTTAATACGCTACAGTATTCAAGCCGCGGTAGCACTAGAGATTTGAAGAGCGTTATCATAGGTAATTCACCGCGTGTTTTAAAAGTACGCAGAATCCAACCCGTTAGACGTTTCGCAGCCACAACTTTGACCTGGTTATGTACTTTGAAACCCATATTTTCAGACATTAATACCCCAAGGTCTTTCACACTGTCTTTCCGTTCTATTATGTGGTTAGATTCTGTTAAGTAATTTGTAATTTCTTTAACACCATTATTATCTCCGTACCGTATTAATTGGAATTTTTCTTCATTGAATTGCATGTTGTTGTTGTTCCCTAAGCTGCCTGGCCGAACAGCCCCGAGTCCTTAAGGAAGGCCATGGCCACGGTTGGGCTCTCCCACAGAGCTCTCAAAGAGTGTAAATTGTGTTGTTGGCGTAAGTGGTTGTGTGAAATGCAGTCTTCTATTATGTGTTTAATGGCATGGGGTGCTGTGTTACAACCCGGGCAGGTGTCGACGACGGAGTCATCCAGTCTCTTCTGATAGCTCAGAATTGCATGTTGTTTTCCCTGGTCCACTAGAACACTACATTCATGTCTTCCTGCAGTTGGCCCGTGTCCTCTTGTGTGTTTACTATCTTGCTTAATTTTGTGTCATCAGCAAAAGACGACACCGTACTGTGTCTGGTGTTGGTATCTATGTCGCAAATTAGTATGAGGAACAGAAGGGGCGCTAGCACTGTTCCTTGGGGCACTGAGCTTTTGACATCCGAAGGCTCAGATGTGACTTGGTTTACTGCTACTGATTGTTTTCGGTTTACGAGGAAATTGTATATCCACCGTCCGATTTTCCCCGTTATACCTTTTGCTTTTAGTTTGTGGGCTATTATACCATGGTCACATTTGTCAAATGCCTTAGCAAAATCGGTGTAAATGACATCCACGTTTTTCTTTTCTTCTAGCGCTTTAAGAATTTTGTCATAGTGTTCCAAAAGTTGTGAGAGACATGATCTTCCCGCCCTGAACCCATGTTGACCGGTGTTGTGTAGTTCATTTGCCTCCATGAATGTTGAGATTTTGCTTCGCAGGACACGCTAGAAAACTTTAATGATGTGGGAGGTTAGAGCTACCGGGCGGTAGTTTTTTGGTAGTGCTTTACTCCCTCCTTTATGCAGTGGGGCAATTATTGCATTTTTCAAGCTATCTGGTATGTCACCAGTGTCTAGACTCCTTCTCCACATTATAGCCAGGGGTTTTGAGAGGTTTTCCTTACATTTCTTCATTAGGATCGAATTCCATGAGTCTGGGCCTGGTGCCGAGTGGGATGGCATGTTTGAAATGGCCTCTTCTATGTCTTTTGGACCGAAATCAATATCCAGCATCTGGGGGGTTTCCGTGGGGGAGGTTTCCATGAAAAATTTATTTTGGTCTCTGATGACTTGTTTCATCAGGCTCACTGAATGCCATTTCATACTGCCTGCATAAGAGTTTGCTCATTTCCTTTTTGTCCCCTGTGGAAGAGCCGTCCCCTTTGCTTAGTGGGCCGATGTTTGATGCTGTTTTAGCCTTTTGTTTGGCGTATGAAAAGAAGTATTTGGAATTTTCCTTTATACCTGCTATAGCTTTCCTCTCCTCTTCCATATGTTGTAGTTCATATGATATTCGTAGCCTTTGTTCAATTTCCACAATTTCTCTATGTATTTCGGCCTTTTGCCTATCCTGTAGATTTTGATGTGTGCGTCTTTGTGTGAGTAATTTTCTTCTTCTGTACAGCCTCTCCCGATCTTGTTTGCTTCTTCGTCTTGTTTGTCTTGCAGGTATATGGTGGCTACAGATTTGGGTCACGGTTTCTGTTATTAGGACTAGACATTCTGCTGGTGTCAGGTTATTCATTAAATATTCCCAGTCTATTTCCTCCATTTCTTGATTTACCTCTTCCCACCTAATGTTTTTGTTATTGAAGTTAAATTTACTGAAGGGGCCGGTTTTTATTCTCTATTCTGAGGTTGTCTGTACACTTGCTAAGGTTGTTTTGATCTCAATTAATTTATGATCTGAGCATGTTGTGTCCGATATGTTAATGCTGTGTACTAGAAAGTCATTGTTAGTGAAGACCAGGTCTAAGATATTGTTTTCCCGTGTCGGTTCAGCAATATGCTGGGTAAGACTAAAAAAATCGCAAAGTTTAAAAATCTCTCGTATTTGTATTTGCTTCTCCGGTGTTATTTGCCACTACCTGGTTTTCTAGTTGTTTCCATTTAATGTTTGGTAGGTTAAAGTCTCCTAGCCATATAATATTTGGTGTTGGGTTCCCTAGGGTTTCCACTTCTGATTTTATTTTGTTGAGCTGGGTTTTGAATTCTTCTAGGGATGAGTCTGGAGGCCTGTATGTAACAATAACTGCTAAATTTAGGGATTCTATTTTAACTCCCAAGTATTTCCACCACTTCATTTCTGTTATTTAGGAATTCAGTACATATCAGCGAGTCATGAAGGTACAAGGCTACACCTCCATGTGATCTATGAATTCTGTCCGCCCTATAGTAGGTTGTAACCAGGAATCCATACCTCACTATCTTCCTGATCTTTAATGCGAGTTTCTGTGAGAGCCGCAAATATAGCGTTTCCTTCTTCTAGCAGGCCCCTAATAAATGGTACTTTGTTAGTGGTTCTATTTTTTAGGCCTTGGATATTTGCAAACAATATTGGGGAGGGATTGTTTGGAGTACTATGTGCACCTAATAGTCTTCGGGATGTATTTTCCACTCTTGGGAGGCCAGGAGGTGCTCGAGGTGTTCTATGTGCTCTTCCATCTCCCTCAGTCTCTTCATTTTCATCTGCCATTTCCCTCCTTGTCTTTTTCCTCTGTCTCGTCCTCGCATAGCTAGAGAGTTTTTTTGGCTACCATTCGTGTTAGGTCTAGCATATCTCTAAGTCCCTTTAATATGAAAAGCTGGGCATTTCATATTGTAGTAGGTCTTTTTCTCAAGTGATGTCTTGCAAAGGGATGGGTGGTGGTATTTGCAGATTTCACTAAATCTACATTTTCCATGACTGGTTAGGTTGTTGCAAATTTTGGGATGAGCAAATCTACATGACTTCCCATTATATTCGCCTTTTTGACCAAAGTAGCACCTTCTTTCCAGATAATATCTACACACTGGTGTAGACAACCCCAGTAGGTGTGGCTGGGGCTGAGAGGGGTTATGTGGTGAGCTAAGTGTGGTGGGTGATAGTGGGCTGGTGTATGGGTGGGTGAGGCCTGCAGGGGGGTGGAGTTACGGGTCGGTTGTAGGTGGGCAGGTGGCAGTGGTGAGGGGGGAGGCGATGTGGAAGGGGAGCCTGATATGGAGGCTTCTTGCATCCTACGTTCATCCTGCAAATGTATTTGATCAACAGCAGTAGGGTGGTCAATGGCCATAGATGGGATTAATGTGGGGGTTTTCTGGGTCTGGGGAGGTGTGGGGAGATGTGCGGCAGGGTTTGTGGATTTGTAGGGTGCGAAAGGTTGGTGTTCGGCAGGCGATGTGTGTTGATGTGCAGGAGGCAATGTGGGCTTTTGCATGGGAAGGTGTGCGTGTGTGGGTTGTGATACTGGTATGGGCCCTGAGACCCCAATAGTTCCCCAATTTCTGTGAAAAGTAGCTATGTCTTGGCTATATTTCGGTCTATCTTGTACAGTACAGTCAGGACCCCCAATTCGGGAGAATAGGGGTGACAGGAGGCATCGCGTATTGCGGAACTAACTTTAAATGGGAATAATTAGATTGGGTGACATCTCTCAATTATGGCCTATTTTCGAAATTATTGGCCCTATTTTCGACATTTTTGGCTCTACAGTACAGTCTATATCTTATATATAAGAACAACAATGAATAAAAATATGAAACCTTACCTTAAAATTAACCTTAATTAAGGGTTAAGCTTAATGTAATTATAGTCTACAAAATCTGAAAGATTAAATTCACTTTTAAGCGAGAAAATTTTAGTTCTAATTAACTTAATTAATAATTTAGACCATGCTTCTAGCTCTCTCGCATCGCAGCGCACAATTTTTAACAATTTATCTTTTAATTTATTGACTGAAAAAACAATATCTTTCAAAATTATGTCCCATGTTACTTTATTATTCCCTATTCTAAATTTAAACCCTTTACGACAGCTCCGCTAATTTGTTGTTTGCAAATTGTTTAACAGTTCTACATCACCTGTTAATTAAAATGTAAAACTTGTGACATATCGGACTATAAATGAACTTTGCTAATGCATCACGTCTGCTAGCTGGCATATCCACGACTCTTTCACATACGCATTTATTATTATTGAAAACATCATTATCTGAAAGATTTCCTAAAACTTTATTGTAATTACTGTACAAATAATAGACCCAACAGGTCGTTCATATGAATACACTATTAATGGTTTGAAATCTTTACAACCATCTGGTAATATGGAATTACTGTAACTTTCTTTGAATTAATAAGACTATTAACATTAATTTTGTCTAAAATTTTAGAGGAATAATTTAAAGTGGATATAACTTTATCTTTAATAGGGTTATCTTTGGATTTCTTAGAATTAGCTCTAATATATCCCATAAAAGCAAAGACTACATTCTTAAATTTATTTGTGAAATTATTTTTATTATTTAGAATATTTTCTATAAAAGGAGCAAAACTTTTCTTTTGTAGGCCTTTCAATGAATCTTTTAATTTTTTAATTCCGAAATGTTGATATAATGAATATAAATGATTGACAATCGTGTTAATATCCGACCCGTTTTTCTTTTTATTAAATGAATTTAGTCTTCTATTACCATGTCTACCAGGTCTTCTGTTTAAAACGGGGAAGTTAAATATGGGTTATTAAAATAATTTTTTAATAAATCTTTATACAAAATGTTGCCTACACTTTTGATTTGATTGTTAAGTCCAAATGGATAGATGGTCATTAATTTTCCAATCCAATAATTTTCTCTATCTAAAACATTTTTATTATTTTGATCAATTTCTATAATTTTGTATTTATAATCAAATTTTGTACAATCTGTGTTAAATTGCTTATATAGAAGAATCTTGGAGTCAATGCCGTTCTTTATTCCTGCTCTATGCCCGTAGGCTCTTTCTCTTAAACATCGCTCAGAGGATAGGCATTCTATGGCCTTGCCACGTTTGATTAGGAGTACAGTATCTGTAAATGATGAAACTCGGGAGTTTACGCGGTTCTATCCTCGCGTCGGCTATAACTGACCTACTTGTTTTCACCATAAAAGCTGAACCATTTGGTCTACTGACTTCTAGTCTTCACCCATCGCAATATAGCTATGAGGGTTGCCGCTGGATATACTGTATATAATATATATACAGGGTGTCCCAGGAGGAAAGGGCATAACTTTGGGAAATGATAAAACAAGGTATTCTAAGCCTAAAATGTTCAATAACAAAAAGTCCAAATCTCAACTGCTAAAAAGATATTGAAGGTTTTATGTAGTGTCCTCCCCCGCATCACTGTAATGGACCCTTCCATGTCAGATAGTTTCCAACGGGTCCAAAGTGAGCTAATATATCTATAATCATTTTGCAACTTACAGAAATATATAGTTAGAATAACATGGTAAAATAATTGCAGTTAGATAGAGGTGTGGTAAGTACTAGGGCAGCTAGGCCACCCTTATGGGGAAATACTCAAGAAAATGCCATTTTCAACATGCAATATCTCTTTACTGGTTGAGATTTGGAATGTTTATATAGAACATTTTAGGCTTAGATTATTTTGTTTTATTATTTCCCCAAGTTATGCCCTTTCCTCCTGGGATACCCTGTATAAACTAGGTTAGGCCAATTTTTTACTTGCATATAAGCACGCCAAAATTCCGGGAATTCGACGATTCATCAGATTCCAGCATTCGCGGGAAGGTTTAAATCGCCGTTCAGTGAGGGTTAACCCTTCTGGACCGGGCTCACCTTCTAAAGGACAGCACTGAAACCCGGGGGATCTGGCCAAAAAACTTAATAGGCTAGCCCTATCTTTGTTATTTTAACTGCTAGAGAATTCACATACATCTCAAAACGTAGCCCTGTTTCGTACAGTATCTGTAAACTGGCGTTGAGTAGAGCTCTCTAGGTCAACTGGTTCAGTTGTGATGACAATTTCCGTGAAGAGAATTTTGATGCGATGTTAGCAATATCGGACATTTACAGACACTAATTTCGTCCTAGCAGACAACATCAACTAAGATCCGACTTCTTGTTTTTTAAGGTGCGCGTCGCTCCGACCGGCTTTGTTTACGAACGTTTCGGCGCACGGCTTTCAAACCACGCTTAATAGGCTTTCAAGCTTATGAATTTCAGAAGCCCAACCGGGCCCCACGGCACGAGTTTGTTATGGGCATCTGGAAGCCCAACCGGGTACCGAGGGTTAATGACGTCCAGTTTCGTTTTTCAGCCTTACATAAGAATTTACTGAGAGGCTTTGTTAATTACAATATTGGAATTATAGATCAGATTGAAGTACAGTACTTGATCTGATCTTATATTTAAACAAATATAATCTACTGACTAAACATTAAGTGTTCCTGCTCCATTGGTGTTTATATCAACTTCTCAGTTCTTTTTCATGTAGATTTATAAATGAAGTGTAAATTTTGTCTAACTTTTATTGTCTTTCCTTTCTGTCAGTGATACTGGTCCACAGTTACCTGATGTCTAGCGAGGGAATAACGTACGGAGCCAGCAACCACAACTCCAACATGATGGGTGTAGGACTATTTGCGTCTGTACTAGGCTCCGATGGTCGGCAGGGTCCAGCCCCCTCACGCCTCGCCCTTCTCTGCTCCCTTCTCAACCTTTCCCGCAAGCTGGCTCAGACACCCATTAATGCTGTGCCACCTCAGGTAACTCACCCTAATATACCATATTTATATATACCAATATACTAATACTGTATACCAAATTTACCAGAACGTCCCCGACTTACCAAATTGACTAATTCCTTGAACGTGACGATAGTGCGTTGTTATGTGTGCGATTAGTTTGCTTGGGAAACAGATTAACTTGCTCATGTAGTAATGTACACCCTATGTGGTGGATTGTGTTCTTTTATTTATAAATTATTATTTTACTTAACCCTTGGAATCCGGGAGGCCTCATATGAGGCAAAATGTGCGGCTAAAAAGTCGCCAATATAATCATCAGAACTCGGCAACCACGCAACGTAGCGATGTCATCTCAACGGCAGTCTACAGACAAGAAAACGTTCTACAATTTGCAAAAAAATTGACTGCTCTAGGTGGTCTCAATCAGTAGCTACTGAATTATGAATTTTGAAAATACCAAACTTCATATGAGGCCCCCCGGATCCCAAGGGTTAAGCGTTGTTTCCACATAGCGATTTTGATTAGTTATTTTGTCTTTTTACTGTGTTCGTATAAGTTTTGGTTTGTTTATTTTGCAAGTTATACATTATAATCCCATAAATATTGTGCAACCTGGCATTGACCATTATTGTTGTTTCAGTTCTGTTTTCTCGTCCCAATTAAAACCGGTATCATACAAGCACTTTTTTCTCGACATTTATCCTCAACATTACTCGGAGAGCTTAAGAGGTAAGCTTTAAAATAATTCTGTCCTCTAAATTTTTCAATCTTCAGTCTAGTTTCGCATACCAGTACAAAAGATCCCAGAAGTGTTGTCGGAAAATTTAGAAAGGTTGACCATAAAAGGTTTCTTCTGATACCATACCCGCTGAAGATATAACCTAGTATAATAACTGAATAATTTGTATTATATATAGTTTTGCTTTGGTATATACAGTATTTGCACATCCATCTGTATATTAAAGCATCCTTATTATCATTTAAAACTTGCAAAATAAACAAGCCAAAACAGGGATGACACAATATAAAGACAAATGAACTTCTCAAAATCACTGTAGAAATAACGCTTTATGTATGAATGTACAGTATATACTCAGACACATACCCCATAGCTGGGGGTGCCCGACTCGAGAAAGAGCCTGAAAAAAAAAAAAAAATCCTGCACATCTAGTCGCCCAGGAAGAACACAATACCACCACATAGAATGTACATCACTATATGAGTGAATTTGTTTCCCAATCAAATTAGTCGCACATATATTAACATACATGTTCAAGGAATTAGTCAATTTGGGAAGTTCAGGACATTCTGGTAAATTCTTTTAAATTTGATTTATTCTATTCTATATGATCAGGCCCAATCCTCACACTTCCTATTTTTAATTTTTATTTTCCTCTATTTTTTTTTTTTTGTTTTTTTTTTTGTTTTTTTTTTCTTCTTGGGGGTGGCCGACTCAAGACAGAGCAAGAACAGGAAAACACAAAACGCAAGACAAAACAACGAACAAACACAGACAAAACACAATATTCACACACATCTAGGTCACCCAGGAGAATACCCAGAGACCAGGGTCACCAAGGTCGCTCCAGCACTCCCCCGGCCCCCGACCACCCGGAGAGGCTCCGATCTCGGCAGGCAGACATGCAGCGAAGCCAAAGCCACAAGCCCGCCCACCGCACTTCCAGGCGCACCCTTCATATTAATCGTCTCCCCGGGCCAGGCGCCTGATGGACTATTATCTAGTCCAACTTGCGCCCGACCCCTTCCCCCAAATATATTTTAAATACTATATGAATATAGAAATTATAATTTAAAATGTAAAACTTGCAAACTAAACAAATCAAAACTGGGACAAAGACAATATAAAGGCAAAATAACTAATCAAAATCGCTATTTGGAAACAACGCTTATTAAAATAAAATTTATGAAATAAAAGAACACAATCCACCACAAGGGTGTACATTGTCAAAATTATCTATTCAATAAAATTTGCAATTTGACGAGATATTAACAATAGTACAAAATACATATAGCACTCACTAACGATAGTGCTATCGACTAGGTAGGCCTATCTGTGAGCATAGTATGAACACATGACTCCTACCAACTACTACCCTACAAATAACCTACATTTATAGTTGATATAAATTAATGATATTCTTATTTACAGTTTCTTACAGTAGATCCTCTGGAAAAAGGCAAACTAGGCCTGTGTATCCAGCTCAGTACCAGTACTTGCACTGCTGCGGTTGTTCACGGTGTTGGCGGCGGCGGTAGCAGACGCAAAAATTGTACTATTCTGTATTTTTACTTTATAATCAAACTTCAAATCTTGTCTTCCCCATGCTTTATCAAGATTACTTTCAAACTCCCTTATTGATTCGGAATCGACTACATACTGGGGCAGTGCGTTCCACTCATTTACCACTCTATCACAAAATGAGTTCTTTGCCTTCTCAAGCCTATTTCTTTCTTTGTAAATTTTCTTAGTGTCCTCTCGTTCTTGTTCCCTCCCACATCAAGAAGATACCTTCACACACATCCTCATCATACTTTCCTGACACTATCTTAAAAGTCTCTATCATATCCCCTCTCTTTCTCCTATATGCCAGTGTTGGAAGCCCCAGTGTCCTCAACCTCTGCTCATAGCCCGCGTTCTTCAACGTTGGTACTAGCTTGCTAGCTCTCCTCTGCACTTTCTTCACTGCTTCTATATCCTTTACCATATATGGAGCCCACACCTGGTTCGCATATTCCAGGTGCGGCCTAACCAGCGCTGTATAGAGATTCCTGAAGATTTCTTCGTCAAGTGACACAAATGTCCTCCTTTATCAGCCCTACAATTCTATTGGCTTTGTTTATCTTTTCTGCTAAATGTTCTGAGAAATTTAACTTATTGACTATCACTACTCCTATATCCTTTTCTGCATTCACTTCCTCCATCGCTTCATACATACTGTATCCTACCTTGTCTATCTTGCTTGTCCCAATCCGCATGTACTTGCATTTTTTTGGATGAAAAGGCATTAACCAATGCTCAGACCATCCCTTCATGCCCTCCACATCTCCTTGAAGCAAACCCACATCTTCCTTACTCCTCACTCTTCTATACAGCTTAGTGTCATCCGCATACAGGTATACCTCACTTCCATTAGTTATAACTTCAGGTAAGTCGTTGATAAATATAACGAACAGTAGTGGTCCCAACACAGATCCTTGAGGTACCCCACTTGTAATTTCCCTCCACCCCGAGCCTATTCCATTCACCAGTACTCTCTGTCTCCGATCTTTCAGGAAGGCTTCTATCCATTTCACATATTTCTCCTCTATATTATAGCTTCTAACTTTCTCTATTAACCTTTTATGTGGGACCTTATCGAAGGCCTTCATAAAATCGCAATATACCACGTCTATTACATCACCATCCTCTAGAATTTGCATCCAATCATCTACCACCTTAATTAGCTGTAGTACCGTCGACCCCCCCGGCAAAAATCCGAACTGTCTCCCACTGAAAAGTTGGTTTGATTTCATATGCTCCATTATTCCTTCTCTAATTACCGTTTCCATTAGTTTACACACAACACTTGTCAAACTGACTGGTCTATAATTTCCTGGGTAATTTCTCTTTCCCTTCTTAAATATAGCTGTTATGTTCGCCTCTCTCCAGTCCATCGGGATTTGTCCTGTATTAAACGATACCTCAAATAACATTTTCAATGGCTCTACCAACATCTCACCTCCTTCCTTTATGATTCTTGGGTGTATCCCATCCGGTCCTGGGGACTTACTTCTGTTCATTTTTTCTATAGCCCTTCGTATTCTAGCATGGGAAAACTCTATTAGTTCTAGTGCCGGTGCCTGTTTGATGGGAATAGTAGGCACTGTATCATCCGACTCCACTGTTAGTACCCCCCCAAAGTATTTCCCCAGCACCTCTGCTTTCTCCTTATCAGTCTCCGCTCTACTCCCATCATCCAACCCCCCTACCAGCTCTGGGATCCCTACTCTTCTTGTTAACTTTTCCTGAATGTACTTCCAGAATATTTTTGGATTATCCTTCACATTTCTAGCAATCTCTCTCTCCCTCTCCTTCACCCCCCTCCTTGTCTCCCACCTTATTTTATTGTTTATTTGTCTGCGTTCCAGATCACAAAGGCAAGCAATTGATATTATCAATAGTGAATAGATACAATAAATAAAAAGTGAATTACACAAAGATGATAAAAAAGTGAGATAAGTTATCTAGCAGAACGTTAAATGCTCTAGTATTACACCATTATCGGGAATATCCTTAAATTTGCCCCTAACACATAAAATAAATAGGGTCAAGTTAAAGGTAAATTTCTGTTGCCTGACAACTATCGGGATTTATGACGGCATCATTGGATTTATGACGTCATCACAATACTGGAAGGCGGGAAATTTGCAAGACAGTCAACTATCAGACGCCGCCAGATATTAAACTGTTTAACATTTGTTTTCTTTACTGACGTAAATTTACTTTATTATAAACAAACCTGAGCATCCTTAACCCCTTACCGACGGGGATGTTTGTAACTTCTACTACCTGCCTGGCGGGCATATTTACCCTAAACAAGCTTTATTCAATGCTCTTTTTCATGCATAAACAAGAGCCAGAGCGTAATTCAATTATGTATCCGTAAAAGGGCGATAATAGAGCTTTCCAATGACGCCTGAATCATCCTTGTACGACCACGGGTTATCCTGTAGCAATTGCGTAACCGGAGGTGAAAAATCCCTAAATAAGGTAATTTCCTTGGTTTTTTCCTGGTCTCGCGAGACAGTGGTTGTTGTTGTTCTTCTTCCCCAAGCTGCCTGGCCGAACAGCCCCAAGGCTCCGAGCAAGGCCAAGGCCATAACCGAGCGTGCCCACAGAACCCTCCCTGCCGACCACAATAAAGCCTGGATGACCGAAGCCACTCCATGGCAGGGAGCTGAGGAGGGTGCAGAAACGCCCGGGAAACCAAAGCCCCACCCAGGGCCCTGTGTCCCTCAGCAATTATGAAGAGAAAGTTGAGGGGCAAAGGAAAAATGTGACGCTTTGGCTTCCAATCTTGGTAGATTGGGAGGTCAATCCACGGAAGAGACGCCGTCACTTGAGATCTAGAAAATATATAAGTAAAAGGAACAGTCAGAGTAAGCTATGGGTATGGCAGAGATCACTCAGTTCTCACTCTGATAGACCAGCCCATCACCACATGACTAGAACCCAATCTTCTCAGCATCAGCTAGGAAAGGCCCTAGAAAGCCGCCTTTGGCGGGGGGATAGCTCCCCTATTTCAACCCCTTTTGGTTGTGGAATGTTGCAGTGGGGCTGTCCGTCGCGGCTCTGTGGTCGGGCCGGACGGTCAGAGCCAGCCTATCGTCCTCCCAACGCGTGGACTCTCTCTCAGAGCCGATAATATGCTCAAAATCCCATGGACAATAGTCAATTGTTCTCTTGCCCGACATATGTCGGGCGCCGCGGCTTGAGTGTTAATATGTTTTGATGCATACAAAATATACATCTTACGAGGTACTGTATGCAGCTTATGTAATTCGCCTTTAACCCCTTAAGCGCGATGGGCCTCATGGAAGGCTTCCTATAGGGAACGCGATAGGCCTCACGGAAGCAAGACCATAAAAAAAGCCTTCCCCCCAAAAAAAAGGGCCTATCAAAACAAAGGAATTTGTCTCTAGGCGAGATAATTCTCCTCCAGTACTCATCCATGTTTTTCTCACCCACCCCCCTCCCCTCCTTCCCCACCTTATTCCCTTCTCCCTCCCCTCAATTATCACCTATTTTTCCTCTTATTATCATCATTTATCGGTTATTTTTCTCTCCCGCGATAATGTAGCACAAGTGGGTTGCATAAAAGATCGTTATGTAACACCCAGACACTGGCCCACACCGCCCCGCTCGTCTCAGTTACCTCACAGACAGCGAGAGGGGAGGGTTGCCTGTGGCTCTCTCTCGCCTGAGATTATGACCGGGTGGCCAATATCTTCGTTTTTCACCACCCAAATGCTTTTCCAACTTATTTTAGCACTCTTGAAGGTTCATATATACATCATATATGTAAAATAAAAGCATACCGAAAACAAATAATGCTCTATATTGTAAATATAACGAATTCTGTCAGAATCCAAGGCTAGAAATGCACAAATAACTACCCTAGCCCCTAGGTCTATATTGCGCTTGTCAGGTTAAAGTATAATAATTGCACAATATGAAGAAGCAAACTCAGATTTAAAAAAGGAAGTACAGTACTCTTTTTAACAAGAATCATGAATCTTAATAAAAAGTCAATAATAACAATACAAGTAGAAAAACAATCAATAAATTCAGACAAACAGTAAGGAGAGGTTATATGAGAAAGTTCAAGTTAAAAATGCTTTATTAAAATTATTGATATCAAATTTAAGAATACAGGCACAATAATTTACCTTAACCCCTTAAGGACGGGGATGTTTGTTGACATGACCTAGCTGCCAGGCGGGTATATTTACCGAAAACGAGCTTCATTCCATACTTTTTTTTTTCATGCATAATCAAGAGCCAGAGCGTAATACAATTACAGTATATATCCGTGAAAGGGCGATAAAAGAGCTTTCCAATGACACCTGAATCATCCTTGTTCGACCACGGGTTATCCTGTAGTGATCGCGCAACCGGAGTTGAAAATACCCTAAAATAAGGTAATTTCCGCAATTTTGTCCTTGTCTCGAGACGGCGGGAAATAGTAGCGAGACCTAATACCCGTCAGTCACGGCCCATGCGTGGCGTCGAGCGGTTGAAGCCTAGCTGTCGTCCTCCCAATTGCGCAGTGGCGGTATCGTAACCAATGAGGTTTAGTTTTCCGAGTGACGTATCTGCTACTGCTGAAGGCCCAAAACACGGTTAGAGTTTTCAATTTCATCTTTGCCTAGTACTTGCGACACCTCGGTTGGGTTACCTTCTTAGGAAGGTAATCAAGTCGTACCCCACCTGCTCGTGGTGACCTCGCAAACACCCATTTCTATTTATTTTTCCATTTATTCTTTTTTCAAGATAGGGTGACACAAACGGGGGCGGCGCTACCTGGGTTTATCCCAGGTAGTAGTTTAATTTTACTGTAATTTTATTAAGTGTTTTGTATATTTTTAACTGTAGGTTACATAAATATAAACTATGGCCGGCCAAGGCAAACGGAGGCAGAGTTTATTGGGAGATGAAGAGAGCTATGAATTTGAGGGATTTCTGGCAGAGGGTAATGAAGTGGAGGATCAATTGACTGTGGTGAAGAGACAGATGATGGGTCTGTTAAGATGGAAGGGAGTTATGGAGAATTGGAGGAGAGATATAGGTGTGAAGGTGGAGTCACTGACAGAAATATGTGCAGCCAGTCCAGTAGCAACTGCAGATGGGCCATTAATTGCTAACCTAGATGCTGTGATAAAGAATGTAGATGAGCTGGAGGCAGAGAACATGGCACGCAAGCAGCAGCTAAAGGAGTATGAGGGCCATTTAAGTGAGAAAGTAAAGGGAGTAATAAGTGAGGAGAAAAATGAGTGGACAAGGGTGGGGAATGCTAAGGTGGATGCATTGGAAGAAATCATGAAGGAGAAGGTGGAAGAGAGAGAAAAAGAGAAAAGAGAGTTTGAGAAGAATGTAGTGCAGGTTTTGAAGAGCAAGGAAAAGGTAGTGAGGGAAACAGTAGATAGAGGTAAAAGCATAATAATTTTTGGAGACATTGAAGAACATTTAGCAGATATGAGGGAAAGAAGGGGAAGGGATGAGGACAAAGTAAAGAAAATATTGGAGTGTCTAGACGAAGGCTGTGATTGGGGGAAAGAACTGGACGAAGTAAGACGGCTAGGAAGATATAAAAAGGGTGAGATGAGACCGATAAAAGTAGAGTTTAAATCTAGGTCAGTGGTTGAAGCATTAACCATTGTAAGCTGGAGGCTAAATAGTTGTACTGGAATGAAACATATTAGGGTAAAAAAGGACTTAAGCATAGAGGAAAGGGAAAAGTTGAGAGAAGTTCAAGCAAGGACTGACGATGAAAATCGAAAATTTTCAGATGAGGAGAAAAGGCATTTTTTTTGGAGAGTAAAGGAAGGGAAACTAAAAAAGTGGTACACTCAGAGTCAGAAAGAACGGAAAATACGAGGAGAAATGAACAAGGAGACAGTGAGTCAGGTAGTGGATCAAACCGAAGACAGAGAGATGGTGAGGGAGGAGCAGGGGATGGAGACTGTGAGTCAGGTAGTGGATCAGCCCGAGGACGGAGAGATGGTGAGG
Organism: Paralithodes platypus; assembly: GCA_032716605.1. Classification (NCBI taxonomy): domain Eukaryota; kingdom Metazoa; phylum Arthropoda; class Malacostraca; order Decapoda; family Lithodidae; genus Paralithodes; species Paralithodes platypus. The sequence goes on from CM064514.1 coordinate 59,258,210, forward strand.
GAGGGGCGGGAGATTGTGGAGGAGGGGGGGGGGGGGAGGAGAATAGAACTAGCAGGGAATGTGGAGGTAGGTCAGGGAAGGGATGGAGGAGGAGGTGAACCTGATAGGAGGCAGGAAGGGAAGAGAAACAAGGAGGAGGATTCCAATATACTGTGCTACTACACTAATATAGATGGAATAAACAGTAAAAAGGTAGAATTGGATGATATATTAAGAAAGGATCAACCACAGATAGTCTGTTTGACGGAGACAAAGCTGAACCAGGACTTTGACAGCAATATAGTGTTTAGTGAAGGATATAATATATGGAGATATGATAGAAATGGAAAAGAAAGGGAAAAAGGGGAGGTGGAGTGGCAGTATTAGTTAAGAACCCTATGACAGCAAAGCAAGTGGAGTTAAATAATGACAAGGCAGAAATAATGGCAGTTGAACTCAATGATATAGAAGGAAAAAAGCTAGACATAGCAGTAGCTTACATGCCACCAAAGACCAGAGCATGGAGGGAGTTGGAGTTTGAGGAGATGGTCGAGGATATGATTTAGTCGTTGAGAAGATTGCTTTTAAGGGAGAATCGATTGATCTTGGTAGGAGATTTCAACTGTAGTGAGGTTGATTGGGAATCGGGAGATGCAGGGCCAAATCAGAGATCTTGGGGAAGTCGGCTAGTGGAGTAGGTTACGGAAAATGTACTTGCACAACATGTGAAGGAAAATACAAGAATGAGGGGTAATAACGAACCTTCTAAACTCGATCTGATTTTTACAAAGGATCCTCACGAAATTAGTGATATAAACTATCCATGTCCTGTAGGTAAAAGTGATCACCTATTACTAAAATGGAAGTTGACCTCGAGTAATGCCAATAGATTAGACAATAGCTACATAAATGACAGATTAAATTATAGTAAAGCTGATTATGTATCCTTGAAAAGATATTTAGAGGGAGTAGATTGGGATCTTATTTTGAAGGAACAGGACATACAAGGTAAATATAGTAGATTCCTCGAAATTTATAGAGTAGGAACCAATCTGTTTGTCCCAAGATATAAAACTGGAAATTTTACTAAGCAGAAAGATTGGTTTAATTTGAAATGCAAAAGAGCTTTGGGTAGGCGTGATGCAGCTTGGGCTAGGTTAAGAAGAAGGAACACTGAGAGTAATCGGAATAAATATAAACAGGAGAGGAATAGATATGTTAACATAATTAGGCAAGTTAAAATGAACTATGAGAAGAACATAGTAAATAAATGTGAAAGTGACCCTAGATTATTTTATAAATATATAAACAGTAAGTTGAAGGTAAAGAAACAAATTACTAAATTAAGAGTTGATGCTAGGACTTATGAAAATGTATCGGACATGTGCGAGGTAATGAATAACAAATTGGGGTCAGTTTTTACTAGAGAGGAAGGTTTTGACGAACCACAGGCGGGAGTACTGGAGAGTGGTCTTAGTAAGATTGAAATAACTAGAGATGAGCTGTTATCTGCGATGAGAGGACTTGAAGTAAGGAAAGCTATGGGACCGGATGAAGTGTCTGCCTGGGTTTTAAAGGAGTGTGCAGAGCAATTAGTGGAGCCAGTGAGGGACATAATTCAAGCTTCCTTAGATAAAGGACAGGTTCCTGTTGAATGGAAAGAGCTAATATCATTCCGATATACAAGAATGGAAACCCTGAGGACCCTCTAAACTATAGACCAGTTTCACTTACTAGTATTGTATGCAAGATTTGTGAAAAGCTAATTAGGAAGAAATGGATGAAAATGTTGGAGAGAAAGAAGATAATAACCCCAAAGCAATTTGGATTCAGAGAAGGGACATCTTGTGTTACCAGTTTGCTATGTTATTACAGTAGGGTGATAGATGTACTCCAAGAAAGAGGCGGATGGGTGGACTGCGTCTACTTAGACCTTTCCAAAGCATTCGATAAGGTACCACATAAGAGATTGTTATCTAAGCTTGAGACGCTAGGATGTGTCAGGGGGAGTTTGCTGAAATGGATGGAGAACTATTTGACAGATAGGGAAATGAGGACCAACATTAGAGGAACTTACTCATCGTGGCAGAAAGTTGAGAGTGGTGTGCCGCAGGGATCTGTGTTGGCACCTCTCATGTTCCTTATGTACGTGAATGACCTGCCGATAGGCATAAACTCCTACATGTCAATGTTTGCAGATGACGTAAAAATTATGAGACAAATAACAAATAAAAGTAGTTGTGAGGAGCTGCAAGGGGATTTAGATAAAATATACGAATGGAGCACCAAGTGGAAAATGAAATTTAATATAAGTAAATGCCATGTGTTAAATATGGGAAGAAGTGTGAATAGACCAAATTGGGAGTACAGGATGGGAGATAATATAATTAGCAAGGCCGAAAAAGAAAAGGATTTAGGGTTGATTATACAAGATAATTTGTCGCCAGAGAAACATATTAACAAGCTCTTTAGCGGAATGTATGCAATGGCCGGGAATATGAAAGTTGCTCTGAACTACTTGGATGAGACCATGGTAGCGAAAATTATGAAGAGTATGATTAGACCAAGATTGGAGTATGCAGCAGTGGTGTGGTCCCCGCATCTAAAGAAGCATATTCACAAGTTAGAAAGAATCCAGAGAGCAGTTACTAGATTGGTTCCAAGTCTCAGAGAACTGCCATATGAAGGGAGGCTAGACAAATTAAATCTACCGAGTCTAAAAGAGAGGGGAGACATGTTAATGATGTACAAATGCACCCGGGGGCTGGAGAGGCTGGATAGGGAGGATATATTAATTATGGATACAGGAATAACTAGAGGCCACAGCTACAAAGTAAAAAGACCTACCTGCAAGAACGATATCAGGAAGTTTAGCTTCCCCTATAGATGTATTGACAAATGGAATGGGCTGGAGGAGGAGGAGGTGGTAGGGGCAAGGAATATCCATATTTTCAAGAAAAAATTTGATAAAAAGTAGACTGAGAGACGGGACAACACGAGCTTAGCTCAACTCCTGTAAACTACAATTAGGTAAATACAATTAGGTAAATACAGCCCCTAATGTGCTCAAAATGCCGCCCGTCATATGACGGGCACCGAGGCTTGAGTGTTAAAGAGATTACATTTATGCAACAATTTGCTTGCATCAAAACCTTTCTACTTTACTAAAAGTCTGTATAGTAACCTAGCTCTAGCCCAAAGGTCATCTAGTTTAATGCAAATTTTACAAAATATTATTAGTTGTGAATACAAATAATTATTTTTTATCAATATTACTACTAGGGAAAAAAAATGAATATGTTAAAATTTAAATTGTCATCTTTGTGATATACTTTAAGTCTGCATTGTTCATTATCAATCTGTATATTTATATCAAGAACATTTTCAACTTAATCATTTATGTTACCTTGTGTAAGGGGAATGGAATTTGGATAAATTAATTTAGCGACGATTAAAACTTGATTAAAATCTAACTTATTACAAACGAGAATATCGTCGATATATCTACTATTATTACTTAACAAACTGTCTTGATAGCGTAATGGTTAGTGCTCAGAATTTTGGTGTGAGTATCCCATGTTCGAACCCATGGAGTACCACATGTATTCATAGTTTCATTAATTTAATTAATTAGGTTTATTTGTAAGTTAATTGGTGGGTTGGTGATGATTTGAATTTAGCAAGTGCTAATTTTTCTGGGATGTTATTTTTCTTGCTACTTCCAATTAAAGTGCTAGCATTTCCTATCTATCTTTCTATTTACTCAGGCCCAATCCCCACTTTTTTTTTTGGGGGGGGGGGACTCAAGACAGAGCAAGAATAGGGACAACACATAACACAACAGAAAATGAACACGCAAAATCAAAATGCAAATTCACACATATCTAGGAGAAGACTCAGAGACCAGGGTCACCAAGGTCCCTCCAGCACTCTCCCGACCACCCGGAGAGGTTCCGATCTCGGCAGGCAGACATGCAGCAGAGCCGAAGCCACAAGCCCGCCCACCACACTTCCAGGCGCACCCTTCATATAAATTGTCTCCCTGGGCCAGGCGCCTGATAGACTTTTATCTAGTCCAACTTGCGCCCGACCCCTTCCCCCAAATGACCACGTGTTCACTCATCTATTCACAAACATTCTCCATTCATTCCTGTTTATTACCACTTCTCTTGCCTGATCTATAGTCATTCCTCTATCATCTAAAGCTTGTCTTACACAGTCTCTCCATCTCAATGGGGGTCTTCTTACAGTAGATCCTCTGGAAAAAGGCAAACTAGCCCTGTGTATCCAGCTCAATGCCAGTACTTGCACTGCTGCGGTCGTTCACGGTGTTGGCGGCGGCGGTAGCAGACGCAACATTTTTACTACTCTGTATTTTTGCTTTATAATCAAACTTCAAATCTTGTCTTCCCCATGCTTTATCAAGATTACTTTCAAACTTCCTTATTGATTCGGAATCGACTACATACTGGGGCAGTGCGTTCCACTCATTTACCACACTATCACAAAATGAGTTCTCCGCCTTTTCAAGCCTATTTGTTTCTTTGTAAATTTTCTTAGTGTCCTCTCGTTCTTGTTCCCTCCCGCATCAAGAAGATACCTTCACACACATCCTCATCATACATTCCTGACACTATCTTAAAAGTCTCTATCATATCTCCTCTCTTTCTCCTATTTGCCAGTGTCGGAAGCCCCAGTGTCCTCAACCTCTGCTCATAGCCCGCGTTCTTCAACGTTGGTACTAGCTTCTTCCTGCCCTTCTATCTCCCCTTGTATCTGACTCACATATTTTCTTTGTAAGCCTTTCATTTTCCATTCGTTCAACATGACCATACCAGCTCAGCACCCTTCTGTCCACTCTGGCTGACAAATGTGCCTGCTGCCCTACTCTCCTACGTATCTCTTCATTCCTCTATCTGTCTCTACGAGTAACTCCACACATACTCCTCAAGCAGCTCATCTCCATCACATCCAGCTTTCTTCTCTCCTTTTCCTTCAGAGCCCATGTCTCAGCCCCATACATCACTGTTGGCACAACAATTCCTTGGTGCATTGCACTTTTTACTTTAATTTCGAGATTTCTCGTCTTCCACATACTTCCCATTGCTCCGAAAACCTTCCCTCCTTCACACACTCTCTGTTTTACCTCCATGTCCATATCTCCACTCCTGGTTATTGTGCCTCCTAGATATTTAAAACACTACTTGTTCCAATATTTCCCCATCCAGCCTCACATCTAGATTCACCCTACAATCACTCCTATTACACACCATTACTTTACTTTTATTGACATTCACCTTCAGTTTCCTCCTTCCACAAACCACACCAAACTCTTTGACTACCCACTGCAGTTTCTCCTCAGAATCCGCCACCAATGCTGTGCCATCAGCAAACTGCAACTGATTCAACTCCCAATCTCTACCATTCTTTCCTACTAAACCCAATCCTCTTCCATAGTTCTCATTTTCACCTCCCTCACCACACCATCCATAAACACATTAAACAGCCATGGTGACATTACACAACCCTGTCGCAAACCTAGTTTTACCTCAAACCATTCACTCAACTCACCATTTCCTATTCTAACACATGCTCTGCTCCCTTCTTAAAAACTCTTAACTACTTGTAACAAATTTCCTCCAATTTCATAAATCCTTAACACCTTCCACATTGCTTCACGATCCACACGATCATACGCTTTTTCCAAATCCACAAAATTTCTCCTTATGCTTCTCTAAATACTTCTCTCATAGATCTGCCTTACTGCAAACATCTGATCCACGCACCATATTCCCCTCCTAAAGCCGCACTGTTCTTCTCCTATTGCAATTTCTGTACACTTTATTATCTATCCTCTCTATCAACACCCTGCCATACAGCTTTCCAACCACTGACAATAAACTAATACCTTTATAACTTGAACACTCCGTGGCAATGAAGACGCCGATGCTGCGGCTAAGGATGCTATTTTAATGATCCCTCGCCAGTCCCACCTTCCGTTAGGTGATTGGCTGTCCTTACTCAAGCCTTCTATTCTTTGCACGTGGCAATCTCATTGGGATGCTCTACCCTGCAATAATAAACTCTTTGCGATCAAACCTTCTGTCCATCCTTGGCCCTCGTCTTCCAGGTCTCACAGGTGTATTTACCTAATTGTATTTACCTAATTGTAGTTTACAGGAGTTGAGCTAAGCTCGTGTTGTCCCGTCTCTCAGTCTACTTTTTATCCAATTTTTTCTTGAAAATATGGATATTCCTTGCCCCTACCACCTCCTCCTCCAGCCCATTCCATTTGTCAATACATCTATAGGGGAAGCTAAACTTCCTGATATCGTTCTTGCAGGTAGGTCTTTTTACTTTGTAGCTGTGGCCTCTAGTTATTCCTGTATCCATAATTAATATATCCTCCCTATCCAGCCTCTCCAGCCCCCGGGTGCATTTGTACATCATTATCATGTCTCCCCTCTCTTTTAGACTCTGTAGATTTAATTTGTCTAGCCTCCCTTCATATGGCAGTTCTCTGAGACTTGGAACCAATCTAGTAACTGCTCTCTGGATTCTTTCTAACTTGTGAATATGCTTCTTTAGATGCGGGGACCACACCACTGCTGCATACTACAATCTTGGTCTAATCATACTCTTCATAATTTTCGCTACCATGGTATCATCCAAGTAGTTCAGAGCAACTTTCATATTCCCGGCCATTGCATACATTCCGCTAAAGAGCTTGTTAATATGTTTCTCTGGCGACAAATTATCTTGTATAATCAACCCTAAATCCTTTTCTTTTTCGGCCTTGCTAATTATATTATCTCCCATCCTGTACTCCCAATTTGGTCTATTCACACTTCTTCCCATATTTAACACATGGCATTTACTTATATTAAATTTCATTTTCCACTTGGTACTCCATTCGTATATTTTATCTAAATCCCCTTGCAGCTCCTCACAACTACTTTTATTTGTTATTTGTCTCATAATTTTTACGTCGTCTGCAAACATTGACATGTAGGAGTTTATGCCTATCGGCAGGTCATTCACGTACATAAGGAACATGAGAGGTGCCAACACAGATCCCTGCGGCACACCACTCTCAACTTTCCGCCACGATGAGTAAGTTCCTCTAATGTTGGTCCTCATTTCCCTATCTGTTAAATAGCTCTCCATCCATTTCAGCAAACTCCCCCTGACACATCCTAGCGTCTCAAGCTTAGATAACAATCTCTTATGTGGTACCTTATCGAATGCTTTGGAAAGGTCTAAGTAGACGCAGTCCACCCATCCGCCTCTTTCTTGGAGTACATCTATCACCCTACTGTAATAACATAGCAAACTGGTAACACAAGATGTCCCTTCTCTGAATCCAAATTGCTTTGGGGTTATTATCTTCTTTCTCTTTCTTTCTTGTGAGGAAGTTTTACTAATTAGACTTAGGATAGGCCATTCTCGGCTGACTCACGGTTATTTAATGTCCACTCCCCGCACTCCGCCCCCTACCTGTTCCTCCTGTCATTCCCCTCTAACTGTTCGCCACGTCTTTGACTGCCCAGATACTGCCCGTCTGCGTACGGTTTGTTTTGGTACTAAATCATTTGCTGACCTTTTATCCGATTCTTCGTCCTTTTCCTTCCCCCCCATCGTCCGTTTTTTTGCGTCACCTTAAGCTCCTTTCAGTAATCTGATCTAATCCTTCGGGCCAGACCTATGAAAGTTCCGTATGGAGCTCAGTGGTCTGGTTAATCTGCTCTACATAACAAACAAACCAATTCCTGCCAATCTCCCTTTCCCGTGTACAATGGCACAGTACATGCACTCTTCCAGTCTATTGGTACCATTGACATAGCAAAGCACACATTGAAAAGTCTCACCAACTAATCTATTATCACATCTCCACCATTCTTTATACACTCCACAGCAATACCATCCAAACCACCTGTTTTTCCCGCTTTCATTTGTTTCACTGCTTCTTTCACCTCATTTTCCTCAATCCTTTCATTCATTCCCTGCCACCTGGGTGGCTTACGTAACTTATCTCCATCAACCACTGCTTCAATCACTGCTTCTCTTCCATCTCTTGCATTTAACAAAGATTCAAAATACTCGGCATATCTTTTCCTCACTTCAACTCCTTCCACTAGTAATTCTCCATTTGCATCTTTCACTGACTCTTCCCTCTTTTCCTCCTTTCCTTACCCTATTTACCTCCTTCCAGAACATCTTTCATTCTTCAAAATTCTCTCAACCTTTGGCCCCACCTTTGGTTTGCATCTTTTTTCGCTTCTCTAATTTTCCGTGTACCTCTCCCATACCTCAACACTACCATCCTGTAAAACCCTCTCAAAACAGTCTCTTCTCAACTGCCTTTCTCACCGTATCATTCCACCACTCGCTTCCCTTCTTGATACCTCTGCCTCCTACTTTCCTTTTACTGCATACTACCTCTGCACTTGCTTTCACTCCTTCCTTAAACTGTTGCCATTCAACCTCTACTTCTCTCACTTCCATCCACTTGTCATTTAGCCTTTCCTTGTACTCCCTCTCTTTTGCACTCTTCTCTAACTCGCTAACTTTTCTTACCTCTCTTACTTCACGCTTGTCTCTCATTCGCCTGTAACTCTTAACTCTTAGCTTTCCCTCCACCAGGTAATGATCCGACATACCCTCCGCCTCACCTCTCAGCACATTCACATCCAGCAGTCTACACCATCTTTCCCTTGTCACCAACACATAATCCATCAATACCCTCTCTACAATCTCTCTCCTCACAAGTCTATGCCATGTGTACTTGTGTATACGCCTTTTTTTGAAGAACGTATTACCTACACTCAATCTGCACTCTCCACATAAATTTTTCAGTCTTTCTCCACGTTCATTTACACCATCCACACCAAAACTACCGATGACTCCCTCAACAGGCTCATTTCCTACCCTAGCATTTAGGTTAGGTTAGGTTAAACTGCATTCGCACCCACATTAGCCTTGATGAAAACTCTTTCCACTCTATTATAAACTCTCAACTCCTTCACAATAATAGCCACTCCCTCTTTCCCACGGACTCCCTCATCTACTCCAGACTTTCTACCTATCACGTTTCCAAAATCCACTTTTCCCTCTCCTTTCATCTTTGTTTCATTCAGTGCAAGCACATCATACTTCCTGCTTTCAAATAACCTTCCAATATCCTCTCGCTTCTCATTTGTACTACATCCTTGCACATTTAAAGCTCCTATTCTTAGGGTCTGGGACCACGAACGCGTTCCCTCGCCCCTATCTCTGTCTCGTTTTTTTGGTACATTTATTTAAGGGGAGAAGGATACCAGGTCCCCCGCCCCCGATCCCCTTTAACCGACTTCTACGTCACGCAGGAGAAAGCGGTGGTGGAAATTTCTCACCCCTCCACCACAGAGGAGGCTATCTGCACCAGAAAGTGGCGGGCGTTGGGGTCGCCGCATCCCTACGCCATTTGAAAAAATTAGAGATGCAGAGGGAGAAAAAGATAGAAGGGGCTATGGGAAGTAGAGGACACCAACCCTCACTCTGACAAAGGGTCAGCCCACCACCAGTTTCTACCCATAGGAATTCATATTTATTCACCAACCCACCAATTAATTTACAAATAAACCTAATTAATGAAATCAATGAAACTAATGAATATACAGTAAACTTCCTTTAATCCGAATTGCAGTGGATCAGGACTAGTTCGGATTACCGGATTTTTCGGATTATTGGACTTTACCTCCTCCCCCCCCCCCCTATTTTAATCAGAAATCTGAATGTTTAGAAGTAAATAATAGGCTACAATGACAATGGTAAACTTTTAAAGTGATATCATGAACATATGATATGTGTGTGTACCATTATGTGTCATTAGGGTGGGTTTTGGGTGGCCTAATGCCTCAAAAAGGGGTTTTTGGGTGGCCTAATGCCTAAAAAAGGGGACTTTGGGACTTTTTGAAATTCGGATTATCAGGTGAATTCGGATTTGGCCTAATTTTCACAAATTCGGATTATCGGGAGATTCGAATTATCGGTCGTCGGATTATCGGACTTTTACTGTATGTGGTAGGCTACTCCAAGGACTCGAACCTAGGATACTCGCACCGAAATTCGGCGCACTAAGCATTACGTTATCAATATTTGTTTGAAAATGTAGGGCCTGAATCTAACGTAAGTATTGAAAAGAAGGAATATAAGGGAATCTTTAATTTTAGTTCTATCAAAATATACTGAACTAGTGGGAGTTGAGCTAAGTGACGCATTAATAAAATATGAATAAATATTTATGGAATAATTACCATTCTTATAAAATCTGTCAAAGTGCAAATCTATTATAAAGTAAAGTTCTGAAAATACTAAATCTAAAGGCAAATTGGTTTACAAAGTTGAAAAGTCAAAGCTATGTACCGAGGTAACTTTCGGCATGGTATTCATCATCAATCTGACTCCACGCTTCCAGAGGAAGCGCCCCAAAAGAGATGGCCATGGCAGTAACTGCCTCCACTGACCCACTGACCAGTGCCATTTCCATTAAGTGGATTATGACCCTTAGCACTGAAGGAGCAGACCCAGAGCAGTCCCTCACTCGGATGGCAGTTCCACCACTGTTTTTTTATTATATTTATCCCAGTGGGGCCCTGGCTGGAAGTATACCAAGCACAGGAATTTTCTGAAGATAGGAACCAGTGGTCCACTGCTCCAGAAGCTGATTGCATTACCAAAGTGGCGGGCGGTGGGGTTGCCGCATCCCTATGCCAGAGAGAGGAAGGAAGACTTGTGCCAGCGGCATGGTATTAATTTGAAAATTTCTCTATTTAAGCCACCCTTTTTCCATAGACATTGGTCCCGTGCAGAGTGAGGTTTGGAATCCTCTACCCAACCTAGCCGTTTCTGTCCGTCTCTTGTGCTGTACTACTTTTCTTACTTTGAGGGCAGGCGGCTAGGAATCCTCCTCCCCTTGTAAAATTCAATTAGTAGACGAGGCAGAGAAAGGGGCGAGGGAACACTAAAGTGGTACCGGATCCTAAGTATTAGAACTTTAAATGTTGTTTCTGTTTGGGGTCCGTCTTGAGTCGGCTACCCCTACCTATGGAGCATGTGCCTGAGTATATACATACAGTACATACTTTACACTCCCCCAGACTCGAGCCCCGCCACCCACCTACGAGGCAGAGAATCCCGGCGGATCTCTGACGGACTCTAGCAAACTGGAGCAACAGCGGAGCGACGCCAACAACAGCCAGACGGACGAACATAAGGCCATGCACACCGCCGCACCCCAACCGACCTGCTCCCACGCTGCACCCAACAGTATACCCTGCCTCACTGACTCAGGTGAGAGATCCTGTTGTAATATAAATGTAAAACTTGCAAAACAAACAAGCCAAAACAATATACCTCTTACTTGGAGAGTAAGAGGGTGGTGAAGATAGTAGTGAAGGAAAGTAGGGGAAGAGTAGATGAGGAATTTGGAAGGAATCTGAGTGTAAAATGGAGGGAGAGTAAGAAACTGTTCTGGAAAGAAGTCAAGAAAGTTAGGGAAGGTAGCAAGGGAAACTGTAAGGGTGTGAAAGATAAGAATGGGAGAATGCTAGCCGAGAATCAAGAGAGAGTCGAAAGATGGAGGGAGTACTTCAATGAGTTGCTAAATGTAAGGAATGAAGAGCCAGCAAACATTGCTGGATATGGTATGGGAGGGAGAAGAAGAGAAGTAGTGGAGGAGGAGGTGGGGATCAGGAGGTCAGAAGTGTGGGAAGCCATGAAGAGAGTGAAGTTGGGGAAAGCACCAGGAACAGATGGAGTGTGTGGGGAAATGTTGAGGTATGGTGGAGAGATAGTGATAGAATGGGTATGGAAAATGTGCAAACTAGCATGGGAGAAGGGGAGTGCACCCGATGACTGGAAGACTCGCATAATAGTCCCCCTATATAAGGGCAAAGGGGCAAGAGGAGTGTGTGGTAACCACCGAGGAATATGTCTTCTAAGCGTAGTAGGGAAGGTATACAGTAGGGTAGTGATTGAGAGAGTGAGAGTGAGAACGGAGAAATGGATAGGCGACGAGCAGGGAGGTTTTAGGAAGGGAAGAGGATGTGTAGATCAGATTTTTACCCTGAATTGTGTTGTGGAGAAATATCTGGAGAAGAAACAAAAGGTGTATGTTGCCTTTATGGACTTGGAGAAGGCCTATGACAGAGTGGATAGAGAAGGTTTGTGGAAAGTACTTAGAATATACGGAGTAGAGGGCAAGTTGCTGAAAGCAGTGAAGAGCATGTATGAGGGTGCAAAGGCGGCAGTACGTGTGGAGAGTGAGCAGAGCGAGTTCTTTGACCTGAATGCTGGTTTGAAACAGGGGTGTGTGATGTCCCCGTGGTATACTGTATACTGTATATGGATGGAGTCATGAAAGAAATACTATCAAGAGCAGTGGATGTTGGTGTATCGCTGAAAAGGGAGAGAATGGAGTGGAAGCTACCTATACTGCTGTTTGCGGATGATACAGTTCTGATGAGTGATAATGAATGGGAGTTGCAGGGTCTGGTAAATGAGTTTGGAACAGTGTGCGAAAAACGGAATTTGAAGGTAAATGCGGGGAAGAGCAAGGTTATGGTCTTCGAAAGGGGTGAAGTCACAGAGTGTGAGGTGAAGCTGAACGGTCAGGCTATGGAGATCGTCAACTCTTTTAAGTATCTGGGCAGTGTGTTGAGTAAAGATGGGACTATGGATGAAGAAGTGCGGGAGAGGGTACAACAAGGGAAGAGGGTTGTAGGAACGCTAAAAGCAGAAACAAGAAATAGGGTGGTCAGTATGGAAGTGAAGAAGTCCTTGCATGACAGTGTGGTAATCCCGACACTGACTTACGGAAGCGAAGCATGGACGTTGGTTGAGAGACTCTGACCAAGAGTGAGAGCAGTGGAAATGAATTACTTAAGGAGTGCGTGCGGAGTTACATGGAGGGATAGACAGACTAATGAGGAAGTAAGAAGGAGGTGTGGTGTGGAGGTAGATGTGCTGGAAAGTGTGAAAAGGAACAACTTGAGATGGTTCGGCCATATGGAACGTATGGAAAGCGAGAGAATGACTAAGAGGGTGTACGAGAGCGAGGTGGAGGGACAGAGAGGGAGAGGTAGACCGAATGAGAGGTGGAAGGATGGAGTGAGGAAGTACATGAACGAAGGCGGTGCTGGTTGGGGGGAGGGGCGTCGACTGACTGGGGACAGAGGTGCATGGGGGCTGTTCGTTCGTGGCCACCCCTTTGGGGATCACGGCGTCAGGCAATAGATAGATAGAACTTATACTGTAATCACTATGTGGAATGACTATTTTTTTAACACTTTTTGGGTGCTTTAATTATCAAAGAACTAGGTTTTATTTTATGGTTATTATTGTTGAATATACAGTATCCTATATTAAAAGACCAAACTATATCTCCTGTACCAGTATTCCCAAATGTTAATTATGGTGATGGAGATATTTGAGTGTAAAGAGAGGAAAATATCACCACTGTCCAATGGCAGCAGTATGGAAGAGGTTAGCCTATTTCTGTTAGTATAGGTTCTCTAACTCTGGTGAATTAATTAATACTTTGGTTGTGTGAATATTACTTGGTGCTATGGTTATGGGAGGAAGGGGAGATGCCTTTGTGACTCCCTTTAGTTTTGTTGTTGTTGCTGTTCCCCAGGCTGTCTGGCCGAACAGCCCCAAGGTCCCGAGCAAGGTCAAGGCCACAAACGAGCGCCCCCCACAAAACCCTCCCTGCTTACCACTAATAAAGCCCGGGTGACCGAAGCCACTCTAAGGCAGGGAGCTGAGGAGGGTGCAGAAACGCCCGGGAAACCAAAGCCCCACCCAAGGCCCTGTGCCCCTCAGCAATTATGAAGGGAAAGTTGAGGGGCAAAGGAAAAATGTGACGCTTTGGCTCCCAATCCGCCAACCTCTAGGTTGGCAGTAGGGAGGTCAATCCACGGAAAAGGTTCCGTCACTTAAGATCTAGAAAAAATGTAAGTTAAAGGAACAGTCAGAGTAAGCTATGGGTATGGCAGAGATCGCTCAACTCTCACTCTGATAGACCAGCCCATCACCAGACTCCCTTAAGTTGTTGTTGTTGTTGTTGTTGTTGTTGTTGTTCTTCCTGTTCTTCCCTAAGCTGCCTGGCCGAACAGCCCCGAGTCCCTGAGGAAGGCCATGGCCACGATCGGGCTTTCCCACAGAGCTCTCATTGAGTGTAGATTGTGTTGTTGGTGTATGTGGTTGTGTGAAATGCAGTCTTCTATGATGTGTTTAATGGTATGGGGTGCTGTGTTACATCCCGGGCAGGTGTCGACGACGGAGTCATCCAGTCTCTTCTGATAGCTCAGGAGAGCTGGATGGTGTCCGCATCTCAGCCTGGCCAGGTGGACTCTAGGGAGGATTCGGAAGGATGGATTTCGGGAGGTCGTGCTTGCAGCTGCGTGTTGTCTGTGAGTGAGTGGATGGATCGGAGAGAGATATGAGTATGGATGTGCTTCTGGAAGTTGGTTCGGGGTGGGCAGGGAGGGAGAGAGGACAATAATTGTGTGTGATACCGTGTGCTGGGTATTTTGATATTTCTTGGTGTCTGTGGGTGTGTTGCCATGTAGTTTAGTGGGTGGTCCTGGTTTGTGGAGGCTGCTGCCAGGAATTTAGTGTCTCTTATGTCCAGATGGTCTTTGACTTTGAGGATTTTGGTTTCTTGATGTAGGTGATCTGTGGGTGCAGTAGCTGTGCAGCCTGTAATGATCTTTAGGGCTTTGTTTTGAATAGTCTGTAAGGTCTTATGATGTGTTTCAGCTAGGTTAGAAGCCCAGGCTGGGCTTGCATATTCTATCACTGATCTTATGTATTGTTTATATACTGTGGTGGTGGTTTCTTTGTTGTGTCCAAATTTTGTGTGAGCAAGTGACCTGAGGGCGTTAAGTTTGGGTGTCAGTTTCTTTTTAATGTTTGTGGTGTGCTGTTTGAATGTCATATGAGTATCATTTGTTACTCCCTTTAGTTAAGTGTATTACTTAGTCCTCACTTTACATTGAGCTTACCCGGTTTGGGAAATTACTTTGTAACCAATTTGTAGGTGTGTATGTATGGTGTGGTGGAGTCGTCTTGCCACTGGACTGGTAATCCAATGGTCCTGGGTTCGAATCCCGATATATCAATGGGAATATATTATTGGGATGGAATTTGTGCTGTACCTAGTTTCAATGCATTACCACAAAAGCCCACTGAAATGCCAAACAAATGCCCTCATTGTTCCTTGATTAAATAGCACTGTATGAATATTTCCATATTCAAAATATGTTATAGGCGGGCAATGCCTAGTGAGTTAATTGCTCAGTAGGTGACCTTCTAAGAGTGAGGGTTCGAGTCTGCGGAGTGAGACAGTGAAGCACAAAGGCGAAGCAGTTTCAGCGATGGGGCTGCTTCGAGCCGATATGAAGTGCTTCACATGTTTCACTCCCTAGACTGGAACAAGACCTCACAGGCTTCACTGTGTTGAGTGGTTGGATGTACAGGCTCTCAACCTATCCCCGAGAGGAAGTAGTTGGAATATAGAAGACAAAAAATTAAATATATATATACCGGTATACTGTATATATGTAGCATTTACGGTGATTTCTTGTTACTGCCTTATTGTTGCACGGTTAAGGCTGGCGTAGTGCGATTTCGCCAGGTGCAAGTGCTGCAGGGGGACTTTATTGAGTTCTGCTGAGAGAATGTTAGTGCTATACCAACATCAGCCACAGTGATAACATGATAGGGCGTTGTTGTGGCAAGACTTTGTTGTACTGTGCTGCAGTAAAGACTATAGCCACTGTGTTATGATTGCTGTGCACTTTGTGCACTACTGTGATTGTACCATGGAAGCCACATTCACTGTGGACGGTCGCGGTCTTTAAACCCGTATGTATGTGCAGTATGTATATATGCTCAGGCACATACCCTATAGCTGGGGGTGGCCGACTCCCGAACAGGGACAACACACAAAAGAAATGGTCACCATACAATGAGGTGTATCTAAAATGATGATTTGGACCTATTCATCATTGACAGGTTACCATGAAGGCTGTCTCTACATTTATGTTGTGTCTGGGTCCTTGGATTCATAAGGCAAAACATTTCCTTTTTCTACTCCTATCACTATTGAACAGTGAAGGTCTTACATATGCGTTCCAGGCTTCACGCTACCTCACTGTAAACTGTCCACGAATAATCCTGTAACCAAGTGTGTCTGCCATGCGGGGCAGGATTGGTTTAGGGGTGGACGATTACGGCGGATAAAATTGAGGTCAGCCCTCTCGTCTTATTTTCACCCACCACCACTGTACACTAGACCCTCCATTTAACGGACAAATGCGTGCAAGCACCTGTCCGTTCCTGCTAAATGTCCGTTGCTGCTAAATACTGTCCAGTCCGGATGTAATCCGGAAATTCCTTGAGAAAAATTTGGTGTTGAGTACAGGTGTCCGGATCGTGACATTTAACTGTTATGCATCCTTTTTTTTACTGTACCTGAAATAAATCCTGGTAATCCCTTGTGCTACACCCTATTGATAATGCAAAACTATTGAACACACTTAAAAGTGTATATTATTTGGTCTCTATATAATCTGTGAATCATTTCCGATATGATAGAATTAAAGATTTTATTTTCCACCAACTCATAATCAGCAAAAACGACACAAATGTCAATTAAAAACATGTTATAATATTTCCCCATCATTTTGTGTATACCGTGGGGAAAAAAAAAAAAAAAAATCTATCAAACGTAAATCTCCCGTCTGGGAAGCTCGGCGCATAGACGGAGGGGAGGGTTGAAATATTTTGTTGACTATCTCATTTATTATTTATCTATGTGCTGGAAGGATATTATATTTTTCAATTCCATCACACTAGAAATTATTCAAAGATTACAAAAAGTCCAAATAAGACATAGTTATGTTAATGTATAAGGGATTTAGGTAGATGAATTAGAGAGATAGATAGATAGAAAGAGTGAGTATATCGAGGGAAAAAACAAACAAAAAATCTATCAAACGTAAATCTTCCGTCTCGGAAGCTCGGCGTCTAGACTGAGGGGAGGGTTGAACTTTTTTTGACTATCTTATTTATTATTTATCTGTGCTGGAAGGATATTATATTTTTCAATTCCATCACATTAGAAATTATTCAAAGATTACAAAAAGTCCAAATAAGACAGTTATGTTAATGTATAAGGGATTTAGGTAGATGAATTAGAGAGATAGATAAATAGAAAGAGTGTGTATATCGAGGGAAAAAAACAAAACAAAAAATCTATCAAACGTAAATCTTCCGTCTCTACTGGCACGGAGGGGAGAGTTGAAATATTTTGTTGACTATCTTATTTGTTATTTATCTATGTGCTGGAAGGATATTATATTTTTCAATTCCATCATATTAGAAATGATTCAAAGATTACAAAAAGTCCAAATAAGACATAGTTATGTTAATGTATAAGGGATTTAGGTAGGTGCATTAGAGAGATAAATAGATAGAGCAATGGACTTTGCTCCAACTTTTTTATAGCAACGGACTATGTCCGTTGCTGGGTCCATTGTCCGGCCTACATTTTTTGACCGTTATTGCCGATATCCGTTAAATCGGAATCCGTTAAATGGAGGTTAGAGTGTAATTTAATACCAAAATTCTCCCACAGTTTTGAGGAACTCCGAGACAATGCAGCTGCTCCTGAAATCTGTTGCGGCGTGTGAGGGCAGCAGCGTCTCCATGCTGCTGGGAGCGGTGTCGGGGGAGGTGTCAGAGAAGCTGTGTTTAGGAGAGACTCTCACTGATGCTCTTTACCAACTGCTGCTGACTCTCAACACCAAGGCCACCATGCCAGACCTTATCCTCAGACCCGTTGTGACTTTCATCACTCCAGGTAGGTTAACCTCTTCTTCACTGTTTGTGTAAATTGGTGCTCAAGATGGCCACTGTCATTGGCAAGATTTGAGCAGTTCCTTTTAGATATTTTGTGAAAGTGAAGAAATCAGTGTTGTGGATACAAAACTGGAAAAACTAAAGCCACATACTGACAACGCCAAGACGTCGGCCTGGTTTGTCGACGACCCCGACACAGACAGAGGGCTGGTACTACAAAACCAAACCGATAACCTCATCATCCTTAACGACATCCATCAACATACCCATATTCCTCACCAAGCCCTCTATAACCCATCATCTCCAGACATCACCTTTTGCTCCCCAGAACTCGCCCCCACAACATCCTGGAGGGTGGTCAGAACCTTACGCTCTGACCACCTCCCGATCATTATCACCACCAAAACCAGACTCACCCCAGCTAGCCACAAACACACATACACCAATTATAAAAGAGCTAACTGGGAAGCATTCACAAATGAGACAGAACAACACTTCACAACTCTAAACAGTACACCCATCACTAACATCAACAATGCTGTACACAAGGGGTGGACCGAGGAAGACCTGGGATCGGACTATACGCGCCGATCTCAAATCCAAGAACTTGACAAGTGAAGCAGCCCTTAACAGGGTTGCCTGGAATGCCGCCATTAGGACAAGAGACTGAAACTGCACTGATGTGTGGAACACTCAGTCTTAAAATGTTATGTATGTATGTATGTTATGTATACTCAATAAAACTATCCAAAACGCTGACAAAAAACACATTCCAAGAGGTAACAGAAAAAGACACAACCCCAACTTCACACCAGAAATTAAAAACCTCATCAGACAACGCGACATACTGAAACACTCCCCAGCACCCCACACACAAGACATCACACAACAAATTCAAGCACTCAACACCCAAGCTAACAACAGAATACAAGAACAACAAAAACTAAATTGGAATAACTTCCTACAAACACTTGATCACAAAACAAACCCCAAAAAACTCTACAAAACACTAAACAGCATCACACTTTCCAACAGCAACACAACACAATCACATGCTGCAATCACAACAACAGACTCTACTCCTTCATGTAAACAACAAGCAAACACTCTCATCAATCACTTCTCACATGTCAGCCACCTAAAACCTCACAAAGACGACCGACGTGTCATCCGACGTAAGAGACAATTCCCCACAGACCCTTCACCACCCTTCACCAATCACCAGACAAAGCATATCATCAACAATCTCAAGCACTCACCCGCCTGTGGCCTAGACAACATAAGCAACATACACCTCAGACACCTGGGACCACAAGGCATACAAGCACTCACTAACATATCAAACTACAGCTATTCACACAACACAATACCAGACATTTGGAAGCATGGTATCATCATCACATTCCCCAAACCCAACAAAGACCCCACGCTACCCTCCTCGCACAGCCCCATCACACTCCTTTGCTCCCCCTCCAAAGTCATGGAACGCCTAGTATTACAACTAATTACACCTGACCTACCCCTAGCTCCAACACAACATGGCTTTAGGCCACTGCACTCCACAAACACTCTTCTCACAGACCTTACACAAAGAGCTTTCGACGGCATCAACTCAGCTAGACCACCACACAGATCACTATTAGCCACACTCGACATTAGTAAAGCCTTCGATGCCATCCCCCATAACCTAACAAACAAAATCTACAACACAAACATGCACAACAACACAAAAAGGTGGCTGGCCAACTTCCTAGCAGGCAGATGTGCACACGTATCTTTTGCCGGTCAGTCATCTAAAATCAGAAACTTTCCAAACGGAGTCCCACAAGGATCCGTCCTATCGCCCGCACTCTTCAATCTGTACATGCACGATATAACTACACCCAATACGCCCCAAATAAACTTAGCCTCCTATGCAGATGACATAACACTCACATGCACACACCATGACCCAAAAAGAGCAACAGATCTCCTTCAACCCTATCTCAACACACTACATGGCTGGTGCACTACAAACAGACTTAATCTAGCCCCAGCCAAATCCACCGCAACCCTGCTCACAAGTTGGACAGGAGAACACGAATACATCCCTCAACTCACCATAAACAACACACCCCTAACACATACACACACACCCAAAATCCTAGGAGTAACATATGATACTCATATGACATTCAAACAGCACACCACAAACATTAAAAAGAAACTGACACCCAGACTTAATGCCCTCAGGTCACTTTCTCACACAAAATTTGGACACAACAAAGAAACTACCACCACAGTATATAAACAATACATAAGATCAGTGATGGAATACGCAAGCCCAGCCTGGGCTTCTAACCTAGCTGAAACACATCATAAGACCTTACAGACTATTCAAAACAAAGCCCTGAAGATCATTACAGGCTGCACAGCTACTGCACCCACATATCACCTACATCAAGAAACCAAAATCCTCAAAGTCAAAGACCATCTGGACATGAGAGGCACTCAATTCCTGGCAGCAGCCTCCACGAACCAAGACCACCCACTAAACTACATGGCAACACACCCACAGACACCAAGAAATATCAAAACAACACCCAGCACACGGTATCACACACAATTATTGTCCTCTCTCCCTCCCTGCCCACCCCGAACCAACTTCCAGAAGCACATCCATACTCATATCTCTCACCGATCCATCCACTCACTCACAGACAACACGCAGCTGCATGCACGACCTCCCGAAATCCATCCTTCCGAATCCTCCCTTCCTCGCGAGGACAGAGTCCACCTGGCCAGGCTGAGATGCGGACACCATCCAGCTCTCCTGAGCTATCAGAAGAGACTGGATGACTCCGTTGTCGACGCCTGCCCGGGATGTAACACAGCACCCCATACCATTAAACACATCATAGAAGACTGCATTTCACACAACCACTTATGCCAACAACACAATCTACACTCAATTTGAGCTCTGTGGGAAAGCCCGATCGTGGCCATGGCCTTCCTCAGGGACTCGGGGCTGTTCGGCCAGGCATCTTAGGGAACAACAACAACAACTGACAATAGTTTTATTGTATATACACAACAGATATGGCTCATCTTGAGCCTTTCTCAGGGGCTCAATATGAGCCAAAAAAAAATGGTCTTTACTACAGTATACTGCAATGTTTTCAATATGCAAGTTTAGTTTTTAAGTGTGGCTGTGCATATTTTGTTGGCATATTCATTATAGGTGCGACAGTTCTCTTTTTGTGATATTATCTGAAAATTTAGAAATATGCATCAATAACAATCAATACTTTCTTATGCAGGTGGATGGTGGAGTCCCCCGTCACTGTCTGAACCGGCCCTGTGCTTCTTCACACGGGTCTTGGACTGTCCCACCATCCTTGAGATGTTCGCTGCTCTGGGAGGCATGAAGGTCAGTAGTGTGCCAGAACAGGGTGTCAGACCATGCCTATATTTGTTTTCAAGACTGGAATTAATATGAGAAGGAATACAGGAAAGGGAACATGAAACTGCATTATTTATAAGTATTTTTGAGCTTACAAATGCATTAAGAGAACTGGAAAGTTCTTTAGCTTTACACATGATTACTAAAAAGAAAGTAATGTCTGTTTTAGGACTAGTCTAAAATAATTTCTCCATTTTCACCCTGTGCAGTAACTTAGTTAAAATGTAAAACTTGCAAACTAAACAAACCACTGTCTAGGTCATGACTTAGTGACAGTCATGATGCTACCTACTTTGATTATCTATATATTATACTCCTTACTCTTAGGATAATGAGCGTTGATTATTGGGCATAAGTAACCTTCGTGAGTACTCATTCTTTGTTTATATGTGGCATAGTTATGAATGGTATGCTATATTTTTCCTTTTTATTACATACAGTTTTTGCATATTTATTCATCTATTTAATCAAATTATTACCTCTAGATGCTGTGGGAAAACCTAGTAAGCAGTGTTGGTATGATGGGTGGTGGTCGCGGTGGGCTGGTGACCGCCGTAATGAACCACCTGGCACCCCCCCTTCCCCCCACCAACGGTAATGCTGGTGCCCCCTCCACCAGCAAGCGGGGGGGTGGGAGCGAGGCGGTGGAACAGGCGGAGGGACTCTACAACTTCGCTCCGCTAGCTGTCGTGTCGTCTAGTAATCCCACCGCTCGGCCAGCCAATGTCCTTGTTGATTCGAACCAGCTCTTCCAGCGCACCAAGGTTAGCTAACGTGTTATTATCTGATCATACAGCTAATCTAAAACCTTGCTTATTAGGAGTTCGTTATACCTTACATCATAGCTAATCTGTAATCTTACGTACACTGAGTTATAGACGTACACTTTAACTCCTGCTCCCAAGGGAATGTCCTAGGATGTATAGGGCTTTATTTTTATAACTTAAGTGGCATCTGGAAAAGGAGAGACTCACTCAAACTGATTTAGTGTAAATCTGTTCAGAGTCGAGAGAAGTATTCCCTGACACTCGCTCATGACTTTCACCCTAACCAGGCGTCCACTATGCTTTATCGATCATAAAATACTCTTAAAATATCAAAACCACATATACAACTCATTGCCACAGGAATATGAAGAAAGCTACAGAGGAATGCTAGTGTCTTTTTACAGAAAGGATACTGGTACCATGCTTCATCATGTATATGTATATACTCAGGCACATACCCCATAGTTGGGGGCAGCCGACTCGAGACAGAGACCGAAGAGAAACAATTTAAAGTTCCAATTCTTAGGGTCCGGGACCACTTTCGCATTCCCTCTCCCCTTTCTCTGTCTCGTTTAGTAGGTATGTCATTGGAAGCTCACCTCATAAACACTGACCGTCACACTTCAGAAGTGTGAGGTCAGAAGTGTGTGAAGCCATGAAAAGAGTGAAGTTGGGAAAGCACCAGGAATAGATGGAGTGTGTGGGAAAATGTTGAGGTGTGGTGGTGAGATAGTGATCGAGTGGGTATGGAAAATTTGCAAACTAGCATTGGAGAAGGGGAGTGCACCTGATGATGGGAAGGCAGGCATAATAGTCCCTCTATATAAGGGTAAAGAGGAAAGAGGAGTGTGTGGTAACCACCGAGGAATATGTCTTCTAAGCGTAGTAGGCAAGCTGTACAGTAGGGTAGTGATTGAGAGAGTGTGAGTGAGAACGGAGAAATGGATAGGTGACGAGCAGGGCGGTTTTAGGAAGGGAAGAGGATGTGTAGATCAGATTTTTACTCTGAAATGTGTTCTAGAGAAATATTTGGAGAAGCAACAAAAGCTGTATGTTGCCTTTATGGACTTGGGAGAAGGCCTATGACAGAGAGGATAGAGAAGGTATGTGGAAAGTACTTAGAATATACGGAGTAGATGGCAAGTTGCCGAAAGCAGTGAAGAGCATGTATGAGGGTGCAAAGGCGGCAGTACGTGTGGAGAATGAGCAGAGGGAGTTCTTTGATCTGAATGTTGGGTTGAAACAGGGGTGTGTGATGTTCCCGTGGTTGCTTACTGTATACAGTGGGCCCCACAAGGGTGTGGTTACCTAAGTCCGAGACATGCGCGCACCCTTGTAAAACGCACCCTTGGAGCTTAAGAACCTATGGGAAATTCACTATGTAGTCCGGGGACTCTTCAAACTTACCCTTTTTTCGCACAATAACCCCTGAAAAACATGAACTAAGGAAAGAATACCTGTACAGTATAGAAATGTGATTAGATATTAGATAGAATATGGGTATTACACTCACTTTGGATGGTTTATGTATGCGTGGAGGTTGGGATGTTGGTCTTACTGAGGAGCCTCGGACACTCAGTAAGACCAACATCCCAACCTCCACGCATATATAAACCATCCAAAGTGAGTGTAATACCCATATTCTATCTAATATCTAATCACATTTCTATACTGTACAGTAGTCCCTCGTTATCGACGGCTTTTTTATAGACGGATTTGATTATAGACTGATTGCTTTATCATAGACGGATTCGACTATCGACTGACTTTAGACTGATTCGAGTATCGACTGATATATCGACGGATTAATTGTTTATTTATATTACTCTAATATACCAACCAAATGTGGATTAAATGATGAACAATAAGACATACAATAATAAGAAAATACACCGAAAACGAGAGCAAAAATAATTAGCCTAAAGACTTTAGGTTTTGAGTTAATCCGGATTCATCGACGATCGGAGCGTCACTTTCGACCTCCATTTTTAATGTTGTCAAAACCAGGCAGAAGCTCTTAAGTCCACCCGCCTTTTACTTCCTTATTTGTGCCTGAACCTTGTATCTCTTGCGTTTATTATGGCCTCTAATGTATTCAGTGATAGATATTTGCAATATACTCTAATATGTAAGGTTATGTGTAAAGGAAACACTTAAAAGTACATAAGATAGAGACCACGGATACTGTACGTGTATGTACGGTACCGTAATGTACGGTTATGCGGTATCGACGGTTTTTGCTATCGACGGCAGTCTTAAGAACGTAACCCCCGTCGATAACGAGGGACTACTTACAGGTATTCTTTCCTTAGTTCATGTTTTTCAGGGGTTATTGGGCGAAAAAAACGCACGCTTTGCTTTTTTCGCGCTTTTTTCGCACCCTTGGATTATACGCACCACACGGACATCTGCCGCACGGTTGGAGAATCGCACCCTTTTAGTGCGCACCCTTGCGGGGCCGACTGTATATGGATGGAGTCATGAAAGAAATACTGTACAAGGAAGAGCAGTGGATGTTGGTGCCGTCTGGCTGGCTCAGTCGATAGCATGCCTGATTCCCATCTTGCAGGTCTCGCGTTCAATCCCCGCTCGGATTGAAAAGTTTTTCTGGGATATAGCTGGCGGTTACCATCTCCCCATGAGCAAGGGGGATGGGTAATAGTCTGGTAGACTAAAGAAAGCCAAGCGCTTGTGAATCCTCGAAGGAGGAGAACGGGCGCTATATAAGTAACCAGACGATTATTATTATTATTATTATTATCGCTGATAAGGGAGGGAAATGAGTGGAAGCTACCTGTACTGCTGTTTGCTGATGATACAGTTCTGATGAGCGATAATGAATGGGAGTGGCAGGGTCTGGTAAATATGCTTGGAACAGTGTGCGAAAAACGGAATCTGAAGGTAAATGCGGGGAAGAACAAGGTTATGGTCTTTGAAAGGGATGAAGCCACAGAGTCTGAGGGGGGGGGGGGGGGGGGTTGAGATAAACATGGAATAATAATCGCCAACCTACACATAATTATCTTGAAAAATGCAATGGTACTGAAATAATTATTTACAATAGTATAAAGGATTTTGTGGATCGTCTACACCAGACCTGTGACGTCATAGTGACGTCACACCAGTATCCTCATCGTGGACTGGATGGTGGACTTACACTCCTGTGACGTCACAGGTCTGGTTTAGACGATCCACAAAATTCTTTATACCATTGTTAATAATTATTTCGGTGCCATTGCATTTTGCAAGATAATTATGTGTAGGCTGGCGATTATTAATCCATGTTTATCTCAACCCATGCACCCCCACCTTTAAAGTCAATTATTGTGACTGTATTCTAAAATTTGACATCAATAATTTTAATCAAGCATTTTTAACTTTAAATTTCTTTTATAACCTCTGCATACTTTTTGTCTGTATGTATTATTTGTTTATCTTTTTCTATTGTTATTATTGATGTTTTAAATTAATTGTTCATGTTAAAAGAGTATTCTTTGTTTAAATCTGTTGTTGCTCCTTCATATTTTGCAATTATTTTATTATTTCCTTTAATATATTGTATTTATTCATTGTCGATAGTATCAATTGCTTGCTTTTGCGATTTCCTTAGTTTATTTGTACAATAAATGTAGGTTATTTGTAGGGTAGTAATTGGTATGGGTCACTTGAGGCGTGCTATGCTTACAGGTACCTACCTGATAGCACTATTGTTAGTGAGTGCCGTACGGTATGTTTTTTGTACTAGTGTTGATATCTTGTCAAATTGTAAATTTAGCTTATTATAAAATTTGATATAAATTGTAGTTTCTTTATTCATACAGAATTTAGTAAAATTTACCAGAACGTCCCGGACTTCCCATATAGACTAATTCCTTTAACCCTTCTTGTCCGGGCTCGCCTTCCTAAGGACAGCATTCAGATCCGGGCGATCTGGCCGAAAAAAATTGTAATAGGCCTAGCCCTATCTTTGTTATTTTAACTGCTAGATAATTCAAACGCATCTCAAAACTTAGCCCTGTTTTGTATCTGTAGACTGGAATTAGTAGAGCTCTCTAGGTCAACTGGTTCAGTTGTGATGACAATTTCCGTGGAGAGCATTTAGCCGTGGATTGAGCAATTATTGTGTTACCTCCACCAACCGACTTTACTCCTAAACTCAATTAATTAAATCAACAAATACATGTGGCAGCCCAGGGATTGGAACCTAGGATGCTCACACCGAAATTCAGTGCATTTATCCATTGCGCTACGAAGACAGTTAAAGAATGGTGGACAAGCATACGATTTATTATGCAGTTTCGAATCCTGCATTTCAATCTAAGCATGTACACACTTTCCAACTACGCTATCATAGGCTATAGATGGATGGAAGGAGTAATTAATGGGGCCTTAACCCTAAGGAAGGCCTCTCTATAAACTACCCCTGAACCTGAATGAATTATTATGTTACCTCCACCAACCGACTTTACTCCTAAACTCAATTAATCTATCTATATATTGCCTGATGCCGTGATCCCCGAAGGGGTGGCCACGAACGAACCGCCCCCATGCACCTATATCCCCAGCCAGTCGACGCCCCTCCTCCCAACCAGCACCGCCTTCATTCATATATTTCCTCACTCCATCCTTCCACCTCTCCCTCTCTGTCCTTCCAACTCGCTCTCGTACACCCTCTTAGTCAATCTCTCGCTTTCCATACGTTCCATATGGCTGAACCATCTCAAGTTGTTCCTTTTCACGCTTTCCAGCACATCTACCTCCACACCACACCTCCTTCTTACTTCCTCATTCGTCTGTCTATCCCTCCATGTAACTCATTTCCACCGATCTCACTCTTGGTCTGAGTCTCTTCCCGAACGTCCATGCTTCGCTTCCGTAAGTTAGTGTCTGGATTACCACACTGTCATGCAAGGACTTCTTCACTTCCATACTGACCACTCTATTTCTTGTTACTGCTTTCAACGTTCCTACGATCCTCTTCCCCTGCCAGTCTTCCAGTCATCGGGTGCATTCCCCTTCTCCCATGCTAGTTTGCACATTTTCCATACCCATTCGATCACTATCTCGCCACCGTACCTCAACATTTCCCCACACACTCCATCTGTTCCTGGTGCTTTCCCCAACTGCACTCTTTTCATGGCTTCCCACACTTCTGACCTCCTGATCCCCACCTCCTCCTCCACTACTTCTCCTCTTCTCCCTTCCATACCCCATCCAACTATGTTTGCTGGCTCTTCATTCCTTACATTTAGCCGCCAAAGGCGGCTTTCTAGGGCCTTTCCTAGCTGATGCAGAGAGGATCGGGTTCTAGTCATGTGGTGATGGGCTGGTCTATCAGAGTGAGAACTGAGCGATCTCTGCCATACCCATAGCTTACTCCGACTGTTCCTTTTACTTATATATTTTCTAGATCTCAAGTGATGGCGTCTCTTCCGTGGATTGACCTCCCAATCTACCAAGATTGGAAGCCAAAGTGTCACATTTTTCCTTTGCCCCTCAACTTTCTCTTCATAATTGCTGAGGGGCACAGGGCCCTGGGTGGGGCTTTGGTTTCCCGGGCGTTTCCGCGCCCTCCTCAGCTCCCCGCTTCGGTCACCCAGGCTTTGTTGTGGTCGGCAGGGAGGGTTCTGTGGGGGCGCTCGGTTATGGCCTTGGGGCTGTTCGGCCAGGCAGCTTGGGGAACAGCAACAGCAACAACAACAACTCGTTGAAGTACTCCCTCCATCTTTCGACTCTCTCTTGCTTCTCGGCTAGCATTCTCCCATTCTTATCTTTCACACTCTTACTGATTCCCTTGCTACCTTCCCTAACTTTCTTTACTTCTTTCCAGAACAGTTTCCTACACTCCCTCCATTTTACACTCAGATTCCTTCCAAATTCCTCATCCACTCTTCTCTTACTTTCCTTCACTACTCTCTTCACCTCTCTTTCTCTCCACGTACCTCGCTCGTTTCTGCCTCTCCAAATCTTCATTCCATCTACTACCCAACCACTCTACATGCTTTCTTCTTATCTTCCACAGCTATTTTTACCTCTTCTGTCCACCATGCTGTACCTTTCACTGCCCTCTCTTCTCCTCACTCCACACACCACCTCACATGCTGCACAGACCTCTTCCTTAAACACCTTACTTATCTCCTCCACTTCCTCCATATCTTCCAGGTCAAACCCACCTAGTCGTCTTTCTACTGCTCTCCTGTACTCTTACCTGATTTCCTCCTCCTGCAGCCTCTCCACCCTCCTCACCATTCCACCTTCCTCTCGCCTCCCTCCAGCTCTCCTCACCCACTTCTTTTGTATCCTAACGCTACTACTACATAATGATCAGACAGACCCCCTCCATTACCCCTATACACCCTAGCATCCATCACAGATTTCTTCATTCTTTCATCCACACATACTGTATATAATCAATCAGTGACTTTCGTTCCACCACTGCCTTATCCTTCATCGTCCACTCCACTTTCCATGTGTACCTGTGTATCATTCTGTGTCGGAAGAAGGTGTTGGTTATCCACAACCTCCTCCCCACACATACGTCCACAAGTGCACTACCATTCCCATTCACCTCTGACGGTACCCCCCACCACTCCATCAACTTTCCTATCGCCCACCTTACCATTCGTATCCCCAATCAGAAATATTCTTTCGTTCTTGTCAAACTTATCCAGGCACGCCTCCACATTCACCCAGAACTCCTCCAAGTTTATCCTCTGTCGGAGCATACACACACACAATCACCCACGTTTGTATTCCTACTTTCATTCTCACCCACACAATCCTTGAACCCACAGACCCATATTCTCTTACACACTCCTTCCATTTGTTACTTACAAACAAATACGCACCTTCTCTCGCCGTTCCCTCACTCACTCCAGCACACACTCCCACTCTGTCACATCTGTACCCTTCCATTTGGTCTCCGTCATTCCACATACATCCAGCCTGGCATTCACTAACACTTCCAGTACCTCTCTCTCTTTTGTGCCATCATTCATGCCACTCACATTCCATGTCCCTATTCTCAGAATGTCCGTAGGCTTGTCCATAGTCGGTCGGGGTTCGTCAACACAGGGTCCGTCCGCATCCGAGGCCTATTGATCGTTCATCGTTGCTATGTATTTTTTCCGGGTGGTGGTCGCAAGCCCACCGACCCAACCTCTTTAGTCACCTCTTACGACACGCAGAAGGCACGTGGGGCATATTCTAATCCCTTACCCCCAGGGTAAATTAATGAAATCAACAAATATATGTGGCAGTCCAGGGATTCGAACCTAGGATGCTCACACCGAAATTCAGTGCATTTATCCATTGCGCTACGAAGACAGTTAAAGAATGGTGGACAAGCCTACGATTTATTATGCAGCTTCGAATCCTGCATATCAATCTAAGCATGTACACACTTTCCAACTGCGCTATCATAGGCTATAGATAGATGGATGGAAGGAGTAATTAATGGGGCCTTAACCCTAAGGAAGGCCTCTCTATAAACTACCCCTGAACCTGAATGAATTATTATGTTACCTCCACCAACTGGCTTTACTCCTAAACTCAATTAC
Source organism: Paralithodes platypus (assembly GCA_032716605.1). Taxonomy (NCBI): domain Eukaryota; kingdom Metazoa; phylum Arthropoda; class Malacostraca; order Decapoda; family Lithodidae; genus Paralithodes; species Paralithodes platypus. Next base: position 59,287,864 of record CM064514.1, read on the forward strand.
TGAAATCAACAAATACATGTGGCAGTCCAGGGATTGGAACCTAGGATGCTCACACCGAAATTCAGTGCATTTATCCATTGCACTACGAAGACAGTTAAAGAATGGTGGACAAGCCAACGATTTATTATGCAGTTTCGAATCCTGCATATCAATCTAAGCATGTACACACTTTCCAACTGCGCTATCATAGGCTATAGATAGATGGATCTATCTATCTATTGCCTGACGCCGTGATCCCCGAAGGGGTGGCCACGAACGAACCGCCCCCATGCACCTCTGTCCCCAGTCAGTCGACGCCCCTCCCCCCAACCAGCACCGCCTTCGTTCATGTAGTTCCTCACTCCATCCTTCCACCTCATATTCGGTCTACCTCTCCCCCTCTGTCCCTCCACCTCGCTCTCGTACACCCTCTTAGTCATTCTCTCGCTTTCCATACGTTCCATATGGCCGAACCATCTCAAGTTGTTCCTTTTCACACTTTCCAGCACATCTACCTCCACACCACACCTCCTTCTTACTTCCTCATTAGTCTGTCTATCCCTCCATGTAACTCCGCACGCACTCCTTAAGTAATTCATTTCCACTGCTCTCACTCTTGGTCTGAGTCTCTCAACCAACGTCCATGCTTCGCTTCCGTAAGTCAGTGTCGGGATTACCACACTGTCATGCAAGGACTTCTTCACTTCCATACTGACCACCCTATTTCTTGTTACTGCTTTTAGCGTTCCTACAACCCTCTTCCCCTGTTGTACCCTCTCCCGCACCTCTTCATCCATAGTCCCATCTTTACTCAACACACTGCCCAGATACTTAAAAGAGTTGACGATCTCCATAGCCTGACCGTTCAGCTTCACACTCTGTGACTTCACCCCTTTCGAAGACCATAACCTTGCTCTTCCCCGTATTTACCTTCAAATTCCGTTTTTCGCACACTGTTCCAAACTCATTTACCAGACCCTGCAACTCCCATTCATTATCACTCATCAGAACTGTATCATCCGCAAACAGCAGTATAGGTAGCTTCCACTCAATTCCCTCCCTTTTCAGCGATACACCAACATTCACTGCTCTTGATAGTATTTCTTTCATGACTCCATCCATATATACAGTAAACAACCACGGGGACATCACACACCCCTGTTTCAAACCAACATTCAGGTCAAAGAACTCGCTCTGCTCACTCTCCACACGTACTGCCGCCTTTGCACCCTCATACATGCTCTTCACTGCTTTCAGCAACTTGCCCTCTACTCCGTATATTCTAAGTACTTTCCACAAACCTTCTCTATCCACTCTGTCATAGGCCTTCTCCAAGTCCATAAAGGCAACATACACCTTTTGTTTCTTCTCCAGATACTTCTCCACAACACAATTCAGGGTAAAAATCTGATCTACACATCCTCTTCCCTTCCTAAAACCTCCCTGCTCGTCGCCTATCCATTTCTCCGTTCTCACTCTCACTCTCTCAATCACTACCCTACTGTATACCTTCCCTACTACGCTTAGAAGACATATTCCTCGGTGGTTACCACACACTCCTCTTTCCCCTTTGCCCTTATATAGGGGGACTATTATGCCAGTCTTCCAGTCATCGGGTGCACTCCCCTTCTCCCATGCTAGTTTGCACATTTTCCATACCCATTCTATCACTATCTCACCACCATACCTCAACATTTCCCCACACACTCCATCTGTTCCTGGTGCTTTCCCCAACTTCACTCTTTTCATGGCTTCCCAAACTTCTGACCTCCTGATCCCCACCTCCTCCTCCACTACTTCTCTTCTTCTCCCTCCCATACCATATCCAGCTATGTTTGCTGGCTCTTCATTCCTTTCATTTAGCAACTCACTGAAGTACTCCCTCCATCTTTCGACTCTCTCTTGCTTCTCGGCTAGCATTCTCCCATTCTTATCTTTCACACCCTTACTGTTTCCCTTGCTACCTTCCCTAACTTTCTTGACTTCTTTCCAGAACAGTTTCTTACTCTCCCTCCATTTTACACTCAGATTCCTTCCAAATTCCTCATCTACTCTTCTCTTACTTTCCTTCACTACTCTCTTCACCACCCTCTTACTCTCCACGTACCTCGCTCGTTTCTGTCTCTCGGAATCTTCATTCCCTCTACTACCCAACCACACTCTATATGCTTTCTTCTTTTCTTCCACAGCTATTCTTACCTCTTCTGTCCACCATGCTGTACCTTTCACTCCCCTCCCTCTTCTCCTCACTCCACACACCTCCTCACATGCTGCACAGATCTCATCCTTAAACACCTTGCTCATCTCCTCCACTTCCTCCATAACTTCCAGGTCATAGGCTATAGATAGATGGATGGAAGGAGTAATTAATGGGGCCTTAACCCTAAGGAAGGCCTCTCTATAAACTACCCCATAACCTGAATGAATTATTATATTACCTCCACCAACCAACTTTACTCCTAAACTCAATTAATGAAATCAACAAATACATGTGGCAGTCCAGGGATTCGAATCTAGGATGCTCACACCGAAATTCAGTGCATTTATCCATTGCGCTACGAAGACAGTTAAAGAATGGTGGACAAGCCTACGATTTATTATGCAGTTTCGAATCCTGCATATCAATCTAAGCATGTACACGCTTTCCAACTGCGCTATCATAGGCTATAGATAGATGGATGGAAGGAGTATTTAATGGGGCCTTAACCCTAAGGAAGGCCTCTCTATAAACTACCCCTGAACCTGAATGAATTATTATGTTACCTCCACCAACCGACTTTACTCCTAAACTCAATTAATGACATTTACAGACGCTAATTCCGTCTTAGCAAACAACAACATTGATCCGACTTCTCCTTGTTTTCGGAGGTGTGTCGCGAAGACCGGCTTTGTTTACATACGGTCGACGCACGGCTTTCAAACCACGCTTAACCCTCCAGCCCCGGCTATTGTATTCTATAATTTCCCCGAAACCCGGGGGTTTTGGCCGAAAAACTTCTACGCCTAGGCTACCGTATCTTTGTTATTTTGACTGCTTCCACATTCCCGCGCATCCCCAAGCGTAGATGTGTTTCGTATGTGTAGAATGGTGTTGAGTAGAGCTCTCTAAATCAACTGGTATGACGATTTCCGTGGAGATAACTTTGTGGCGATATCAGCCACTTATCATTACTTTTCACTACTTAACAATAACATACAGGCACACACGAACAAGGACGCCTCTCCTTCTTGTGGTCGGAGATGCGTGGCGTCGGTCCAACCGGCTGTTGTTTACATGCGTCGGACGGACGGCTTTCAAAACAAGCTTACAGGCTTTCTTACAGTTTCTTACAGTAGATCCTCTGGAAAAAGGCAAACTATGCCTGTGTATCCAGCTCAGTACCAGTGCTTGCACTGCTGCGGTCGTTCACGGTGTTGGCGGCGGCGGTAGCAGACGCAACATTTTTACTATTCTGTATTTTTGTTTTATAATCAAACTTCAAATCTTGTCTTCCCCATGCTTTATCAAGATTACTTTCAAACTCCCTTATTGATTCGGAATCGACTACATACTGGGGCAGTGCGTTCCACTCATTTACCACTCTATCACAAAATGAGTTCTTCGCCTTCTCAAGCCTATTTCTTTCTTTGTAAATTTTCTTAGAGTGTCCTCTCGTTCTTGTTCCCTCCCGCATCAAGAAGATACCTTCACACACATCCTCATCGTACTTTCCTGACACTATCTTAAAAGTCTCTATCATATCCCCTCTCTTTCTCCTATATGCCAGTGTCGGAAGTCCCAGTGTCCTCAACCTCTGCTCATAACCCGCGTTCTTCAACGTTGGTACCAGCTTGCTAGCTCTTCTCTGCACTTTCTCCACTGCTTCTATATCCTTTACCATATATGGAGCCCACACCTGGTTTGCATATTCCAGGTGTGGCCTAACCAGCGCTGTATATAGATTCCTGAAGATTTCTTCGTCAAGTGACACAAATGTCCTCCTTATCAGCCCTACAATTCTATTGGCTTTGTTTATCTTTTCCGCTAAATGTTCTGAGAAATTTAACTTATTATCTATCACTACTCCTATATCCTTTTCTGCACTCACTTCCTCCATCGCTTCATACATACTGTATCCTACCTTGTCTATCTTGCTGGTCCCAATCCGCATGTACTTGCATTTTTTTGGATGAAAAGGCATTAACCAATGCTCAGACCATCCCTTCATGCCCTCCACATCTCCTTGAAGCAAACCCATATCTTCCTTACTCCTCACTCTTCTATACAGTTTAGTGTCATCCGCATACAGGTATACCTCACTTCCATTAGTTATAACTTCAGGCAAGTCGTTGATAAATATAACGAACAGCAATGGTCCCAACACAGATCCCTGAGGTACCCCACTTGTAATTTCCCTCCACCCCGAGCCTATTCCATTCACCAATACCCTCTGTCTCCGATCTTTCAGGAAGGCTTCTATCCATTTCACACACATTTCTCCCCTATATTATAGCTTCTAACTTTCTCTATTAACCTTTTATGTGGGACCTTATCGAAGGCCTTCATAAAATCGCAATATACCACGTCTATTACATCACCATCTTCTAAAATTTGCATCCAATCATCTACCACCTTAATTAGCTGTAGTACCGTCGACCTCCCCGGCAAGAATCCAAACTGTCTCCCACTGAAAAGTTGGTTTGACTTCATATGATCCATTATTCCTTCTCTAATTACCGTTTCCATTAGTTTACACACAACACTTGTCAAACTGACTGGTCTATAATTCCCTGGGTCATTTCTCTTTCCCTTCTTAAATATAGCTGTTATGTTCGCCTCTCTCCAGTCCATCGGGATTTGTCCTGTATTAAACGATACCTCAAATAACATTTTCAATGGCTCTACTAACATCTCCCCTCCTTCCTTTATGATTCTTGGGTGTATCCCATCCGGTCCCGGTGACTTACTTCTATTCATTTTTTCTATAGCCCTTCTTATTCTAGCATGGGAAAACTCTACTAGTTCTAGTGCCGGTGCCTGTTTGATGGGAATAGTAGGCACTGCATCCTCCGACTCCACTGTTAGTACCCCCCCAAAGTATTTCCCCAGCACCTCTGCTTTCTCCTTATCAGTCTCCGCTCTACTCCCATCATTCAACCCCCCCACCAGCTCTGGGATCCCTACTCTTCTTGTTAATTTTTCCTGAATGTACTTCCAGAATATTTTTGGATTATCCTTCACATTTCTAGCTATCTCTCTCTCCCTCTCCTTCACCCCCCTCCTTGTTTCCCACCTTATTTTATTGTTTATTTGTCTGCGTTCCAGATCCACTTCCTTAGCCTCTATACTAGACCCCCTGTTCTTTTTTAACAATTTTAATCTTTCCCACAATCGTTTCTTTCTTCTAATCAATATCCAAAGCTTTCTTTTCATTGGCAATTCTGGGTTAGTTCTTTTCCTCAATTTTGTTTTAATCCTTATATTCCCTTACTGGTACACTTTTGGATACAGCATTCTCCAGTTTGACTCTAATTTTCCTCCACATTCCTTCAGCGTCTTCACCGTTCAAATATTCCCCCCAGTCAATGTCCAAACACCGTCTCAGCAGCTCATAATCTGCTCTATCATACATGTATATTTTTCTATTGCTTTTATTATCCCTCTCCGATTTAATGTTACAACTAAAGCTTATACAGGCATGGTCACTACGACCTATAGGGCTATCCACATTAACATGTTCCACTATATCCTCTTCATTGCTAAAAATCAAATCAAGTACACTCCCCTGCGTCCCATCTCTATATCTTGTCATCTCTACAATATGTTGCGTTAAAAAACAATCTCTCACTTTCTCTATAAACTTATTTTCCAGGCTACCCTGTCCCGCTGGAGTAGTACAATTTGCCCAGTTGATCCTTGGCAAATTGAAATCTCCAATCAAAATTTTATATTTGTTCTCTCTATTATCTATCTCCTCCATTGTTTTCAGTAGGTTATCATCCTCTCCCCTGCTATTATTTGGGCTTCTATATATAGAGGCAATTAGAATTGATCCTCTTACACATTTTACTTCAATACACAAATACTCACAATACTGCTGTCTCATATCCACCTCATTAACCTTGAGCTCTTTTCTTACATAAATAAACAGTCCTCTTCCAACCTCTGCTCTAATAGCATTTCTCTCATATAACTCAAAACCCTCCAAACTATATTCCACCAGTTCCCTCTCAATTCTAACATTTTTTGGTCTTACTTCCTGTAGGGCTATGATATCAGGTTTTTCCTCTTCATCCTGCAACCTACATATCAGTTCTCTTTTCTTGTCCTGAGTAAACACATCCACATTACTAAACATAATCCTTAATCCATCTACCATTCCTCCAGCAATTACACCATCCCGCTCCTCCAGTCCGTACCCTTTCAAGCTGCCGGAGCCTCAGAGCCCTACCGGGTTCCGCGGGGGGTATTTGTTATGGGTGCCTCAGAGCCCTACCGGGTCTGAGGGGTTAATAGGCCTTCAAGCTTACAGATTTTAACCCTCCGGATCCGGGGGCTCTCATATGAGGCGAACGTCGTGTCCGGGGGTATTCCTGAAAAATGGCTAAGTTCACAGTTCGATATCTACTGATTGAGACCACCTAGAGCAGTCAACTAAATTGCATAGTGTAGAACCAACCTTCGTCTGTCGACTGGCATTGAGTTGACATCGCTACGACAAGTGGTTGCCGAGATATGATAATGGGAATGGAGGTAATTTCCCGCGTATTTTCGCCTGTGTCCGAACGCTTCGCCGCGGCCCTGGCTAGCACGCACTAAGTCACTCGTCGCTCCCGTGGCTTTTGTACCGGTACACTATATTATGTATTTATGGAGATAATGTGATATTATTGTGTCATTTATTACTTGTTCAACCATTATTTGAGTTATATGAAACTTTATATAACATTTTCGACGCTTTCACTGTTATTGTAATATTATTGTGTCACTTTCACTGTTATTGTCATAGTATTATGTCACTTTCACTTTTATTACTCTTCTTGTTATGAATTATTGTCACTCACTGTTATTATTGAGTTATTATTACTTATACATTTTGTGTCACTTTCACTTACTAGGTTTAGAGGCTAGGCTACGCAAGCGTACAGTACCGTACGGTATCGTACGCTTGTAACTTGTAATTATTACATTTGGTTGTTTCTTTCACTTAGACATATTGTTATATTGTTTTTAGTGTCACTTTCACTTTTTACAAGTTTCACTTATAAATACTTATTGAATAGTTACTCTAATATACATAGTGTTTTATTGTTCTAGTGTCACTTTCACTAGTGTTCTCAGGGTCAGTGCCACTTAGAAGTTTACCAGGATGTGGAAATCATCGTGGCAAGGCGTGATGCACAGTGCTACCTGACATTGCTGGCACTGATATGACATTTTGGTGGTTGTCTGGGGTCTTTGGGTGGTGTGGCTGCAGACATGGCACCGTTTCTGGGTCTTGCGACCAGCAGCTACTGGAAGGGCAACGATCCTGTGCTTCCTGTGGTGTTCGGAAGCGTATGTGCGGTCCATGGTGCCAGCTCCTGGCATATGTTGAGCTCGTGGGGCATCCTCAGGCACGGCATATTCCCCAATGAGATCCAGAATGAGTTGTTTCTGGAATCTCCGAAGGTTGGTGTACTTCCTGGGCATTGTGGGGTTCATCAGCTTGTACAGGTTGTACGAGTTGAGCACAGACACATCCATCATGTGCAGGAAGAACTTCTTATACCACCTGCAAGAGGTCCGCAGGCAGTCGATGAAGCCGACCTGCATGTCTGACTTGTCAACCAGACGCATGTTTATGTTGTATTCCATAACTGCGTCTGGCTTCATGATGGGCTCCCTGGTCCTGTGGTTGACTTTGCCAGAGTCAACCAGGTTGCCCTTGAGGATGGTGCTCATCATGTTGACCTTCCTTTGGTCGTGCCAATGGATTGCCAGCATCGGACCATGTTGCTTGAGGAAGATGTCCTTCTTCTTGGTCTTTTTGGGGAATTCCGGCATGTTCTTCCTCGTCCCCCGTACTGTGCCCACAGTCTGGGTTTGCTGCCTGTTCAGGTACTTGGTTAGGATGGGGGACGTATAGTAGTTGTCCGTGTAGAGTATGTGGTTCTTGTTGAAGTAACGATCCATCATCGCCTTCACCACTGCTCCACCGAACCCTATTTCTTGATCTGCAAGAACCTCACCCTCCTTCCCACTGTAGACAATGAAGTCCAGCACATAACCCGTCTTACAGTCACAGAGGACAAGAGCTTGATGCCGAATCGATGTCTCTTGGAGGGTATGTACTGCCGGAAGTGGAGGTTCCCCCGGAACAGCACAAGAGACTCGTCGATCACGACCTTTTGAAAAGGCTTCAAGAATGTGGAAAACTTGGCCTTCATCATGTCGTAGAATCCCCTTATCTTCCACAGGCGGTCTGTTTGGTGTACATTGGTGTTGGTAACGAAGTGCAGGCTACCAAGTATGGCGAAGTAGCGGTCCCGGGACATAAGTTTTCCAAAAGCAGGTGTGGCAATTATGTCGCCTGTGATCCAGTAGTCTGCCAGCCGATGCTTCTTCACATGTGCCATGAGCATGGTCAGTGCTATGAACACATACATTTGGGCAATGGTGACAGGCTTCCAGGCCTTCATGTGGGAACTATGGGTCTTGCCGCTGAGGTGGTCACTGAGGGCCTTCTGCTTATTGGTCTCATCGACAACAAATGACATGACCTCATTGTCGAAAAAGGCTTTGAAAAGCTGGGCAGGTGATGAGTTGGGTCCCCCAGGGAAAGATGGATCAATCCCTGCGGCATTTTGGGCGTCATCGAATGTGGCATCTTGTGGCTGAAAGGTGGCCCCATCCTCCCATGTCCAGACATCAGCATGCCTGGCACGGGGATGGGGACGGGCAGCAGGGGCGTCGGCAGCAGCAGGGGCATCGGCAGCAGCAGGGGCGTCGGCAGAAGCAGGGGCGTCGGCAGAAGCAGGGGCGTCGGCAGCAGCAGGGGCGGCCTGGCCACGGCCACACCCACGCTGACCAGCAGGGCCCCTGGCACGGCCACGTCCACGTCCAAGGACACGGCCACCCCGAGCACGGGGACGTCCAGGGCCACGGCGGGGTGCTGGGTCGTCCAACCACTCAGCTTCGTCCACAACAGGGTCGTCTGGCAGGTCATAATTATCCTGCCCAGAATCTGCACTGTGGTCGTCCATAAATCTTGAAGGGCGGCCATATTCTGGGTCATAGGTGGGATCCTGGTCGTCACTTGGTGGTGGTACATCAGGTGGCGACTGCTGGCGTGGGCGGCTAGTGGGTGGTGAAGGTGAGCTAGTTGGCTCTGAAGTTTTCAGGCGACGACGAGAGCATTTTAGGGACAGCTTAGGGCCTGAGGTGCTGCTTTCTGCCCCCCCTGTGGCCATGAACAAGGCCCTTCTGGAGATGCCTTGACCACTTGCACCACTTGTTGATGGCTGTGGGTCATGCGGGGCCAATTCCGCACCATTTACACCACTTGTTGAGGGCTGTGGGTCATGCGGGGCCAATTCCGCACCACTTGCACCACTTGTTGAGGGCTGTGGGTCATGCGGGGCCAATTCCGCACCACTTGCACCACTTACACCACTTGTTGAGGGCTGTGAGTCATGCGGGGTCAATGAGGCACCAGCCGCGGGCGACGAGGGCCCGGGAGACGATGGAATAGGCCTACCCACGCTCGACTCTTCACTCTCATCCTCAGTATCAGCATCTTCACCTCTTTCCCTTTCGGCCGCCTCCCGTGCCTGCTTCCTTGCACTATCCAGCACAGCTCTCCTATAGAAGTAACTGGCTATTTTGGCCAGGGAAGGACTCCTCGGAGTCCCCACAGCCGACGCCGGGGTCGCAAGCGTGCGCGCCGGATCACGTTCACGTGATGCGGGTAGGACACTTCCCATTTCACCCACACTTTCATCACCTTGATGATGTTCATCGCATCCAACATTGTCATCAATATCATCATCACTATCGTCATCATCAGTGCTATGAAAGCCCTGGAATTCTTCGCCATCTTCCACTTCATCAACATCTTCACTAACCACATGCTCTTCCTCAAAATCACTCTCAATCTCACTAAGGTCATGATCACTTAACTCTTGTAACACACGGGCAACACCACCGGGACTTAGGAACGTTTTCTTGGTCGTTTTAGGCTTACGGGTCGCGGCGGCGGGCGTGGATTCGGACACAGGAATTTTTTTTGGGTTAACTCCAGCCATCTTGGGTGCGTGATAACTGATGCTGCCTGGTAGTTTGTGCTTGATGGCGCTGCAGTCGCCCACGCACCAAAAAAAATCAGCCCGCGCACTTTGAATGCTTTGATTTTGATTTAGCCTCATATGAGGCCTCCCGGACTCCTAACCATTATACGTTTTGCCTCATATGAGTCCTCCCAGATCCCAAGGGTTAAAAGGACACCTGGGCTCCGGCCCATCTGCCGCGGTGTCATTTTAAAATACTGCCCGGTCGGGAGGGGATAATGTGACGATAGTGTGTTGTTATGTGTGCGATTAGTTTGCTTGGGAACCAGATTAACTTGCTCATGTAGTGATGTACACCCTATGTGGTGGATTGTGTTCTTCTATTTCTAAATTATATTTTATTAAGCGTTACATAACCACATAGCGATTTTTATTAGTTTTTTTGCAGTTATCTTGTCGTCCCAGTTTTGGTTTGTTTATTTTGCAAGTTTTACAATTTAATAGATAGATAGATAGATAATTTTAATGGATTTATATATCTTATTCTAAGTTATAAATTATAATTTACTGGTTTCCAGTACAGTATAGCAATATTGAGGGATTCAATATATTTGATACAATTTGATAATAGAATTACTTATGTTACTTTGGCTTAACGGGCATGGTGGCGTTTACTTTCAGAGTGCCCCCTGGTCGTACCATTTCTACCCTGATGAAAGTTGGGTAGACCTGACTCTAACTCTGCCTTGTGCTGTACTGCTCCATGAAGTGCATCTCTTCCCTCACACTGTCTCCCTTGTCTGTAAGTTTTACCCTGTATTTGTGTTAACATTTAATAACTTCAATAAATTTCCTTGACTGAAATTTATTTAATAATGTACAGGTATTGCTGTATTAATACTTACCTTAAGTCTTGATTACTTTCCCTTTTCCCTGTAGAATGCGCAGCCCAAAGTCCTTAGAGTAGTCTGGTGGAATTATGGACCTTGCCTCTCAAGGTGCCAGTTATTGAGATGCTTTTGTTTACGCTCATTGGAAATGCCCTGCTTCTTGAAATATGCAGGCTGCCTGATTCCTGAGTACAGTACAATATAGTACTGCTGAACTATCTTGGGTGTGTATGGTGTTGCCACAGTCAGTTGTGGTGTCCCATCATGAGTTAGTTATTATAATCTATATGATCTTACAGTTTACCTAAAATATCGACTCATTATTTTCATAATCATTGCTATTACCTATTACAGATTACCCAGTAGCCATGTCCTATGAGGTTGGTGAAGGTGATCTTGCATTATTGTTCTACTGATATTATAGCCAACCGAAAACAATATAATTATTGCAGCTTGCCCAGCGGCGGTATCCGTTGAAGTAGGCGTAGAGGGTGGCCACCTAATGCCCGTGAGTGGCCCCTTGAGCACGGCAGGATTATCTCGTGTGCGCCTGGTCCTACCACGGCCGGTGGTGGCATCCATCGTAGTGGTGCGGCTACATCGACCCCGGGACTCCTCCACCCTTGGCCTCTCACAGCTCAAACTCCTGGGCACCACCACCTTCAGAGAGGCTTCCAGGGCGGGACACGAGGCAGCCATCGCGGATCACACGCCTCACAGAGCCAGGTTCGTCTAGAGTTTTTAATTTATACAGTAGCTATTTGTTAATATTCTCTTCATCCAGATTCGGTTTGGGATATTTGGGTTTCATAATATATATATATATTCCTTTGATTAATTTTGTAGTGGCTTTTTTGTATGTCCTGTATTATAAGAACCCCAGTTGATTTTTGTTATATGTTATCATGTTACAGCATGTGGTGCTGAGGCTGATCCATCAGTGTATATGTCGAGTCACGTGATGGAGGTAATGTTTGTTATTTGATGATAATAATTACATTTGTTATGTTACAGTATGTGGTGGCTGCGACTGATCCACCAGTGTATGTGTCGTGTGGAGGGCGGACTGAGTGTGGGTGTGGAGGCTGGTAGTAGTGTGGTGGGGGTGATGGAAGCATGTGTCACCCTACTACTGACCCCCCCTGGCCCCCTACACCTGGCATGGGTTGGGTCTGCACCCCTAGAGGCCACCACCTTAGCCCTAGCAGCACTATCACCCCAGCTGCTACATACACTTATCATGACGCTGCTCACTCACCCGCTACTCAGGCAACCCTCAGGTAACATCATGCTTTATGTCAGACTACTATACAGTAGTGAACCCTCAAAATATGCGCAATTTAACCACGCGGAATCAAAACTATGTTTGAACCACAATAGAGGTAAAAAATTGAAAAACACGCTTAATTATACAAATGTACGCACCGAGCGGACGAGCGAAAGTCTATTCGTATCTGTTCTAGAGAGTCAGGCGGCCATGTTGGCGTGACGCCGGGCCCTTGGACGTTGTCGCCATTGACTATGGAGAGAAACATATCTCCCGTGGTACCAAACTATTATGTATCTATAAAGCATACCCCCATAACGCATGGTCCGTTGTCGTCGTATGGGGGCTTCCGTGCTGGCAGGTGGATCGGCCAAGGTCATTTGACCGCTCCCCCTGTCACCTCCAACCAATTTTGCCGTGCACTTTTGTTTCTCTCCCTGATTGCTTTTCGTTTTTCCCCTCTCTACCCCCTCCTTTAGGGTGTACCGCGACTGAGACTTGGTACTTGGCCCGCGACTTGTTCTTTGATTTTGATAACAGGGTGTTGTGGGACGGCAAGCCCCTTCATCCTTAAGAACTGGCATCCCTGACGTGTTCGAACGAAGAGAAACTTTTATGTCAAACCCGGACTCTTGTGCTGGGTCTTAGATCGACGGAACGACGGCCCTTAAGGTACATTGGACTAGGTGTATACCTCATAGAATCCCTAGGGCGGTAGCCGTGTCCTCTTATTGTGGCTCCCTGGTGGGTATAGGATTTGGATCAGCTGAATTTACTTTCTTCATCTTATGGATACTGACTTAACGGACAAAATGGTTCCTGACCCCTGCGAGGCTCTAGACTGTGTATTGGATCTTCCCCCCCTGCTTTGGACCTTGCGTTGACGACCCCTGCTCTTCCCAAGACCATTCCACCTGACTCTCCTCTGGGCTCGGTGGCTGCCATTCCGGCGATAGCCCCGACTCCTCCGGCGACCTTGCCAGCCTCGACCATTACCACCCTGTCTGGCCCTCTGGGTAAGCCTACCTCGGACACAGTCACGGTGCTCCCTGTCGCTCCTACCTTGATTACGACGCTCCAACCGTTTCTGCCACAGTCTTCCTCCTGAACCCGCTCCAGGCGACAATTTTGTGCTGCTCCTGATGTGCTCGGTGCACTGTTTCAACCCCCGAGAAGGCCAAAGTACTTTAACCCTTCCCGCCCGGGCAACCTTTCTAAATGACGGAGCTCGTATCCGGGTGATATGCCTGAAAAATGACACTCGTAATCAAAGGCCTATCTTCCTTAACCCTTCCAGCCCGGCTGTCCTGTTATAAGGACACCGCGGCAGTTGGGTAGGACCCCGGGTGTCTTTATACCAGGCAGTAAGCTTGAAAGCCTATTCAGCTTGGTCTGAACGCCGTAAGTCCGACGCATGTAAACAAAGCCGGTCATTGCGTCACCGTACCTCCGAAAAGAAGAAGGAGACGTCGGATCAATGTTTTTGTTGTATGGTATGACGAAATTAGTGTCTGAAAAGCTCCGATATTGTCAACATCGCGGAAAAATTCGCTCCACGGAAATCGTCATCACAACTGATCCAGTTGACTTACAGAGCTCTACTCAACGCCAGTCTACAGATTGGAAACCGCACTACGTTTAGAGATGTGTGGGAAATTTCTAGCAGTTAAAATAACAAAGATACGGTAGCCTAGGCCTAGACGTTTTTCGGCCAAATCGCCCGGGTACCCCACACTGTCCTTAGGAGGGGGACCCTGGGCCAGAAAGGTTAATACAATACCTACACTGATCAAACAAACTTCAAAATGTACTCCTTACCTTGTCGTGTAGACTGGTGTTGAGTAGAGCTCTCTAGCTCAACTGGTTCCGGAGTTATGGCGATGTTAGTGGAGGTAACTTTTGGCGCATATATACCTAGACGCGTCCGAACACTCAACTGCGGAAGTTATTTGTGTCTCTTTCACTTTTACTCAGTTGTATTGTTATTATAGTGTCACTTTCACTGGACTATGATAATTGATAGTGTCATTTTCACTTTTATGTATTGCTAGGTAAGCTATAATATATATTTTAGTGTCGCTTTCACTTGTTCATATTGTTATAAAGGCACTTATTATTAGTTATTTGTGTCTCACTTTTACTCAGTTTTATTGTTATTATAGTGTCACTTTCACTGGACTATGATAATTGATAGTGTCATTTTCACTTAGGTATTGCTAGGTAAGCTATAATATATATTTTAGTGTCACTTTCACTTGTTCATATTGTTATGAAGGCACTTATTAGTTATGTGTGTCTCTTTCACTTTTACTCAGTTTTATTATTATTATAGTGTCACTTTCACGACTAGGATAATTGATACTCATTTTCACTTATTTATTGTTAGGTATGCTATAGTGTCACTTTCACTTGTTCATATTGTTATGAAGGCACTTATTATTAGTTATTTGTGTATCTTTCACTTTTACTCATTATTTTATATTATTATTAGCCTACATTTATTATTTTATATTATTATTAGCCTACATTTTAGTGTCACTTTCACTGTCACAGGCACTTCAATATTGGACTAGAGTGTGAAAGTCGTTGAAGCACCGTCCAGCGCCCAGTGCCACTTCACACTCTAGGCATTCCCATGTGGTTTTTGTTACTTTATGGGGTCTGCGGGTTGTGTGGCTACAGACATGGCACCTCTTCTGCTTCTTGGCAGCACAGACATGGCACCTCTTCTGCTTCTTGGCAGCACCACCTGGTACTTTGGGAGGAAGGGAGTTGGGCTGGTGCCTCCTGAAATAGTCTGCACATGCTGTGCGGTCCAGCCGGCCTGGTCCTTGTAGTGGTCTCCCGGATGTAGCACGTTTGTCCAGGAGCTCAAGTATCACCTGCTTGTGGAACTTGTGCAGGGACTTGTACTTCTTGGCTCCTGGAGTCCTCAGACGGTAGATATTGTAGGCATTGAGGGCCGACATATCTACCGTATGCAGAATAAACTTCTTGTACCACCTGCAAGATGTTTGCAGGCAGTCGATGAAGCCCATCTGCATGTCGGACTTATCGATGAGACGCATACTCAGGTTGTATTCTAGGACAGCAGCTGGACAGGGTTTTTGGTCTTCCTGTCCACCTTCCCTGTGGCGACCATCTCTGCCTTGTGGCATGTGGTGAGGAGGTTGACCTTCCGCTGGTTATGCCAGTGGATAGAGAGAATGGGGCCACTCTTCTTGTGGAAGATATCCGTCTTTTTGGTCTTGGTTGGGTATGTTGGCATGCCCTTCCTCTTGGCCTTGACTGTCCTGACAGTTCCGGTATTGCGGTCATGGAGGTACTTGGTGAGGATTGGCGACGTATAGTAGTTGTCTGTGTACAGGATGTAGTTCTTCTGGAAGTGTTTCTCCATCATCTGTACGACAGCGCCGCCAAATACAATGTCGGAGTCAGTCTCAATTTCGCCACCACTGCCGCTGTAGACCACAAAGTCCAGCACATACCCCGTCTTACAGTCTCAGAGGACGAAGAGCTTGATGCCAAAGCGGTGTCTCTTCGACGGGATGTACTGTCTGAAATGCAGCCTACCGCGGAACAGGACCAGAGACTCGTCGAGGCACATCTTCTGAAATGGAATCGGGTAGGTGGTAAACCGATGACGTATCATGTCATACAGCTTCCTGATTTTCCATAGTGCGTCGGGAAGGTGGACATGCATGTTGTTGGTCAGGTGGAGATACGAGAGGATGTCAAAATACCTGTCCCTGGACATGTACTTCCCGAACGCTGGAGTTGTGATGAGGTCGGCAGTTATCCAATAATCAGCCAGTGTGTACTTCCTGATGTGTGTCATCAGCATTGTTAGTGCCAGACACACATACAGTTCTGCCACAGTGACAGCTCGCCATGCTACCATCTTGGCACTGGTCTTCCTGCCAAGAAATTTAGCACAGATGTCATGGTGATTATTGGTCTCCTCGACGAGGTATTCCATGACTTCGTTGTCGTAGAAGCCACAGAATATTTCACTGGGGGTAGCATCTGGGCCACAGGGGTATGCCGCAGTCACCCCTGAGCCAATCTGCTGCTCGTCAAAGGCAGGACAATCTGGCTCAAAATCGGCCCCATCTGTCCAGACAAACAAGTCAGATGAGCGCGCACGCGCAGGCACACGCCCTTGCCCACGCGGATGCCCCCCACGCCCACGCCCACGCCCACGCCCAGGGGCAGCGGGGTCGGTAGGCTGAGCCGCAAGCCCACGACCTCGCCCTCGTCGTGCTGGAATTTCCTCCTCTTTCACATCCTCTTTGTCCTCCTCCTCCTCCTCAGGTGACGTCAGGTCATCTGGGGCAATGTTGGGGTCGTCAACATCTTCTTCGGGGGACAATTCCGGCGAAGAAGTGACCAGGCGTCGGGGGCGGGAGGCTGCGGGAGGTGGAACAATGGGAGCGACAGCCTCAGGAGTTGGGCTCCTTTTGCGGCGAGCCGAGGGCTTCTTGGCTCCAAATAATGCTCTCCTATGTGGTAGCACACTGTGGGAGGACAATGCCGCACCACTAGTACCATTTGAAGAGGCCCTTTGTTCAACCTGAGGGCGAGATGAAGCCAAGGGCTGTGGGTGACCAGCGTGGCGTCCCGGGTCAAGGCGTCGGGACAAAGGAATGCGGGTGGTTGCTAGACCAGTGTCGGCGTCACTATCACTGCCTTCGCCTTCCCTAGCTTTTTCTGCTGCCCTGCGTGCTTTCTTGGCTGCACTTTTCACCAATGTTTGTTTATAAAAGTATTTGCCCACTTTCAAGGGCGTACGGGCAGGCAAAGGGGAAGGGGAAATTCCCGGGGTAGGCCTAGGCTGACCAAGCAATGGCGGCGGGGTAGGCCTAGGGTCAAGCACACTGGGAAGTTCAACTTCACCTTCATTCACCACTTCCACATCAGGATCATCACTACTGTCTCCTCCCTCAAACACATCAACATTGTCATCACCCTCAAACCCCACAAAATCATCGTCTTCACTCGCACTAGTAAATTGTTCTTTATCGATCAAGCTTTCGTCACTGCTTTCTTCGATGGCAAAAAGTTCTCTCTATTGCACTATCACTCAATAAAACCTTTGGTTTCTTACGTCGTGGTATTTTCTCGCTTGCAACAGGCGTCGACGTAGCTAGCGGGGTAGCAGTGGGGCGCACAGGAGGTTGCACAGAATCGGACGCGTCGGAATTAATTATTAAGCTATAACCCGCCATGGCGGGCACGTAGGAACTGATAACGGTAGTAGTTGAGGCTTGGTGGCGCTGCGATCGCCCCTGCAAAGTAAATTTTTGCCGCGCTAATTTCAAAGCACGCTTTCAAGCATAGGTATTTTAAAATGACACCTGGGCTCCTGCCCATCTGCCGCAGCGTTATTTTAAAATGCTGCCCGGGCGGGAAGCGTTAAGGTTGAAAACAGCCCACACGATGATATTGATCTTCAGGTCTTTTTAAGATAGTGTCAGTAAAGTATGATGAGGATGTGTGTGAAGGTATATGATGCGGGAGGGAACAAGAACGATAGGACACTCTAAGAAAATTTACAAAGAAAGAAATAGGCTTGAGAAGGCAAAGAACTAATTTTGTGATAGAGTGGTAAATGAGTGGAACGCACTGCCCCAGTATGTAGTCGATTCCGAATCAATAAGGGAGTTTGAAAGTAATCTTGATAAATCATGGGGAAGACAAGATTTGAAATTTGATTATAAAGCAAAAATACAGAATAGTAAAAATGTTGCGTCTGCTACCGCCGCCGGCAACACCGTGAACGACCGCAGAAGTGCAAGTACTGGTACTGAGCTGGATACACAGGCCTAGTTTGCCTTTTCCAGAGGATCTACTGTAAGAAACTGTAAGAAAGATCTACCTTTGGCAGGAGGTGGGTCCTGTTGACCTGGTCCATCACTCGGAGACCTCTCGAATTGTTGAGGTTCATTCTGAGGTACAGTCGTCCACCATGTTAACCCTCCTGGACACTCCCAGTGACTCTTTAATGGGTCACCCCGAAGTATCGCTAAACCAATGTGTGGGCACGGTCGTTGTTCCCCATAGTGTCCTTATCAAGGAAGATGACTTCAGAGAAGCTGGCCCACGTCTGTGTCTAGCATTGCAATTAGATCTCCCTGCAGTACGAAGAGTTGAAACTTACACGATATCCCCAAGGAGAGGTTCTGATCCCGATCGGCCTCCTCTTCGCATTGCTAAGTTATACTCTGACAGCCATGAACTGCCTCACTCCATTAAATTAAGTGCCGAGTAGCTGCGCTTGCGACCATTTGTTCGTAGTCCTCTCCAGTGCGTCAACTGTTAGAAATTCGGCCATGCTGTTAAGTACTGTCGTTCTGTCAGGCACTGTCTGCGTTGTGGAGTAGAAAATGGGGATGGCGCTCACCCTGCCCTGTGCTCCGCTGATTACCCAACATGTGCGAATTGTGGAGAACGGCACGTTGCCTCGGATAAGCGTTGCTCTCACTATTTCATCGCCAGAGAAATGCTCCATCTGCAGGAGGCTAAGGGCATTCCTCTCAGAGCTGCTGCGCGTCTAGTGCGTGAGTCTGGGGCGACGCCTAAGCGGAGGTATGCTACTGTGGCCCGTCCTTCTGCTTCATTGCCCTCCGACAACCGGGCGCAGCTTCCCGAGTCCTCAAATTCTAAACCATCCTCGCGTGTTGGTCATTCCATCGGACCCTCCAAAGCCATGCGACCTTCCCCCCGACCTCCCGTCGCATCTCATAATGCGTTTGCGGCTGTAGGTGCGGATGTCTCGACTACAGTTTATCTCCCTGGTGCTGCCCGTAGTGTGCCTGGGCCGTCGCCCACCCCGCATTCAAAGCGTGATCCTTCTGTTCAGTCTACTGTTCAGTCTCAACTTCCTCGGCCTCAGCGCAAACCCCGCGCTGGGTTTATCACCCGATCTCGAGCTACCTCACTGAAGACCATACCCTCAATTACCACACCAAGGGCGTCATCCTCCCTTGTCAAATCGACTGCTCGTCAAACGAGAGCTGCCCCCTCGATCACTGGTTCCTCTCGTCTCCCAAGTACCCGTAAATTTGCGGCTCCGAAGTACACCACTCTGGAGAACCAGCGAGGCCAAGGTGCGCCTGATGATCTTGAAATGCAGGTTGCGGCATTTGACAGCTCCACGGCCCCCGTGATATATTGGTCGTTGCCTGACCATAACGATTCCTGTGAGTGTAATTCCTGCGGTAAGCGTTTCTTTCATGAGCATCTCTCATCACCGTCTGGCACTTTGACTTACGGCTTAAAAGTTTACCTCCACGGGTCGCCCCTCCTGATTCCCTGCCCTCTTCGCATGACCCAGGTTGTCTGTGTGTTGACCACGTTCTAGGCTCGACCCTTTCACCGGCTGCGTTGATGGAGCGTTTCAGACACCAACACAACCTAGTAGATACAGATCTAGTTACCTACCGCATCTCCGATTCACGTGTCCAACTTCACGTCAGTCGTAAGAGAGCGCGCGCGACCCTGCTACATCCCCCCCCCCCCTCCTACCTCAACAACATCTAAACTTGCTAAGTCGACAGGCCAGTGTCGTGACCTGTCCCCTCAGATGCCAAAGGGAACCCTTTCCCTACCGGCACAGGATCAGTCACCTATGGATCCTCACCCACCCACTGCGACTCCTGGTACCCTGCTAGAGTTATCGGGGGTTGAGGATACCGTCCCCTTCCTCCCAGCCTCAGGCTGGCCATGATGACTTCTCCTCTCACGGTGCGCTTCTTTGTGGATGCACGCTTTGTTTTCTCCCTTACATCAAGGATTCGTTGATCTCGACAGAACATATTACTACCAGGGTGCGTTTGTTTATCTCCAAGTGGCGCGGTCCTCCATCACCTCTTTCCCAACACGACTCAAATTGCGTCTGCGTGGGTCACTTGCTGCAATTCCTTGAGACGCCCGATTTCATTGCTAAATTAAAAGATCATCTTGATCAAATTGTTGCCACTTTACCAGACCCTCCTTCTGGTGCTCCCGGGTATCCGCTCCTTGATCTCCAGGAGCAGGCGCTTCCCCAACAGGCTATTTCCCACTCTTCTACCTTGACTCCAACTGCTCAAACCCACAGTAAACGGACTTCCGTTATACCTACTAATGACGCATAATATTATACACTGGAACTTGAATGGGTATAAGACACTATTGCACACTGGTGAGTTGCAGCGTTTGCTACGGCTGCACATGCCGGTGTGTATTTGCTTGCAACACATCGGACCGTATATCACTCCCCCTAAAGGATACCGAATTGCCTCTTGTTCCCCTTTCATTGAGGGACATTTGCGCACTGCTATCCTGGTCCGTAATGACCATGCATACTCGGTCTTCCATTTAGACCCAGCCCCTTTCCAATCAGTTGCCATCTCTATCTACATACATAAGGAAAGAGACGAGCTGGAGGCAGAGAACATGGCACTCAAGGAGCAGCTAAAGGAGTATGAGGGCCATTTAAGTGAGAAAGTAAAGGGAGTAATAAGTGAGGAGAAAAATGAGTGGACAAGGGTGGGGAATGCTAAGGTGGATGCATTGGAAGAAATCATGAAGGAGCAGGTGGAAGAGAGAGAAAAGAGAGTTTGAGAAGAATGTAGTGCAGGGTTTGAAGAGCAAGGAGAAGGTAGTGAGGGAAACAGTAGATAGAGGTAAAAGTATAATAATTTTTGGAGACATTGAAGAACATTTAGCAGATATGAGGGAAAGAAGGGGAAGGGATGAGGACCAAGTAAAGAAAATATTGGAGTATCTAGACGAAGGCTGTGATTGGGGGAAAGAACTGGACGAAGTAAGACGGCTAGGAAGATATAAAAAGGGTGAGATGAGACCAATAAAAGCAGAGTTTAAATCTAGGTCAGTGGTTGAAGCATTAACCAATGTAAGCTGGAGGCTAAATAGTTGTACTGGAATGAAACATATTAGGGTGAAAAAGGACTTAAGCATAGAGGAAAGGGAAAAGTTGAGAGAAGTTCAAGCGAGGGCTGATGATGAAAATAAAAAATTGTCAGATGAGGAGAAAAGGATTTTTTTTTTGGAGAGTAAAGGAAGGGAAACTAAAGAAGTGGTACACTCAGTCAGAAAAAACGGAAAATACGAGGAGAAATGAACAAGGAGACAGTGAGTCAGGTAGTGGATCAAACCTAAGACAGAGAGATGGTGAGGGAGGAGCGGGAGATTGTGGAGGGGGGGGGGGGGGAGGAGAATAAAACTAGCAGGGAATGTGGAGGTAGGTCAGGGAAGGGATGGAGGAGGAGGTGAACCTAATGGGAGGCAGAGAGGGAAGAGAAACAAGGAGGAGGATTCCAATATACTGTGCTACTACACTAATATAGATGGAATAAACAGTAAAAAGGTAGTTGGATGATATATTAAGAAAGGATCAACGACAGATAGTCTGTTTGACGGAGACAAAGCTGAACCAGGACTTTGACAGCAATATAGTGTTTAGTGAAGGATATAATATATGGAGATATGATAGAAAGGGAAAAAGGGGAGGTGGAGTGGCAGTATTAGTTAAGAACCCTATGACAGCAAAGCAAGTGGAGTTAAATAATGACAAGGCAGAAATAATGGCAGTTGAACTCAATGATATAGAAGGAAAAAAGCTAGACATAGCAGTAGTTTACATGCCACCAAAGACCAGGGCATGGAGGGAGTTGTTGTTGTTGTTCCCCAAGCTGCCTGGCTGAACAGCCCCAAGGCCCCGAGCAAGGCCAAGGCCATAACTGGGTACCCCCACAGAACCCTCCCTGCCGACCGCAATAAACACTGGGTGACCGAAGCCACTCCATGGCGGGGAGCTGAGGAGGGTGCGGAAACGTCCGGGAAACCAAAGCCCCACCCAGGGCCCTGTGCCCCTCAGCAATTATGAAGAGAAAGTTGAGGGGCAAAGGAAAAATGTGACACTTTGGCTTCCAATCTTGGTAGATTGGGAGGTCAATCCACAGAAGAGATGCCGTCACTTGAGATCTAGAAAATATATAAGTAAAAGGAACAGTCAGAGTAAGCTATGGGTATGGCAGAGATCGCTCAGTTCTCACTCTGATAGACCAGCCCATCACCACATGACTAGAGAGATGGTCGAGAATATGATTCAGTCGTTGAGAAGATTGCTTTTAAGAAAGAATAGATTGATCTTGGTGGGAGATTTCAACTGTGGTGAGGTTAATTGGGAATCGGGAGATGCAGGGCCAAATCATAGATCTTGGGGAAGTCTTCTATTAGAGATGGTTACGGATAATGTACTTGCACAACATGTGAAGGAGAATACTGGAATGAGGGGTAATAACGAACCTTCTAAACTCGATCTGATTTTTACAAAAGATCCTCACGAAATTATTGATATAAACTATCTATGTCCTGTAGGCAAAAGTGATCACCTATTACTGAAATAGAAGTTGATCTCGAGTAATGCCAATAGATTAGACAATAGCTATATAAATAACAGACTAAATTATAGTAAAGCTGATTATTAGTAGGGTAATTTTCTTGGAATCCGTGACCATTTTGTTCCTACCTTTTTCTCGATGGATTTGACAACCTGAACCATTTTAAAGGAAAATTAGCTCCTATGCCCCTCTGAAAAATGACGGCTAACTCTGCTAGAGCCCAATATGCAAAATGGCCGCCAACGCCATCTTGAAAAACATGAAATGTAATATCTCTGGCATCAGATGAGCTACAAGGACGAATGAGGTGTCCTTTTTCACTAATTCTGGCATTACAAATCCACTGGAATGGTTATTGTATTGTATTGTATTGTATATTGTATTGTATTATACTAATTGTACATACTAATCTGCCACTTCACTGTCACTACATGATTCACTGTATGAGCCACTATCAGAATCACTGTCCTCACTTTCGCTGCTATCATCACTGTTGTTCTCTGCCTGCGGATTTGTAGGTAGTGGTATGGATGGGGGAAGTGGGGGCTGGGTTGAACGGACAGGCAGACATAGGCCATTTACAAGATGCCATCCATGGCTGATCGGTGAGGGGTGACTTTGGAGCTGGTAATGCTTTTGCAAATATGCAAGATAGTTTGCACGCTCCAAGTGTGGACGGAGACTGTCCAAGTCAGGCACAAGTCGGATAGTGCTTTTTTTCTTCTGAGCTCTCCACTTCGCTGCCCTCGCATCTCCCAGGGTCTTGCATTTGGTATCACCATAGACATATCGAATGACAAACCGCTCCAAATCACTGATGACCTGTTCTGTGACTAGGAGCTGTGTACCACATGCTGCTAGCAGGTCGTGTGCCTCTTTAGACTTCTCCAGACGACCTGCGATGAGCTTCTTGCTTGCTCCATAGAAGCCAGAGTTGTGGTCACACCCAGTGAGGACATGAAGTGGTATGATGGATGCAGCCATTGCCTCCCTCACTGCACAAACATCGAGCATCGATAAGCTGACATTTGCGTTTCACACACAGGATTCCTGTTGTCTTCTGAGCAACATATGCCGCTTGCACGTAGTTGTCTGTGTCCTCTGTGTCAAGAACGACAGCTGCTGTGTAGCTGTCTGACCGGAGCACACTATATATGGTGAGCATTGCTGTATCTGCCTCTGCATGGGAGCATGTGAGCTCTGGCACAAGCTTGCCTGTGGTGAGATTCTTTGCAGTGCTGCCAACTACACAGTAGATGATCTCGGTGCTAGTTGTTGCTGCTGTTCTCTGGAATTCCGTTTGAAGAAATGCCTGAAGGCGGATTTTGTTCTCAGGTTTACCCAGGAGAGCATGGAAAACTTTACTAGAAGGAAATTTATCTTCTGTCTTCATGAAGACATTGCGGATTGGCATTTTTTTTTGGCGCAGTATTCTCTCACTGTCCTTGATCGTGTAATTCTGATCATATGAATCATTGACGCAAATGATGCGCTCAGCATGCTTGTGTCTCGTTAGAACGAAGTGCACCAACTTCTCTGCATAATCTCCCCAGGTATACTTGGTACCGTCTCCCTTCTCTCTGTCTTCAATGGTAGGAGTTGTTAGGCGCCAGATGAGGCCCATATCAATAATAGACGTGTATACATCAGGCTCAGGAATGACAGTCATAGTTAGTTTTTGTTGAAGCTTGCTTTTCTGTGCCTTACGGATGGTTCCATTGACGTTGAAGATGGAAAGGCACTCGGCTGTAACACGATGCTGCAGGACTTCTTGAAGTTTGAGGGCACCACTCGTTTCAACCAGTCCGAGAACAGAGGCCAAGGCATTACGCTCCATTTCTTCAGTCTTTCCCTTCAGGTTCTCACCATCTGCTTTCTTCAATTCCTGAGTTGAAAAGTTCAAACGCTTGCTACGGGGAACTCTGTCGTTGAGAGACTTGGTCTTGGAATACACTCTCTCATTCAAGAACTGCTTCAGTTTGCTTGTGCCATCCTCCTTTGCCGATTTCAAGTCGGCAGCGAGAGCGTCTGAGGCTGGGATTCCTGACTGTAGGGATCGAAGTGTCTTGTTTGTATGGTCAAATGGATCACACTTGAATTCAGTGAGACATGCGCTTATATCCTGTACAGCTTGTTCATCCTTCTTCATTTTACTCGACGAGCAATCAGCATGCTTCCCTTTTCCTTGTTTCTTGCGATTAGCATGGCGATGGAACTTTATTCTCACCCAATTGATGTTATTCACATTCCGAGTGTTTGAAAGGAGCTGCTTTTCATTGTTCAGAATGGCCAACCAACGAGACTTCAGCTTAGAGCCCTTATTCATTGTTGACTATCCATATGTCGACACGAATATGGTTTTCCTGTCATTGACTGTGCAAACATACCACTCTCCATGAATGCAGCCTGATCGACAGGAAGGGTATCAAGCACTGCGGTGAAATCGGGGAGATGCCGACCATACTTGTCATTATCATAGATTTGCATCAAAGGAAGCATGAGCTTGAGTGAGGACTTGAACTCCGTCCAGTTGCTTGTTCTGATTGCATGGATATTTTGAGTTAGAACCTCAACCATTTCCATGAATGACATCCAGTATTCTGCTTGTGGGGCACCCTCAAAGTCCTTGAAGAGAGCATCAACGAGGTCCTTCAGCTCAGCATTTCTCTCTAGCTCTGCATGTTCATCTGCAAGTTCCTGTGCATCAATCGGATGTCGAAGCTTGGCAAGGGATGCCTTTGCTTCTTCAGATAGAGGGGAATCTTCCAAACGTTTGTCTATGACATGGTGGACCAGAGTCTCATAGAATAGTCGCAAGCAGCGAACCCCACGCTTAACATGTTTTCCACGAAGGGCCTGATCAACAGACCCGTCTGCTATAACACCAGCTGCCACCAACACATCTGAGATGCCAGATCCCTTAAACCTCTTGTATATAGTGTAGATGAACAACATTTGGATGTGGAAGGGTGCCATGAATGGTAAGATTTTGCTCAACAGCTCAGCATTCTCACTTTTCAACTCTAGCATGAGCATGTAGACAGGATGATCACCAATTGCAAAGGCATCTTTTTTTCTTTGATTGATTTTGCAAGCTTACACATCACATTATTGAGAATTGTCCTACTGGGTGGGTTGGGATAGGTCATGTGGTATATTGCTCGACTCTTCTCATCTGCATTTGACATGCTGGCGTGAAACCCTGAAAACCCAGGCATAGTCTGTTCTTCTGGCTTAGGTCTCGTTCGGTCATCTTGCGCCCTGGCCAATGCATGGATCACACCACAAATTCTTTGCACCGATGTGTCAGGAGGAGGAGGAGTACTTTGATCAGCTGGTGGCTTCCTGAGAGGTGGTTCCCCACGCTTCGCTGTCTTGTATGGGTTGACTTTTTGCATTTCACTTCCGAGCTCTTTGAGAGTTGTCGAGAGGTTTGATGCAAAGTTAGCACCAGGAACTGGTCTATCCTCGTGATTTTTGGAAGGAAGTTCTGTATAAAATTATTCTGGCTGCACAAACATGACATTAGTGCAGTGTGACTGGCCAGCACCGGTCAGTGTGTCGCTCTTGAAGTCATCGATGTCGACTATAGCGATAGCAGGCTTACCCTCAGCTAGTTCGAAGGGGCAATCAGATGAGCACTTGAGGTCATTGACCACCCAAAAATCTTGCAGCATAAGTACGTCATTGTAACTGATGCCCAGTCCATCTTTGTGCATTATGTCGACTATCTCCCTACTCTTGGTCAGTCCATGTAGCAAGACAGAGAGATTTTTCTCAAATACAGTGCGTTTTCCAGTGATGTACGGTAGCTTGTGAGGATAGATGCAATCGATCGGATGGATGGACTGTCATCAATTGCAGACTTATTTGGGTGTTTCAGCCATGTGAGCAGCTTCAGCAGGAGCTCACTGAGGTCTTCTTCTCTCTCCAACTCGTGTATATATGGGAGCCAGGGAATAGTATTTGCCCGGATGACTTGCTCTTTGAGTCGTGCCGCAACATTCATCACCAACTGATCATTGCTGACACCCAATGAAGATATTGCCGCCTCGATGTATGTACCTGCTGCTGTTGTATCATATACCAGTTCACTCACATTCTTTTGAATGAGTTCATGAAATCCGATGTCTTCCCCAAATTCATTGACGAGAATTTCCTTTAAGTAGCTGGATTTTACTACTGAGTTATGTCCGTGATTTGAGATAATGCGCTTATAGTCCTGCAGCAGGCCTTGCAGTGTGCGAATTTCATGGTCTTTGAAGATGACTTGACGAATATGATGAAAGAAGAGAGCTTGGGCCTCTCGGAGGTTTACACGCTGCAGATGTTGAGTGCTTTCATCTGAAAGGGGCTTGTGGTCGCTTTTCATATTTGCGCCAGCACGCACGATGGTAGCGGATTTCCAACCCAAATGCTGTTTGACTATCTGGGATGGATGCAATCAGAGTGTCAAGTCTCAATCTCATGACCTCATTTTCCAGACGGACAGTATGTAACTTGAATTTAGTTCAGGCATCTACTGTTGACAGGAGTAAAATCTGCTTGTCACGATCACTACTCTTTCATGCCCCTTTCATGCACCACACACATAGTCTTATCGTGAAGGACACCCATACTGGAGCGGAGCCTTTTAGGTGCACTGGCCTCTGGGGAAGGGTCTTGTTGATCTGATGCTTCATCTCTTTCAAGACGTTCCTTGGATTTGTGTTTGCGTTTTTCGGCTTGAGAGAGCTTGCGCTTGCTGGATAATGATGCGTAACAAGTGCTATGCATGTGGTGACCCTTTGGTCCCTTCTCCCAATCCACATTTTCATGTATATGTTGAAACTTATCAAGTTCTTTCCATTGTAAAGACTTTTCCCGGATGGATTCCCACTTCTCAGGTGTAATGTTTTCCAAACAATCATCTGCGGTACATCGCTTACCACAGAGTAAAATGCACTCGTATTCATTTAATGTCTTGTCTGGTAACTCTTCACTCTCTCTTCTATTATCCATTATTTCGGTCACTTCACAAGTCGGCGATTTTCATCAGATGGGCATGCGATCCATCTGAAACAGTAAAAAAGTAATATTAGATATACACCGCAGGCAGAGAACAACAGTGATGATAGCAGCAAAAGTGAGGACAGTTATTCTGATAGTGGCTCATACAGTGAAGTGGCAGATTAGTATGTACAATTAGTATAATACAATACAATAACAATACAATAACCATTCCAGTGGATTTGTAATGCCAGAATTAGTGAAAAAGGACACCTCATTCGTCCTTGTAGCTCATCTGATGCCAGAGATATTACATTTCATGTTTTTCAAGATGGTGTTGGTGGCCATTTTGAATATTGGGCTCTAGCAGAGTTAGCTGTCATTTTTCAGAGGGGCATAGGAGCTAATTTTCCTTTAAAATGGTTCAGGTTGTCAAATCCATCGAGAGAAAAAGGCAGGAACAAAATGGTCACGGATTCCAAGCAAATGACCCTACTATATGTATCCTTGAAAAGATATTTAGAGGGAGTAGATTGGGATCTTATTTTGAAGGAACAAGATGTACAAGGTAAATATAGTAGGTTCCTCGAAATTTATAGAGAAGGAACCAATCTGTTTGTCCCAAGATACAAAACTGGAAATTTTACTAAGCAGAAAGAATGGTTTATTTTGAAATGCAAAAGAGCTCTGGGTAGGCGTGATGCAGCTTGGGCTAGATTAAGAAGAAGGAACACTGAGAGTAATTGGAATAAATATAAACAGGAGAGGAATAGATATGTTAACATAATTAGGCAAGTTAAAATGAACTATGAGAAGAACATAGTAAATAAATGTGAAAGTGACTCTAAATTGTTTTATAAATATATAAACAGTAAGTTGAAGGTAAAGAAACAAATTACTAAATTAAGAGTAGATGGTAGGACGTATGAAAATGTATCGGACATGTGCGAGGTAATGAATAACAAATTGGGGTCGGTTTTTACTAGAGAGGAAAGTTTTGACGAACCACAGGCGGGAGTACTGGAGAGTGGTCTTAGCAAGATTGAAATAACTAGAGATGAGCTGTTATCTGCGATGAGAGGACTTGAAGTAAGGAAAGCTATGGGACCGGATGAAGTGTCTGCCTGGGTTTTAACCCGTCCAGCCCCGGCTAGTTTTGTAATGTTTGTTCACCAGAACCCGGCCGGTTTTCAAAAAATGGTTTTATTCCAGAAACAATAGCGAATGGGTTAGGAATGAAGGAAAAACCACGAAAAACCGCTCAAAAAGCTTAAAGAATGGTCCTACAGAGCCCCCGAAAACGTATTTTACAAGAGTAAAAAATTGAAGGCAATTATCCCCAAAAAACAGGTTATTGCGCGCTCACGCGCACGCACGTGGACTTTGAGAGTTTTCAACCATCGGCACGGTTGCGTGGGATACGTACACAGTTCCTATACAAATCTGAGCCCTCTTGAGTGGCTACACCTGAGGTTACGGTTGGCGCAATTAGGGTGACGCGCCAGGCGCGTCTCTGGGGCTGTGCGTTACATACATCGCCGACGCACCAGGCGCGTCGCTGGGGCTGTACGGGTTAAAGGAGTGTGCAGAGCAATTAGTGGAGCCAGTGAGGGACATAATTCAAGCTTCCTTAGATAAAGGACAGGTTCCTGTTGAATGGAAAAGAGCTAATATCATTCTGATATACAAGAATGGAAACCCTGAAGACCCTTTAAACTATAGACCAGTTTCACTTACTAGTATTGTATGCAAGATTTGTGAAAAGCTAATTAGGAAGAGATGGATGAAAATGTTGGAGAAAAAGAAGATAATAATGCCAAAGCAATTTGGATTCAGAGAAGGGACATCTTGTGTTACCAGTCTGCTATGTTACTATAGTAGGGTGATAGATGTACTGCAAGAAAGAGGCGGATGGGTGGACTGCGTCTACTTAGACCTTTCCAAAGCATTCGATAAGGTACCACATAAGAGATTGTTATCTAAGCTTGAGACGATAGGATGTGTCAGGGGGAGTTTGCTGAAATGGATGGAGAGCTATTTAACAGATAGAGAAATGAGGACCAACATTAGGGGAACTTACTCATCGTGGCAGAAAGTTGAGAGTAGTGTGCCACAGGGATCTGTGTTGGCACCTCTTATTTTCCTTATGTACGTGAATGACCTGCCGATAGACATAAACTCCTACATGTCAATGTTTGCAGATGACGTAAAAATTATGAGACAAATAGCAAATATAAGTAGTTGTGAGGAGCTGCAAGGGGATTTAGATAAAATATACGAATGGAGCCCCAAGTGAAAAATGAAATTTAATATTAGTAAATGTCATGTGTTAAATATGTGAAGAAGTGTGAATAGACCAAATTGGGAGTACAGGATGGGAGATAATATAATTAGCAAGGCCGAAAAAGAAAAGGATTTAGGGTTGATAATACAAGATAACTTGTCGCCAGAGAAACATATTAACAAGCTCTTTAGCGGAATGTATGCAATGGCCGGGAATATGAAAGTTGCTCTGAACTACTTGGATGAGAACATGTTAGCGAAGATTATAAAAAGTATGATTAGACCAAGATTGGAGTATGCAGGAGTGGTGTGGTCCCTGCATCTTAAGAAGCACATTCACAAGTTAGAAAGAATCCAGAGGGCAGTTACTAGATTGGTTCCAAGTCTTAGAGAACTGCCATATGAAAGGAGGCTAGACAAATTAAATTTACCGAGTCTAAACGAGAGGAGAGAGAGGGGAGACATGATAATGATGTACAAATGCACCCGAGGGCTGGAAAGGCTGGATAGGGAGGATATATTAATCATGGATACAGGAATAACTAGAGGCCACAGCTACAAAGTAAAAAGACCTACCTGCAAGAATTATATCAGGAAGTTTAGCTTCCCCTATAGATGTATTGACAAATGGAAAGGGCTGGAGGAGGAGGTGATAGGGGCAAGGAACATCCATATTTTCAAGAAAAAATTGGATGAAAGTAGACTGAGAGACGGGACAACACGAGCTTAGCTCAACTCCTGTAAACTACAATTAGGTAAATACAATTAGGTAAATACATACATACATACATTACAAAGGATTACAAAGGAAATCCAGCAACAACAGGTCTAGTGACCCTTCTAGGCTGCTTGTCCTCCAAAACACTGAGGATCAAGTGTCCAAACAGTGGTTTAGAGTGGGTAAGGGAACATTGGAAAGGGAACTACTGCCCTGGAACTATTGTCCGTGGTAGGATTAGGAAGTTAGTAGGGGACAGATGGGTTAGTAACTGAGGGGAGGATAAAATAAAGTTATTCATTTACAAACGCAGTCAGTCGCGGGTTTGATGCGAGATATTTGTCTAGGCGAAGTTTAAATGAATCAACGGTGCTGCAGTCTATAACTTCTCGGGGAAGCCCATTCCATAAGTTGACAACTCGATTGAAGAAGATTTTGTTTTGCTTCGTGTGAGTTAAAAGATTTACCAATAATTTTACACCCGTTTCCCCGCGTGTAATTAGATTGGTCGATAGTGAAGTACTTAATACAGTTCATATTGTCGATGCCTTTGATGATTTTGAACACTTGAATTAAGTCGCCTCTTAATCTGCGCTGGGTTAAAGGAAATAGATTTAATTCTCTAAGACGATCCTCGTATGGTTTGTTCTTTAGGCTAGGTATCATTTTGGTAACTCTACGAGTTCAACGTAGAGTTACCAAAATGATACCTAGCCTAAAGAACAAACCATACGAGGATCGTCTAGGATATATCTTTTTGGTAATAAGGGCACCAGGATTGAACGCAATATTCCAGAAGAGGGCGGACCAAGGAATTGTAAAGGGTTAGGATAACGTTTTTGGATTTATGCTCAAATGACCTGCCTATAAAGCCAATTATTTTGTTTGCCTTCTTAACAACTTTTGAACATTGTTGACTCGGTTTTAGGTTACTCGATATTGTTCCTGTTAAGACCGGGGCTACGAATAAAACAAGGGCACTTAATGGTTGGACTAGTAATAGGGCACTATGCAACAACGGTACGCTAGATCCAAACCCTTGAACTTATATGCCGGCTAACAAAAACACCTATACCCTCCAGAGTTAATCTGATAACGGGGTATGCTTAACTGGGCATAAATGTACTCTACTTCAGGCTAACCCACTCTGGTATAGCCTGATAACAAACAAGAGGCAAGTTACGTTAAAATGCACAAAAGGGAAGCTATGGAAAGATCAATTAAATCAATGCATGATTTAATATAATAAAAAAGATGCTTCAATATAGTTACTCTAAACAACAATAAACTCTTCACTCCTATCTGAAAGAAAGTGAAGTCTAGTCCTACAGCATAGACCTGGAAACTTCTGAAGAAAGTCTGATGCTCAGAAGATGCTCGTATCTTAAATTATATAAAGGCAGGAGGTAGGACACCATACGTGTAGACTGAATACACTAAACGATAGGACATCTAATGTTAACTGACACGGGAATACTATAAATGCGCAACGGCAGTAATGCTCGACACTAAAAGAAATGCTTCCTCATCAACGAAACAGTCTGCTATGTTTGTGCAACTCAACAACAACCTAGACTAATAAATACCGTGAATAATAATGCATACATATCATAAAGAGCTCATATCCTAACAAGTGTCTGCTAGGTGCATAAAGTCTAGCTGGGATATCAAGGTTAGGAAACTGTGGCTGAGCAAGACTGGCTCATAGCCTAGCGTTGTCCTTAAGGCGGTATGATTAAAGTTACGTTAATGACGGGGATGCTCTCTTGGTAGATCCAGATCTCAAGTATCTGGTTCTACCCTGGCGATCCCTCTAAAGTCAAGCAAAGAGGCAGCACTGTGTGACAAGGTAGTAGGCTAATGCCCTCTTACCACACGATGCTGCACTCGAAAAAGGCACAACCAAAAAGACAACCTAGGCTACCACAGAAACCGTCGAAGTCGTGTAGGTATAAGCGAACCGTACACACATCGCTGACAACGACAACAGAAGCCTTATCCCAGTCTAGCATTAAATAACCCAGCAGAGCACTAAATCAATAATGGAGACACACACTGAGTTCTTAACCTCTACTAACTAAGAACCCTCAAACCTATTCTAAGTACATGTAAATATCTCAGAGAGCGACGCACATAATACGATGGGCCGATATGAAATGGTGTGCAGAACCCAAAGGGAGTGTTGTGACGTTAAAAGATAAGAGGAATGAAAGAGAAGAAGTTGAGAAAGAGAGACAGTATCAGAATGGTGGAGATATGGGAGACAGTGGTAAAAAGGATGTTAGTCATGTGCGTCCCTAGCCTGCTCTAAACAGAGTAGCTCCTCGGGACCCCCAGGATCCCACAAAGGCATGGTGGTCAGCCAATCACAGGCCGCTACGTCACACGGCAGCAGGCCTCCAGAAGGCGCCAGGAACCACCAGCCAATCAAAACCGAGAGAAAGGCCACGCGGGCGGGAAACTCCTCCAGGAGGGAGGAGGAATGCAACACTCACTGCCCCCACGCTGCTCGCTCGCTCGCTCTCTCTCTCTCTCCCAACTTCACTACAATGCATCTTATGTTCTACTCATGATATTAAGTACTTCCCGTTGTCACAGACGAAAATAAGGACCACCACTGGACTGTCTGTAACAATGCAAGTACTATGAAAGAAAGAACAACATTCTCTGATAACTGTAGCCCATTTCACTGCCCTGGCGAGCGCTAGTGGCTAACGGGAGGCGATTCTGCCAACGCTGGTAGGCGTCACATTACTCCCAGATCGGCTTCTCTGTTTACATTCTTGTTGTTGTTGTTCCCCAAGCTGCCTGGCCGAACAGCCCCAAGGACCCGAGCACGGCCAAGGCCATAACCGAGCGCCCCCACAGAACCCTCCCTGCCGACCACAATAAAGCCTGGG
The DNA here is from genome assembly GCA_032716605.1 of Paralithodes platypus. Taxonomy (NCBI): domain Eukaryota; kingdom Metazoa; phylum Arthropoda; class Malacostraca; order Decapoda; family Lithodidae; genus Paralithodes; species Paralithodes platypus. The sequence goes on from CM064514.1 coordinate 59,321,547, forward strand.
TGACCGAAGCCACTCCATGGCGGGGAGCTGAGGAGGGTGCGGAAATGCCCGGGAAACCAAAGCCCCACCCAGGGCCCTTAAGCTGAGTGCCATTCATCAAATAGTTTGCTTTCTTATTTTGGTATCCGATATGTAGTACTTTACATGTATCCGCATTGAAACTCGTTTGCCAAATTTGGGCCCAACAAGACAACTTATCTAGATTGTGTTGCATATCGTCAACTTGTTCTTTTGAGAGTACGCTATTTGCAATTTTTGTATCGTCAGCAAATTTTGAGATTGTACAGGTGAGACCCTCATCTATGTCGTTGATGTAAATTAGAAAGGGAATTGGTCCTAGTACCGATCCCTGGGGTACCCGCTACTTACATTGGTCCATTTAGATGCCTTACCGTTTATGACTACTCTTTGCTTTCTGTCGCTGAGCCAATTTTCTATCCATTTCAACACACCGTCTTGTATTCCATGCGCTTTTAGTTTTTGCAGTAAACGTTTGTGGGGAACTTTGTCAAAGGCCTTTTTTAAAATCAAGGTATATAATATCTACAGCTTTACTCTCATCGTAGAGGTTGAGGATATCGTGGAAGAAGTCTAAGAGGTTTGTTAAACAGGATTTTTTTTTACGAAAGCCGTGTTGAGTATCTTTAAGTATGTTATTTTCCTCTAAGTGATTTAAGAGTCTGTCTCTTATGAGTGTTTCTAGCATTTTACATACAACTGAGGTTAAGCTAATTGGACGATAGTTACTGGGTAGGGATTTGCTGCCTTTTTTGAATATCGGTGTTACGTTGGCTAGCTTCCACTGATCAGGCATAGTTCCAGACTGCAAGGATTTATTGAATAGCAATGTCAGTGGTTTAGAGAGCTCATCCTTAGCTTCCTTTAGGACTCTAGGTGAGATTGTATCAGGTCCAGGCATTTTATTTACCTTGAGTTTATCTAAACAATTCAATACTTCTCTCTCTGTAACGGTGATATTGCTTAGAACATCTGAATTATCAATCTGAATCGGCGATGGTGTAGGGATATCACTGAGGTCTTCCGTTGTAAAAACTGATGCAAAGAAGGTATTGAGGGCATTACTCATTTGTACTTCGTCTTTGGTGTATTCTCCATTTTCATCGACTAACGGTCCTACAGTTGAAGTAACTACTCTATTCTTTCTGATATAACTATAGAATTCTTTCGGGTTTGTTTTACTTTGATTCGCAACATGTAACTCCAGGTTTTTTTTACTTTGCTTAATTAACCTATTGGCTTTGCGTCGTAGTTCTACAAATTTCACCCGTTCTTCGTCATTTTGTGAGGATTTTAATCTATCGTTAGCAAACTTTTTAGCAAGCAGACAGTTTGAAATATCTTTATTCCACCATTTGGGTTTATCATTATGGCCTGTACGCCGTATTTTCGATGGTATGCAGTCTTGCACTGCTTTTAGGTAAGTGTTTGCGAATGATTCCCAAGATGTATTTATGTCGTTATTGTTAATTAAAAAGCTCCAGTCAGTTTCTTTAAACATTGCTCTAAGTTTACAAAAGTTTGCTTGCTTGAAATTAGGGACTTTCTCGATGCTGCTATTTGGTTCGCTACTATTAAACTTTAAACTGAAAGTTATCGTACGATGGTCGCTGTTACTGAATTCATCAACGACATTCAAATTCTCTATCAATTCATCTTTTGTTGAAAGTACAGTACAAGGTCAAGGACATTATTTCCACAGGTTGGAGATCTAACAAATTGATATAGCGAACTCTTTTGCAAATTTGCATACAGGTCTTGTCCAGAGTGTGAAGTAATACTATCTCCCCACTTGGTCACAGGTAAATTAAAGTCGCCAAAAATTATGGTATCATGCGAGTTACTCAAGTCTGAAATTTGCTCATAAATTTCTCGGTCAATTTGCACTGATTGAGCTGGAGGTCTGTATCTTACAGTTTCTTACCGTAGATCCTCTGGAAAAAGGCAAACTATGCCTGTGTATCCAGCTCAGTACCAGTACTTGCACTGCTGCGGTCGTTCACGGTGTTGGCGGCGGCGGTAGCAGACGCAACATTTTTACTATTCTGTATTTTTGTTTTATAATCAAACTTCAAATCTTGTCTTCCCCATGCTTTATCAAGATTACTTTCAAACTCCCTTATTGATTCGGAATCGACTACATACTGGGGCAGTGCGTTCCACTCATTTACCACTCTATCACAAAATGAGTTCTTTGCCTTCTCAAGCCTATTTCTTTCTTTGTAAATTTTCTTAGAGTGTCCTCTCGTTCTTGTTCCCTCCCGCATCAAGAAGATACCTTCACACACATCCTCATCGTACTTTCCTGACACTATCTTAAAAGTCTCTATCATATCCCCTCTCTTTCTCCTATATGCCAGTGTCGGAAGCCCCAGTGTCCTCAACCTCTGCTCATAGCCTGCGCTCTTCAACGTTGGCACCAGCTTGCTAGCTCTCCTCTGCACTTTCTCCACTGCTTCTATATCCTTTACCATATATGGAGCCCACACCTGGTTCGCATATTCCAGGTGCGGCCTAACCAGCGCTGTATAGAGATTCCTGAAGATTTCTTCGTCAAGTGACACAAATGTCCTCCTTATCAGCCCTACAATTCTATTGGCTTTGTTTATCTTTTCCGCTAAATGTTCTGAGAAATTTAACTTATTGTCTATCACTACTCCTATATCCTTTTCTGCATTCACTTCCTCCATCGCTTCATACATACTGTATCCTACCTTGTCTATCTTGCTGGTCCCAATCTGCATGTACTTGCATTTTTTTGGATGAAAAGGCATTAACCAATGCTCAGACCATCCCTTCATGCCCTCCACATCTCCTTGAAGCAAACCCATATCTTCCTTACTCCTCACTCTTCTATACAGCTTAGTGTCATCCGCATACAGGTATACCTCACTTCCATTAGTTATAACTTCAGGCAAGTCGTTGATAAATATATATATTATTATATATTATATAAATATCTGTATATTAGTGCAAGTATTATTTTTGTGCCTTTATTATTCTTTATTAGCACAAAGGATGTGTCAACGTTCACAATTTGGGTTTTTGACAAGAGGGTCGAGTTAAGACTTTCTTTGATAAAAAATAAAACTCCACCTCCATTTCTATTAACCCTCCAGCCCCGGCTATGTAGTATATATATATTCCTCGAAACCCGGGTGTTTTGGCCGAAAAACGTCTAGGCTAGGCTACCGTATATTCGTTAATCAGACTGCTTCCCGCGCATCCCCAAGCGTAGCTGTGTTATTTACCTGTAGAATGGCATTAAGTAGAGCTCTCTAAGTCAACTGGTTGAGCTGTGATGATGATTTCATTGGAGATAACTTTATGGCCAAAACAGCCACTTTACACCACTTTTCGATACTTAACAACAACATACAGGCACACACGAACAAGCGACGCTCTCCTTCTTGTGGCCGGAGATGCGGGGCGACGGTCCAGCCGGCTGTTGTTTACATGCGTCGGACCGACGCCTCGCACACGAAGCTCACAGGCTTTCAACCACTGGGCGTTCAACAGACCATCCGGGTACCTGTTATATGCTTTTTTATGGGCGTTCAAGAGCCCTTCCGTGGTGAGAGGGTTAATTCGGCTTTTCTCAAACATTACATAACCGGGAAGTGAATACTCTGCTAAAAAGTCTGTCTTCTGTATTGAGCCAAGATTCTGTTATGCCAATAACATCGTAATTTTCCGTAAACACTAGTTCTTCTAAATCTGAAAATTTATTGCGTATGCTAAGAGCGTTTGCATAGAAAACATTAAAAGTTTTGGATTTGGAATTCACGGAACGCTCTTTATTCAAATTATTGGTTCTGCTCGGATCTACATTTATGTACCTGTCTGCCCTCAGTCCTCGATCCTCGTCCCTGGTTGTCCTCGGTCCTTTAAAGACCGTTTAAAGACCGTTTGTCCACAGAGATAGTGGTTACAGTCTCACTTCCTAAATGGCAGCTTTCCAGGCGGCCCTGTCAAGGGCTGCCTCTGTTAAATTCTTTTTTTTTTAGATCGGACCGGAGTACCCGAGCCCAAATTGCCACGTTTAACAATCTGCTCCTGATATAATCAACCATCCTGCCACTATTCCCCACATGACTTGTCATCCCTCATTGGTCAATTAACCCAACCATACCTCTTATTAGGGGACTTCAATACCCACTCCCCCCTTTATGGGGTGGACCCCGATCTGATATTTTCGGCACTCACATAGAGCGGTTGATATTAACAACTGAGCTATGCTGCCTCAACCAGTTGGCCCATACTTACCGTTCCTCCACACATGACACATTCTCTGCTGTAGATTTGTCTCTGGCAAGCGATTCTGTGGCTCCCGATTTCGACTGGGCTGTCCTAAACGAATGTTTTTCTAGTGACCATTACCCTGTTCTTCTTCAGCACACTGAACCGACTCATTCCATTCAATTACCGCAGTCTCTGGCAAGCGATTCTGTGGCTCCTGATTTCGACTGGGCTGTCCTTAACGAATGTTTTTCTAGTGACCATTACCCTGTTCTTCTTCAGCACACTGAACCGACTCCTTCCATTCAACTACCGCAGTAGAACGTCTCCAAAGCCGACTGGGATACCTTTCAGTCTTTGTCCAGCAGCATCAGTGACTTTCTTAGTGATGAGCCCCTAGACACGAACTTTACTTATTTCATGGATTTTCTCCACTCTGGCCTCCGCATCCATCCCCAAGACGTCCTCTCGAATCCGAGCGCGTCAGGTTCCGTGGTGGTCACCTGCTTTGAGTGCCTTGGTTACCTTTAAACACCGCCTTGATAGGACCCTCCATCGGCTTCGTGCACGCTTTGTAGAGACCCGATTGCTCATACCGCATTCTGATAACCCGACACCGATTCCCAATCTCTTCCGGGATGCTCTGCACCTCTCGTCATTGAAAACTTTTCACAACAGGGTCTCTGCACTGACTAAACGGGCGATCAGACTGAGCAAATTTGCCTCTTGGAGAGCCTATATCTCTAGCTTCACTCACTGCACTTCTACTACGCAAATATGGGAGAAATTCAGACGGATAAACGGTCTGAATGCTCGCCCTTCATTGTCATCACTAACAAGTGCTGTTACTGGGGAAACGATATTGGATCATTGTGACATAGCCAATTGCTTTGCCTCACATTTCGCTATGCTTAGTTCAGATGAGTCTCACACAGACAAGTTTCTTCGACACAAACGCAACGCCGAATCGCAGACCCCTAGATTTGATGGGGGTCGGGCCTTTACATTGTCTGAACTCTTGTACGCCTTACAACAATGTTCAGATACTACTCCTGGCCCCGATGGTATTCCATATGCTCTTATCAGACATCTTCATGAGGATGCTCTACATTTTCTCCTCCATTTATACAACCAGTTTTAGAGTGTAAATTACGTCACTCCGCTTTGGCGACACGCTTACACTGTTCCGGTCCCCAAACCTGGTAAGGACCCAACATCTGTTAATTACAGACCCATTGTCCTCACGTCTTGCCTGTGTAAGTTAATGGAGAAAATGGTAAATCCCAGATTAGTGCATTATGCTGAAACGAATGGCCTTCTGTCACCATACCAAAACGGGTCGTGCCCCTTGTGAACCGCCATCCTACTGTGGCCATATTTTTTTATATAGCGAAGGCGTACGACATGACTTGGAGACACAGGATTCTCAAACTTTTGTATGACTCTGGCATGAGGGGCCCTCTCCCCTTGTTCTTACAAGCCTTTTTGACGGATCAAACTTTCCAGGTCAAGACTGGGGGACAGCTGTCGTGCTGCATGCCACTTCAATCTGGAATACCCCAAGGCTGTGTTCTTAGTGGGACACTCTTTATCATTGCGATCAATTAAATTTCTGATTGCCTTGCGGCGGGCGTCTTTCTTTTTGTTGATGACTTTTCCATATACTACACCTCCCCCCACCTTACCACACGTTACGTCGCCTTAACACACTTTGGGTGCCATTCACAAGTGGGCATCCAAGACGTGTTTCCAGCTCTCTCTAGGAAAGATTAAAGCCATGATATTTTACCGTGACAAGCATCATTTGCGCGGTCATACCACTGATCTGCGAATGGGGGATTTCTGCATCCCCTTTTTCGACACCGTAAAGTTTCTTGGTATGACCTTTGACACTCACATCAATGGAGTGAAAGCCCGCTGTCTCCAGCGCATGAACGTCATAAAGGCTGTTGCTCGGGTCCTTTGGAGGGCGGATAGGCCCACCTTACTTAAGCTTTATAAAGCCATAGTCCTATCGGTCCTAGACTATGGCTGTCCAGTATATGGTAATGCTTCTCCCACTGTTTTGCAAAGGCTCAACTCTGTCCATCACTTGGGGATCCGTTTGAGCTCTGGGGCTTTTCGATCTTCCCGGATTAGTAGTATGCTGGCAAAGGCTGGTGAGATGCCCCTCCATCATCATCGCATTTTGGTTAAGATGAACTCTGCCATTCGCTTGTCGGCTTTGCCACCTACTGATAGATATTTCGCGGACGGCTTACTGGATAGTTTGTCACTGTCATTTCCCTATTTTCCACTCCCAACATACCATTCCCACAGGCTTCAGTGCACCGTGCCGCCGTGGTGCATTCGACGTCCTGCCTTTTGCTTCACCTGACTGACCGGCAAGTCCACTGACACGCGCGTATTGCGCACTCTGGCCCTGAACCACCTGCTCTGTCACCGTCCTACTGTTTTCATTTATACAGATTGTTCAAAGGAGGATGGCTTAGTGGGTTGTGCTGCAGTGTCTGAATATGGATCACAGCAGAGCACGCTCTATCCGTATTCCTCAGTGTTCACTGCTGAATTATTAGCTATACAGGGTGCATTGGACATGATTAGTGATCTCCCGTGCAACGTTCCTCACATTGCCAGCTTACTTCATGTCCTGTTCATGGGCCGTACCATCACGTTCTGCTGGGTCCCTGCCCACGTAGGTATTAGTGGGAACGAAAGAGCGGATACTCTGGCCAAGAGAGCTAGGCGGGGCACTCCTAGGGACTCTCTCATTACAGTTTCTTACAGTAGATCCCCTGGAAAAAGGCAAACTAGGCCTGTGTATCCAGCTCAGTGCCAGTACTTGCACTGCTGCGGTCGTTTACGGTGTTGGCGGCGGCGGTAGCAGACGCAACATTTTTACTATTCTGTATTTTTGCTTTGTAATCAAACTTCAAATCTTGTCTTCCCCATGCTTTATCAAGATTACTTTCAAACTTCCTTACTGATTCGGAATCGACTACATACTGGGGCAGTGCGTTCCACTCGTTTACCACTCTATCACAAAATGAGTTCTTTGCCTTTTCAAGCCTATTTCTTTCCTTGTAAATTTTCTTAGTGTCCTCTCGTTCTTGTTCCCTCCCGCATCAAGAAGATACCTTCACACATATCCTCATCATACTTTCCTGACACTATCTTGAAAGTCTCTATCATAGCCCCTCTCTTTCTCCTATATGCCAGTGTCCTCAACCTCTGCTCATAGTCTGCGTTCTTCAACGTTGGTACCAGCTTGCTAGCTCTCCTCTGCACTTTCTCCACTGCTTCTATATCCTTTACCATATATGGAGCCCACACCTGGTTCGCATATTCCAGGTGCGGCCTAACCAGCGCTGTATAGAGATAACTGAAGATTTCTTCATCCATTGACACGAATGTCCTCCTTATCAGCCCTACAATTCTATTGGCTTTATTTATCTATTCCACTAAATGTTCTGAGAAATTTAACTTATTGTCTATCACTACTCCTCTATCCTTTTCTGCATTCACTTCCTCCATCGCTTCATACATACTGTATCCCACCTTGTCTGTCTTGCTTGTCCCAATCCGCATGTACTTGCATTTTTTTGGATGAAAAGGCATTAACCAATGTTCAGACCATCCCTTCATTCCCTCCACATCTCCTTGAAGCAAATCCACATCTTCCTTACTCCTCACTCTTCTATACAGCTTATTGTCATCCGCATAAAGGTATATCTCACTTCCATTAGTTATAACTTCAGGCAAGTCGTTGATAAACATAACGAACAGTAGTGGTCCAACACAGATCCCTGAGGTACCCCACTTGTAACTTCCCTCCACCCCAAGCCTATTCCATTCACCAGTACCCTCTGTCTCCGATCTCATGCGTCTACCTGACGTCTTTTCAGTACTTAAGTCTACAGTCCGTGATGCGTGGTGTGTGGAGTGGAAGAGTCTCCCTACCACTATACATCTCCGTTCTTTCAAACACGACTTATTTCCCTGGACGACTCCTCCCTCCACTGCTCGTATTGACCAGGTTATGCTTACTGTACCAGGTTTTTGTCTTGGCCATACTAGGCTAAAACATGGTTACCTAATGTCTCTACCTAGAACTCCACCTCCCTATTGCCAGCAATATCAAACAGTTCTTACAATTCCCCATATATTGTGCACCTGCCGTAACTTTATATATGAACGTTTGCGTTATCTCCAGAACCGTTCACTTCCCGAATTGCTTTGTGACTCCCCTAACTTTACCTTTGCACCGCTCCGATCCTATCTACAAGCCATACGTGTGTTCCATGAATTATAACAGACCTACCCTTGCATCTCCGCTTCCCATCCTTGGACTCCTAACCTTATAAGTGGCCATGGGCTCAGAAGGCTAGAATAAAATCTTCATCATCATCATCACTATAAAGCATAGCAGGATATTATGAATATATTAAAAGACTGTTCCTTATTTTTCATTGCATATATTTTTTATTGACCAAACAAAATCGGAAATGGAAAATCTGTTTCTGTTCAGGAGTTAAGAGGTGCGGTTGTTTGCGCTTCTCTCTCTCTCGAGTCGTTTCAAAGCTTACTGCTCTCCCCTTGCTACATGATGTGAAGCAAATTCCATAATATGTACTGTACAAGTACTGTATTGTAAATTTGTAATATTGAACCATCTCACTTGATACTATGTATGAAACTGTATACAGTATTACTTTTAGACTTAAAACTTGATCACGGTCGATCCATCTCGGGTGCATCACTATTGATCGATCGCGTAGATCCATCCTCAGCGCGTAACGTCAGCACCTCTCAACCACTAGCAATGTGAGATCACTTATGTTTGTGTCGTTTTTTTATACATTAAATGTACAGTACTTCGTGTGCTAGTTTAGGGTATAAAAACATCTTTGTACTGTAATATGTTTTATTTCTTTTGGTTTTTAGGTGATGAAAGGTAGAAATAGTACAACTTTCGATCGGCGCCAGAACCTATATCTACTTTTCCCATACATCTTTAACTTCTATGTACTGTACGCGCAAATAAAGCTACGCGCCGACAGCGCAGTTCACATCCCGAGCGTAGTTTGAGGGTTCACTGTACAGATATTACTTGTGTTTTTTATTTAACAAATCTATCCGGTACCGTACTAGTATATACAGTAGGCTACAGTACTTTTTGGTAACCTATTTTGTTTTTTGTGATATTAACTGTCTTGATAGCGTAATGCATAAATGCGCAGAATTTTGGTGTGAGTATCCTAGGTTCGAGTCCTTGGAGTGCCATATGTATTTGTTGATTTAATTAATTGAGTTGAGAAGTAAAGTTGGTTGTTGGAAAATATTAATTATATAGCCAATTTCCATATCTATATAAAAAAGAAAAAAGTTGAGAATAATAATAATAAAAATGCGCATCTTAATATAACTATTTACTATGCACAGGAGGAAACAATCTGGATGCAGCCATTGCCCTGCTATACGAGCTGTGTGTGGGTAGCAGCAGCATGGAGGGTGTGTCTGTCTTACTGTCCTGGCTCACCCACGTGGTGTCAGGTCCCCCACCCTCCCCTGCTGCCCCGTCCCAGGATGACCCCTTCCAATCCCCTGGCCTGGCATCCCCACAGTCCACTTTCCACTCATCCTTCCACTCGACCCTGGCCACCCCGACCCACACCCTGCGTCCCCCACAACAACAGGTTGGGTCCGGAGGTGGAGGGGTGAGTGCCGAGGTGTTACACTGTATTGCCGCCGTGCTGTGGAATACACCCCACAACATCACAGCACTTATTACCGATCACTTGTTCAGGTCAGTATATTTGTTTTATTTTTACTCTACTAGTTGGTAGACCATTTTGATTTAGTGAACAAATCGTCTCTTTGAACAAGAAAAGTATTTATATTATTAGAATGTATATAACACCAAACTATAAAATTTCTCATTCTCTCTTCCTACCTAGACGGGTGTATGAATGGTCAGAACGTAGCGAAGGCGAGGTTAAAGCGGGACTGGACCACATTATGTGTTCCATGTGCCACGTTCGACCACCACTCTTCACCCAGCTCCTGCTCAACATGGCGGTCCTCACATCCATCGATAATAACCAATCCATCACAGACGACAGGTACGGCAGGAGAGCTCCAGTTTCAGTCTGACCTACAGTATAATGAATTCAGTAATCTAAAAAGGTCAAGAAGTACTGAATTTGAAAGAATTTTATCATCTTAATACTGTACCGGTACTGTATATATTTAGACTTTGGTAATTTGTTCTACTAAAACTTATCCCTTGAATTTTCATAATATTTCTTGTATTAAACCATAGTCCTCAAGAAAGGAAAATTATTTTTAATTAAAGGAAGCTCCATTTACCTTACACCCAACAGGAAAGACAGAGAAGCAGAGATTCGAGCAGCACGCACGGACGACATGAAGGAAGGAGTGGAGGGGTCGGGTGGAGCTGTGGAGGACAGACTGATCCTACAGGACCCCAGTGTGATCTCTCTCACCCCAGCCCACCTCCAGACCCTAGCCACTGTTGCCCAGTCTCCCCAGGCCATACACCTCATGCTAGACTCTGGCTTCCCCCTACTACTGGTTCATGCTATTTTAGGTATGTGCACAACATATTTTTTGGGCTATCTAGGCGGGTGGCTTCCATCATCTACTCACTACTATATAGTGCATCTCTGCATAAAGTGATAAACACAGTTACCAATATTTTCCCTGGTACTTTATAGTAAATGACAAGGCTGTGTGGTAATCATATACAGTCGGCCCCACAAGGACACAGACTCGAAGGCAGCGTTTTCAAAAAGGCGTGGGAGGTACTAGAGTGGCACGAAATACGTAAACAAAGCGGTTTTCAAAAAGGGCGCGGTCTATGGCCCGTCTGAAAAGCGATGCGCAGCTATTCTCGGCCATCTTGACGTGACGTCAAATCGCTTCTGCCTTCCCGCCGAGTCTCAGTTATCGTCCTTCGTGGCGTTGGGCGTATTCTGAGATTATGGATCCCCCCACCCCACCATCCCCACTGCCACTGGGCCCCCCCGTCGACCATAACACACCAGCCCGTGTGACACTGGTCCCGCCGAAGAAGATATTATGAGAAGAAGCAGGTGTTGGATATGCTCGAGAGGGGAGACAAACAAGCAAATGTTGCCCGTCACTTCACACAACAACAACGACACCATACACCATAATAAGCGAGTACCCATTCCATTTACTGTTAATATATCATATAAGTAACTGTATTTAACCATAATCTGTACTTTTTGTATGTATTTTAGGCGTTAGGCTAGGCCTATTAGGGAAAAATAGGTACGGGCGGTCAGGTTGGCAGACTACGGTCCTATTTTCCCCATTTATTCTCAAGCCCCAAGGAAGCCCATTTCCAAGGCCACTGTGTTTGCCCAGTCTACATTGACCGCACCCTTGCGGGGCTCTCTGTACAATACTGTAGATGTAATGACATACTACCTACCTGTGGCCCATCATAGTCACTGTTGTTGTTGTTGTTCCCCAAGCTGCCTGGCCGAACAGCCCCAAGGCCCCGAGCAAGGCCAAGGCCATAACCGAGCGCCCCCACAGAACCCTCCCTGCCGACCACAATAAAGCCTGGGTGACCGAAGCCACTCCATGGCGGGGAGCTGAGGAGGGTGCGGAAACGCCCAGGAAACCAAAGCCCCACCCAGGGCCCTGTGCCCCTCGGCAATTATGAAGAGAAAGTTGAGGGGCAAAGGAAAAATGTGACGCTTTGGCTTCCAATCTTGGTAGATTGGGAGGTCAATCCACGGAAGAGACGCCGTCACTTGAGATCTAGAAAATATGTAAGTAAAAGGAACAGTTAGAGTAAGCTAGGGGTATGGCAGAGATCGCTCAGTTCTCACTCTGATAGACCAGCCCATCACCACATGACTAGAACCCAATCCTCTCAGCAGCAGCTAGGAAAGGCCCTAGAAAGCCGCCTTTGGCGGGGGGGATAGCTCCCCTATTTCAACCCCTTTCGGGGTTGGGCACCCGCCTTCATAGTCACTGTTAACCACACTGCCAACATGTTACCTAGAGGTGGTGAGGTGGTGCTAGAGACAGGGATCCCATGTAACTGCTGTGTTGCAGTTGGTGACTGATTCTGCTACTAAGATTGACACCTTTGAGTGACTAAGGCTCACACAAGTGTGTATGTATCTATCTATATCTATCTATTGCCTGACGCTGTGATCCCCGAAGGGGTGGCCACGAACGAACCGCCCCCATGAACCTCTGTCCCCAGTCAGTCGACGCCCCTCCTCCCAACCAGCACTGTCTTCATCCATATACTTCCTCACTCCATCCTTCCACCTCTCCTTCGGTGCACCTCTCCCTCTCTGTCCTTGCACCTCGCTCTCGTACACCCTCTTTTAGTCATTCTCTCGCTTTTTATACGTTCCATATGGCCAAACCATCTCAAGTTGTTCCTTTTCACACATTCCAGCACATCTACCTCCACACCACACCTCCTTACTTCCTCATTCATCTGTCTATCCCTCCATGTAAATCCGCATGCACTTCTCAATTAACTCATTTCCACCGCTCTCACTCTTGGTCTGAGTCTCTTCCCGAACGCCCATGCTTCGCTTCCGTAAGTTAGTGCCGGGATTACCACACTGTCATGCAAGGACTTCTTCACTTCCATACTGACCACCCTATTTCTTGTTACTGCTTCCAACGTTCCTACAACCCTTTTCCCCTGGTGCACCGTCTCCCGCACTTCTTCATCCATAGTCCCATCTTTACTCAACACACTGCCCAGATACTTAAATAAGCTGACAATCTCCATAGCCTGACTGTTCAACTTCACCTCACACTCTGTGGCTTCACTCCTTTCGAAGACCATAACCCTGCTCTTCCCCGCATTTACCTTCTGATTCCGTTTTTCGCACACTGTTCCAAATACATTTACAAGACCCTGGAACTCTCATTCATTATCGCTCATCAGAACTGTATCATCAGCAAACAGCAGTACAGGCAGCTTCCACTCATTTCCCTCCCTTATCAGCGATACACCAACATCCACAGCTCTTCCTTGTATTTCTTTCATGACTCCATCCATATATACAGTAAACAATCATGGGGACATCACACACCCCTGTTTCAACCCAACATTCAGATCAAAGAACTCGCTCTGCTCATTCTCCACACGTACTGCCGCCTTTGCACCCTCATACATGCTCTTCACTGCTTTCAGCAACTTGCCATCTACTCCGTATATTCTAAGTACTGTGCTTTCCACATACCTTCTCTATCCACTCTGTCATACACCTTCTCCAAATCCATAAAAGCAACATACACCTTATGTTTTTTCTCCAGATATTTCTCCATAACACAATTCAGGGTAAAAATCTGATCTACACATCCTCTTCCCTTCCTAAAACCGCCCTGCTCGTCACCTATCCATTTCTCCGTTCTCGCTGTCACTCTCTCAATCACTACCCTTCTGTACACCTTCCCTACTACGCTTAGAAGACATATTCCTCTTTCCCCTTTACCCTTATATAGGGGGACTATTATGCCTGTCTTCCAGTCATCAGGTGCACTCCCCTTCTCCCATGCTAGTTTGCAAATTTTCCATACCCATTCGATCACTATCTCACCACCAATCCTCAACCTTTCCCCACGCACTCCATCTGTCCCTGGTGCTGTATGTATCTAACCTTTTAATATTTTTTATATATGTATTGATTTATTTTTTTGTTTTTGTGTGCGACTTGTAAACTGATCACCAGCTAAGGTGTTGACGTCTGTTCATGAAGACAGAATCTGTCTATAGATAGATTCAAAGTTTGTATGACTGAAGCTTTCTACCCTAAGTCCATACTATTGTAGGTGAGGTTTAAGTCTGCATTGTACCCTTTACACCCCACATGGAATGCTAGTGTTTTAGTAGTCTGTGCTACATGGATTGCTTTTTGTTTTTTAATGTTTGGTGTTAACCCTTACACCGTGGACACCATTTTTGGTTGTCCAAGAACAAAAATAATTTAAATTCAAGTTACTACTGTGTGTACAATCTTCTTTCCTTTCATATCACAAATTAATGAGGAGCGAGTTGAAACATCAAATTTATTTCATCCTACCAATTGTAGTACAGTAAACCCCCGCTAACTCGGACTCTTTTTAGTCGGAAACCCGCACTTCTCGGAATGGCATCGGCCTCTCGGAAATGTCCCTGTATATCTCGGAAATGGATGAGTTGGACGGGATTTGTGTCCGGTATACAATGTTCTCTCACTCGGCTTTAAGTTATTTTAGGATGAATTGAAGCTTGTGCCTTTTAATTATTGTGTTAATATTAATTACTATGTACTGTACTGTCCCTGAAAACATAATAAGGTTCGTATTTGTCATTAACCCATCAGACCCGGTTGGGCTCTGAGGCACCCATAACAAACACCCCCCGCGGAACCCGGTTGGGCTCTGAGGCTCCGGGTGCTTGCGTATATGCTTTCGAATGGCGCGCTTAAATTTTTGTTGTTGTGGGGTGGTAGACAGCGCCACCAGACGTGAACTACGCCACCGCATCAGTCTCTACCCCGACGCCATCATGGATAGTACTGTACGCCAATAAGTGATTCCGCTGTGTCCGATACCGTGCTCCCTACGACGCCCGCCCAAGCTCGTCGCGTCTTACGCAGACGACACCGCCTAAATGTGTTATCTCCAGGAGGTATTGAGGAGACATTGAGACTTTATGAGCGTTCTGAAAGACAACATAATGTTGATGATGAAGACAGTGATAAATCGTCTAATTATATGTCTAGTGATTATGGCGATGACAGTGACAATGGTACGCAATTTAGGGGATTTGCGAGTGAACATGAGTGATGAGAGTGATGTAACAGCTTATGCGGAAGCTGTTTTTGCTGAAGAAAGTGAGTGTTCAAGGTCAATCTCCAAGTTTCGCTTGAGTGACACGACTCCAAGCCCTTCGCCAGCTAAATCGCCTTTCAAGCTACGCTTTTATAAGAAGCAGGTACTTGAAAAGGCGGCCGCGGCAGCCAGGGAAGAAGCCAAAAGACTTGGTGAGGATGAGGCTGTGAGTGAGGGTGAGCGTGGTGACTCATCTCGCCCGCCATTGTCTCCCTTATCTACCCAAGCCACCCAAGATGACCCGGGCGCCCCCCATTCTTGCCTACCACCCCCACCACTGCCAAGGGTTGAGGACCCCCCACTTTCGGCCTATTTGCCTCCTAGGTCCCCCGACAGGAGACATACTGCTGCCGAAAAGGGGAAAGGCAGGAAATATGTCAAAAAAGGACAGCAAACTAGGCGGGCTTTGTTCGAGGCTCCCGCGGCGTCCACCCCTGCCGGCCCCAGCCATACGCCCCCGCAACTTTCCCCACGGTCCTCCCCACCTCTCCAGCCATCAACATGTCTTCCTGACGAAGTTTTTGAGCTCGCATCACCAATACCTGGGCCTAGTGACAGTGGAACATTGCTTCCTGCCACTCGTCGCAGGCAAAGGAGCCCAGAACCTCGGGGGGACATAGCCTCACCTGCCACTCCTTCCCCACCTCGCCCCCCCCGCACGCCGCCCACGCATCATTCGTTCCCCGCCAGATAATGTGGGGGACACTGACGATGAAGGGGCACCTCACAGATGACTCTGGCCATGACTATATAGGTCCACCGTCAGGGCAAGATGAACACTCTGACGACGACGACGACTACATGGACATGGACGACCCTCAACCCATCCGCTCTGCCCGGGGGCGTCGTGCTGTGGCCCGCCCTGGCCACCGTAGGGCGCGCGCTTCCCGAGTTGGCCGTGGGCGTGCTGGGCCACCACCTGGAGCTCCTCGTGTGCGTCGCCAAGACCCATTCTACGTTTTCCAGTGGGAAGACCTGGCTGACGGGGAAGATTACAACCCTGATGTGCCAGCTTTTGATGAGGTACAGGAGGGTTCAGGAATTACCCCCAATTTTCCCGCAGGCCCCAATGCTCCACCACATGAAGAGGCCTTTTTTGATGAGGAGGTTACCGTATTTGTCATCAAGGAGTCCTCCGCCAGAATGTCACCATTGTCGCACAGTTCTTACTATCCCTCACATTTTATGCGTTTGTCCCATGTACGGCCCTGAAAGACGTCGCTTCTTGCGACACACCTCTTTAACCCTCCAGCCCCGGCTATGTATTATATATATATTCCTCGAAACCCGGGTGTTTTGGCCGAAAAACATCTAGGCTAGGCTACCGTATATTTGTTAATCAGACTGCTTCCCGCATTCCCGCGCATCCCCAAGCGTAGCTGTGTTATTTACCTGTAGAATGGCATTAAGTAGAGCTCTCTAAGTCAACTGGTTGAGTTGTGATGATGATTTCATTGGAGATAACTTATGGCCAAAACAGCCACTTTACACTACTTTTCGATACTTAACAACAACATACAGGCACACACGAACAAGCGACGCTCTCCTTCTTGTGGCCGGAGATGCGGGGCATCGGTCCAGCCGGCTGTTGTTTACATGCGTCGGACCGACGCCTTGCACACGAAGCTCACAGGCTTTCAACCACTGGGCGTTCAAGAGCCCTTCCGGGTACCTGTTATATGCTTTTTTATGGGCGTTCAAGAGCCCTTCCGTGGTGAGAGGGTTAAAAGACATCCTTTCTGACTCAGATTCATTCTCGTTCATAGCCATCCGCCATTTCTTAGCAGCTCTTAATCTCTACGATGAAATCTGACCAGTGACCTATATGATTTGACTTACTATCCCCCCGCCGACCACTAGCCTTATGAGGGCCTCGGCCCAGAGGGCTAGTTTAAATTAAACACGTCTTCAACAACAACAATCAAGGAGACCAACAAGCAGCACCAATTCCAGGTCCACATGTTTGACAAGGTGACCAAGGGCCACATGAGGCAGTGGACCAAAGTGACTCATCACGAGTTCATGGTCTTCCTGGCACTCACCATGCTAATGCCTCGTGTCAAGAAGCATAGGTTGCCTGACTATTGGATCACCAATAATCTCATATCCACCCCTGCCTTCGGGAAATATATGTCTCGCGACCGGTACCTTGACATCCTCGCAGCGCTCCATCTTGTCACCAACACCGACGTCCACTGCCCAGACAAGCTGTGGAAGATTAGGATGTTGTACGAGATGATGCGACACCGCTTCTCCTCCTACTTCAAGCCCTTCCGCAAGGTCGTCATTGACGAGTTTCTTGTGCTGTTCCGGGGAAAGCTCAGCTTCCGGCAGTACATCCCCTCAAAGAGACATCGCTTTGGCATAAAATTCTTTGTGCTGTGCGACTGCCGAACTGGCTATGTCCTGGACTTCCTGGTCTACAGCGGGAAGGAAGGGGACGTGCTTGTGGAACCCCTCATTGGCTTTGGCGGAGCAGTGGTGCAAGCCATGATGGACCGCTACTTTCACAAGAATCACGTCCTCTACACGGACAATTACTACACGTCCCCCACTCTCTCAAAGTACCTCCATGAGCGCAAGACGGGGACTGTAGGCACAGTACGAGGGAGAAGGAAGGGCATGCCACCTTTCCCTCCAAAGACCAAGAAAGGCGATGTGTTCAGGAAGAAGTCGGGGCCCATGCTGGCTATCCACTGGCACGACCAGCGGAAGGTCAACCTCCTGAGCACCATCCACAATGGGGAAATGGTGGAGACTGGCAAGGTGGATCGCCGCACCCAGGCCAGGGTGACCAAGCCCGATGCTGTCCTGGACTACAACATCAACATGAGGCTGGTGGACAAGTCCGACATGCAGATAGGCTTCATTGACTGTCTGCGTACCTCATACAGATGGTACAAAAAGTTCTTTCTGAACATGGTGGACATGTCCATTCTGAATGCCTACAATATATACAAGCTTCGGAATGAGAACACACCCAGGAAGTTCAATAGCCTGCGGAGGTTCCAAAAGCAGGTGTTGAAGGAGCTCCTGGAGAAGTATGCTACGCCACAGATGGCAGTGGCACATGCTGGGCCCGCCGCTACTGACCGCTTGCACTGTGCATATTACATGAATATGCACAGGCTCATTTCCCTGCCTCTGACAGCAGCAGGAAGAAAGCAGCAGAAGCGGTGCCATGTCTGCTACAACACCAGGCTGAGGGCGAGGTCAGAGAAAAAGTCCACCATGGAGTGTGTGGAGCGCAAGCTGCCACTCTGTGCTGAAGGGTGCTTCTTTGATTACCACTCCAAGCAGGAGTTCTAATCATAGTGAAAGTACCAAAGACAGTGACAATATGTATATATATATAGGCAATAAGTGGAAGTAAAACTATTTATTCTAATACAAAAGTCAAATGTATTATGAGAAAATTGATACAAATACAATAACACCATAATAATATGTGAAAGTGACACATAAATGTATATAATATCTGACATTCATATGATTAGAACCTATAGAAATATATAAATCAGTGAAAAAAGACACAATAAATTGTATATAAAACTTTTACAAAGCATATAACTAAATGAAAGTGACACAAAACCTAATATTTGATGGCCAAAGTATAATAAACACCTGTGATAACGAATAATCAGTGCCTAATATAACAATAACCTACCTCAATTACTAATAAAACGTACGGTATCAAGTGAAAATGAGCATTATCAGTGACAGTGATACCCTAATACACATACTTTATATAATTGGCCTCAAAATAACTATAAAAATATCAAATAAACATCACATTGTCAATATCAAACACTACAATCGTCTATGGGAGGTAAACACTCTGGCGCAACAAGCGGCTAGGTGCGTGGTAGCCGGGGCGACACATCCGAACGCGGGAAGAATTTGCCGCCGAAAATCACTCTACTTCCCGCGCTCGCCATTATGCAACCACTGGGGCTAGAGACCTCTACTCAACGGCATCCTACAGAGGAAGGTTTGTGGAACATTTTTTTTTTTTTATTCATAACAATACTTGCCCTATTTATTGAGTTACAGGTGAGTGAACATAGCCCAATAATCACCAAAACACCCGGTACCACAGTACAGTCGCGAGCTAAGGGCGCCGGGTCTGGAGGGTTAATATGATGAATTTCACATGTAAAAAAAAAATCCATTTTCTCTGACGCGGACTTTCCTCTTCTAATTCGGAATATTCCCTCTCTTAAGTCGGACATAAGTCGGACTTCGGACATCTTGGAAAATCGGGCTTCTCGGAAGTGGTCTCCCCCCAATTAGTCCGAGTTAGCGAGGGTTTACTGTAATTCTTATATTTTGTAGGCAATGTCAGACACACAGGTAATTAATTTTAGAAACTCAACAATATGACTGATATGCCTGCTAAACTTTTTTTAAATAGGGGTGGCCAACTCTAGGCAGAGCCCGAACAGGGACATCTCAACACATCAGCAAAACAAAACACAAAATCACACATCTAGGTCACCCAGGAGAAATACCCAGAGACCCAGGCCCATTTGGGGTCCCCAGCAAATGATTCCCAGATCTCCCGGAGAGACGCCGATTTCCGCAGGCAGACCTGCAGCGAAGCTTCACCACCACAAGCCCGCCCACCATGCTTCCAGGCGCATCCTTCATTACCACCGGCTCCTTGGGCCATAACAATAATCACAACTTAAATATAAGCCAAATCAAACCATAACTAAATTGAATCGCCAATGTTAGCCTATGAGTGCTGTGTATGATTGATCATACAGGACCCAAGATAATTTTGAACATCTTGTGTAAAATTTTGATATCTCTTGTGTAGTAGTTTTGTATCAACATATCAATTATAATTTTTCTTTGAATCCACAGAATGGTGCAAGACAGAAGTACTACACCAGGTAGAGAGCTGCACCTCTCCTAGTGCTGGTGAGAGTGCCACAGACCTAGAGAAGGCCAGCGTGGCAGAGAAGTCTCGTAATGCGGAGGATGCCCTGTCCTCTGCCACCCCCCAGGCCCCCCCACAGATCACCGCAGCCATTGTCCCCACCCTCAGTACCCCCCTAGTGGCTCACACGCTACACACCCTGGCCGCATTGTGTGCCGAGGCCCCCATGAGAGACTGGCTCGGATCCTCGGAGGGTTCAGTCTTCTGGCTACCTCTTCTCACAGTCCTTGGTAAGTGTATGGTTAACTGAAGACATTACATGTAGGCAGGGTGTCAAACTAGGTCATTTTGATTTATGACTTAGATTGATATAAGGAATACAGGAAAATTAACATAAAGTTGTATTGTTTTGGTCTTTTTATCCAGTCCAAAGATATTGTATGAACTGTAAAGCATAATTTTAAATTACATATATAATAGAGACAAAAAAGCTATGGACTTGGCTTATGTTTGACACTCTGCTCGTAGGTGCTCTCTTCGTTTAGTACAGTGTATATTGTTTTTCAAAATCGGAAGCACCCTAATGGCTGTACATTTGTGGTGCTGACTCCCCCATAGAAGGATAAATATTGTACAATAGGCTAGGTAAAACACATACGCTACACTCCTTGGTCACCCTGTGTGCCGAGGCTCTCATGATAAACTGGCTTGGCTCCTCGGAGGGTTCAGTCTTCTGGCTACCTCTCCTCAGTATTCTCAGTAAGTAAAAGACAAGATGATGTTTGTAAGTGCCCTCTATTTATAGTCTATTAGTTTACTAAGGAATGGAAGAACTAGCGCTTTTGAAAAAACAAAAGACCAGATTATTGTTATTATTAAATCCAATAAGCATACATGGTCCAGTGGATATGCGTTTGTGGAAGTTAATCCCTTTTAGAAAAACAAGTATACAGTAATCACTCCCATACCGAACTATATGGGCCATGGCCAGTTCGGTCACATGAAGTATCCGGATACACAGAGTTAATTATTTATTTGTCATTATTATTAGGTTATTAGTCCTTTAACTATTTATTTGTCTCTATTATTATATTGGCAACATACCTTCATACCAGGGTTCATAAATATATCCAAATAAGTTCTGTTAGACTATGAAATAGCTATTATTGGACAAGAAAAATATTCTGTTCATCCCTCTACTATAACATCAACAACAACGTGTCGCCGTCGGCAGTGTGCAGTACTGCCAATACGTATAGCGACTTCCGCTAGATCTAGAGACCTTTACTTCGATCTAGCAGCAATGATTTACACTAGCAGTTTGTATTTAAACTTTTGTTTTGAAATTTCAGAACAATTTTGAAGTGATATTATATGGATTTTGTCAATTCATATTTCTAGTGGTATTTATCATGTCTTACATTTAACAGTACAGTAGTCCCTCGTTATCGACGGCTTTTTTATAGAAGGATTTGATTATAGACTGATTGCTTTATCATAGACGGATTCGACTATCGACTGACTTTAGACTGATTCGTGTATCGACTGATATATCGACGGATTAATTGTTTATTTATATTACTCTAATATACCAACCAAAAGTGGATTAAATGATGAACAATAAGACATACAATAATAAGAAAATACACCGAAAACGAGAGCAAAAATAATTAGCCTAAAGACTAGGTTTTGAGTGAATCCGGATTCACCGACGATCGGAGCGTCACTTTCGACCTCCATTTTTAATGTTATATCGACGGATTAATTGTTTATTTATATTACTCTAATATACCAACCAAAAGTGGATTAAATGATGAACAATAAGACATACAATAATAAGAAAATACACCGAAAACGAGAGCAAAAATAATTAGCCTAAAGACTTTAGGATTTGAGTGAATCCGGATTCACCGACGATCGGAGCGTCACTTTCGACCTCCATTTTTAATGTTGTCAAAACCAGGCAGAAGCTCTAAGTCCACCCGCCTTTTACTTGCTTATTTGTGCCTGAACCTTGTATCTCTTTCGTTTATTATGGCCTCTAATGTATTCAGTGATAGATATTTGCAATATACTCTAATATGTAAGGTTATGTGTAAAGGAAACACTTAAAGTACATAGGATAGAGACCACGGATACTGTACGTGTATGTACGGTACCGTAATGTACGGTAATGCCAATACATATAGCGGCTTCCGCTAGATTAAAATGTAAAACTTGCAAACTAAACAAACCAAAATTGGGACAAGGACAATATAAAGTCAAATTAAATTATCAAAATCGCCATGTGGAAACAACGCTTACTAAAATTAAAATTATTAAATAAAAGAACACAATCCACCACATAGGGTGTAAATTACTACATGAGCAAGTTAATCTGATTCAGAGACCTTTACTTCGATCTAGCCACAGGCCGTAGCTCGATTGGTAGAACGTTCGCCTGCTAACCGTGAGGTTGACGGTTCGAGCCTCGGGCCGGCCAGTAAGTTATTGGCAGATGTCAGTGCTGTTGGTGAACGGCGCGGTCTAGCAATCTGTGGCAACTATTCACTAAGTCCCTGATTCATCAGGGCACCCACCCTAGCCTTGCTATTCAGCAGGGAGTGTATGGTGATAAAAACTGCATCATCATCATCATCATCATCTAGCAGCAATGATTTACACTAGCTGTTTGTATTTAAACTTTTGTTTTGAAATTTCAGAACAATTTTGAAGTGATATTATATGGGTTTTGCCAATTCATATTTCTAGGGGTATTTATCATGTCTTACATCTAACAATATATGCTAGCGGATTTAACTTCAATTGGTAACCCTCCCGCTCGAGTCGGCTGGAAGAAAATCGATAATGGTGGCACTTTAGTAAACCGGTGGTAAACAAAACCGCATGCGTATCGGTTTGGCCAAGATTACTCGGTTTATATAAGTTTATTATGAAATATAATTTTGTATTATGGTAAGTTGGCTACCTACTATTATGTTCATAATATATAGTAAGTAATGATAAGTAAATTATTGTTGTTGTTGTTCCCTAAGCTGCCTGGCCGAACAGCCCCGAGTCCCTGAGAAAGGCCATGGCCACGATCGGGCCTTCCCACAGAGCTCTCATTGAGTGTAGATTGTGTTGTTGGCATAAGTGGTTGTGTGAAATGCAGTCTTCTATAATGTGTTTAATGGTATGGGGTGCTGTGTTACATCCCGGGCAGGCGTCGACAACGGAGTCATTCAGTCTCTTCTGATAGCTCAGGAGAGCTGGATGGTGTCCGCATCTCAGCCTGGCCAGGTGGACTCTGTCCTCGCGAGGAAGGGAGGATTCGGAAGGATGGATTTCGGGAGGTCGTGCATGCAGCTGCGTGTTGTCTGTGAGTGAGTGGATGGATCGGTGAGAGATATGAGTATGGATGTGCTTCTGGAAGTTGGTTCGGGGTGGGCAGGGAGGGAGAGAGCACAATAATTGTGTGTGATACCGTGTGCTGGGTGTTGTTTTGATATTTCTTGGTGTCTGTGGGTGTGTTGCCATGTAGTTTAGTGGGTGGTCTTGGTTCGTGGAGGCTGCTGCCAGGAATTGAGTGCCTCTCATGTCCAGATGGTCTTTGACTTTGAGGATTTTGGTTTCTTGATGTAGGTGATATGTGGGTGCAGTAGCTGTGCAGCCTGTAATGATCTTCAGGGCTTTGTTTTGAATAGTCTGTAAGGTCTTATGTGTTTCAGCTAGGTTAGAAGCCCAGGCTGGGCTTGCGTATTCCATCACTGATCTTATGTATTTTTATATACTGTGGTGGTAGTTTCTTTGTTGTGTCCAAATTTTGTGTGAGCAAGTGACCTGAGGGCGTTAAGTCTGGGTGTCCGTTTCTTTTTAATGTTTGTGGTGTGCTGTTTGAATGTCATATGAGTATCATATGTTACTCCTAGGATTTTGGGTGTGTGTGTATGTGTTAGGGGTGTGTTGTTTATGGTGAGTTGAGGGATGTATTCGTGTTCTGTCCAACTTGTGAGCAGGGTTGCGGTGGATTTGGCTGGGGCTAGATTAAGTCTGTTTGTAGTGCACCAGCCATGTAGTGTGTTGAGATAGGGTTGAAGGAGATCTGTTACTCTTTTTGGGTCATGATGTGTGCAAGTGAGTGTTATGTCATCTGCATAGGAGGCTAAGTTTATTTGGGGCGTATTGGGTGTAGTTATATCGTGCATGTACAGATTGAAGAGTGCGGGCGATAGGACGGATCCTTGTGAGACTCCGTTTGGAAAGTTTCTGATTTTAGATGACTGACCGGCAAAAGATACGTGTGCACATCTGCCTGCTAGGAAGTTGGCCAGCCACCTTTTTTGTGTTGTGCATGTTTGTGTTGTAGATTTTGTTTGTTAGGTTGTGGCGGGGGATGGCATCGAAGGCTTTACTAATGTCGAGTGTGGCTAATAGTGATCTGTGTGGTGGTCTAGCTGAGTTGATACCGTCAAAAGCTCTTTGTGTAAGGTCTGTGAGAAGAGTGTTTGTGGAGTGCAGTGGCCTAAAGCCATGTTGTGTTGGAGCTAGGGGTAGGTCAGGTGTAATTAGTTGTAATACTAGGCGTTCCATGACTTTGGAGGGGGAGCAAAGGAGTGTGATGGGGCGGTGCGAGGAGGGTAGCGTGGGGTCTTTGTTGGGTTTGGGGAATGTGATGATGATACCATGCTTCCAAATATCTAGTATTGTGTTGTGTGAATAGCTGTAGTTTGATATGTTAGTGAGTGCTTGTATGCCTTGTGGTCCCAGGTGTCTGAGGTGTATGTTGCTTATGTTGTCTAGGCCACAGGCGGGTGAGTGCTTGAGATTGTTGATGATATGCTTTGTCTGGTGATTGGTGAAGGGTGTATAGTCAGGGTCTGTGGGGAATTGTCTCTTACGTCGGATGACACGTCGGTCGTCTTTGTGAGGTTTTAGGTGGCCGACATGTGAAAAGTGATTGATGAGAGTGTTTGCTTGTTGTTTACATGAAGGAGTAGAGTCTGTTGTTGTGATTGCAGCATGTGATTGTGTTGTGTTGCTGTTGGAAAGTGTGATGCTGTTTAGTGTTTTGTAGAGTTTTTTGGGGTTTGTTTTGTGATCAAGTGTTTGTAGGAAGTTATTGTACTGTATATCGGTAATTTTTTTTTTTTTTTTTTTTTTTTAAAGTCATGAACAACAACAACTGCGGGTGGATGGGACTCGTTAGCTTTGGTCGGCAACCCATCTAGGGGAGACAACCTTATACAAATCCGGGTGGATGGGACTCGTCAGCCTTGGTCGGCAACCTGTCTAGGGGAGTAAACCTTATTCAAATTCGTACTGCTCACCTAAGGTGAAGCAGGTTAGTGGATGGACTAGCTGCGCACCACTGTAGAAAAATAGTGCTAAAATATACATAGAAGGCCTCGGAGTCAGACGGACCCTAAGCTGAGTGGTCAATCCTGTAAGTCCTTCAATAAACTGGCACGGATTGTCCCTCTCACAAGGGTTAGGTCTGCTTAGGGGCGTTCTGTGTATGGCCACCCTCATAAAGAGGAGTAAGGCGTCTGGCAATAGATAGATAGATAGAACAACAACTTTACTTTAATTATTTATATATCCCATGGCCTGTTCGCTTATTGGCGAGGTTCGGATAATGACAGGTCGAATATGGGAAAGATTACTGTAATTAAAAACATACGGTACGGTACATAATCATAAAAACAATTCTGTATACAGCATATGTGCTCATTTGATGTGTGTACATCTCTTATTAAGTATTTACATCTACACAGGCAAGGTAAGCTACTTTTCCTATATTTATAAGTTGGCCTGTCCTATAACAATTTCTGTTAACAGCATAGCTACATAATTTATACATTACTGTACATACATTGGTAAAACATTTATCCGTTAAAAAAACCCTGACCTTTTGACCTTACAATGTTTGTGTTTCAGGCGACCCTCTTGTGCGAGGCAGTGAGCCCCTGATGCGAGGGTGTGGAGGGAGTGGTGCGGGGGTCAACGAGAGTGACTACAGTAGTGTGGAAGATGCCACCATAAACCTTATGAGACAATCTTGCCAAAACCACCCACACAACCAAAACCTCCTCGCCTCAACCCTATGCCACCTCATTCAGCGACAAAACATTCCACCACCAGGTAATTTTCACTTATTTATCCTAAGATAGCTACCTGTATTGCTTCTCCATTATTATCTGACACTATCTTTCTTTCTAGGACACACCAGCTGGCCTAAGTAGAAATATGTCCAGACTACTTTATCCAGATATACTTGTTTTGCCTTAGACAAAATTATTCTTCCACTACATGGAATTGTTGTATGTATGCGTATGTATTGGGTGGAGGGATCGATGTGGATAGTTAGATAGATATAGATTGGTAGATAGATAAAAAGATATATATAAATATACCGGTATATACTATACTGTATATACTGCCCGCCCTTCTCCAAAATTATGAATGGTCTTTCACTACCATTTTTTTCTCACTTGACTTTTACTTTGAAATAGAATTGTCATCCACTTAGCCCTTTACCAGTACAGTATCTTAATTAAATTTTCAGTTAACTTTAAAGTGTGAGAATCCATATGACTAACAGGATTTGTCTTCCAGGAGGCGTGAGTTACCTGCACTCCATGTCTGGCTTCACCCGCCGCCTGGTGCTGCAACTGCTGCTGGAGACAGAGCGTGTGGTGGTGCACATTAACAGTCCCCAGGGTGGCCTCTCCTCCCCTCCTGGATGCTGTCTCCCGCCACTCACTCACCACCCCAAGTTCGGCGCTGGGCATAAGACTAGATTACTGAGCCTTCCCACTACTACGACTATGAGCGATGTTGTTAAGATGGTCACCGGTAAGTTTATCTTTCATTCTGCATTGTCGTCTCTCTTCTCTCTTACTCATTTCCTCTCTTCTCTCTTACTCATTTCCTCTCTGTCCTCTTTCTCTTTTCTTCTCTCCTCTCCTTCTGCTGAACCATTTGTATTAGCTCGACATATACTGGTACCTAAAGTCTCTGAAATCTGTATTGGTTTGATATAAATTGAAATGTTGCTTCATGTTTTGCACGGATATGGAGGCCTTGATCACCTGATAGCCACTCTCCATGCTTCACGGTACTCTAATACTGTACTTGAATGATCCCTCCCACCCTCCCAGACTGGTCTCGAGGCATCCTGAGCAGCAGTGTGGGTGACATGGAACTGTCCAGTGGTGACCCCCGTGAGGCCAATGAAGTGGGCCACCTTGAGCTCATGGACAAGCTCTCAGTGGCTGCGGGTGTCACTGCCAAGGACAAGAGGAGCAAGAACAAGGCTAATGCTTCTATACACTCCAGGATGTCTAAGAGAGGTGAGTTGTGAAGATACTAGCAATCTAAATCCTAATTATGAGAAAAACAAATTGGAGTAAATGTAAAATATTAACATTTATTGTCCAGCCCTATGAAAATGTTGTCTGAAACTTGTGGTATGGTCAAGCTATTTTTTATATATATATATATATATATATATATACCGGTATATATATATATATATTTTTTTTTTTTTTTTTTCCCAGATATTTTTATATAAATTTAGTTATTTTTATTTCTGATAGTCCTTTAACTCCCATTATCTTTTGTTCTTCCCCAGGAGAATCTGACGGTGATCGTCAGTACCGTGGAGGGTGTGTGGTAGTAGGTGGTGTGCGGTGTTCCTCTGGTACCAGTACCACCTCTTACGTTGTGGTCCATGAGAGCCTGGGGTCCACTGCGGGGCTGCCCTCACACCTCACTGTGGCCCAGCTCATGGCTGCGTTACGTCAGGACGGCCACTCACCAGTCTCGCACATCACGCTAACACTCACAAACCGCAGAGATGGCAATAGAGGTAATGTACCTTGGTAACTGTAAAACAATACTTGGTGGAACTGGTGGGTGGGTGTTACAAATAACTAGGAATTATGAGGAGCAGTTGGGTGGGTGCTTTATTATATACAGGCACATAAAGAGCTCAGTAACTAAAAACTAATAATTGATTGGTGGGTATTATAATTTATAGAGGCACATCAAGAACCAGGAACTTTAAGCTACAGCTAGGTGGGTCATCGTCTTTCCCTCCCCTTTTCCAATCTGATGGCACAACTATCACCTCTTCCTCTGACAAAGCTGAACTCTTCACTCAAACTTCGCTAGAAACTTAACCTTGGATGGTTCCGGTGCTATTCCTCCCTCTCCGCCCCCCTTTCTCCTACTTTCTCCAACAACATATCAAAATTGCTATGTGGAAACAACGCTTACTAAAATAAAATTTTATGAAATGAAAGAACACAATCCACCACATAGGGTGTACATTACTACATGAGCAAGTTAATCTGGTTCCCAAGCAAACTAATCGCACTAATAAACTAATAAACTACAGTAATACATTTAGAACAAGAATGAGTGGAAGATTGGTTGAAAAATGTTTATACCACTGATTACTTATCGATATTTTCACCAACTGTTGAATCAATTAATGAAGCAAGTAAGCATTCTCAAACAGACGATTATTGTCAATACCATGGTAATTTTGAATTGTATGGAAAGTATGGCAGGGTCGAGGTAGATGATGTTATATGCAAAAATTTGAGAGTGCATGGACTTGATTTTGGTGTACTCTACCTCCACGCTCTCTCTCTCTCTCTCTCTCTCTCTCTCTCTCTCTCTCTCTCTCTCTC
The DNA here is from genome assembly GCA_032716605.1 of Paralithodes platypus. NCBI lineage: Eukaryota > Metazoa > Arthropoda > Malacostraca > Decapoda > Lithodidae > Paralithodes > Paralithodes platypus. The sequence continues at coordinate 59,350,275 of CM064514.1, forward strand.
TCTCTCTCTCTCTCTCTCTCTCTCTCTCTCTCTCTCTCTCCCCTCTCCTTCTCTCTCTCTCTCTCTCTCTCTCTCTCTCTCTCTCCCTCTCTCTCTCTCTCTTCCTCTCTCTCTCTCTCTCTCTCTCTCTCTCTCTCTCTCTCTCTCTCTCTCTCTCTCTCTCTCTTGCTTCTCTCCTCTCTCTCTCTCTCTCTCTCTCTCTCTCTCTCTCTCTCTCTCTCTCTCTCTCTCTCTCTCTCTCTCTCTCTCTCTCTCTCTCTCTCTCTCTCTCTCAACATTTCCTCTCTCTCTCTCTCTCTCAAAGTGGATGCAGTGTTAATATCAGTCAACTTGCTACAGTCAATACTTTAGTGATCCATTTAGCTGTCAATAATGATAATACATCTAATTGGTTGGCTTTATTCGTTGTCAAAATATTTGAATACGTAGACGACAATATTCCTGGCTTGACTGAAAAGTTGGGGTACACCAGCAGGTCTGCCACATATATTTATATCAAAAGGTAATATATTTATGGTCTGCCAAGGGGAATGGATGAGACGGCATTCTTCCCCTTAGAAGAGGGTTATTGTCGAGGCGATGGTGGGAGGCGAACGCATTTTTTGAGGCTCCGACATATTATCATGGGCACGATTAAGTATAACGGAATTTTGAATACATACTGAGCGAGCGAGGAGAGGAAGGACTAGTGAAGTGTTTTGAAGATAAATTGGTGTGGTGGAGGGGTAATATATATTGTGAAAAGAGTAGTGTAATCAACGGGTCAGCTGGAGTTGTAGTGATTGTAAACAAACATGGCGGACGGAACGGCGGGAATTTCGGAGACGGAATAAAGGTTAGGACGGTTTCGTGGGTTTAGGAGCACAGATAAGAAGGTAGAAGAGATTTTTAATGCTGTGAAGGATTTGGAAAAGTGGAAGAGTGATACGGAGAAGTGGAAGGGGGACGTTGGTGAGAAAATCAAGGTGTTGTGCGAACTATGTGGTGCGTCGGGTGGGGCAGGGAATAGGCTTAGTGAAGGAAGCGAATGTTGGCCTATTTCGGAAGTTAATAATAACCTAGAGATGATACTAAAAAGGGTAGAGGATTTGGGAGCAGAGAATATGGCATTAAAGGAGCCGCTGAAGGAATACGAAGGACGATTCAAGGAAGTGAAGGAGTCAACTGCATGGACGGTGGTAGGTGAACAGAAAGTTAAGGATTTGGAGGAAATTGTGAAAGAACAAAAGGAGGAAATGAACAAGACAAACAAAAATTGAGAGTGCAGTCGTAGGAGTCATGAAGAATAAGGAGAGTGTCGTGAGGGAGGCCATGGACAGGGGTAGAGGTGTAATCATGCATGGAGATATAGAGGCTCACATGAATGATAATGGAGTGAGAAAAGTGAGAGATATGGAGAAAGTGAAGGAGGTCATGAAAGCTGTTGATGTAGATGGATGGGATGGGCAGGTGGAGGAAGTCAGTAGGATAGGTAGATATAGAAGGGGGGAGATGAGACCTATAAGGGTACAGTTTAAAACCAGGGCAGTGGCAGAGACAGTGACAAATTTTAGTTCGAGACTAAACACAAATGAAGAACTGAAACATATAAGATTAACCCTCTCACCACGGAAGGGCTCTAGAACGCCCATAAAAAAGCATATAACAGGTACCCGGAAGGCCTCTTGAACGCCCAGTGGTTGAAAGCCTGTGAGCTTCGTGTGCGAGGCGTCGGTCCGACGCATGTAAACAACAGCCGGCTGGACCGACGCCCCGCATCTCCGGCCACAAGAAGGAGAGCGTCGCTTGTTCGTGTGTGCCTGTATGTTGTTGTTAAGTATCGAAAAGTGGTGTAAAGTGGCTGTTTTGTCCATAAAGTTATCTCCAATGAAATCATCATCACAGCTCAACCAGTTGACTTAGAGAGCTCTACTTAATGCCATTCTACAGGTAAATAACACAGCTACGCTTGGGGATGCGCGGGAATGCGGGAAGCAGTCTGATTAACGAATATACGGTAGCCTAGCCTAGACGTTTTTCGGCCAAAACACCCGGGTTTCGAGGAATATATATATAATACATAGCCGGGGCTGGAGGGTTAAAGAAGGATTTGAGCATAGAACAAAGAAACAAAATAAAGGAACTACAGGAAAAGGCTGATGAGGAAAATGGAAAGTTGGGTGAGGAGGATAAGAAGAAGTTTTTCTGGAGAGTGAGGGACGGGAAATTGAAGAAGTGGTTTATACGAATAGAAGGGAGAAGAAGATCTGGGAGGGAAGAGAATGTGATAGAAGTTGTGGCGAGCAGGGTGGAAGCATCTCGGGGAGAGACAGGAGAAGAAGAAGCTGCAGACACAGTACCGGTAGTGTGAGGGGGGGAGTAGGGCACGGACAGGAGGAGCGGGATGATGTAGCTGCTGAAGGAATGGTAGAAAGATTAAGGATTATGTTTAGCAATGTTGATGTGTTTACCCAGGACAAGAAAAGAGAACTGATATGTAGGTTGCAGGATGAAGAGGAAAAACCTGATGTCATAGCCTTACAGGAAGTAAGACCAAAAAATGCTAGAATTGAAAGGGAACTGGTGGAGTATAGTTTGGAGGGTTTTGAGTTGTATGAGAGCAATGCTATTAGAGCAGAGGTTGGAAGAGGACTGTTTATTTATGTAAGAAAAGAGCTCAAGGTAAATGAGGTGGATATGAGACAGCAGTATTGTGAGTATTTGTGTATTGAAGTAAAATGTGCAAGAGGGTCAATTCTAATTGCCTCTATATATAGAAGCCCAAATAATAGTAGGGAAGAGGATGATAACCTACTGAAAGCAATGGAGGAAATAGATAATAGAGAGAACAAATATAAGATTTTGATTGGAGATTTCAATTTGCCAAGGATCAACTGGGTAAATTGTACTACTCCAGCGGGACAGTGTAGCCTGGAAAACAAGTTTATAGAGAAAGTGAGAGATTGTTTTTTAACGCAACATATTACAGAGATGACAAGATATAGAGATGGGACGCAGGGGAGTGTACTTGATTTGATTTTTAGCAATGAGGAGGATATAGTAGAACATGTCAACTTTGTCGACCCTATAGGTCGTAGTGACCATGCCTGTATAAGTTTTAGTTGCAATATTAAAACAGAGAGGGATAATAGAAGCAATAAAAAAATATACATGTATGATAGAGCAGATTATGAGCTGCTGAGAAGGTGTTTGGACATTGACTGGGGGGAAAACGTGAAGACGCTGAAGGAATGTGGAGGAAGATTAGAGTCAAACTGGAGAATGCTATATATCCAAATGTGTACCAGTAAGGGATAAAACAAAATTGAGGAAAAGAACGAACCCAGAATTACCAATGAAAAGAAAGCTATGGACATGGATAAGAAGAAAGAAATTATTGTGGGATAGACTTAAAGTGTTTAAAAAGAACAGGGGGTCTAGTATAGAAGCTGAAGAAGTGGATTTGGAATGTAGACAAATAAACAATGAAATAAGGTGGGAGACAAGGAGGGGTGAAGGAGAGGGAGTGAGAGAGAGATTGCAAAAAACATGAAGGATAATCCCAAAATATTCTGGAAGTACATTCAGGAAAAGTTAACAAGAAGAGTAGGTATCCCAGAACTGATAGGAGAATTGGATGATAGGAATAGAGCAGAAACTGATAAGGAGAAAGCAGAGGTGCTGGGGAAATACTTTGGGGAGGTACTAACAGTGGAGTCGGATGATGCAGTGCCTACTATTCCCATCAAACAGGCACCGGCACTAGAACTAATAGAGTTTTCCCATGCTAGAATAAGAAGGGCTATAGAAAAAATTAACAGAAGTAAGTCCCCGGGACCGGACGGGATACATCCAAGAATCATAAAGGAAGGAGGTGAGATGTTAGTAGAGCCATTAAAAATGTTATTTGAGGTATCTTTTAATACAGGACAAATCCCAATGGACTGGAGAGAGGCGAACATAACAGCTATTTTTAAGAAGGGAAAGAGAAATGACCCAGGAAATTATAGACCAGTCAGTTTGACAAGTGTTATGTGTAAACTAATGAAAACGGTAATTAGAGAAGGAATAATGGAGCATATGAAATCAAACTAACTTTTCAGTGGGAGACAGTTCGGATTCTTGCCGGGGAGGTCGACAGTACTACAGCTAATTAAGGTGGTAGATGATTGGATGCAAATTCTGGAGGATGGTGATGTTATAGACGTGGTATATTGCGATTTTATGAAGGCCTTCGATAAGGTCCCACATAAAAGGTTAATAGAGAAAGTTAGAAGCTATAATATAGGGGAGAAATGTGTGAAATGCATAGAAGCCTTCCTGAAAGATCGGAAACAGAGGGTACTGGTGAATGGAATAGGCTCGGGGTGGAGGGAAATTACAAGTGGGGTACCTCAGGGATCTGTGTTGGGACCACTACTGTTCGTTATATTTATCAACGACTTACCTGAAGTTATAACTAATGGAAGTGAGATATACCTGTATGCGGATTACACTAAGCTGTATAGAAGAGTGAGGAGTAAGGAAGATGTGGGTTTACTTCAAGGAGATGTGGAGGGCATGAAGGGATGGTCTGAGCATTGGTTAATGCCTTTTCATCCAAAAAAATGCAAGTACATGCGGATTGGGACAATCAAGATAGACAAGGTAGGATACAGTATGTATGAAGCGATGGAGGAAGTTAATGCAGAAAAGGATATAGGAGTAGTGATAGACAATAAGTTAAATTTCTCAGAACATTTAGAGGAAAAGATAAACAAAGCCAATAGAATTGTAGGGCTGATAAGGAGGACATTTGTGTCACTTGACGAAGAAATCTTCAGGAATCTCTATACAGCGCTGGTTAGGCCGCACCTGGAATATGCGAACCAGGTGTGGGCTCCATATATGGTAATGGATATAGAAGCAGTGGAGAAAGTGCAGAGGAGAGCTAGCAAGTTAGTACCAACGTTGAAGAACGCGGGCTATGAGCAGAGGTTGAGGACACTGGCATATAGGAGAAAGAGAGGGGATATGATAAGAGACTTTTAAGATAGTGTTAGGAATGTATGATGAGTATGTGTGTGAAGGTATCTTCTTGATGCGGGAGGGAACAAGAACGAGAGGACACTCTAAGAAAATTTACAAAGAAAAAATAGGCTTGAAAAGGCAAAGAACTAATTTTGTGATAGAGTGGTAAATGAGTGGAACGCACTGCCCCAGTATGTAGTCGATTCCGAATCAATAAGGGAGTTTGAAAGTAATCTTGATAAAGCATTAGGAAGACAAGATTTGAAGTTTGATTATAAAGCAAAAATACAGAATAGTAAAAATGTTGCGTCTGCTACCGCCGCCGCCAACACCGTGAACGACCGCAGCAGTGCAAGTACTGGCACTGAGCTGGATACACAGGCCTAGTTTGCCTTTTTCCAGAGGATATACTGTAAGAAACTGTAAGAAACTGTAAGAAGACAGGTGGCGACTGAAGTGAAGGGCGAGTGTCACTCCGTGAGAAGATACCAGCGTTGTCAATGTAGCTACCTTCACGCTAGATATACAGTTGTTGTTGTTCCCCAAGCTGCCTGGCCGAACAGCCCCAAGGCCCCGAGTAAGGCCAAGGCCATAAACGAGCGCCCCCACAGAACCTTCCCTGCCGACCACAATAAAGCCTGGGTGACCGAAGCCACTCCATGGCAGGGAGCTGAGAGGGTGCGTAAACGCCCGGGAAACCAAAGCCCCACCCAGGGCCCTGTGCCCCTCAGCAATTATGAAGAGAAGTTGAGGGGCAAAGGAATAATGTGATGCTTTAGCTTCCAATCTTGGTAGATTGGGAGGTCAATCCACGGAAGAGACGCGGTCACTTGAGATCAAGAAAATATATAAGTAAAAGGAACAGTCAGAGTAAGCTATGGGTATGGCAGAGATCGCTCAGTTCTCACTCTGATAGACCAGCCCATCACCTGGCTAGATATACAGTAGAAGTATTTACTTGAACAAGGGAATGGAGGCATTGAAAAGAGGCTCCAGTCCTGAAGTTTCTTCCTGACTTGATAATCTAGAAGGGTTGATAGCATTGAAAACTTTTCTTAACAAATATTAATGATAAATACATTTTTACTTTGATCTAGCGGTAAAATATATACCTAGCGATAAGAAATCTCGTACTATTCTGAATCTTTGAGCTCTTTCTGGTCAACATTGTGGTATTATTCTAGCAATTTTAGGCATTCATTAACTATTTTGTAGCCTTCTAGCAATGTTTGTAAACTGATTAAGCAGTATGTTTTATTTGGTTTGGTAACCCTGCAAGACACCGCTACGTGATACAGGCTTGCCAGCCGTATGATAACGGTTGGGGAAGTGGGCGGGGCTTACAGATATTTCTCGACTGAACAGACCATCGACATTAAAATGTAAAACTTGCAAACTAAACAAACCAAAACTTGGACAAAGACAATATAAAGGCAAAATAACTTATCAAAATCGCTACCTGTATGTGGAAACAACGCTTACTAAAATAAAATTTATGAAATAAAAGAACACAATCCACCACATAGGGTGTACATTACTACATGAGCAAGTCAAACTGATCGCACATAACAATGCACCATCGTCATGTTCAAGGAATTAGTAAATTTGGGAAGGCCGGGACGTTCTGGTAAATTTTACTAAATTCTGTATGAATAAAGAAAGTACAATTTATATTAAATTTTATATTAAGCTAAATTTGCAATTTGACAAGACATCAACAATAGTACAAAAAACATACAGCACTCGCTAACGATAGTGCTATCGGGTAGGTACCTGTAAGCATAGCATGCCTCAAGTGACCCCTATCAATTACTACCCTATTACAGTAAACCCTCACTATTTCGGACTAATTGGGGGGACACCCAGTCCGAAATGTCAGATTTTCCGAGATGTCCGAACTCCGGCTTGTGTCCGATCTAAAAGAGGACAAAATCCGTCCTGAAAGAGGAAAAATCCGACGAATAAGGAATAGTGAAACGGGAACAAACTTCAGCCAGGGATTAAGTAGGGAAACGGGAGCAAACTTCATGACAACGGAATAAATGCGACCTCGGCATCAACCTAGAAAACGGAGGCTACCCTATTCGTACCATAGATTTCAATATATAGTATTAATATAATAGCACATACAGTACTGTATAGTAGTTTATATGGAACAATATGTATGGAACAACACTCACCCCTTCATTGAAAACTGGTCCATTCACTGTCCTCCACCTCACTCCCCGTCTCCATCTCACTGTCCTTCTCCATCTCACTGTCCTTCTCCATCTCACTGTCCTTCTCCACCTCACTGTCCTTCTCCACCTCACTGTCCTTCTCCACCTCACTGTCCTTCTCCACCTCACTCTCCTTCACCTCACTCTCCTTGACCACCTCACTCTCCTTGACCACCTCACTCTCCTTGACCACCTCACTCCCCTTCTCCATCTCAAGTGATATCGAGGTCACCTTACGCTTTGGAAGGCATGATAAACGGGAATATACACGGAGGAGATCTGTAACACAACACCAGCTAGATCGTACTGACGCGTCTCGTCCAAGCGGGTGACTCGGTTCAGAACGTAGCCTTTATACCGGCGCTCCGGGTCCCGGAATCAAACTGACGGATCCCCGTTTTGACGGACATTCACCCTTATGTTTCGGGGACTGGAGCGCGTCATCCGACACTTTCGAGACTGTCGGACACATCTCGGGAACATACGAGATATCAGACGACATACATTGGACGGTTAAGACGGACGTTTGCCCTTATTTTTCCGAAAACTGATAGAATCTTCCGACACTGTTAGATACTGTCGGAACGATGACGGAAATATCCGGCAAACGGAAGTACAGTACTGTACGTATCCTGGAGGCCGTTTCCGGTTCCGGTTCGGCAAGTACGGGTTTCTGACATTTAGAGGTCCGACGTAGCGAGGGTTTACTGTACTATATCGAAGGCCTTCGATAGAGTCTGGCACAAATCTCTAATTTCTAAACTACCCTCCTTCGGTTTCTATCCCTCCATATGTGCCTTTATCTTTAATTTCCTTTCTGGCCGCTCCATAGCTGCAGTTAATGACAGCCATCGTTCACTTCCTCATTCTATCAACTCCGGTGTTCCTCAGGGTTCTGTCCTATCTCCAATTCTCTTTCTAATATTGTTATATGATCTCCCACCTGTACCTCCAGTCCTATCCACTCATTTGCTGACGACTCTACCTTACACTATTCAACTAGTTTTCCAGAATGCCCTAGCCAGCAATCCCTCAAAAACAAATATGATAAAGCCTTCAATCACTTATCTTCTGATCTAACTACCATTTCCAATTCAGACAGAGAATACCTTGTTGTTGTTCCCCAGGCTGTCTGACCGAACAGCCCCAAGGTCCCGAGCAAGGCCAAGGCCATAATCTTGCTGCTTTCAATGCTTCCAAAGTCCAATTTCTCCATCTATCTACCCGTCAAGAACTCCCAGAGGACTATCCCTTATATTGTACAATACAAAAATCAACACTTAATTTTCTCAGTATTCTCGGTGTCTCTTTTTCTTCTGATCTCTCTTGGAAAGACCATATTACCACTCTTGCTAAAACGGCTTCCCAGAAGCTGGGTGTGCTAAACCGCCTCAAGGGGTTCTTTACCCCTGCACAGCTTCTTGCTCTGTACAGGGGCACAGTGCGTCTTTATATTGAGTATTGTTCGCATGTATACCAATATATATACCAATAGGTATCAGTCCTAATTGCCATGGACTGTTTGGAATTAATTATTGTTAAGTATTGTAAAAATATGTAAAAATATGTAAAATATTCCATGTCAATAAAAGTTTTGAATTTGAATTGAAAAATGTGTGAGGAGGATCTTCTCGCACAGCACTTCTAGACTAAGTAGAAGAGAAAGCCTTTCGTCTCGTTAACTTCCATCCACTCACCGATTCTCAGCAATCTCTCTCTCTTTGCCGCAATGTTGCATCTCTCTTACTATTCTATCGCTATTATAATAATCAGTGTTCCTCAGAGCTCTCTCAGTGTATACCACCTCCTCCACGTAGGGTACGTAGTACCCGTCTTGCAGCACAATCTCCCCTACTTAGTACCACTCTCCAACCCAAGAGTGAAATAATACTCCCAATCTTTCTTCTAACCTCTGCTTACTTTTTGTCTGTATTTATTGTTTGTCTTCTTTTTCTTTTTCTTTTTCTTTTTCTTTTTCTATTATTAATATTGATGATTTTTTAAATTGATTGTTCTTGTTAAAAGAGTATTCTTTGTTTAAATCTGTTGTTACTTCATATTTGCAATTATTTGTCTTTATATTATATGTATTCATTGTCGATAGTATCAATTGCTTGCTTTTGCGATTTCCTTAGTTTATTTGTGCGATAAATGTAGATTATTTGTAGGGTAGTTATTGATAGGGGTCACTTGAGGCATACTATTATTACAGGTACCTACCCGATAGCACTATCGTTAGTGAGTGCTGTACTGTATTTTATATATTATTTTGTAATAATATAGATATCTTATCAATATTTGTATTTTGTACTACAGTATTATTAATGTCTTGTCATGTTGCAAATTTGATTTTAAATGAATATTTTGACATTTAACATGTAGTTTCTTTATTCATGCAGAGTTTAGTAAAATTTGCCAGAACGTCCCGGACTTCCCAAATTTGACTGATTCCTTGAACGTGATGATAGTGCGTTGTTATGTGTGCGATTAGTTTGCTTGGGAAACAGATTAACTTGCTCATGTAGTAGTGTACACTATCTGGTGGATTGTGTTCTTTTATTTCATAGATTTCATTTTAGTAAGCATTGTTTCCACATAGCGATTTTGATGATTTAATTTGACTTCATATTGTCCTTGTCCCAATTTTGGTTTGTTTAGTTTGCAAGTTTTACATTTTAATTGAACAGCTGAGCTCTGGAACTCTCTCTCTGAACCCTCGTTTCCCTCATCCTACGACTTAAATTGCTTCAAACTTTGTGTGTCCAGACATTTTGGCTCGAATATTCCTTGATTTTGGCCCTGTCACTCTTTCAACTCTGGGGGAGGCACTTGTCACAGGCAGTTTGGCCTATTGTCTCCCTCATCCACATAAAAAAAAAAATATATATATATATATATATACTGGTATATACTGTATATATATATATATATACAATATACTATATATATATATATACAATATACTATATATATATTTATGTTTCCAAGCTCTCTGTGGGGTTCGAACCGTCGACCGTCAGACGATAGCCGACGCTTTAATCAACTACTGTACACCACGGCAGTCTGCCGTGGTGTAGTTGATTAAAGCGTCGGCTATCGTCTGACGGTCGACGGTTCGAACCCCACTGAGAGCTTGGAAACATTTAGTGGCTCACGTGCATTTGTGATATATATACTCTATATATATATATATATATATATACAATATATATATACATATATATATACATATATATATATTGTTACAGCCCTACAATGCTGAACCCAAGAGATTAAAATTCAAGCAAGGGCAACTAGCATGCTGTTGCATTCAGAAGGTCAAAAAGGGTTAATGTCTTAGGTAATCACAAATTAATGAAGAAGGATGATATTAAACACTTCTAATTTTCGTATTAATTATAATCACTATTAACTAGGGAAAACGAACAGGTTGATAAGCATGACAATTCAGTTAAACACGGCAAAGAATAATAATAGGCTAAGCGCCGAGTGAAGGCTTCGAGTAAATGCACTCGTTAGAAGGAATGAACACTACACAAAAAGAATATTTGAAGACAACAGTTAATCAACACTTAGCGCACCGAACGGTAAACTGAATCACACTCAATCACAGACCGATATATGATACCATATAGTATCACCAGATAACACGCTCGGACAACGTGTACACTCAAGAACACTAATCAGTGTTCGTTACACAATACCCAACACACAATAAAACTCAGAGCTCCTCACAACACTAGGGCTCGTTACACATACACAATAATGCACCAATGCTGTCTCATCTCCCTTCCAAAGGACAAAACAATACACCTACTTGTCTTAACACACAAACCAGGAGACAAAATGTCACGCATGTCCAGGGGTACACCCAGACCAGTGTGAAGCGGACCACTTCCTCCACACCTCTGCCTCTTCGGGCGCTCCAACAGGTACTAACTCTCAACTCTTCCCTCCCAATACACATCTCTTCCCAAGCTCTATTTTCGGCAAGAAACCTGGTGTCACACTAGTCTATACAGCAGAGTCACACAGAATATCAGATAGAGGCCTCCTATCGTGGGAAACTTAGATCTTCCCACGCCTACATGCTCCACGTGTGTAGGTGGGTGAAGGGGTCCCATGCCTACACACCACGTGCATAGACTCCCACGGGTGGTGCTTGCGAAACTGGACACCAGCCGCTATCGGTGTTGTTGTTGTTGTTCCCCAAGCTGCCTGGCCGAACAGCCCCAAGGCCCCGGGGAAGGCCAAGGCCATAACCGAGCGCCCCCACAGAACCCTCCCTGCCGACCACAATAAAGCCTGGGTAACCGAAGCCACTCCATGGCGGGGAGCTGAGGAGGGTGCGGAAGCGCCTGGGAAACCAAAGACCCACCCAGGGCCCTGTGCCCCTCAGCAATTATGAAGAGAAAGTTGAGGGGTAAAGGAAAAATGTGACGCTTTGGCTTCCAATCTTGGTAGATTGGGAGGTCAATCCACGGAAGAGACGCCGTCACTTGAGATCTAGAAAATATATAAGTAAAAGGAACAGTCAGAGTAAGCTATGGGTATGGCAGAGATCGCTCAGTTCTCACTCTGATAGACCAGCCCATCACCAAGTCGGTGTAGATTAAAGTGGTCGCCTCTGTCTCTCTCTGCCTCCTCTCCTCAGCTACTTCTGCCGCTATGCGGTTACAATATATATATATATATATATATATATATATATATATATATATATATATATATATATATATATATATATATATATGTGTTTCCAAGCTCTCAGTGGGGTTCGAACCGTCGACCGTCAGACGATAGCCGACGCTTTAATCAACTACACCACGGCAGTCTGTGTAGTTGATTAAAGCGTCGGCTATCGTCTGACGGTCGACGGTTCGAACCCCACTGAGAGCTTGGAAACATTTAGTGGCTCACGTGTATTTGTGATATATACTCAATATATACATATATATATATACCGGTATATATATATATATATATATATATATATATATATATATATAATATATATACTGTATATTTGCTTTAAGCTGGCTAAAAATTTCCTTTTCCTTTTCCTTAATTACTTGGCTGTTATGAGGATTTTAGGATGATATATGGTGGTAACTATGAAAAAGTTCTGTAAAAATAATGCAGTCATAACAGTTTCTTAGCTTTCCATTAACTCATAAACGGCAAAGCTATGGTAGTTCAAAGAGTCCCGCCATGTGGAAAAAAAAAAAAATCTATTCTAACGAAAATAGTCATATTTACCATATACAGGTATATCATTATTACTTGTCGTCCATATGTGCCTATTTTGCTTTTAATATGAACATATGAACATTGAAACGCAATAGAACAAGTGGTAACAGCAATTCTCCCTACCAGAAATTCTTGGAGTTGCCGCGCCTGACAGGTTTTTTTGTACAGTAAGCGACCTAGGCCCTTTAAATGGCGATATCCCGCAGTTATTCACCCTCTCTCCCATCAATAATTCTTAATTATAAGCTATATGTCGTACTTTCTATAGTTGACACACATTACAGTCATTGCATATTGATGCTCATTATATTTTAAAATCACCCATACTATTAAATAACTTATACAGTACAGTATTTATATACTATATAAGGAAGAGGGTATTTTCGTGCTTTTTTGTTATTATAGTTAATCATCCTTATAATTTTGCTTTTAGTCATTTCTTGCTACATATGGATATTCCCACAATTACCATACTATATAAGCACTTAGTGTAGCCATCTAATATACTGTATAGTAAAAACATGCAGAATCGTAAGAAATCGTGATAACTTTGCATAGCCTAGGTGTTGAGTATTGTTGATCTCGACAGACGTAGCTCTATCGCTACTTCGGAAGCGTCCACCAGAGGTCTCCGGTGAATTCCTGGTAGGGAGAATTGGCTGAAAAAAAACTTATAATTTAGCCCCGCGGTCGTAATTTGACCCGGACTGGCGAGAGAGACATACCCTCCCTCCCTCTCTCCTGTCATGCATGGCACTGAGAGAAAAGGGGTGGTCTGAGACTGGCTTAGAGAGTTGGAGAAAGACTCTCCCATCCTCCTCACTCTCTCCCTGCCATCCTCACGCGAAAATACTCGATAAATATCGGGAATAATATTGAAAATAGTGGATAATTGAGGAAGGGGGAAGGGGTGGGTTGGGGGTTGGGGGTTGGGACACATATGGAGGAGTGGTATCAAGTAATGGAGGGGAATTATCTTACCTAATCACAAATTGCTTTGTTTTGAGTGCCACTGGGGTGTTTTTAATGTTTTTTTTTCTGGATCTATTGAGGACAGTGCAGTGCACCACAAAAACCTCAATAGAGGACGGTTGCTGTTTTTGGGTAAGATTCAGGAAATCAGCTGATAAAGGATTGAATTTTCTGACAAGTTTAAAGCAAATTGACTATAGGTAACAATTGGGTGTGTGTTATATTTCAGAGCCCGAGGGTGGACGAGAAGCGGCACTACTGAGCATGGAGCCACTACCGTCAACCCTCCATGTGTTTACCAGTCAGGGGGGTCTCTCTCTACTGGCACAACACATGTCTCTACTGTACCCCGACATGGCACAACAGGTAGATTATTACTTCAAAACAACTGGATTAATATTGTATATTTCCTTTTTTGGTCTTTTGTTTTTTCCTAATTGCAGTATTAAACCTTTAAAAGGTGAGCTATGTGTAGTGAACACCACACTTTTGGGCGGCAATATTAGGCTCCATTCCTGCTTATAATCGTCATTTTACGATAAATATCGTTATTACTTATTCATATGCGCCTAATTTACCTCTACTATGAAGATAGTAACCTGTAACAACAATAAAGCAAGTGGGAATATAATTTTTCTGGTCAAAATCGCGAATAAACATGGAGCGGCCCATTCATGAAATGTGGAGCACAGTGAGGCAACCCCTCCCCTCGCGAGCTCTGGAGCATGACTGAGAGTCCCACCCACAGTCTACCTCTGCCAACACACTCGCTAGGCACATAACCATAGCCTGCAACCAGCTTGCTAATGTTAGCACGAAAATATACAAATGAATTAGGGAATAACAGGGAAAATAGGTGATAATTGAAGGAGGGGATGTGGAGGAGTGATTATGAGGTATGGAGGGGGGGAAAAAAAAAATTAAGTGCTACTGGGGCCTTTTAAAATGTTTTTTTTAGGCCTTCCCTCTTAAGAGCTTTCTCGCCGTTGCCCAGTAAAACCTCTTAACCCGGGAACTGCGGGGAGACTCTTAAGAGTTCCCCCGGCGGACTGCGGGGAGACTCTTAAGAGTGAGTGAAAAAAAATATCAACTTTTGACATAAAAAAAAAAAAAAAAAAAAAAAAAATTTTTATTTTGTTTTGGCCCCTGGGCCATGCAAAATCTCAGTCCTCTACCTCCCCTCCTTCCCCACTTTCCTCCTCTCCTTCAGTTATCACCTATTTTCCCTGTTATTCCCTTATTCTGAGGTATATTTTCGTGCTAACATTAGCGAGTTGCAAGCAGGGTGTTGTCATCACTGATGGCAAGAGAGAGAGAGAGAGAGTATCGATCGACTGTGTCTCAGTGGCCTTGGGGAAAATTGGCGGGAAAGCAGCTTGCCTCACCCATATTATTATACAACTCGCGGGCTATATCTCCGATTTTGACCATCCAAACGCTGTTTTCACTCGTTTTATTGTTGTTTCAGGTTAATACCTTTATAATCAACCCATAATAGGTGCATATGGATAAGTATTAATGCTATTAATGGCACAATGAATATTTTAGTGACGGAAACACCTCAAATACGTCAGCACAGGGGGACGTTTCCAATTATCCCCATGCGCACTTCAGAGGTTAAGAGTGTTCTCGCCATTCCCGGGTTAACAAGCTTCACTATAGTCTTTTCATTATAATTTGACTAGAAATCCTGCCCACTAACCTCTATAACTAAAAAAAGGACTAGAGTAATCAAGATAATATTTCTACCATTTGGGAAGACTCAGCCAGGGAGTAGGTATGGACATTTTCAGCCCATTTTCTCTAGCCCTTTTTGAGTTACATACGGTAGGTTAGGGGTCAAGATTTCTGGCCTAGTTACAGTACTGTACTTTGAATAGTTACAATTGACTATAGGCATTTAATATTTATATCGTTTATCTCATTGAGGCCTTTCTACATACTGTAATTTTATTATTTGTATTCCTATAATAGTATTGCTACTGTAATTAATGTATTGATCTTCCAACAGCAGCCAAGCAGTGGGTCATCCTCGCGGCCTGGAAATGGAGACAAAGGGGAAATTGTGGTTGAGAATGATTGGGTCAGTGTCGAGATGAATGACTATGAGGTCAGTATTCCATTTTGGCTTATACTAAACCAAACTATTCAATTATAACAGTTGTGTGTATATGGCACCTTCCTATTTTTCCTTATTCCTGGCCAAAGTGGCCTAATTAGGACCCCTACCTCCTTGTGGGATCATGAAACCGTACATCATTTATACTGTAGGGTTTTTTAATGTCAAAGAATCTAAGAATATGGTAATCTGCAAGATATCTTATTTGTATATATTTTTTTTCTACAATCTGCCAAGACATTCCATAGAAGCCTTTTCCGTATCCTCCATTTATCAACTTTATCTTTATCTTGTATTTATTATTCTGATAGTCAACTATTATCTACCGGTACCTTATTTTTTTAATCCTGGTTAGTCTATTGTCTTACGTATCATGAGGGTCTTAATCTCTGTCAACCAACTGTTACATTTACATTTTAATTAGATACTGTGTTCCATTCCCCAGTCAACCAATGCCTTCGAGTACCTGTTAATGGGTGGTGGCAGTGGAGGGTCGCCGGGCCCGGCCGGTGGTGGGGGCGGGGGTACAGTCAGCCTGCTCACCCTACCCTCCATCCCACCACATGCCCTGGGAGCCTTCACTCTCTTCCTGCGTCTGCCCGGGTATGCCGAGACACTACTCAAGGACACACACAAGGCCTGCTGTCTCCTGCGCCTGGCTCTGGGAGTTACAGATGATGGTGATGGAGGTGAGGTTTGGGGTTTGACTGTGTTTTGCAATTTTGAGTGTGTAGAGTATGGATGAGAAAGGAATGACACAAAAAGCAATGTACAGTATATACTCATATGTGGCAGAAAGGTACAATGGGTGGCTCCATAGGTACCGTTTGTCCAATTAGTTTGTTTGATCGCTAGATATGGGCTATTTGCAGACAATCCAATAATCTTACAAGAGCCCATAAATGTAATATAAAATCTTTACCGTTTCTATCTGTTGATCTCGGATGGCATTGTTAAGCAAATACAATCTTTTGAATTGGCTCAATAAGCATCTGTACCTCATTTCAAGCCACTTTTCATGTTACTCAAACACACATTCCGCAGCTGTGAAGAGCCTCATTGATAGGAAAAGACCACTAATGGATTGTGTAATTGATAGATTGCAATATTACATAGAAATGGCTTACTAAACATGACTAACATTCTTTTTGCCATCAGGTGACATCGTAGGGTCTGGTGTGGGCGGTTCACTAGCCACTATGCCATTCCAAGTGCTGGAGTCCCTACTGGAAGCCACCCCCCTCACCACGGACGACGGAGTGCTACTACGAAGGATGTGCCTGGAGTCTGGGGCCCTACACCTCATCCTGGCCTGTCTAGCGGCACTCTCGCACCAAGATACTCCAGAGGTCGTTACGTCGCTATACCATCAGGTGCTTAGTGTGTTGTATATTGACAGTTTATAAAGGCAGTCATTAAACACAGTCCGGAGTGGAAGCCATCTAGGCGTGATATATTTTCAAACAGAAGAGGGTCCATGTTATAAACAACTAGATAATTAACATGTCATTATGGTTTTATTATACAATTAGTCCTATCATTAAATAATATAAATGAATAAGGCAATAGGCTAGATCTATAGACCAAGTTATAGGGAGGTGTATGATTTAGAATGGAAGAGCAAGTTTTGGGCATTGAATGTAGAGTGGTTGAGTGGATAAAGAGAGGTATATATATACCATACTTTAACCCCTACAACAAGGAAGGGCTCTTGAACGCCCATAAAAAAGCATATAACAGGTACCCGGAAGGGCTCTTGAACACCCAGTGGTTGAAAGCCTGCGAGCTTCGTGTGCAAGGCGTCGGTCCGACGCATGTAAACAACAGCCGGCTGGACCGACGCCCCGCATCTCCGGCCACAAGAAGGAGAGCGTCGCTTGTTCGTGTGTGCCTGTATGTTGTTGTTAAGTATCGAAAAGTAGTGTAAAGTGACTGTTTTTGCCATAAAGTTATCTCCAATGAAATCATCATCACAACTCAACCAGTTGACTTAGAGAGCTCTACTTAACGCCATTCTACAGGTAAATAACACCGCTACGCTTGGGGATGCGCGGGAATGCGGGAAGCAGTCGGATTAACAAATATACGGTAGCCTAGCCTAGACGTTTTTCGGCCAAAACACCCGGGTTTCGGGGAATATTTATGTAATGCGTAGCCGGGGCTGGAGGGTTAAGGTTCTACGGTCATGTTTAGAGAATGGATGAGGACAGAATACCAAGATACATACAGTACATGAAAGATAATTGAGTGAAGCAACTAGTAGTGGAAGACCAACCATGATATAGAAGATGAAAGGGGAAATGTATAGGCTATTGAGGAAAAACTTCCATGTAGTGGAAGGGGCATTGTGGTACGCCTGGAGGCATTTCTGCCATGGCCATCCTCTAGCGGGAGTTTCCCGCCAATTAGTTATCTAATTTGTTTAGTAGTTTGTTTTCAATATACAGTGTACTAATTGAGATTCATATGTGATATTTATTTAGTCGCTTATTTTTACACAGAATGTACCAATTGGTTTAGTGGTAGCAACGACTCGCGCTACCTGCGTTGACGGTCGAGAGAGCTTCGGCGTACACCGCGGGGAGGGCGACCGTTGCCACTACTGGGCCAAGGGTACCGGCTTCGGCACTGGTTCCACCACACAGAGCTGGGACGTAGAACAGGCCTTAGTCCGCCAGAAGGTCGAGGAGGAACATGTAGTATGGCTGGTTCGACTCCTTGCTAAATATATAAATCCAGGTTCGTATCTTTGTTGGTTCAATTTTGCCACACAGATAACTTTAACTAGAGGTTTCACCAGGCAGCACAGTGATAATGCTCTGGAGTTTCAATTCTATTTGTATTAATGGAAAAATACATTCCATATTATTCAAGATTCATGTCCTTTTATCCTTTTAAATTGTGGCGGGTTTGTAGTTTTGATACTAGTTAATTGTTTTATTGTATTACCGGGCTTGCTTAGGGCTTATATTGATTACAATTTAGATATAAATTTTAAAATGGGATGTATTGTAGACAAAAGTTACCGTTTTTGTTCCTTCTTCATTGTCTAGGTGCTTTTGTAAGGAATGAGTTACCAGTACCATATTGTTCCCTAACATCCTGGAATTTTCTCATTTTAGTTTTCTTTATTGTTTTAATGCACTTTTATATTGCATTGTATATATTCCTCTATTTGAATTATCAAAACTGGGTAAAGTAAAGCATGTCTATACATACATACATAACATTTTTAGACTGAGTGCTCCACACATTTTTTTTTTTTTTTTTTTTTAAAAAGACAATGAACGGAGGAAGGAAAAACACAGATAAAACAAAAAGGTCCATGTGCCTAAAGGCATCCTCCATTCATAAAATGTTTGTAACAACTGGATTTAAACATTTGTAGATTGTAAGTTTGTGGAAAGCAATTCGAGGGAAGTGAATTCCAAAGAGTAGTAGCTCTGGGGATAAATGAATTCTGATAAGCAGAAGTTCTGCATTGTGGAGGAGAAAGTGTAAATTCATGGGGGCTCTCAGCTGCCCTAGTTCTACGGGGAAAGATGTGGAGAGGCGGCACAATTGAAGCAAGTTCCTCGGAACAATTGCTGTGAAAATATCTGTAGAATAATGCAAGGGATGCAACGTTTCTTCGTATGGATAATGTAGGAAGGTCCTGTGTGATTGCAGGGTTATTGATTAATCTAATAGCTTTATTTTGAATTTTGTCCAACTGCCTCAATGCAACCACTCCACTTTATCTGAGAACGCACATGACTTTTATATATCACGGCCAACTGCTCGTCAGTGAAGAATTCTCGAACTCTGTACAGGAGTCCCAGTTTTTTAGAGGCATTCTTAGCAATGCTTCTAACATAATGTGTCCAGCTCAAGTTAGTAGTTAATGTTACACCGAGAATGTCAATACTAGGGGAAGTGGGAATATTTACATCATTAAAAAATATATGGGAGTCAGTGAGATTCTGTCGGTTAGAAAATTGAATGTACTTGGTTTTCTGTGCATTAAAGGAAACTAGATTCTTTTGTCCCCATCCATTAATTCTAGAAAGGTCCTGGTTCAGAGAAATTGCAGTGTTATTTTTTTTTTTATAAGATCGGGTTGGGTGAAAGAATTGGTAAATGTGAAGGAACTGTGGAGTGTTGAGTCATCTGCGTAGGAATGTATTGGATTATGAGTGGTAGATATGAGATCATTGATGAGGAACAGAATTGGGGCCAAAACTGATCCCTGGGGAACACCAGCATTTATTGAGTGAAATTGAGAATAAAGGCCATCTACCATTACACGTATTTTTCTGTTATGAAGATAAGAAGAAATTAGTGGAACTAATGATGCAAGGCCGTAGTGTGACATCTTCGACAATAAGGATTGATGCCAGACTCTATCAAATGCCTTTGATATATCCAGTGCTATTGTATGTGTTTCACCATGTTGGTCTGTAGCAGTTTCAGTCTCTTGTCCTAATGGAGCGTTCCAGGCAACCCTGTTAACCCGGGAACTGCGGGAAGACTCTTAAGAGTTCCCCCGGCGGACTGCGGGAAGACTCTTAAGAGCCAGAGGAAAAATAAATAAACTTTAAACATAAAAAAAAAAAAAAAACAAAAAAAAAAATTGCCCCTGGGCCATGCAAAATATCACTCCTCTACCTCCCCTCCTTCCCCACTTTCCTCCCCTCCTTCAGTTATCACCTATTTTCCCTGTTATTCCCTTATTCTGAGGTATATTTTTGTGCTAACATTAGCGAGTTGCAAGCAGGGCATTGTCATCACTGGTAGCAAGCGAGTGCAAGAGAGAGAGAGAGAGAGTATCGATCGACTGTGTCTCAGTGGCCTTGGGGGAAATTGGCGGGAAAGCAGGTTGCCTCACCCATACATTGTATAACTCGCGGCCTGTATCTCCGATTTTGACCATCCAAACGCTGTTTTCACTCGTTTTATTGTTGTTTCAGGTTAATACCTTTATAATCAACCCATAATAGGCGCGTATGGATAAGTATTAATGCTATATATGGTAAAATGAATATTTTAGTGATGGAAACAGCTCAAATACGTCAGCACAGGCGGACGTTTCTAATTACCCCCATGCGCATTTCTTAGGTTAAGGGCTGCTTCACTTGTCAAGTTTTTGGATTTACGGGCAAAATCGTAAATTTAGGAGATCGGTACGTATAGTCTGATCCCAGGTCTTCCTCGGTCCACTCCTTGGTGCAGCTCCCTCCACAATCACAGACTTGCATCTTTTCACCCAATATTGTTCATCCATTCTCTCCACATGTCCATACCATCCCAGTCTACTTGTACGCAAACCGATAACCTCATCATCCACCAAACCGATAACCTCATCATCCTTAACGACATCCATCAACATACCCATATTCCTCACCAAGCCCTCTATAACCCATCATCTCCTGACATCACCTTTTGCGCCCCAGAACTCGCCCCCACAACATCCTGGAGGGTGGTCAGAACCTTAGGCTCTGACCACCTCCCGATCATTATCACCACCAAAACCAGACTCACCCCAGCTAGCCACAAACACACATACACCAATTATAAAAGAGCTAACTGGGAAGCATTCACAAATGAGACAGAACAACACTTCACAACTCTAAACAGTACACCCATCACTAACATCAACAATGCTGTACACATACTCAATAAAACGATCCAAAACGCTGACAAGAAACACATTCCAAGAGGTAACAGGAAAAGACACAACCCCAACTTCACACCAGAAATTCAAAACCTCATCAGACAACGCGACATACTGAAACACTCCCCAGCACCCCACACACAAGACATCACACAACAAATTCAAGCACTCAACACCCAAACTAACAACAAAATACAAGAACAACAAAAACTAAATTGGAATAATTTCCTACAAACACTTGATCACAAAACAAACCCCAAAAAACTCTACAAAACACTAAACAGCATCACACTTTCCAACAGCAACACAACACAATCACATGCTGCAATCACAACAACAGACTCTACTCCTTCATGTAAACAACAAGCAAACACTCATCAATCACTTTTCACATGTCAGCCACCTAAAACCTCACAAAGACGACCGACGTGTCATCCGACGTAAGAGACAATTCCCCACAGACCCTGACTATACACCCTTCACCAATCACCAGACAAAGCATATCATCAACAATCTCAAGCACTCACCCGCCTGTGGCCTAGACAACATAAGCAACATACACCTCAGACACCTGGGACCACAAGGCATACAAGCACTCACTAACATATCAAACTACAGCTATTCACACAACACAATACCAGACATTTGGAAGCATGGCATCATCATCACATATCCCAAACCCAACAAAGACCCCACGCTACCCTCCTCGCACCGCCCCATCACACTTCTTTGCTCCCCCTCCCAAGTCATGGAACGCCTAGTATTACAACTAATTACACCTGACCTACCCCTAGCTCCAACACAACATGGCTTTAGGCCACTGCACTCCACAAACACTCTTCTCACAGACCTTACACAAAGAGCTTTCGACGGCATCAACTCAGCTAGACCACCACACAGATCACTATTAGCCACACTCGACATTAGTAAAGCCTTCGATGCCATCCCCCGTCACAACCTAACAAACAAAATCTACAACACAAACATGCACAACAACACAAAAAGGTGGCTGGCCAACTTCCTAGCAGGCAGATGTGCACACATATCTTTTGCCGGTCAGTCATCTAAAATCAGAAACTTTCCAAACGGAGTCCCACAAGGATCCGTCCTATCGCCCGCACTCTTCAATCTGTACATGCACGATATAACTACACCCAATACGCCCCAAATAAACTTAGCCTCCTATGCAGATGACATAACACTCACATGCACACACCATGACCCAAAAAGAGCAACAGATCTCCTTCAACCCTATCTCAACACACTACATGGTTGGTGCACTACAAACAGACTTAATCTAGCCCCAGCCAAATCCACCGCAACCCTGCTCACAAGTTGGACAGGAGAACACGAATACATCCCTCAACTCACCATAAACAACACACCCCTAACACATACACACACACCCAAAATCCTAGGAGTAACATATGATACTCATATGACATTCAAACAGCACACCACAAACATTAAAAAGAAACTGACACCCAGACTTAACGCCCTCAGGTCACTTGCTCACACAAAATTTGGACACAACAAAGAAACTACCACCACAGTATATAAACAATACATAAGATCAGTGATGGAATACGCAAGCCCAGCCTGGGCTTCTAACCTAGCTGAAACACATCATAAGACCTTACAGACTATTCAAAACAAAGCCCTGAAGATCATTACAGGCTGCACAGCTACTTCACTCACAGATCACCTACATCAAGAAACCAAAATTCTCAAAGTCAAAGACCATCTGGACATGAGAGGCACTCAATTCCTGGCAGCAGCCTCCACGAACCAAGACCACCCTCTAAACTACATAGCAACACACCCACAGACACCAAGAAATATCAAAACAACACCCAGCACACGGTATCACACACAATTATTGTCCTCTCTCCCTCCCTGCCCACCCCGAACCAACTTCCAGAAGCACATCCATACTCATATCTCTCACCGATCCATCCACTCACTCACAGACAACACGCAGCTGCATGCACGACCTCCCGAAATCCATCCTTCCGAATCCTCCCTTCCTCGCGAGGACAGAGTCCACCTGGCCAGGCTGAGATGCGGACACCATCCAGCTCTCCTGAGCTATCAGAAGAGACTGGATGACTCCGTTGTCGACGCCTGCCCGGGATGTAACACAGCACCCCATACCATTAAACACATCATAGAAGACTGCATTTCACACAACCACTTACACCAACAACACAATCTCAAGTGACGGCGTCTCTTGCGTGGATTGACCTCCTAATCTACCAAGATTGGAAGCCAAAGCGTCACATCTTTCCTTTGCCCCTCAACTTTCTCTTCATAATTGCTGAGGGGCACAGGGCCCTGGGTGGGGCTTTGATTTCCCGGGCGTTTCCGCGCCCTCCTCAGCTCCCCGCCATGGAGTGGCTTCGGTCACCCAGGCTTTATTGTGGTCGGCGGGGAGGGTTCTGTGGGGGCGCTCGGTTGTGGCCTTGGCCTTGCTCGGGGCCTTGGGGCTGTTCGGCCAGGCAGCTTGGGGAAAAACAACAACAACAACAACAACACAATCTACACTCAATGAGAGCTCTGTGGGAAAGCCCGATCGTGGCCATGGCCTTTCTCAGGGACTCGGGGCTGTTCGGCCAGGCAGCTTAGGGAACAACAACAACAACTTGTACGCATCTCCTTGCTAATACTCTTTACACTCAACCCTCCGTTATCACGGGTTTGGTTATAGCGTTTCACCGTTTTCGCGCATACCTAAAAAACCCAACTATTCTGTTATCGCTGGTCCTAGAGCCGTTATCGCGGTCCCTCTTTGACGGGAAAACTCGAAAATCCTGCCTGTCTACGTCACCGCCAAGCATGGGGTGATTCAGGAGCCGATTGGCTTGACGTCAGAGCGAGGTGGGGCTCTCATTGGCTGTTTTTTTCTGTTCTTATATTTATTATTCATGTATCATACAGTGGAGCACCGAAAACGAGAGCAATAATAATGAAAGACTCGACATCAAACTAGTAAACACAAACAAACAAGTGAATCCAATGAATCCGAAATGATCGAAATCAGAGAGTCACTTGCGCATTTTACGGCCATCATCTTTGATGTCGTCAACATAAGCCAGACGCTTCTAAGTCCACCCGCCTTTTACTTGCTTATTTGTGCCTGAACCTCTTATCTCTCACGTTTATTATGACCTCTAGTGCATTCAGTGATAGGGATGGTGGGCCTGGTGGTAATGATGTAGGAATTGAAAGCCCGAGACCATCAAAACAGTCAAGTCAAGTGCCGTGCCTGACGAAAGCCACGGAAACGACATGGGTTAGGCAGCTTAGGCTAGGCCTAGGCTATAATAAATATGATTATGTTTTCAAATAAAGTCTATGTGGTAAGTACTATTCTCATATGTATTTTTAAATATTTTCAATATATATTTATTGGATGTAGCCTTATTTAAGGGGAGAAATGGGTACTTGGGTGACTGTTTGGACGAATCTGGGGGCGAAAAGTTGGGACCTGGGAACCAAATTATTTTTCCCTATAAGCTACTAAGTTCCATTATCGCGATTCTCGTTATAGCGGCACTAATTAGGCACCAATTAGGCGCGATAACAGAGGGTTGAGCACACTACGCACTCAAATTTCTCGATTTCTGACTTATCCTTCAGCAGGGGTCCTTTTATTCTACTACAGCGCTTACTCCCATGGTGCACACAACATCGACAGATGCTATTTCGAATCGAGTTAGCGCCCACACTATTTCCACACACTGCACATGGGTATGCACCGCTCTTTTCCACATTGCCTCGTCTCAATCTACAATGCATAACCTTGGTTTTGTTAATATTGACTCTTAAACCCTTACTCGCCATGCCCTCTCTCCATCTTCTGAATTTGGCCTTAGCATCTTGCACATTTTCAGCTATTAGGACTTAATCGTCTGCATAAAACAGTTCCCACGGGAGTCCGCCTCCAAAAACTCTAGACAGTGCCTCCAAGACCATAATAAAGAGGAGGGGCTAACACTGAACCCTGATGGACTCCAACACGGACTGTGAACTCCTCACTCAGTACACCTTTCACCCTCACCGCAGTTCGTGAATCCTCATACATCTTCATTATCACACGCACCAGCCACTCTTCCACACCAAGTTTCCTCATAGCCCACTGCACCTGAACCTGGAGGGTGCCCAAGATCCTGAGGGTGACTTCGGTCGCCCGGGCAAGTACCACATATCTCCATACAACACACACAATACCAAAAAAAATTCCACACCGAGAAATGCTCCTCCAGCGGTTATTTCTTGTGGACTCCTCCTAGCCAGAGACATAGAGATCAACCCTGGACCCACTCAAACATACATAATATTATGTCCGACATGCTCTAAACCAATCACTTCGAGCCGACGGATGAAGGGTTCAGTTCTCTGCAATTCCTGTGGGAACTGGACCCACTTCACATGCACAACATTTACCTCCACGGGACACTACACAAACACTTGGACTTGCTCCTCTTGTTCCGTACACCCTTCCCTAAACCCCATCCCCTCAACACCTTCTCCTTCCAGCCCACCAACCCATCCCATTCCTTCTCCTATCCACCCCATCCTAACCCCCCCAACCCCCCCACCACCTTTACCTCAAACCCCACTCCCACCACCACATCCTTCACTCACCCCACCCTACCCCCATGCAGCAGCATCTAACACACACCGTACACATATCAACATCCTTCAATTAAACATAGATGGCATAAACACCATAAAACAAGAACTCACATACTTTATCAAACAACACAATATACACATTACTATCTTACAAGAAACAAAACTACACAGAACACAAAAAACACTCACATTTCATAACTACACCACCATTAGACAAACCAGGCCGGCTGCATTGGACTCGTAACCCTGGTACACACATCAATAAACTTCTCTGATACCAGTGCTTTCAGTTTTTGTCTGAGAAAACTAAGGCGATAGTTTTCTTTCGGGACAAACACTGGCTCTGTGGCCAGTCAATATCGCTTCGAATGGGACCCTCTCAGATTTCTTTCCAGTGTTAAATTCTTGAGCATAATCTTTGACCAACATCTCAACTGGAGAGACCATATTCAGTATACTAAAGGTAAAGGCCTTAGTGCTCTCAACCTCCTCAGAAAACTATCCCATACCACCTGGGGTGCCAGACGTACCACTATGTTGATGCTCTACAAGGCGGTGGTTCTTTACATCCTCGACTATGGCTGCCCCATTTATGGATCTGCCTCTTCTTCCGTTTTGGGGATGTTGGACCCCGTTCATACGCAGGGTATGCGTCTCTGTACTGGTGCTTTTCGTTCCTCCCCAAATAGCTGAGAATGGCGAACCCCCGCTCTCCCTCCATTGCGATTTAGTTACCATGCGTCATGCATTAAAAATTAAACAGCAACTCTCCCACTGGTTCCCTTTTCTGTGATATCTTCATTCCTGATCAGTGTCCCTCTTCCCTCTCTTTCCCGATTTGTGCTACTGTTCTCAACTTTCTTGGCTTTAACATTGCTGTTTCGCCACCTGTTGTCCCCCCCCCCCCATGGACTATCTCCCTCCCCAATGTTTGCACTCACCTCTCCATCCTCTCTAAGAGATATCCTTTTGTCCCTAGCCATCACTGCCAACACGCACTCGAACACATACGTCGTAATGGCCCCCATTTTGCCATCTTCACTGACGGGTCTAAGACTAACTCTGGGGTAGGCCTCGGTGCTGTGTCCTCTACTAAGCTCTTCAATTTTCTCTCATGTCAAGCTTCTATCTTTACAGCTGAACCTTTAGCTATCCAGTCCGCTATTGATATTATCCGTGATACCCCTCAACAGTCTTTTATAATTTACAGTGACTCTTTGGTGATGGGCTGGTCTATCAGAGTGAGAACTGAGCGATCTCTGCCATACCCATAGCTTACTCTGACTGTTCCTTTTACTTATATATTTTCTAGATCTCAAGTGACGGCGTCTCTTCCGTGGATTGACCTCCCAATCTACCAAGATTGGAAGTTATAAAGCGTCACATTATTCCTTTGCCCCTCAACTTTCTCTTCATAATTGCTGAGGGGCACAGGGCCCTGGGTGGGGCTTTGATTTCCCGGGCGTTTCCGCACCCTCCTCAGCTCCCTGCCATGGAGTGGCTTCGGTCACCCAGGCTTTATTGTGGTAGGCAGGGAGGGTTCTTTGGGGGCGCTCGGTTATGGTTTTGGCCTTGCTCGGGGCCTTGGGGCTGTTCGGCCAGGCAGCCTGGGTAACAGCAACAACAAACAACAGTGACTCTTGTAGTGCCCTCTGTGCTTATTCATCCTCCCACGTAATAGTTTCGTCCATACAACGCACTTTCCATGAAATGAGCCTACGTTGAGTACGGGTCCAGTTATGTTGGATTCCTGCTCACATCAGTGTCTGTGGCAATGAAGACGCCGTTGCTGCGGCTAAAGATGGTATTTTAATGAACCCTCGTCAGCCACACCTTCCGTTGGGTTATTGGCTGTCCTTACTCAAGCCTTATATTCTCAGCACGTGGCAATCTCAAGGAGATGCTCTACCTTGCAATAATAAACTTTGTGCGATCAAACATTCTGCCGTCCCTGGCCCTCCTCTTCCAGGTTTCACAGGTGTGAAGAAGTTTTACTAACTAGACTTCAGATAGGCCATTCCCGGGTGACTCACGGTTATTTAATGTCCACTTCCCGAATTTCGCCCCTACCTGCTCCTCCTGTCATTTCCCTCTCACTGTCCGCCACGTCTTTGACTGCCCAGATACTGCCCGTCTGCGTACAGCTTGTTTTGGTACTAAATCATTCGCTGACCTTTTATCCGATTCTCCGTCCTTCCCCCCCTGCCCCCCCCCCATCGTCCGTTTTTTGCGTCACCTTAAGCTCCTTTCAGTAATCTGATCTAATCCTTCGGGCCAGACCTATGAGAGTTCCAAATGGAACCGGTTAATCTGCTCTACTTAACTAACTAACCAGTGCACATACAAAATCCCTCCTCCCCCCACACGACACCACTACAGAAATACAATCTATCAAAATACGCACTGGCTACAAATCACGCATAACCATCATAAACACATACATCCCCCACAGTACCAAATCACTACACCCCATGAATACAACACATTTCAAACATTCCTAACATGGACATGTGGAGAGAATGGATGAACAAAATTGGGTGAAAAAATTAAGGTCTGTGATTGTGGAGGGAGCTGCACCAAGGGGTGGACCGAGGAAGACTTGGGATCGGACTATACGCGCCGATCTCAAATCCAAGAACTTGACAAGTGAAGCAGCCCTTAACAGGGTTGCCTGGAACACCGCCATTAGGACAAGAGACTGAAACTGCACTTATGTGTGGAACACTCAGTCTTAAAATGTTATGTATGTATGTACGGTATGTATCATCCTGGGTTGTGACTTCAACGCCAAGTCGTCTGCCTGGCATGTCAACAATCCCGACACAGACAGAGGGGTGGTGATCAACAACCAAACTGGTAACCTTTTCATTCTAAATAACATTCATCAACATACCCATATCCCCCACAACATTTTGACATAACAAAGAAACTACCACCACAATATACAAACAATATATATGTTCAGTGATGGAATATTCTAGCACTGCTTGGGCCTCTAACCTCTCTGAAACACATCACAGCATCCTACAGATCATAGAGAGCAAAGCCCTCAAAATAATCACTGGCTGCACAGCTACCACACCTACAGACCACCTACACCAAAATACCAAAGTTCTCAAAATCAAGATCACCTTGATATGAGAGGCACACAATTTCTCGCTGCGGTCTCCACAAACCAACACCAGCCACTACACTAAATGGCAAAACATCCACACATACCAAGAAATATCAAAACAACAACTAGCACTCGTTATCATACACAAATACTGTCTTCACTCCACATCGCCCACCCCAAGCCAGCCTCCAGAAGCATATCCATACTCAAATTACCCACCGATCCATCCAGTCACTCAAAGACAACACTCGGCTACATGCACAGCCCCCTGAGGTCCATCCCTCAGAAACCCTCCTTTCCTGTGAGGACAGAGTCCACCTGGCTAGGCTGCGATGTGGGCACCATCCAGCCCTTCTGAGTTATCAGAAGAGGCTGGATGACTCCATCCAGGACACCTGTCCGGGTTGTAGTACAACACCACACACTATCAAACACATTATGGAAGACTGCATAACACACAACCACTTACGCCAACAACACAACACACACTTCTTGAGAACTTTGATGGAAAACCCGGTCTTGGCTTCTTTAGGAGCTCGGGGCTGTTGTTGTTGTTGTTGTTGTTGTTGTTGTTCCCTAAGCTGCCTGGCCGAACAGCCCCGAGTCCCCAAGGAAGGCCATGGCCACGGTCGGGCTTTCCCACAGAGCTCTCAAAGAGTGCAAATTGTGTTGTTGGCGTAAGTGGTTGTGTGAGATGCAGTCTCGGGGCTGTTCAACCAGGCAGCTTAGGGAATGACTACTACTATTATTACTACTACTACCTGGAGGGAGCTGCACCAAGGGGTAGACCTAGAAAGACATTGGATCATGTAATCCATTCTGATCTCATATTTAAAAAATTCACAAGTGATGGGTCTACTATAGAAATTCAAGAAGTGGATTTGGAATGCAGACAAATAAACAACAAAATAAGGTGGGAGACAAGGAGGGGGGTGAAGGAGAGGGAAAGAGCGATTGCAAGAAATGTGAAAGAGAATCCAAAAATATTCTGGAAGTATATTCAAGAAAAGTTGACAAGAAGAGTGGGTATCCCAGAACTGTTAGGAGACTCGGATGACAGGACTAGAGCAGAAACTGACAAAGAGAAGGCAGAGGTGCTAGGGAGATACTTTGGGAAGGTATTTACAGTGGAGCCGGATGAAGAGATGCCCAGTATTCCCATGAAAGAGGCACCAGCTCTGGAACTGATAGAGTTCTCCCAGGCTAAAATAAGGAGTGCTATAAAAAAGATAAGTCCCCGGGACCGGATGGGATACAGTACATCCAAGAATTATCAAAGAAGGTGGTGAGATGTTAGTTCTATCTATCTATTGCCGGACGCCATACTCCCCTTGCAAGGGTGGCCATACAGAATGCCCCCAAGCGGACCTATTCCCTGTGAGAGGGACAACCTGAGCCAGTTTATTGAAGGACTTACAGGATTGACCACTCAATTTAGGATCCATCCTACTCCGAGGCCCTCTGTGCATCTTGTTAGCACTATTTTTCTACAGTGGTGTTCGGCTAGTCCATCCACTAGCCTGCCTTACCCTTAGGTAAGCAGTACGGATTTGTATGAGGTTTACTCCCCTAGACAGGTTGCCAACCAAGGCTGACGAGTCCCATCCACCCGGATTTGTATAAGGTTGTCTCCCCTAGATGAGTTGCCGACCAAGGCTAACGAGTCCCATCCACCAGTCAGTTAGTTGAGCCTTTAACAAATTTATTTGAAGAATCATTTGATACAGGACAAATCCCGATAGACTGGAAAGTGGCAAATATAACCACTATATATAAGAAGGGAAAGAGAAATGACCCAGGAAATTATAGACCAGTCAGTTTTACAAGTGTAGTGTGCAAATTAATGGAAACTGTAATCAGAGAAGGAATAATGGAACATATGAAGTCAAACCAACTTTTCAGTGGGAGACAGTTCGTATTCTTACCGGGGAGGTCGACGGTGCTTCAGCTCTTTAGGGTGGTCGATGAGTGGATGCAAATACTGGAGGATGGGGATGTTATAGACGTGGTATACAGTATTGCGATTTTATGAAGGCCTTTGACGAGGTCCCACACAAAAGGCTATTAGAGAAGGTTAGAAGTTATAATATAAGAGAATGTGTAAAGTGGATAGAGGCCTTCCTGAAAGATCGAAGACAGAGGGTACTGGTGAATGGAATAGGCTCGGGGTGGAGGGAAGTTACAAGTGGGGTACCTCAGGGATCTGTGTTGGGACCACTACTTTTTGTTGTTTTTAGTTTTTTTTTAACCCGTGGAGCCCCGGCTAGTTTTGTAATGTTTGTTCACCAGAACCCGGCCGGTTTTAAAAAAAATTTTTTATTCCAGAAACAATAGCGAATGGGTTAGGAATGAAGGAAAAACCACGAAAAACCGCTCAAAAAGCTTAAAGAATGGTCCTACAGAGCCCCCGAAAACGTATTTTACAAGAGTAAAAAATTGAAGGCAATTACCCCCAAAAACCAGGTTATTGCGCGCTCACGCGCACGTACCTGGACTTTGAGAGTTTTCAACCATCGACACGGTTGCGTGGGATACGTACACAGTTCCCATACAAATTTGAGCCCTCTTGAGTGGCTACACCTGAGGTTACGGTCGGCGCAATTAGGGTGACGCGTCTCTGGGGCTGTGCGTTACATACATCGCCGACGCGTCAGACGCGTTGCTGGGGCTGTACGGGTTAAGAGACAATGAACGGAGGAAGGAAAAACACAGATAAAACAAAAAGGTCCATGTGCCTAAAGGCATCCTCCATTCATAAAATGTTTGTAACAACTGGATTTAAACATTTGTAGATTGTAAGTTTGTGGAAAGCAATTCGAGGGAAGTGAATTCCAAAGAGTAGTAGTTCTAGGGATAAATGAATTTTGATAAGCAGAAGTTCTGCATTGTGGAGGAGAAAGTGTAAATTCATGGGCGCTCTCAGCTGCCCTAGTTCTACGGGGAAAGATGTGGAGAGGCGGCACAATTGAAGCAAGTTCCTCGGAACAATTGCTGTGAAAATATCTGTAGAATAATGCAAGGGATGCAACGTTTCTTCGTATGGATAATGTAGGAAGGTCCTGTGTGATTGCAGGGTTATTGATTAATCTAAAAGCTTTATTTTGAATTTTGTCCAACTGCCTCAATGCAACCACTCCACTTCCACTCCACAGAGGTGAACAGTAATCCATCTGAGAACGCACATGACTTTTATAATTATATTACGGCCAACTGCTCATCAGTGAAGAATTCTCGAACTCTGTACAGGAGTCCCAGTTTTTTAGAGGCATTCTTAGCAATGCTTCTAACATAATGTGTCCAGCTCAAGTTAGTAGTTAATGTTACACCGAGAATGTCAATACTAGGGGAAGTGGGAATATTTACATCATTAACAAATATATGGGAGTCAGTGAGATTCTGTCGGTTAGAAAATTGAATGTACTTGGTTTTCTGTGCATTAAAGGAAACTAGATTCTTTTGTTCCCATTCTTCAATTCTAGAAAGGTCCTGGTTCAGAGAAATTGCAGTGCTTATTTTTGAATTTATAAGATCGGGATGGGTGAAAGAATTGGTAAATGTGAAGGAACTGTGGAGTGTTGAGTCATCTGCGTAGGAATGTATTGGATTATGAGTGGTAGATATGAGATCATTGATATGAATGAGGAACAGAGTTGGGGCCAAAACTGAACCCTTGGGAACACCAGCATTTATTGAGTGAAATTGAGAATAAAGGCCATCTACCATTACACATATTTTTCTGTTATGAAGATAAGAAGAAATTAGTGGAACTAATGATGCAAGGCCGTAGTGTGACATCTTTGACAATAAGGATTGATGCCAGACTCTATCAAATGCCTTTGATATATCCAGTGCTATTGTATGTGTTTCACCATGTTGGTCTGTAGCTTGGTTGATTTGATGCGTAAGAAGGCAAAGAATGTCTGCAGTTGATCGACATCGTCTAAAACCATATTGCCTATCACTGATTAATTTATTATTCTCAAGATGCTTAATTATGTGATTATTTAATATAATTTCAAAGACTTTACCAAGAGTGGAAGTTATAGCTATTGGTCTGTAGTTTGATGGATCTGAAGAGGCACCTTTTTTAGGAACTGGATGGATGTTTGCTTCTTTCCAGGGTACTGGGAAGCATGAGGTATGAGTACATCGACGGAAAAAATTTGCCAATACAGGAGCGAGCACCAAGGAGCAATTCTTAAGTACTATTGGAGGAATTTCATCTGGACCAGGAGCCTTATCTACTGAGAGATTCTGCAAAATAGTTTTGACATGTCTGGAGCAGTGGACCACTGGTTCCTATTTCCAGAAAATTCCTGTGCTTGGTATGCTTCCAGCCAGGGCCCCACTGGGGTAAATAAAATAGCAAAACAGTGGTGGAACTGCCATCCGGGTGAGGGACTGCTCTGGGTCTGCTCCTTCAGTGTTCATGGTTATAATCCACTTAGTGGAAATGGCACTGTGGAGTGGGTCAGTCAGGGCATGTCTGGGAGCCTGGAGGCAGTTTCTGCCATGGCCATCCCTTTTGGGGCGCTTCCTCTGGAAGCGAGGCGTCAGATTTGATGATGATGATGATGATGTCTGGTGTGGATCTTAAGTGAGGGAATTTCAGGCGAATTAAAATTAAGTACAGGGACATCTTGATTTATTTCATCTAAGGTTGAGTTGGTGGAGAAAATATCCGCAAGAAGGTTAGCTTTACCTCGTGGGTCACTTACAAGATTGCCAGTCGGAGATTTTAATGGTGGAATGGATGAAGCAGTTGTGAAGTTGGATTTGAATGAGTTAAGAGTAGACCAAAATATTTTGTTATCATTTGGATTATTTAGAAGTTTATTTGCCTGCTTGTGGAGAAAGTTTGATTTAGTTAGGTTTAATACAGTTTTGGCATGATTTCTGATGTTTCTAAAGTAATTAAAGGCTTCATGTGATTTTGATCTTGTGTATGCATTGTAGGCTATTGCTTTTTGTTCAGTTACTCTAGCACAATTATGGTCAAACCATTTAGGTGAATTAGATCTTTTAATGTACTTTTGATGAGGAATAAAAGTTTCCATTCCAATTTTTACAAAATCTTGTATGTGGCTCAAGGTGGAGTGTGCATCATTAGAAAAGAAAGAGGTCCAGGGAATATCAATAAAGAAACCTTGAAGACCCTCCCAGTCTGCCCTATCGTAATGCCATTTAGTCACCAAAACAGGTTCAGAGTGGGAAGGTGTGGTAGGTGATAGACAGGTGGCCTGTATCAGACAGTGATCAGAAGATCCAAGTGGGACCTCACTGTAACATCATAATTTTCTGAATTGGTTGTTAAAAATAAGTCCAGTAGGTGGGAATTATGATTAGGATTATCTGGTACACGGGTGGGTTGGTTGACTAGTTGAGTGAGATTAAATGAGTCTGCAAATAGCTCTCATTCAAGACCAGCATCATCAGTCCTGGCTGAATGAGTGAGCCATTCAACATTATGGACATTAAAATCACCCAACACAGTGATTTCAGAAGAAGCATTTAAGTTGAGGACACTGAGTTGTGAGGACAGAGAATCAAAAAGACTTTGCTCTGGAGGAGTATTTAGGGAACAGTAGATGCAACATATGTATTTAAATTTACCAGCAGAAATTAATTTGTATACAGAATAATCAAAATAGGGACAATTGAAACTAGTAACCTCCTCCAGGGCAATTTCAGATTTTGCGAAGCAACATGCACCTCCTTTAGGTCTGAAATTTTGGAGCAGTTGATAACCTGGAAAATTAAATCTAGACGTGTCAGATGTGGATGTTACTTGAGTCTCTGTCAAAAAAAGGAGAGTAGGGGATTCTGCTTGAAGAAATTGGTGTACAGAATTGATGTTAGAGTGAAGTCCCCTTATATTGCTAAAGAAAAAGCTGCACCGAAGAGCAGATTTGGGACGTTTCAATGCTCTTGACACAGTCGCATGATGACGACCGGGAGGGCCCTGTGTCAATGACCCAACCCTGCCGGGGGTGGATATCCGAGGGACCACCAGGTTTGCTCTTAACAATTGTACTGCCATATTTATTGGGTAAGGTGTATGGTGTTACATGTATGATATGTAGTGGGAAGAGTAGTGTTTTATGGATAGAGGATAGCGATGTAGGGCAATGTCGTGAAGTTGGATGTGTATGTTATATAAAGAGGGTTTTCCTGATACCCCTGATGTGTGAGGCAGAAAGATGTGTATCCAGCTACCAAGGCCTGGGAGAGAAAATGGAATTCAGGCTATTCCCTGAGTCTCCCGAAACCTTGGCGGTAGTACTTCCCTGGGCGGGGCTGCCTACCCCTACTACCTAATAACGTGACTGTTTGTCATGTTCATTAACGACTTACCTGAAGTTATAACAAATGGAAGTGAGATATATATATATGGAGATGACCCCAAGCTATATACAGTAGAAGAGTGAGGAGTAAGGAAGATGTGGGTTTGCTTCAAGGAGATGTGGAGTGCATGAAGGGATGGTCTGAACATTGGTTAATGCCTTTTCATCCAAAAAAATGCAAGTACTGTACAGTACATGCGGATTGGGACAAACAAGACAGACAAGGTAGGATACAGTATGTATAAAACATGGAGGAAGTGAGTGCAGAAAAGGATATAGGGGTAGTGATAGACAAAAAGTTAAAGTTCTCAGAACATTTAGCGGAGAAAATATTAGGGCTGATAAGGAGGACATTTGTGCCACTGGATGAAGAAATCTTTAGCAATCTCTATACAGCGCTGGTTAGGCCACACCTGGAATATGCGAACCAGGTGTGGGCTCCATATAAGGTGAAAGATATAGAAGCGGTGGAGAAAGTGCAGAGGAGAGCTAGCAAGCTGGTACCAACTTTGAAGAACCTGGGCTATGAGTAGAGTTGAGGACACTGAGACTCCCGACACTGCCATATAGGAGGAAGAGAGGGGATATGATCGAGACATTTAAGATAGTGTCAGGAAAATATGATTTGTGTGAAGGTACCTTCTTGATGCGGGAGGAAATAAGAACGAGAGGACACTCTACGAAAATTTACAAGGAAAGAACTAGGCTTAAAAAGACAAAGAACTCTTTTTGTGATAGTGGTAAATGAGTGGAACGCACTGCCCCAGTATGTGGTCGATTCCGAATCAGTAAAGAAGTTTGAAAGTAATCTTGAGAAAGCATGGGGAAGACAAGAGGTGAAGTTTGATTACAAAGCTAAAATACAGAGTAGTAAAAATGTTGCGTCTGCTGCCACCGCCGCCAACACCGTGAACATCCGCAGCAGTGCAAGTACTGGTACTGAGCTGGATACACAGGCCTAGTTTGACTTTTTTCAAGAGGATCTACTGTAAGATTCTGTAAGATACTGTAAGATACTGTAAGATACTGTAAGTGATGCATCTACGGCAACCTAGAACAGGGCTGCCTGGAGCGCCGCTATTAGGACTGGAGATTGAAACCGCACCCTGTGTGGACCACTTGGTCTTAATAGATATGCATGTATTACTGCTACCGTAATATTATTATTTTTTGTTTTTTTTAACTAGTTATTGTTATTATTGCAGGTGATATCTTGCCACCGGAGCTTCAACAACAAACCAACGGTGGCGGGGAAGCGTCAGCGGGTGGAAGCTTAGACTCTCAGGCGGAGGGAGGAGGAGGAGGAGGGTCGCGTGATAATCCTCCCCTCCTACCACCCACTACCACCACTAATACCTCCCCTCCCTCCCACACACCCCCGGCCCTCCCCCCACCCCTTCTACACCTCTTCCAGAACTCCGGCCTCATCACAACCATCGCCTCAAACCTCAGCAATGACTCAGGTTAGACACATTTTGGTTTATATTTTGATTTTTGTTATCTATTTACTATTTACTCAGGCCCAATCTCCACTTTTCAAAAAGAAAAAAAAAATATTATTATTATTTTTATATATTTTTTTGGGGGGGATTCAAGACAGAGCAAGAGCAGGGACAACACAAAACACAACACAAAACAACGAACACACAAACAAAACACAAATTCACATACATCTATGTCATTCAGGAGAAAACCCAGAGACCAGGGTCACCAAGCTCCCTCCAGCACTCCCCCGGCCCCCGACCACCCGGAGAAGTTCCGATCTCGGCAGACAGAAATGCAGCGAAGCCCTACCACCACAAACCCGCCCACCACACTTCCAGGCGCACCCTTCATATTAATCGTCTCCCCGGGCCAGGCGCCTGATGGACTATTATCTAGTCCAACTTGCGCCCGACCCCTTCCCCCAAATGACTAAGTGTTCACTCATCTATTCACAAGCATTCTCCATTCATTCCTGTTTATTACCACTTCTCTTGCCTGATCTATAGTCATTCCTCTATCATCCAAAGCTTGCCTTATACAGTCTCTCCATCTCAATGGGGGTCTTCCTGCCCTTCTATCTCCCCTTGTATCTGACTCACATGTTCGATAAGGGTGGAAATTAGTTGCTTAACCCTCAGAATCCGGGAGGCCTCATATGAGGCAAAACAAAATATTGGCAGGAATCCGGGAGGCCCCATATGAGGCAAAATGCGCTGGTAAAAATCGTCATAACACGGCAACCACGTGTCGTAACGATGTCATCTCAATGGCATTCTACATACAACAAAAAGTTCTACAATTCGCAAAAAAATTGACTGCTCCTGGTGGTCTCAATCAGTAGTTACTGAATTATGAAGTTTGCCTGTACAAAAAGGGCCCCGGACACAGCGATCGGGAACATATGAGGCCCCCCGGATTTCGTGGGTTAAGAACTGCGAATTCAGTCTTACAGATGCATACAGGAGTCTTGCAATTTACGCAGATTCTATGTCCGCTGATTGTCTTATTCGCGGTTGGCTCCTAGAATATATTAAAATATATATGAATAATAAAAATAAAGGTTAGACATGGTTTGAATCAGGCGCGCCTGCCATACGTTTATTTACCTCCCGTCAGCCAGTCCGCTCCCTCCCTCCCCCCTCCATGTGTTATGGTGCAATTGACCAGAAAGTAGACAAGAAATTTATGAACCTTATTGAGAATGCAAAACTATTGAACAAACTTATTAGTGTATAATATTTGGTGTCTATAAAATCTGTGAATCATTCCTGATGGGATGGATTTAAAGATAAGACCAAAAAATTCCACCAACTCATAATCAGCCAAAATTACACAAATGTCAATTAAAAACATGGTAAAATAATTCCCCATAGTTTTGTTTAGACACACTTTCAAGGCAAAAATATACCATGAAAAAAAGGTAAATCCCACGGTCGGACGGTCACACCAATTTGCTCAGTGTCTATCTGGAGAAGATGGGAACAAATCTTTTGTTAACCGTTATTTGTTATTTATTTTTGTGCTGGAAGGATATTTTTTTTCAATTCCATCGCATTAGAAATTATTCATAGATTAAAAAAAGACCAAATAACACAATGACATAGTTATGCTAATGTATAAGGGATTGATACATAGAGAGTTGTTGGGTCCAAGCGATCGATAAAATGCAAACAAATACGAGACAGACTTTAACTTGACAAAGGAGGAATTTTTATTAATTTTTCCTATTTACAATTATTATACCTTTTTATTGTATCTTTTCACTTTTGATATTATCAATTGCTTACCTTTGTAATATCTGTATGCTTAATTTGTTTGTACTATAAAATTAATGTACAGTAGGTTATTTGTTGTTGTTCCTCAGGCTGCCTGGCCGAACAGCTCCAAGGCCTCGAGCAAGGCCAAGGCCATAACCGAGCGCCTCCACAGAACCCTCCCTGCCTACCACAATAAAGCCTGGGTGACCATAGCCACTCCATGTGCAGAGGAGAGCTAGCAAGCTGGTACCAACGTTGAAGAACGTGGGCTATGAGCAGAGGTTGAGGACACTGGCATATAGGAGAAAGAGAGGGGATATGATAGAGACTTTTAAGATAGTATCAGGAAAGTATGATGAGGATGTGTGTGAAGGTATCTTCTTGATGAGGGAGGGAACAAGAACGAGAGGACACTCTAAGAAAATTTACAAGGAAAGAAATAGACTTGAAAAGGCAAAGAACTCATTTTGTGATAGTGGTAAATGAGTGGAATGCATTGCCCCAGTATGTAGTCGATTCCAAATCAGTAAGGAAGTTTGAAAGTAATCTTGATAAAGCATGGGGAAGACAAGATTTGAAGTTTGATTACAAAGCAAAAATACAGAATAGTAAAAATGTTGCGTCTGCTTCCGCCGCCGCCAACACCGTGAACGACCGCAGCAGTGCAAGGACTGGCACTGAGCCGGATACACAGGCCTAGTTTGCCTTTTTCCAGAGGATCTACTGTAAGAAATTGTAAGAATGTCGGGGAGCTGAGGAGGGTGCGGAAACGTCCGGGAAACCAAAGCTCCATCCAGGGCTCTGTGCCCCTCAGCAATTAGAAGAGAAAGTTGAGGGGCAAAGGGAAAATGTGACGCTTTGGCTTCCAATCCATCTAGGCTGGCAGATTGGGAGGTCAATCCACGGAAGAGACGCCATCACTTGAGATCTAGAAAATATACAAGTAAAAGGATGTGATAGAGATGATGGAGATGAGCTGCTTGAGGAGTATGTGTGGAGTTACTCGTAGAGACGGATTGAGGAATGAAGAGATACGTAGGAGAGTGGGGCAACAGGAACACTTGTCAGCCAGAGTGGACAGAAGGGTGCTGAGCTGGTATGGTCATGTTGAAAGAATGGGAGATGAAAGGCTTACAAAGAGAATAGAAGGGGAGATAGAAGGGCAGGAAGACCCCCATTGAGATGGAGAGACTGTGTAAGACAAGCTTTGGATGATAGAGGAATGACTATAGATCAGGCAAAGGAAGTGGTAATAAACAGGAGTGAATGGAGAATGCTTGTGAATAGTTGAGTGAACACGTGGTCATTTGGGGGAAGGGGTCGGGCACAAGTTGGACTAGATAATAGTCCATCAGGCGCCTGGCCCGGGGAGACGATTAATATGAAGGGTGCGCCTGGAAGTGTGGTGGGCGGGCTTGTGGCTTTGGCTCCGCTGCATGTCTGCCTGCCGAGATCGGAGCCTCTCCGAGTGGTCGGGGGCCGAGGGAGTGCTGGAGCGACCTTGGTGACCCTGGTCTCTGGGTGTTCTGGGTGACCTAGATGTGTGTGAATTTTGTGTTTTGTCTGTGTTTGTTCGTTGTTCTGTCTTGTGTCTTCCCTGTTCTTACTCTGTCTTGAGTCGGCCACCCCCAAGAAAATAAAAACAACAAAATAATAAAATTGAGTAAAATAGAAAATAAAAATAAAAATAGGAAAAGTGGGGATTGGGCCTAAGCATATACATACATATACATATATACAAATTGCAAATTTGCTTTTATAGAAAATTTTGACATAAACTGTAATTTCTGTATTCATACAGAATTTAGTAGAATTTACCAGAATGTCCTGAACTTCCCAAATTGACTAATTCCTTGAACATGATGAGAGTGCATTATGTGTGCGATTAATTTGCTTGGGAAACAGATTAACTTGCTTATGTAGTGATGTATACCCTATGTGGTGGTTTTGTGTTCTTTTATTTCAAATTTTTTATTTTGCTAAAGCGTTATTCCCACATAGCGATTTTGATAAGTTCTTTTGCCTTTATATTGTGTCGTCCCTGTTTTGGTTTGTTTATTTTGCAAGTGTTACATTATAAGGTATTTAGATAGGGAGTAACTGGGAGAATCTGTAATGAGTATTCGCGGATTCAGCTATTCGCGGAATTTTCGGAAACGTAACCCCAGCGAATATTGAGAGAGCCCTGTACATGGATTTCCTATCTATCTCTTTATATCTATTTGCTCAGGCCCATTCCCCATTTTTTTTACTGGGGGTGGCCGACTCGAGACAGAGCCCGAATAGGGACAACACAACAGAACACAACAAATTTCCAAATGATATATAAATAGATTTCCAATTACGCCTGGATGCGTGGTGGGCGGGCTTGTAGTGGTATAGCTTTGCTGCATGTTTGCCTGCTGAGACCGGAACCTCTCGGGGGAGGTTTTGGACCTGAGAATCTTGCTGGAGACTTCAAATGGACCTGAGTCTCTGGGTCTTCTCCTGTTAGATGCGTGTGTTTTTTTTTTTTTTTTTTTTTTTTTTTTTTTTTTTTTTTCGGGCTTAGTCTCGAGTTCGCCACCCCCAGCTTAAAAAGAAAAAAAATAGGGTATGTGCCTGAGTATATAGATAGTTTGATAGATATAATTTCTTATAGATTCATATTTGTTTTCAACAACTTGCCAATTAATTTTCAAATAAACCTAACTAATGAAATCAACGAAAGTAATGCATACATGTGGTACTCCAAGGACTCGAACCTAGGATACTCACACCGTAATTCCGCACACTAAGCACTAGGCTATGAAGACCGTTAAAGGTTTATGCACAAGACTACGATATATTATGCATTCTCGAATACTGCATATTTATCTTAGCCTGTATATACCCCCAACTGCACTCTGATAACTAAATGATTAGACGAATGGAAGGGGTAATTAATGGGGTTCTTAACCACAAAGGAAGGCCTCGCTATAAATTACTCCTGAACCTGGATAAATTCTTATTTGTCTTCACCAACTCGCCAATTAATTTACAAATAAACCTAACTAATTAAATCAATGAATTGTGTAACTATGTAACTTAACCTGGTCCTCTCCTTCGTCAGTACTGGACATGTCTCGCCACGTGCCGCTGTACCGCGCCCTGTTGGCCCTGGTGCGAGGCCTGTCAGTAACCCCGAGCCTGGCACCACTACTATTAATGCCCAACAACTCTGGCCCTGCACCACCCTCCAGTACCTCCACTACAAATATCTCCACCACCACAGTCATATCACTACAGTAAGATGTTTACCCCGTAACACTATCTGGTGCTATTTACTATACTATATATTCTATATGATCAAAAATATAATAAAACCCCTTTATTTGAAAATTAAGGCACCTAAATGGCGTCCAAATAAAAAGCTTGCCACTCTCTCCTACTACAGGACCTCTAGAT
Source organism: Paralithodes platypus (assembly GCA_032716605.1). Taxonomy (NCBI): domain Eukaryota; kingdom Metazoa; phylum Arthropoda; class Malacostraca; order Decapoda; family Lithodidae; genus Paralithodes; species Paralithodes platypus. Next base: position 59,392,242 of record CM064514.1, read on the forward strand.
AGCATTATTCTCACCATTGTTACAGAACTTATTGTTAACAATTGATGGCCTCAGAAGACCCTTTGCATGGTCGGCAGCGTGTCTGGCTGCTAATTGAAGGGTCGGCAGTTCGATCCCAGACCGTGCCATTGGTAGATGTCAAGAGTTTGGGTAGCTTGTTTTAGCGATTCAGGGCAAATGTTCAGTTAGTCCCTGAAACAAGGGCATGCCCTAGCCCTGTCAATCAAAGGAGTGTACAGCATTAAAAACTGCATCTCTTATCTCAATTACTGTATATTTTATTAATGTACTTTCGCATTCCAGTACTCCCGATGCCAATGCCCTACCCTGCATACCCACCTTACTGGAGAAAATGAAGACCACAGTGAACACCTACATGGCCAAGCTGCGGTGGAAGTCCTCAAAGCTAACGCCCACAGCCAACAGCGGAAACGGAGCGAGCACGGGAGCAACAGACGAGCGGACCAATATAACCACCATCGGCCCGGCCACCAGAGGGAATAGTAATAACGGCAGCGGAGGGAATAGTAATAATAGTTCAACGGACGATACAGAACAGGAGGAGGGATTGTCCCTGATTGTCCCTGATATACAGAACACTGCTGTTGTGGTCAAGGTAAGGGTACTTTTAATTAATAACCTAATAAGAAAAAGGAATGATAATTTTAGAGAAAGAAGGATAATAAATAATGATGATAATAATAATAAGAAGGCTTCATATAATTTATCACTTATAGCTTTTTTGCTACCAACACCATTTATCCACCTCTTACCATTTTTGTATACCATAAAGGAAGAAAAGTTTTGAACAAAAAATGTTTCCTGTACACAGATATTTACATATGAACTGCCATTACTTCATTGCAACTAATAATAATTAGTAATAGTTAAGGATTGGGTTTAGTAGGAAAGAATGGTAGAGATTGGGAGTTGAATCAGTTGCTGTTCGCTGATGACACAGCGTTGGTGGCGGATTCTGAGGAGAAACTGCAGCGTGTAGTCAAAGAGTTTGGTGTGGTTTGTGGAAGGAGGAAACTGATGGTGAACGTCAATAAAAGTAAAGTAATGGTGTGAAATAGTTCGAGTCCACGGACTGCCACATGTGTTTGTAAAATTTCATTAATCGATTTTAGGAGTATTGTTGGTTGTTGGAAGGAACATAATAATTGATATTGGTTCAGGAGTAATTTATCGAGAGGACTTCCCTAAGTGGTTAAGGCCCCATTAATTGCTCTTTCCATTCACATATGCATAGCCTACGTGAGTTGCAGTTGGGATGTGTGTACATGCTTAGATTGATATGCAGGATTCGAAGTTGCATAATAAATCGTAGGCAGTGTCCACCAACCTTTTAACTGTCTTCGTGGTGCGATGTATAAGGTGTTGATTTTCGGTGTGAGCATCCTGGGTTCGAGTCCACGGACTGCCACATGTGTTTGTAAAATTTCATTAATCGATTTTAGGAGTATTGTTGGTTGTTGGAAGGAACATAATAATAGGGGTGATTGTAGGGTGAATCTAGATGTGAGGCTGGATAGGGAAATATTGGAACAAGTAGAGTGTTTTAAATATCTAGGAGGAAAATAAGCAGGAGTGGAGGTATGGAAATGGAGGTAAAACAGAGTGTGTGTGTGTGTGTGAAGGAAGGAAGGTTTTCGGAGAAATAGGAAGTACTGTATGTGGGAAGACGAGAAATCTCGGAATGAAAGTAAAAAGTGCAATGTATACATACATACATAACATTTTAAGACTGAGTGCTCCACACATACGTGCAGTTTGTCTCTTGTCCTAATAGCGGCGTTCCAGGCAACCCTGTTAAGGGCTACTTACTTACTTTTGATACTTTTGATGTGTTCGCCACTCTTCTAGCGGCACCAAGGAGCGTGGCGCCCCTCGTTATGGGTGGTGATTTTGGTGTAGTAGACTGTTTGAAGCGACAGCTCGCTCCCTCGCGAGGATGGGCTTGTCTGGCACTTTTTGCAGTTAGACATCGAGGGCTCTCTTGAAGTTGTCTAACGAGACGTCCCTCATGTCTCTTACTCGCCGTGGGAGTTTGTTGAAGAGACGTGGGCCTCTGTATGATAACCAGCCCTCTCGCAGAGAGCCCATAGCACCCCTGTTATTCATCCGGGGGATTTCGCATTCCCAGCCTCTCCTATCTCTGAATTTCATGACTATCGGAGTATGTAGGTTTGGTACTAAACCCTCTGCGATTTTCCACGTGTATATTATTAGGTAACGTTCTCTTCTACGTTCCAGCGAGTACAGATTCAGTGCTCTTAAACGCTCCCAATAGTGTAGATGTTTTATCGAACTTATATGCGAAGTGAAATTTCTTTGTACACTCTCTAAGTCATTTATTTCACATGCTTTGTATGGGGATGTTAATACGCTACAGTATTCAAGCCGTGGTAGCACTAGAGATTTGAAGAGCATTATCATAGGTAATTCACCGCGTGTTTTAAATGTACGTAGAATCCAACCCGTTAGACATTTCGCAGCCGCAACTTTGACCTGGTTATGTGCTTTGAAACCCATATTTTCAGACATTAATACCCCAAGGTCTTTCACACTGTCTTTCCGTTCTATTATGTGGTTAGATTCTGTTAAGTAATTTGTAATTTCTTTAACGCCATTATTATCTCCTTACCGTATTAATTGGAATTTTTCTTCATTGAATTGCATGTTGTTTTTCCTGGTCCACTGGAACACTACATTCATGTCTTCCTGCAGTCGGCCCGTGTCCTCTTGTGTGTTTACTATCTTGCTTAATTTTGTGTCATCAGCAAAAGACGACACCGTACTGTGTTTAGTGTTGGTATCTATGTCGCAAATTAGTATGAGGAACAGAAGGGGCGCTAGCACTGTTCCTTTAGGCACTGAGCTTTTGACATCCGAAGGCTCAGATGTGACTTGGTTTACTGCTACTGATTGTTTTCGGTTTACGAGGAAATTGTATATCCACCTTCCGATTTTCCCCGTTATACCTTTTGCTTTGAGTTTGTGGGCTATTATACCATGGTCACATTTATCAAATGCCTTAGCAAAATCGGTGTAAATGACATCCACGTTTTTCTTTTCTTCTAGCGCTTTAAGAATTTTGTCAGTGTTCCAAAAGTTGTGAGAGACATGATCTTCCCGCTCTGAATCCATGTTGACCGGTGTTGTGTAGTTCATTTGCCTCCATGAATGTTGAGATTTTGCTTCGCAGGACTCGCTCGAAAACTTTAATGATGTGGGAGGTTAGAGCTACCGGGCGGTAGTTTTTTGGTAGTGCTTTACTCCCTCCTTTATGCAGTGGGGCAATTATTGCATTTTTCAAGCTATCTGGTAATTCACCAGTGTCTAGACTCCTTCTCCACATTATAGCCAGGGGTTTTGAGAGGTTTTCCTTACATTTCTTCATTAGGATCGAATTCCAGGAGTCCGGGCCTGGTGCCGAGTGGGATGGCATGTTGGAAATGGCCTCTTCTATGTCTTTTGGACCGAAATCAATATCCAGCATCTGGGGGGTTTCTGTGGGGGAGGTTTCCATGAAAAATATATTTTGGTCTCTGATGAGTTTTGTTTCATCAGGCTCACTGAATGCCATTTCATACTGCCTGCGTAAGAGTTCGCTCATTTCCTTTTTGTCCCCTGTGAAAGAGCCGTCCCCTTTGCTTAGTGGGCCGATGTTTGATGCTGTTTTAGCCTTTTGTTTGGCGTATGAAAAGAAGTATTTGGAATTTTCCTTTATACCTGCAATAGCTTTCCTCTCCTCTTCCATATGTTGTAGTTCATATGATATTCTTAGCCTTTGTTCAATTTCCACAATTTCTCTATCTATTTCGGCCTTTTGCCTATCCTGTAGATTTTGATGTGTGCGTCTTTGTGCGAGTAATTTTCTTCTTCTGTACAGCCTCCTCCTTTCCCGATCTTGTTTGCTTCTTCGTCTTGTTTGGCTTGCAGGTATATGGTGGCTACAGATTTGGGTCATGGTTTCTGTTATTAGGACTAGACATTCTGCTGGTGTCAGGTTATTCATTAAATCTTCCCAGTCTATTTCCTCCATTTCTTGATTTACCTCTTCCCACCTAATGTTTTTGTTATTGAAGTTAAATTTACTGAAGGGGCCGGTTATTGTTCTCGATTCTTAGGTTGTCTGCTGCACTTCAGTTTTTGGATTTGAGATCGGCACGTATAGTGCGATCCCAGGTCTTCCTCGGTCCACCACTTGGTGCAGCTCCCTCCACAATCACAGACCTGTATTTTTTCACCCAATTTTGTTCATCCATTCTCTCCACATGTCCATACCATCCCAGTCTACTTGTACGCATCATCTTGCCAATACTCTTTATACCTAAACGTCTCCTCAGCTCAACATTTGTTATTCTATCCTGCAGCCTGGCCCCACACATCCATCTCACCATTCTCATCTCATTACGTTCCATTCTGTTGACATCCTCTACTTTAACGGCCCATGGTTCTGAGGCATACGTCATTACAAGGAATTGTTGTGCCAACAGTGATATATGGGGCTGAGACATGGGCTCTGAAGGAAAAGGAGAGAAGAAAGCTGGATGTGATGGAGATGAGCTGTTTGAGAAGTATGTGTGGAGTTACTCGTGGAGACAGATTGAGGTATGAAGAGATACGTAGGAGAGTGGGGCAGCAGGAACATTTGTCAGCCAGAGTGGACAGAACGGTGCTGAGCTGGTATGGTCATGTTGAACGAATGGAAGATGAAAGGCTTACAAAGAGAATATGTGAGTCAGATACAAGGGGAGATAGAAGGGCAGGAAGACCCCCATTGAGATGGAGAGACTGTGGAAGGCAAGCTTTGGATGATAAAGGAATGACTATAGATCAGGCAAGAGAAGTGGTAATAAACAGGAATGAATGGAGAATGCTTGTGAATAGATAAGTGAACACGTGATAATTTGGGGGAAGGGGTCGGGCGCAGGTTGGACTAGATAATAGTCCATCAGGCGCCTGGCCTGTGGAGACGATTAATATGAAGGGTGCGCCTGGAAGTGTGGTGGTAGGGCTTCGCTGCATCTCTGCCTGCCGAGATCGGAACCTCTCCTGGTGGTCGGGGGCCGGGGGAGTGCTGGAGGGACCTTGGTGACCCAATTCTCTGGGTCTTCTCCTGAACGACCTAGATATTTGTGAATGTGTGTTTTGTTTTTGTGTGTTCGTTGTTATCTGTTGTGGTTTGTGTTCTTGCTCTGTCTTGGATAGATAGAAGGGTTAAGGCTGGTGTTTTTTATGAACCGTGTTCTCCACATCAGCAGATTCAATAGTGCCTCACATGTAATTATGAACAAACTAGCAAACCTAGATCACGGCTTCCTTTACTCGAGCACAATCACCTTCACCCGTAGGTGTGCACAGAGCGACTACAGCAGGAGATGGAACGAGAGGACCAGCCTGACGGAGGGGCGGCCGCACAACCCGCCTCCACCAAGTCACTCATGGAAGTCTACCTCGGCACTCTCAAGCCTCTACAGTTTGGTCAGTTCACACCTTGTTCATCTTGTTATTTAAGTATAGAATTTACTTTTGGATATTTTTAATACATTCCCAGCCAAAAATGTAATCCCCGCATAGTTTATTTTCAAGGCAACAGGTTACATTGATACTAACCATAGTCTATTCATTTTAAGTAATTATAATGTAAAACTTGCAAAATAAACAAACCAAAACTGGGACGACACAAGATAAACACAAAGGAATAATCAAAATCGCTATGTGGAAACCGCTTAATAAAATAAAATTTGAAAAAAAAACACAATCCACCACATAGGGTGTACAACTACATGCGCAAGTTAATCTGGTTCCCAAGCAAACTATTCGCACATATAACAATGCACTTTCGTCATAACTAAAAAAGGGCTAGAGCAAATGAGGAGCTTAAAAGAACAATTCCGCAAAAGCCATTCCCCCAGTATTCTAAAACCACATTTAAGTGCTGCACACCATGAATGAAATAAAAAGGAACATAATATAGTTATCTTTCTGAAACTGAATGATAGTCAGCCCTTTACCACACATTCCCTGGCTGATTCTTCCTAATTGGTAGAAACATCAACTTGATTACTCTATTCCTTTTTTAATAACTTATAATTGTTTTTATTCCCAACTAATAAGATTTTGTAAAATTTGTACCAGAGTAGAAGACTTTTGGGATAGAGCTAGGTTACTATACAGACTCTTAGTAGACAGAGGTTTTGTTGCAAGTAAATTGTTGCATAAATTTAATCTTTTTAAGGTAAATTATTGTGACTGTATTTTAAAATTTGATATCAATAATTTTAATCAAGCATTATTAACTCACTGAGCCCCAGCTAGTTATTAATAAATGTACCACCAGGGACCAGCCAGTTTTGAAAAAAGTTTTTTTTTCCAGAAACAAAAGCGAATGGGTTAGGAATGAAGGAAAAACCAAAAAAAAAAAAAATCAAAAAGGTCAAAAATTGGTCCTACGGAGCCCCCGAAAACGGATTTTACAAGAGTAAAAAATTGAAGGCAATAACACCCAAAATTCCGGTTTTTGCGCGCTCACGCGCACACAGTTGGACTTTGAGAGTTTTCAACCATTTTTATGGTTGCGTGGGATACTTACACAGCTCCCATAAAAATCTGAGCCCTCTAGGTGCCATAGGACCGAAGTAACACTGACGCAACTGTTGCGTCGCTGGGGTTTAGCGTTACATACATTGCTGACGCAAACGCTGCGTCGCTGGGGCTCAGTGGGTTAACTTGAAGTTTCTATTATAACCTCTGCTTACTTTTTGTCTGTATGTATTAATAATTAACTTTTTCTATTGTTATTATTATTATTCTTTATAATTAATTGTTCTTGTTAAAAGAGTACTCTTTTGTTGTTGTTGTTGTTGTTGTTGTTGTTCCCCAGGCTGTCTGGCCGAACAGCCCCAAGGTCCTGAGCAAGGCCAAGGCCTTAAACGAGCACCCCCACAAAACCCTCCCTGCGTACCACTAACAAAGCCTGGGTGACCGAAGCCACTCCAAAGCAGGGAGCTGAGGAGGGTGCGGATACGCCCGGGAAACCAAAGCCCCACCCAAGGCCCTGTGCCCCTCAGCAATTATGAAGGGAAAGTTGAGGGGCAAGGGAAAAATGTGACGCTTTGGCTCCCAATCTGCCAACTTCTAGGTTGGCAGTAGGGAGGTCAATCCACGGAAAAGACGCCGTCACTTGAGATCTAGAAGATATATAAGTAAAAGGAACAGTCAGAGTAAGCTATGGGTATGGCAGAGATCGCTCAGCTCACACTCTGATAGACCAGCCCATCACATGACTAGAACCCAATCCTCTCAGCATCAGCTAGGAAAGGCCCTAGAAAGCCGCCTTTGGCGGGGGGATAGCTCCCCTATTTCAACTCCTTTCGGGGTTGGGCACCTGCCAGTACTCTTTTGTTTAAATCTATTGTGCCTTCTTCATATTTTCAAATATTGTTATTTATTATACTGTATCTATTCATTGTCGATGATCAATTGCTTGCTTTTGCGATTTCCTTAGTTTATTTGTACAATAAATGTAGGTTATTAGTAGGGTAGTAATTGTTAGGGGTCACTTGAAGCATGCTATGCTTACAGGTACCTACCCGATAACACTATCGTTAGTGAGTGATATTTGTATTTTGTACTATTTTTATTATCTTGTCAAGTTGAAAATTTGATTTTAATAGAACATTTTGACACTTAATGTAGTTTCTTTATTCATACAGAGTTTAGTAAAATTTACAAGAACGTCCCCGACTTCCCAAATTGACTGATTCCTTGAACGTGACTACAGTACGTTATGTGTGCGATTAGTTTGCTTGGGAAACTGATTAACTTGCGCATGTAATAATGTACACCCCATGTGGTGAATTGTGTTCATTTATTTATAAATAATTATTTTACTTAAGCGTTGTTTCCACATAGCGATTTTGATTAGTTATTTTGTCTCTTTACTGTGTTCGTATACGTTTTGGTTTGTTTATTTTGCAAGTTTTACGTTATAATTAGTTATAGAGGTTAGTGGTCAAGATTTCTGACCTAATTAAAATTAGTAGACTATAGGTGGAAAACGTATGATAACTTTGTAAAATCTACAAAATCAGTCAGGCCCTATTTAATTTAAAAGGCTGTAGTTGCAATATAAATTCAAGCTTTTCTAGTAGTAGTAGTAGTCGTTCCCTAGGCTGCCTGGTTGAACAGCCCCGAGCTTTTCTAGTTCTTGCATATGTTTTCATATATACTGTACAGGTGTATATATATATATATACAGGTATATATACAGTAAACTCATGTTTGGCGTTCTTAGTAGTCTGAAAAAACGGCACCAATCACGATTTTGCCAAACACGCATTGGAATTTAATGGGAAAAATTTATGGTAGTCTTTAGTCACCTCTAACTTAGCCTATTTTACCCTTTTTCTTATTTTTAATCACAAATTTCTGAATACTAACTACACTCAACCCTCAGCTATCACTCCTTATTGGTGCAGCTATAGCCGCGCGGTAGCCGTAACCGCGATAGCCATACTGATGAACTAATGGGAATAATTCTAATTGGTGCCTGGGTGCCGAATTTGACAACTATTTTTCGTATTTTGCGATTTTTACCTAATAATTTCCACTGAACACTAACATAACATAATAATAATTATAAGAAACATTATAAAAGTAAATATAAGAACATATTACACCATCACATTTACCTTTTTAGGTGTGTTGAGGGATTTAGGTGGGTTGGGTTCCGAGGCTAGGGGTGGCGAATTATTGGCCACTCCTACGTTGCTCTATCTCGTTCAGTATCCCTTCAACATCAAATCCTTCAAATTCTGAAGTGTCATCATCCACTGTATCCAATTCAAGTGCCGTAAGTAAAGGCTGTTCATCGATTTGTTGCCGTGGTCGAGGCTCACCGGAGGGGCCTGGTTGACCGTAATCTCACGTGTGTCCACGGGCAAGTTCCGCTTTGCCTGCTTATTCAAGTATCGCCCCAACACTTGTTCCGTCTTAAGTAGCACTTTATTAGAACTTCGAAAGGCATTCGATGCAGCAATTGATGGGGCAAGTTTCATGTGACTCTTTATGTTGTCTCGCTTTTGATAAATCCCCCTCACTGTCGATTCATTCACTCCAAACTTCTTTGCCACACTCCTTTTTGTTTCACCCTTGCCTATTAAGTCCACAATTTCCTGTTTCTGAGCGTACGTAAGGTTCTTTCTCTTCTTAATGTCTCGATTTGGTGTGGTCACATTACGCTGAGCGAAGGTAGGGGGATTCGGTGACCGTTGGGGTGGGTTAGTAGCCATTGTTCACAGGTATAAAAACACTTTTCACAGCTTTCACCAGACAACAATGGGGGTACAAGTAAGACTGAGAAATTGTAAGTATGGCGGGAGGGTAGGAGGATGGGTGGCGGCCAATCACAGCGCTTGCTTCCCATGAGTCACGCCCAATCAGGGAGCGAGTAGCATAAACGTATGCTTGCCGCCCGCCTGGGAATTCGCAAGCCCGGGAATTTCCAATTTTGTTGTATTTTTGGCCACATTTGGTGCGTGATAGCCAGCTCATAGGCGTGAAAGCCATGGTCTGACAGCTTTTGGGGAGCAGGCGATAGCTGTGGAACGCGATAGCTAAGTGCGTGAAAGCTGAGGGTTGAGTGTACAGTACACTCATCCCTCTGCTATCACAGATAATTGGTGCCCTAATTCTACTGCTATAGCGAAAATCGCGATAGCGACACTGAAGAACTTATGGGAATAATTATAATTGGTGCCGAGGTACCAGGCTCACCCATCTTGGACACACATTTCCCGCCAAATAAATCCAATAAATTATATGAGTTGAGGATAATTATAAATACTTATTAAAATGTAAAACTTGCAAACTAAACAAACCAAAATTGGGACAAGGACAATATAAAGTCAAATTAAATTATCAAAATCGCTATATGGAAACAACGCTTACTAAAATGAAAATTATTAAATAAAAGAACACAATCCAATTATGAGGAGATTACTAGCCACACAGACTATTTTTGAAATCAGTCATACAGTCTATCCTCCAAATTTGCGAGATTAAGGGCGACATGCGACCTCGCAAATTTTAAATTTGCAAATTTCAAGCAATATAGTTTACGGGAATAATTACTCATGGGCGGCACCCGCCGAATTTCCGTATTAATTGGTACAGTTACCCCTGGGGGTTAGGGAATAGAATATGCCCCACGTGCCTTCTGCGTGTCGTAAGAGGCGACTAAAGAGGTTGGGTCGGTGGGCTTGCGACCCCCACCCGGAAAAAATATCTAAGCAAAGAAAAACGAACGAACAGCCTCGGATGCGGACGGAACCTACGTTGACGAACCACGACCGACTAAGGACATACTTTCGGACATTCTGAGAATGGCTACGTTAGTGGCATGAATGATTGCACAAAAGAGAGAGAGGTTTTGGAAGTGTTAGTGAATGCCAGGCTGGATGTATGTGGAATGACAGAGACCAAATTGAAAGGTTCAGATGTGGGAGTGTGGAATGGGTGTGTGTGCTGGAGTGAGTGAAGGAACAGCGAGAGAAGGTGCATGTTTGTTTGTAAGTAGCAAATGGAAGGAATGTGTAAGAGAGTATGGGTCTGTGGGTTCAAGGATTGTGTGGGTGAGAATGAAAGTAGGAATACAAACGTGGGTGATTGTATGCGTGTATGCCCCGACAGAGGATATACTTCAAAGAAAGAAAGAGGAGTTCTGGATGAATGTGGAGGCGTGCCTGGAGAACTTTGACAAGAACGAAAGAATATTTCTGATTGGGGATATGAATGGTAAGGTGGGTGATAGGAAAGTTGAGGGAGTGGTGGGAGGGTGGGGGGTACCATCAGAGGTGAATGGGAATGGTAGTGCACTTGTGGACGTATGTGTGGGGAGGAGGCTGTGGATAGCCAACACCTTCTTCCGACACAGAATGATCCACAGGTACACGTGGAAACGGATGTTGACGATGAAGGATAAGACAGTGGTGGAACGAAAGTCATTGATTGATTATGTATGTGTGGATGAACGAATGAAGAAATCTGTGATGGATGCTAGGGTGTATAGGGGTATTGGAGGGGGTATGTCTGATCATTATGTAGTGGTAGCTAAGGTTAGGATACAAAAGAAGTGGGTGAGGAGAGCTGGAGGGAGGCGAGAGGGGGGTGGAGAGGTTGCAGGAGGAGTACAGGAGAGCAGTGGAAAGACGACTAGGTGGGTTCGACCTGGAAGTTATGGAGGAAGTGGAGGAGATGAGCAAGGTGTTTAAGGATGAGATCTGTGCAGCATGTGAGGAGAAGAGGGAGGGGAGTGAAAGGTACAGCATGGTGGACAGAAGAGGTAAGAATAGCTGTGGAAGAAAAGAAGAAAGCATATAGAGAATGGTTGGGTAGTAGAGGGAATGAAGATTCCGAGAGACAGAAACGAGCGAGGTACGTGGAGAGTAAGAGGGTGGTGAAGAGAGTAGTGAAGGAAAGTAAGAGAAGAGTAGATGAGGAATTTGGAAGGAATCTGAGTGTAAAATGGAGGGAGAGTAAGAAACTGTTCTGGAAAGAAGTCAAGAAAGTTAGGGAAGGTAGCAAGGGAAACAGTAAGGGTGTGAAAGGTAAGAATGGGAGAATGCTAGCCGAGAAGCAAGAGAGAGTCGAAAGATGGAGGGAGTACTTCAGTGAGTTGCTAAATGTAAGGAATGAAGAGCCAGCAAACATAGCTGGATATGGTATGGGAGGGAGAAGAAGAGAAGTAGTGGAGGAGGAGGTGGGGATCAGGAGGTCAGAAGTGTGGGAAGCCATGAAAAGAGTGAAGTTGGGGAAAGCACCGGGAACAGATGGAGTGTGTGGGGAAATGTTGAGGTATGGTGGTGAGATAGTGATAGAATGGGTATGGAAAATGTGCAAACTAGCATGGGAGAAGGGGAGTGCACCCGATGACTGGAAGACTGGCATAATAGTCCCCCTATATAAGGGCAAAGGGGAAAGAGGAGTGTGTGGTAACCACCGAGGAATATGTCTTCTAAGCGTAGTAGGGAAGGTATACAGTAGGGTAGTGATTGAGAGAGTAAGAGTGAGAACGGAGAAATGGATAGGCGACGAGCAGGGAGGTTTTAGGAAGGGAAGAGGATGTGTAGATCAGATTTTTACCCTGAATTGTGTTGTGGAGAAGTATCTGGAGAAGAAACAAACGGTGTATGTTGCCTTTATGGACTTGGAGAAGGCCTATGACAGAGTGGATAGAGAAGGTTTGTGGAAAGTACTTAGAATATACGGAGTAGATGGCAAGTTGCTGAAAGCAGTGAAGAGCATGTATGAGGGTGCAAAGGTGGCAGTACGTGTGGAGAGTGAGCAGAGCGAGTTCTTTGACCTGAATGTTGGTTTGAAACGGGTGTGTGATGTCCCCGTGGTTGTTTGCTGTATATATGGATGGAGTCATGAAAGAAATACTATCAAGAGCAGTGGATGTTGGTGTATCACTGAAAAGGGAGGGAATTGAGTGGAAGCTACCTATACTGCTGTTTGCGGATGATACAGTTCTGATGAGTGATAATGAATGGGAGTTGCAGGGTCTGGTAAATGAGTTTGGAACAGTGTGCGAAAAACGGAATTTGAAGGTAAATGCGGGGAAGAGCAAGGTTATGGTCTTCGAAAGGGGTGAAGTCACAGAGTGTGAGGTGAAGCTGAACGGTCAGGCTATGGAGATTGTCAACTCTTTTAAGTATCTGGGCAGTGTGTTGAGTAAAGATGGGACTATGAATGAAGAAGTGCGGGAGAGAGTACAACAGGGACAGGGGAAGAGGGTTGTAGGAACGCTAAAAGCGGTAACAAGAAATAGGGTGGTCAGTATGGAAGTGAAGAAGTCCTTGCATGACAGTGTGGTAATCCCGACACTGACTTACGGAAGCGAAGCATGGACGTTGGTTGAGAGACTCCGACCAAGAGTGAGAGCAGTGGAAATGAATTACTTGAGTGCGTGCGGAGTTACATGGAGGGATAGACAGACTAATGAGGAAGTAAGAAGGAGGTGTGGTGTGGAGGTAGATGTGCTGGAAAGTGTGAAAAGGAACAACTTGAGATGGTTCGGCCATATGGAACGTATGGAAAGCGAGAGAATGACTAGGTGGGTGTACTAGAGAGAGGTGGAGGGACAGAGAGGGAGAGGTAGACCGAATGAGAGGTGGAAGGATGGAGTGAGGAAGTACATGAACGAAGGCGGTGCTTGTTGGGGGGAGGGGCGTCGACTGACTGGGGACAGAGGTGCATGGGGGCGGTTCGTTCGTGGCCACCCCTTCGGGGATCACGGCGTCGGGCAATAGATAGATAGATAGATAGTTATATCGGTTGTGGGACACATTTATACATACAGTAATCTCCCCCATATAAGACCTATCATTATCCGACCTTCGCCAGTTCCCTGACAGGCCATGGGATATACAGTATAAATAAATAAAGTAGACGTGCCGTTTTGCCCAAAATCAATACGGCATACCCAACTCTGCGATGGGTTACCATCACTACTAATACCATCATCACTACTACTGCCATCATCACTACAACTGCCACAATCATCACAACTACTGGCATCATCACCATCACTATCATCATCATCACTACTACAATTACAATCATCGCTACTACTCTCACCATCATCACTACTACTGTCACCATTGTCACTACCATCTTAATCACTACTATCATCATTGATACTACAACTATCAACAAATCATTACTACTATCATCACCACCATCTTACAATCATCATTACTACTGTTAACATCATCACTACTATTATAACCATCATTACTACTGTCACAAGTATTACCATCATGTATCCTACTTTCACCATCATCACTACTACTGCCATCATCACCATTACTATGATCTTCATCATCACAACTATTGTCATCACTACAACTTTCACCATCCTCACTACTACTCACCATCATCACTAATACTCACACCATCGTCACTACTGTCATTATTATCACTACAACTATCATCACTACTACTAGTACAGTCACCATCATATCTACTACTGTCATAATCATCACTACTACTGTCATAATCATCACTACTATCATCATCATCAATACAACTACAACCATCACCACTACTATTATCACCATCATCACTACTATCACCATTAATCCAAATATTACTACTATCACTTCTAATGCCAACTAAACTAAATTAATTAAAATGTAAAACTTGCAAACTAAACAAACCAAAATTGGGACAAGGACAATATAAAGTCAAATTAAATTATCAAACTCGCTAGAAAGTGCGTAGCGATATGTTTTCGCCCCAGAACGCCATCATTGCTGGGGGGGGTTAAACCATATTTTGGACCTAAAATCATAACTATTGCATAAATTCAAAAAATCTTTTTTGACTGACGTTCGCATTCACGCAACAAATGTTCGTGTGAAATTTCGTGAAAATCCGTCCAACGGTCTAGGAGGAGTTTCGAGACAGACGGATGACGATGACGACAGAATTTTGTTTCTGGTGGTACCCACTATACGGGGGGGCGATACCAAACTCTGCTTACGCAGAGTTGATAAAAAAATATATATATTTATGACTTTCAAAGCATTTTGATTTGAAGCGCCAAGATTCTGAGTGACCGAAATCGCCGATATAGCCTAGCCTACAATAAAGTAGACGTGCCGTTTTGCCCAAAATCAAAACGGCATACCCAACTCTGCAATGGGTTACCATCACTACGAATACCATCATCAATCACAATCACCATCATCACTACAATTGCCACAATCATCATTACTAGTTATCATCACCATTACTATGATCATCACTACTACAATTATTACAATCATCACTAATACTCTCACCATCATCACTACTACTGTCACCATTGTCACTGCCATCTTAATCACTACTATCATCATTGATACTACACCTATCATCCATCATTACTACTATCATCACCACCATCTTACAATCATCATTACTAGTTAACATCATTACTACTACTATAACCATCATCATTATTACTGTCACAAGTATTACCATCATGTATCCTACTATCACCATCATCACTACTACTGCCATCATCAATACTACTCACCATCATCACTAATACTAACACCATCGTCACTACCATGATCTCGTCCTACATAAAAAACCTCAATAAAACATTTTGCCCGTTGGATCCCATAAATGTTTCCAAGCTACCAAGAGTCTATGATCACACAGTTGAGTTTATTTCCAAAATAATTAATAAGTGCTTCTCTGAAGGTAGCTTCCCACATTCTGAAAAGCATGCACTACTCCGACCTACTCTAAAGAAACCTGGACTTGATGTTGAGAACATGTTGAACTATCGTCCTGTCTCCAACCTGTCCTTCATATCAAAGATATTAGAGCGTGCAATACTTGACCAATTACAACCACTACTTCAGCAGAATGAAACTATCCCAATTTTTCAGTCTGCTTACCGACAGCATCATTCAACTGAAACAGCATTGATTAGAGTACATAATGATCTAGTTGAGAACATTTGCAATGGTGTGGCCTCACTATTGGTCTTGCTTGATATCTCTGCGGCCTTTGACACAGTGGATCACGAGTTGTTATTGAGTGATCTTTATGATTGTGGTGTGCGTGACTCCGCTCTCTTGCTTCTTGGGTCGTACTTGTCAGGTAGATCCCAGAGTGTGATGGTAAATCAAGTGGTCTCGGACTCGACACCCCTGCAGTATGGTGTTCCGCAGGGATCAGTTTTAGGTCCTATCCTATTTATAATTTATATTAGCAGTTTGTCTCTTCTGCTTCGTGCACATAATGTCACCTTTCACTTTTATGCAGATGACACCCAGATTTATGTGAGAATCACAAATATAGTTGATATACGGAGTAAGATGGAATTGTTGATGTCTGATATCAAGAAGTGGATGAGAGCGAGAAAACTTAAACTAAATGATGGTAAAACTGATATTCTCATCATCCGAGGAAATAGAAGAGCTGATGATATAGTAGGTGCCCTCTCCATCAATGTGGGTGGATCTCAGCTGCGACCGGCCAACTCTGTTCGAAATCTGGGTGTATATGTGAACTCCCGATTAGATTTCAAAGAGCATGTAAACCAGATAGTTAAAAGTTGTTACTTGCACATCAGAAATCTCTATTTGGTGAAGCCGTTTATAACCAGACGTTGGTTCACTCATTGGTCTTCTCTCGTGTTGATTATTGCAATGCCCTGTTGGTGGGTCTTCCAAATTATATTTTAAAGAAAGTTCAGTCTGTTCTTAACAGGGCCGCAAGACTAATTTTTGGTATTCCACCTAGAACTCCTACTACATCTCTTCACATAGAACTGCACTGGCTGCCAGTAAGAGCAAGAATAGAATTTAAGTTGTGTTTGGTGACTTTTAAGGTTCTCAAATTTGGTGAGCCTAGGTACCTTGCGGAGCTGCTCAGGCGCCCACCGGCACACCATGGTGTAGTTGTGCGTCATGACAATGACCCTTTTCATCTTGATGAACCAAGGGCTTTCCAGCAGTCTTCTTTCTTTGAGAGGTCATTCTCCTACATGGCTCCGAGGTTGTATAACAGGTTGCCGCTGTCCATGAGACAACTGAGTTCTGTTGAATGCTTCAAGAGACAACGTAAGACTTTTCTCTTTGAGAGAAGCTATGATCTTGAGAGAGGTGTCATGACAGATGGCTATAGAGTTTAGGCTATTTTGCCACTGCTAGTGATTGTTAAATGTGTGTTGTATATAAGCCTTCTTTTGATGCATTGATTTTGTTCTTTTTTCTTTCTCTTTCCGAGCGCTAGTGAATTCTTCGGAAAAATTGGCGCTTATGAGAAATAAGTAACATGCTTATTATTATTATTATTATTACCATCATCACTACTGTCATCATTATCACTACAACTATCATCATTACTTATCACCATCATCACTACTATTATGACCATCATCACTATTACTAGTATTGTCACCATAATATCTACTACTGTCACCATCATATCTACTACTGTCATCAACATATCTACTACTGTCATCATCATATCTACTACTGTCATCATCAATATAAATACAACAATCATCACTACTATCACCATCAATCCCACTATTACTATCACTTCTAATGCCAACTAAACTAATTTAACCTAGCAAATGCGGAGCGAGATGTTTTCGCCCCCAGAACGAATGCGTTTTTAGTGTGTGAGCCCCTTCGGGCCTCATACACTAAGAACGCACATAACTATTGCACAAATTCAAAAAATCTTTTTTGACTAACGTTCGCATTCACGCAACAAATATTTGTGTGAAATTTAGTGAAAATCCGTCCAACGGTCTAGGAGGAGTTTCGAGACAGACGGACGACAACGACGACGACAACAGAATTTGTTTTCCAGTGGTACCCACTATACGGGGGGGCCGATACCAAACTCTGCTTACGCAGAGTTGATAAAGTAGACGTGCCGTTTTGCCAAAATCAAAACGGCATACCAAACACTGCGATGAGTTACCATCTTCACTACTAATACAATCATCAATCACAATCACCATCATCACTACTAATGCCATCACTACAAATGCCACAATCATCACCATTACTATGATCATCATCACTACTACTGTCACCATTGTCACTACCATCTTAATCCCTACTATCATCATTGATACTACACCTATCAACCATCATTACTACTATCATCACTACCATCTTACAATCATCATTACTACAGTTAACATCATCACTACTACTATAACCATCATCATTATTACTGTCACAAGTATTACCATCATGTATCCTATTATCACCATAATCACTATTACTGCCATTCTCACTACAACTGAACCATCATCACTACTACTGCCATCATCACCATTACTATGATCATCATCACAACTATTGTCATCATCACTACAACTTTCACCATCATCACTAATACTCACAGAACTGAGCGATCTCTGCCATACCCATAGCTTACTCTGACTTTTCCTTTTACTTATATATTTTCTAGATCTCGAGTGACGGCGTCTCTTCCGTGGATTGACCTCCCAATCTGCCAAGATTGGATGCCAAAGCGTCACATTTTTCCTTTGCCCCTCAACTTTCTCTTCATAATTGCCGAGGGGCACAGGGCCCTGGGTGGGGCTTTGGTTTCACGTTTCCGCACCCTCCTCAGCTCCCCGCCATGGAGTGGCTTCGGTCACCCAGGCTTTATTGTTGTCGGCAGGGAGGGTTCTGTGTGGGTGCTCGGTTATGGCCTTGGCCTTGCTCAGGGCCTTGGGGCTGTTCGGCCAGGCAGCTTGGAGAACAGCAACAACAACAACAACAACTAATACTCACACTCACACCATCGTCACTACCATCATCACTACTGTCATTATTATCAATACAACTATCATTACTTGTCACCATCATCACTACTATTATGACCATCATCACTACTACTAGTACTGTCACCATCATATCTACTACTGTCACCATCATATCTACTACTGTCATCATCATCACTACTGTCAACATCATCAATACAACTACAACCATCATCACTACTATTATCACCATCATCACTACTATCACCATAAATCCCACTATTACTACCATCACTTCTAATGTCAACTAAACTAACAACCTAGCAAATTCGTAGCAAGATGTTTTTGCCCCCAGAACAAATGCGTTCTTCGGGGCTCACACACTAAGAACGCATTCATTGCTGGGGTGGGGGAGGGGGTAAAACCATATTTTGGACCTAAAATCATAACTATTGCATAAATTTAAAAAATCTTTTTTGACTGACGTTCGCATTCACGCAACAAATGTTCGTGTGAAATTTGGTGAAAATCCGTCCGACGGTCTAGGAGGAGTTTCGAGACAGACGGACGACAACGACGACGACGACAGACATTTTATTCCAGTGGTACCCACTATATTGGGGGGGGGGGGGGGGGGCGATACCAAACTCTGCTTACGCAGCGTTGATAAAGTAGATGTGCCGTTTTGCCCAAAATCAAAACGGCATACCCAACTCTGCGATGGGTTACCATTATCACTACTAATACCATCATCAATCACAATCACCATCATCACTACTACTGCCATCATCAATCACAATCACCACAATCATCACGACTACTGTCATCATCACCATTACTATGATCATCATCACTACTACAATTACAATCATCACTACTAGTCACCATTGTCACTACCATCTTAATCACAACTATCAACCATCATTACTACTATCATCACCACCATCTTACAATCATCATTACTACTGTTAACATCATCACTGCTACTATAACCATCATCATTACTACTGTCACAAGTATTACCATCATGTATCCTACTGTCACCACCATCACCATTACTATGATCTTCATCATCACAACTATTGTCATCACTACAACTTTCACCACCCTCACTAATACTCACACCATCATCACTAATACTCACATCATCATCACTACCATCATCACTACTGTCATTATTATCACTACAACTATCATCATTACTTGTCACCATAATCACTACTATTATGACCATCATCACTACTACTAGTACCGTCACCATCATATCTACTACTGTCACCATCATAACTACTATTGTCATCATCATCATCACTACTGTCATCATCATCAATACAACTACAACCATCATCACTACTATTATCACCATCATCACTACTATCACCATCAATCCAAATATTACTACCATCACTTCTAATGCCAACTAAACTAGCAAATGCGTAGCAAGATGTTTTCGCCCCCAGAATGCCATCATTGGCGGGGGGGGGGGGGGGGAACCATATTTTGGACCTAAAATCAAAACTATTGCATAAATTCAAAAAATCTTTTTTGACCGACGTTCGCATTCACGCAACAAATGTCCGTGTGATATTTGGTGAAAATCCGTCCTACAGTCTAGGAGGAGTTTCGAGACAGACGGACGACGGCAACGACGTCAGATTTTTTTTCCGGTGGTACCCACTATACGGGGGGGGGGGGGGATACCAAACTCTGCTTACGCAGAGTTGATTATTTACTTAACATTACAGTAGGCTACTTATTATATTTTATAAAGTAGACTTGCTGTTTTGCCCAAAATCAAAACGGCATACCCAACTCTGCGATGGGTTACCATCATCACTACTAATACCATCTTTCCTAAAATTGTGATTTTTTCACGACTACCATTATCCATATACTGTACCATGAATCGATGGAGAGAGCGAGCAATAAATTATAGTCAAGGGCAAAAGGGAACTGGTAAGAGAGTAAAGTAACTATATCACGACCGACAAGTGCCGAGAGGTAGCCTATGCGCTCGGGTATTTTTGTTGCTCGGGTATTTTCGCCGCTCGTCTATTTTCGTCTCTTGGCCACCCGCCAATTACAAATTTTTTCCTCCAAACGAGAACTTTCATATCTTATAGATTATGGCGCCAAACACGATTTCGTCAAGCTTAAACACGCCATACATGAGAGTTTACTGTAATGTATATATAGTACAGTACAGTATATATATAGTATATATATAGTATATATATAGTATATATATACAGTCCATCCTCCTATAACACGAGCTCCTACAACGCGATCCTCCTTCAACACGAGGGGGGGGTCCCGAATTACCTAAACCTCTTATAACCCGAGCCGAAAACATATAACGCGAAATGGCCTTGCCGAGTGCTTCAAATTCGGCGCCTCCTCTTCCTGCACGACACCCCCCCCCCCCCCCCCTCCCCCCCCACCTACAGCGCGACGGCAAGAGAGCTTCGGAGCTGGCCCAGCTGGGTTGACGGCAAGCTGAAACATCTCGCTCAACTTACTGTTTCTTCATTCTAATTTAATTCGGTATATTTGTTTATCCAAACATGATCTTATAATTTACTTGCCTATTATTAGGAAGTAGAGTAATAAGAGCCCACAGTAACGAATATCCAATTGTTGATAATAAATTAATGTGGGACAGTAAGTTTGGTTAGATTTTGTCCACGAAACAACAACAAACCCCAGCTGTGACTATGCTTGGCGGTGAATGTTATTCCGATGAAATGGAAGTTGTATAGCCTATATATTTATTAAGCTAAAAAAATATGGAAAAGAGGCAAAATTGGGGGGCCCAGTCCCATATAGAATTATCTCCATTTAAAGTGTTATTCCTACAACGCGAAATACCTACTACACGAGGGGCAGTGCCGCCCCTAAACTCGCATTATAGGAGGATGGACTGTATATATATATAGATAGATAGATATATATATATATATATATATATATATATATATATATATATCTATATATATATATATATATATATATATATATATATATATATATATATATATATATATATATATATATATATATATATATATATATATATATATATACCTGTAATATATATATATATATATATACAGTACACAGTATATATATACTGTATATATATATATAAGATTGGGTAGAGAATGCCAAACCTCACTTTGGATAGGACCAGCCCTCACCTGATTTTGGGGAAACTTTATTATAATCTTTAAATTGTTCTACTTGTGCAGATACCTTCGAGATGGTGGTGGAGGACAGTGAGCGAGGGATCCGGTTTGTGGTGTCTCATCACTACGAGGGTTCGGTGCGGGGAGCGGGGGAGTTGTGTACCCCCCGGAGGATGAAGCGTCTGGCACAGGAGGCTGTTACGCTGTCCTCATCTCTCCCGCTCTCTTACTCTTCCTCTGTCTTCGTCCGCACTGATCTAGACCGGTTAGATATCATGAAGGTAAGAAACTGTGAATTTATGTGCATATGTAGAATGGTTTAGCACCTTTTTCATTACATTATAATAGGTCAGCTTATCTGCAACCATATTAGCCTTAAAGTGCTACAAGATAGTGCCATAACAAGAATTAACTATGTAGGATGACCGTTGTTCCATTATTGCACCCTCCTCCTTTCAGTTGCCTTGTATGACATGTAATAGGATATGTGGGGCATATTATTCTTGTTCTTCCACTAAATATGAAGGCCCCCTTTGCCAGTGTGAATTGGAATTGTTGGGCTTCACGCTCGCATAGCTTTTAGTAAGCAAGGCTAACATGGACAAAGCCTTCATATATTAATATTTTATAAAAAACACTTTTTAGTAGACAGCATAGTACATAATTTATATGATCTATCTATCTATTTACTCAGGCCCAATCACCACTGTTATTTATTTATTTATTTTTTTTGGGGGGGGAGTAGTAGTGAGTTGACAGAGCAAGAATAGTGACAATACAAAACACCACAGAAAACAATGAACACACAAAATACAAATTCACACACATTGGCCAGGTGCCTGGTGGACTATTATCTAGTCCAACTTGCGCCCGACCCCTTCCCCCAAATGACCACGTATTCACTCATCTATTCACAAGTATTCTCCATTCATTCCTATTTATTACCACTGCTCTTGCCTGATCTATAGTCATTACTCTATCATCCAAAGCTTGTCTTACACGGTCTCTCCATCTCAATGGGGGTCTTCCTGCCCTTCTATCTGACTCACATATTTTCTTTGTAAGCCTTTCATCTTCCATTTGTTCAACATGACCATACTACCTCAGCACCCTTCTGTCCACTCTGGCTGACAAATGTTCCTGCTGCCCCACTCTCCTACGTATCTCTTCATACCTCAATCTGTCTCTACGAGTAACTCCACACATACTCCTCAAGCAGCTCAGACCCATACATCACTGTTGGCACAATAACTCCTTGATACATTGCACTTTTTACTTTCATTCAGATTTCTCGTCTTCCACATCCCATTGCTCCGAAAACCTTCCTTCCTTCACACACTCACTGTTTTACCTCTATTTCCATACCTCCACTCTTGCTTATTGTTCCTCCTAGATATTTAAAACACTCTACTTGTTCCAACATTTCCCCATCCAGCCTCGCATCTAGATTCACCCTACGATTTAGATGATATTATGATACAGTGGTGCACCAACTTTCGCTACATCTCGATTCTTAGATCGCACTTTCGCGGCAGTGTCTAAATATTCCGCCGATTTGAATTTGGCGGTAAAAACTCGCATGTTCGCGCCCGAGCTTCGAAATTGAAGACCTATTCAGCCACAAGCAAGAGGATTCGGTAGAGGAAAAATAAATGTTTGTGTCGAAACATGACCCTATACCAGTATATACTGTAGTCACCCAATGACTATAACTAATCAATACACATACTTGCAAATACTCAATAAAATTATTTGTACTTACAAATAGCCTACTCATGTTGAATGTACCTAGCCTAGTCACCCAATGACCCAGAATTGCTAAACCAACTAAAACTGGAATTGGTACACTTACTTACAGATATTCAATACTTTAATCAGTCTATAATGCTGATTAGCAAAACATTATAATGGGTTACAATGCTTAGACATAAGGTTATAAGGTTAATCTGTGGCACCGCCATAGGCGCCATTTGCATTTGCACTGTTTTGGGTTCAAGCGGCGCCATGATGCCATCTAGTGGCCATAACTGAAACTGATGTCTTGGTCCAAATCATAGACGCATTTTTGCTTGAGTTTTGGCTTGAGCCAAAATACGCCTCATAGTATCATATACGGTTGGAGCGTCAGTATCGTACCGTAACTCTAACTGAACTCTACCAAAACATTGCATAGGCTTATGGCGGTGGTTCAGTTTCTGTATAAGAACTGTAATTCATTATTATACCTTGCTAATCAGCACTATAGACTCATTAAAATATTGATTACCTGCTGTAAGTAAGTGTACCAATTCCAGTTTTAGTTAGTGTAGCAATTCTGGGTCATTGGTTGACTAGGTTTGTTCAACTTGGGAGGGAGTTTTCATACATGTCCGGTCCCTATTAAATTAACCCCTTATTGGCGGCGCTCGACTTAAGTCGTGCACCAATTTGCAGCAAGTTAGGAGCATTATTAAGGCTTTTAAAGGGTTAAAATCGAGTGCAAATGGCCGGGAGCACAGCGGGCCAGACAGCCGACTCCCAGGGCTTACCGCCGCCCATTAACTCATGTTCCCTATGTTCTCGAGAGGCCGGCAGTGTAGCCAGTAGTGAGCATAGCTGGGAAAAATATACCGATATATGCTAAACTTCCATGTTCGTGGCATCACTGCAAGAGAACCACGAGTGCTACGTAGCTCGTTCTGGTCTCATTTTGAAGCTTTGTGCCTAGTTTTTGCTAAATAATTTTTTTTTCATGCAGATGCTTGATTTATCATGCAGGAGGGCCTGAATATGCCCAAATGAGCCCAAAACACCCCGCTAGACAAGGGTTAATTCCTATTACCTCAATGCCCTAAGTTTCGCTAATCGCACTTTCGCGCCACTTTCGGCGGTCCCTATTGGCCGCGAAAGTTGGTGCACCACTGTATATTATATCATAATTATCATCTAAATAAGTAACACCCCATTCTTAACATTAATCATCAATTACAAACCCCAATGTACTTGAATAAACTAATGAAAGCATATGGTCCTCCCGGGATTCGAACTCGGGACACCACACCCAGAACATAAGCACCTAAACCATTACACCACCAACACAGTTAAAGGTTGAGTACACGATCACGATTAATATCCATTTTCGATTTTCGGATATCAATCTAATCATGTACAGTACTCGGACCCAACTGCATTATGGAAAGCGTAATGTTTTAGTGAGCGGAAAGAACATTGATTAGATTGTATTTCAATTTGCTTTTAGCTTCTGTATATTATATTGTAAGTGTTATTTTTTGTATCTAAAAATAAAATAAAATAAAACAAATAAAATAAAATAGGAAAAGTGGGGATTGGGCCTGAGCATATAGATAGATAGATAGATAGATAGATAGATAGATAGATAGAACATTTTGCTAATGTGTTATCACTAACCTAAAATAATACTTTCTATATATCTGTCCTGTAGGTGCTGATCACAGGACCCGAAGATACGCCCTACGCCAACGGCTGCTTTGAGTTTGATGTTTATTTCCCTGTAGACTACCCTACCTCACCGCTTCACATCAACCTGCAGACCACTGGAGAGGGCAGGGTAAGTTTATGTTTTTGTAGACTAATACTAAATGTCTTCAAAGTGTAGACTGAAATCATTGGTTTAGGAGTTATTTTTGTCTTTATCATATAGCTAACTTGAAACCTACAGGACTCCCCACACCCCCTTTTCACAGGTGTGGTTTAACCTTAACTTATACCTGGATATGGGAGTGTGTTTGAGTATCTTCTACACCTGACATGATTGGCCCGAGGAGAAATAGAATCCTTAGACCTCTTAATTTATCTACTTGTGAATCTGATCTTATAGCAAATCTTTATATGAATTGGTGCTTCTAGTTACCCTACATGTTTACCTGAACTTAACCTATTACCTTCGTTGACACGGGAGATCATTTCCAATCAATTAATCTACATGTGAATCCCCATTTTCCATCCTAACAGGTGCGGTTTAACCCCAACTTATACCAAGACGGGAAGGTGTGTCTGAGTATCTTGAACACCTGGCACGGTCGACCTGAGGAGAAGTGGAACCCCCAGACCTCATCACTTCTACAGGTAACATATTTTCAGTATTTTTATTTATCTATTTTTTAAAGTTTATATTTGTTGATCCGAATACAGTAAACCCTCGCTATTTCGGACTAATTGGGGGGACACCCAGTCCGAAATGTCCGATTTTCCGAGATGTCCGAACTCCGGCTGTGTCCGATCTAAAAGAGGACAAAAATCTGATCTGAAAGAGAAAAATCCGACGAATATCGAATAAGGAATAGTGAAACTGGAACAAACTTCACCGGGGGCCGAGCTGGCCGTAAACCGAGAAACTGGAAACGGGAGCAAACTTCATGCAACCATGACAACGTAATAAATGCAACCTAGAAAACGGAGGCTACCCTATTCGTACCCTAGATTTAAATATATTGATATAATAGCACATACAGTGCTGTATAGTAGTTTATGTGGAATAATATGTAAGGAATAACACTCCCCCCTTTATTAAAATCCTGTCAATTCACTGTCCTCCACCTCACTCCACTTCTCCACCTCACTCTCCTTGACCACCTCACTTCTTCTCCATCTCAAGTGATATTGAGGTCACCTTACGCTTTGGGAGGCATGGTAAACGGGAATATACACAGAGGATATGTGTAACACAACACCAGCTAGAATGTACTGACGCGTCTCGTCCAAGCGGAGCCTAGCCTTTATACCGGCGCTCCGACGGATCCCCGTTTTGACAGACATTCACCCTTATGTTCCGGGGACGGGAGCGCGTCATCCGACACTTTCGAGCCTGCCGGACACATACGAGATATCAGACTACGTACATTGGACGGTTATGACGGACATTTGCCCTTATTTGTCCGAAAACTGTTAGAATATTCCGACACTGTTAGAGACTGTCGGAACGATGACGGAAATGTCCGGCAAACGGAAGTACGTATCCGGGAGGCCGTTGCCGGTCCGGCAAGTACGGGTTTCAGACATTTAGAGGTCCGAAATGGCGAGGGTTTACTGTATATGGAGGTTGTGCTTCGCCTGC
Organism: Paralithodes platypus; assembly: GCA_032716605.1. Lineage (NCBI taxonomy): Eukaryota > Metazoa > Arthropoda > Malacostraca > Decapoda > Lithodidae > Paralithodes > Paralithodes platypus. The sequence continues at coordinate 59,418,808 of CM064514.1, forward strand.
CTGCTATCAGGTGGGTGAGACTTGTCAGCCTTGGTCAGCACCCCATCTAGGGGAGACAACCTTATAAAAATCCGGGTGGGTTGGACTTGGTTGGCAACTTGTCTAGGGGAATAAACCTTACACAAAATACCAAAGGGTGGTGTGTTCTTCGGTGCCACTTGCAGGTGGCGAGCTCTACAATAGATAAGATACTGTAGATATAGTTTGGATTTTTTTTTTATAAAGTTGCTTAACACCTTGGGTGCGGCACTTGTCACATGACAATTGCTTGGTCACCACTGTACCATACGGGGGTTTTGGACTAAAAGTAACCGTCACTCCCTTCACATTTTCATGTATAAACAAGAGCTAAAACGTATTTCAATCATATATCCTTGAAATCAGAGGAATAGACCTTTCCAATGACACTTAAATCATGTCTGTTCGACCACTGGTTGCCGTGCAACGATATTGCACACGTGACGCTAAATCGGTAAAAAATAGTGAGTTTGAGCGGTTTCCGCTATTCCCAAGTTTGTAAGGGGGTTGGAGATGTCTCCCACTGCCACTAGTGATGGCTCAGACACGGGGGGGGGGTATGGTCCCGTCCCGCGCTGGTTAGACTCGCTCGCCTGTCTCCCAGCCCTTGTTTAAGGCAGAAATTTGGCAATTGTCATATGACAAGTCCCGCAGTGATGACCGTATTTTTTATATAACAGTCCCGCAGTCATTGCGTTAAAAGTCTATAGCAATACAATTATACATGCACATGGTTCATAAATATATACATATAAGTTTAACCCTCGTGGCCCGGGCTACCTTTCCTAAGGACGTTGTTGAGATCCGGGCGATCTGGCCGAAAAACGTCTAGGCCTAGGCTACCGTATCTTTGTTATTTTAACTGCTAGAATGTCCCACACATCTATAAACGTAGTGCGGTTTACAATCTGTAGACTGGCGTTGAGTAGAGCTCTGTAAGTCAACTGGTTCAGTTGTGATGATTTCAGTGGAGCGAATTTTTCCGCGATGTTGACAATATCGGAGCTTTTCAGACACTAATTTCGTCTGACGTCACAACAATAACATTGATCCGACGTCTCCTTATTGTTTTCGGAGGTGCGGTGACGCAACGATCGGCTTTGTTTACATGTGTCGGACGCACAGCGTTCAGACCAAGCTGAATAGGCTTTCAAGCTTACAGATTTTAACAGGACACCCGGGTTCCTGCCCATCTGCCGCGGTGTCATTTTAACATGCTGCCCGGGCCAGGAGGGTTACCCTAGGGACTGCAGCCAGACTCTTAAGAGGTTTTACTGGGCGAATGCGGCCAGACTCTTGATATCCAAGGCCTAAAAAAAAAAAAATGTAAACACCCCAGTGGCACTTAAAACATAACAATTTGTGATTAGGTGAGATAATTACTTACTACCGCTCCTACATATGTGTCACCCCCCCTTCCCCTCCTCCTCAATTATCCTCTATTTTTCCTCTTATACCCCCTTTTATCAAGTAATTTTCGGCGCGAATTTACCCCTCCCGATCTCTTTAACACAGGTGAGTCAGCTAGAGATCCTTGCAACACAGAGACTTCTTTACAGTGTTGCTTCAGAGCTTGCAGAGGGAAGATATATGTTCTCCCAACTCTCGCCTCGTGATACGAACTTGCGGCAATAATACGTGTTTAACCCCCCAAATGCTATCCCCACTTCTTTTATTGCTCTTAAATGTTCATATGTTCATATTAAAAGCCAAATAGGCACATATGGATAAGTAATAATTATATATGTTACATATGACGATTTTCGTCAGAATAGAACCAAATACCTTCGCTTGGCGGGAAGGTTTAAACTACCATAGCTTCGCAGTTTATGAGTTAAAGACCGTTTCTTCCATTGATAGTATCAGTTGCTTGTCTTTGTGATCTTAATTTATTTGTACAGTAAAAGTCCTTTAACCCTTTATTAGCGGCTCACCACTTAAGTCGTATTTAATAAAGCTGGACTATGTGGCGGCGCTCGACATAACTCGAGTGGCAATTTCAGCACGTAATGTGGCTGAGAGAGAGAGACAAGTGGTGGCAGGAGACTAGCGAGCGTATGACTGCTCCAGACCACCGCGGCGAACCTACTGACACAAATCTCAGCTCCCTCCTCCCTCTCTCACTCGCTACATACTCAATTATGTACCGAAAGTACCGAATTACCTGCTTTTTGCACTCGCGTTGCACGGTTATTGCAAGAAAACTATCCATCATACAAGGATCGTTATGGTGTCATTCGAAAGCTCTGTTTATGCCCTTTCAGGGATAGATACTTGTTTTACGTTCTGGGTCTTATTTAGGCATGAAAATGATCACGTAAACAGCCCTATTTTGGCTAAAAACACCCCGCTGGGCGGTACACATAAATAAACCGCATAGGCCGCTCGTAAGGTGTTAATCCGACGACCGATGATTCGAATCTCCCAATAGTCCGAATTTTTCAATTTGAGGCCAAATCCGAATTCACCCGATGGTCCGAATTTCAAGAAGTCCCAAAGTCCCCTTTTTGAGGCATTAGTCCACTCAAATGACACATAATGGAGCACACACATATCATATGTTCATGAATTCACTTTAAAAGTTTACCATTGTCATTGTAGCCTATTACCTACTTCAAAACATTCAGATTAATGGTCAAAGGAAGCTACATACATACATACATAACATTTTAAGACTGAGTGTTCCACACATAAGTGCAGTTTCAGTCTCTTGTCCTAATGGCGGCGTTCCAGGCAACCCTGTTAAGGGCTGCTTCACTTGTCAAGTTCTTGGATTTGAGATCGGCGCGTATAGTCCGATCCCAGGTCTTCCTCGGTCCACCCCTTGGTGCAGCTCCCTCCACAATCACAGACCTGCATTTTGTCACCCAATTTTGTTCATCCATTCTCTCCACATGTCCATACCATCCCAGTCTACTTGTACGCATCACCTCGCTAATACTCTTTATACCTAAACGTCTCCTCAGCTCAACATTTGTTATTCTATCCTGTAGCCTGGCCCCACATCCATCTCACCATTCTCATCTCATTACGCTCCATTCTGTTGACATCCTCTACTTTAACGGCCCATGTTTCTGAGGCATACGTCATTGCACTTCTAACACATGAGGCATACACCTTTCCCTTCAGGGGAGAGGCATTCTTTTCATGGTCAGGATTGGCATCAATTCTCTGAACTTCCCCCAGCCACACCTAATTCTAGCAACAGTGGCAGCCTCGGCCCCACCACCGGCAGAGATGGTATCTCCTAGGTAACAAAACTTGTTCACCAGCTCCAAAGACTCATTTCCAAAATTCACAGCCACAGGATCATCACTTAACACAAGCTCGCCTTTGCACACTACGCACTCAAATTTCTCTATTTCTGACTTATCCTTCGGCAGGGGCCCCTTTATTCTACTACAGCGCTTACTCCCATGGTGTACCCAACATCGACAGATGCTACATTGAATTGAGTTAACGCCTACTGATATAAACGTAAACACCACATCGTCTGCTAGAGCGTTTGTTTTGCTCTTGAACGCATTCTTGGGACGCTCCGATGCGCTACTGGCTTGCACCGCATCGTCTGCAAGCGCATTCAGTCTTGCGCTTGAAAACGCACCTTTGGACGCTCCGATACGCTACTATTTATAGTGATCGGAGCGTCCCAAGGGTGCTTTCAAGAGCAAGACAAACTCGCTAGTAGACGATGCGGACATGTGACAATAAGAAGAAGGTGTTTACGTTTATATCAGCAGATTCCTTTGACCATTAATCTGAATGTTTTGAAGTAGGTAATAGGCTACAATGACAATGGTAAACTTTTGAAGTGATTTCATGAACATATGAACCAATATGTGTGCACCATTGTGTCATTTGGGTGGCCTAATGCCTCAATGTTTTCGTCAGGCCACAGGTTCATAGGGGTAAAGTCCGATAATCCGAAAAATCCACTAATCCGAACGAGGGCCGGTCCGCTGCCCTTCGGATTAACGGAAGTTTACTGTACTATAAATTTAGGTTATTTGTGTAGGGTAGTAATTGGTAGGGGTCATGTGTTCATGCTATGCCAACAGGTACAGTACCTACCCGATAGCACTATCGTTAGTGAGTGCTGTATTTATTTTGTATTATTGTTAACCTTTAAAGCGCGAGCTATATGTAGTGAACACCCTACTGCTAGGCGACAATATTAGGCTTCATTCCCGCCTAAAAAAAATATTTTACGATAAATATCGTTATTACTTATTCATATGCGCCTATTTTACGTTTGATATGAAGGTATTAACATGTAACATCAATAAAAACAAGTGGGAATAGTATTTTGGGGGTGAAAATCTCGAAATATTGCCGATCATCCAGTCATGAGGTGAGAGACACGTGAGCCCTACACCCTCCTCTCTCGAAGCCTAGAGGCAGACTGAAGCCTGTCTCTCACTCTCTCTCTCTCCCCACGCACTAGATACACGCAGGAACACACCTTGGAACCGGGTTGGATATATTGGCACGGTAAATACACCGATAAACAAGGGAATAAGAGGAAAAATAGGTGATAATTGAAGGGGGAGGGGGTTTTGACATATGTGGAGGAGTCATAGGAGGTATGGAGGGGAATTATCTCAATCACATATTTCTTTGTTTAAGTGCTACTGGGGCCTTTTAAAAGGTTTTTTTTAGGCCTTGGATCTCAAGAAGTTTGTCGCCTTTCACCACCAAAACCTTTTAAGAGTCATCTCGACGTTCTCGAGTTAATATCTAATCAAATTGCAAATTTGCTTTTATAGAACATTTTGACATAAATTGTAGTTTCTTTATTCATACATAATTTAGTAGAATTTACCAGAACGTCATGAACTTCCCAAATTGACTAGCTCCTTGAACATGACGGCGGGTGCCCAACCCCAAAAGGGGTTGAAATAGGGGAGCTATCCCCTCGCGGCTTTCTAGGTCCTTTCCTATCTAATGCTGAGAGGACTGGGTTCTATTTGGTGGTATTGTTTATTTATTTCAAAACATTTTTTTGCTAAAGCAATATTCCCACATAGCGATTTTGACGAGTTCTTTTGTACAGTCGACCCTCGCATGGGCGGACCCCAGTTGCCCAGACTTCGGTTTGTGCGGACCCAACAGCCGATATCGGACAAGCCCCTATAAGTCCGAACAAATCGGGCAAAAGACCGTTAATTTAAAAGTTGTCCGGTATTTGGCGGGTCGGGCGGTGACACGGGCAGGCAATTTCCCGCCGAAAAGTTGTTTGTTTACTAACGCCATTCCGCTCGCTTCCCCCATCGTACCCATGAATAATCAGTGCTTTAGTGACCGAAATCGTCGAAATACGATAATGTAATCATAAGTACTATATATCTTTTATATACTTACCTGTACCTTAATTCTTTATAATATTTCATAATAAACTTATATAAAACGAGTTATAAGTTCAAATGAAAAATCAGTGTACCGGTACCATTACCGAAACACGTATGTGTTATTGTTATGTCAGTGTGTGTGTGTGTGTGTGTGTGTGTGTGTGTGTGTGTGTGTGTGTGTGTGTGTGTGTGTGTGTGTGTGTGTGTGTGTGTGTGTTGTTCTTGTTCTTGTGTGGCTATGTCGGCCGTATCAGTAGGGAGTCTAAACCAGAGTTATTTCTGTATGCAACAAAATGTTATTATAATTATACTCTATGGAATTGAATTTCATTTTACCAAATAATATTTATAATAGTAAAAGCCAAAGCAAATTCCATTAAACTAACTTTATTGAAGGTGGTAGATTGTTGGCAAGTTTAGCAACTTGTAGCCAAGCTGCCACACTTGCAGACGACACATGTTGTTTGTTATTGTTCTACTAAAGATGCGAGGCATTGTTTTCGTGTCAAATAAATGGCATTTCATTGTACCAATGGTCTTAATTGGATATATTATTGACCCCTAGTATGAAGGTATGTTGCCAACGTAATAATACTGACAAATAAATAGATAAATTACTAATAAATAGTTACATATTGGGTTTAAAAGTAGGCCTGGTCTTATACGGCGAATAGGCTATATCACTAGAACCTATTCCCAAGGGTGAAAATAACTACAGTACTGGTCTTATACGCCAGTATATACGGTAGATACAGTTTTAAGGTTAGAAAACATTGTATATTTACTAGAGGCTAGGCCTATTTCCCATGTCTGGACTTTTTCATTGTGCGGACATGGGTCCCTATTAGTCCGCACATTTGAGGGTCGTAGCTCGATTGGTAGAGCGTTCGCCTGCTAACCGTGAGGTTGACGGTTCGAGCCTCGGGCCAGCCAGTGAGTTATTGGCAGATGTCAGTGCTGTTTGTGAACGGCGCAGTCTAGCCATCTGTGGCAACTATTCACTAACTCCCTGATTCATCAGGGCACCCACCCTAGCCTTGCTATTCAGCAGGGAGTGTATGGTGGTAAAAACTGCATCATCATCATCGTCCCTGTTTTAGTTTGTTTGTTTTACAAATTTTACATTATAATAGTGTGGTTGCAGTCTCACATCCTAAATGGTGGCATTACAGGCTACCCTGTCATGGGCTGGCTAGTTGATATTACTTTTCTGAATAATGTTGCAAACCCTACCAATCCGTTCTTGGCAGGTACTAGTGTCGATTCAGAGCCTGATCTTTGTGTGCGAGCCATACTTCAATGAGCCCGGATACGAGCGGTCGCGAGGCACCCAGACGGCTATGCAGAACTCCCGGGAATATGACGCCAACATCCGTGCCGCCACCGTCAAATGGGCCATGCTCAACCAACTACGCAATCCTTCACCCTGCTTCAAGGAGGTAACATAGCATTCAGATAAGCTATAGAAGAATTTTAGGAGCTCATGTGGTTTGATTAAACTAATGAAAAACTAACACCTGGTTATAAATGCCAAGGGTCATACATTTGTAAAGCATGGATATATTTTTCAAACAATAGATAAAATGATAAAAAAATTGTCGAGAAATTACAGGCGAGTAGAGGTATTCATATTGGGAAAGTAGAACCTCTTGTTGCATAGTCTTTACTTCACAAGTCCTATATTTTCAATCATTGTCATTATATATATAGCTTGCAGTACTATGTGCTTTAGAATCTTGCCCTACATTACTATCTGATTAAGGTCATAATGTACTAGTATATTATATATGCATGAATACTTTTTTCCAGACATAGCTATCTTAATTATGTAGGTCATGTATTATGTAATACTGCCTGTTCAATATTTGTTACCGTTACCAAACATTACTCTCTGCTGTAAGTCAATACACACATCCAGTATTCTTCAATATATTTTATTGTATATTTCCTTAGGTGGTAGACAGACACTTTTGGCTGAAGCACAAAGAGATCCTGGAGCAGGTGGAGGGATGGATCACCAACATGGAGTCCCTCAGTGAGAACCGGAGAGCGGGCAAGGCTATCACTCACAACACCGTGGGACTCAAAGTAAGTCACTTGTTTTAATTTTAATCTTCTGGGTCTATGCATTTTATGGAGAGAATTGTTGATGGAAAGCATTGCTGAATCTTATAATACCTCATGTTTCAATTTGTTTTGTTATGCATCATAATCATTGCAGTTCTTGATTTGCTATATTATATTTGCTGCTTGAGGAGTATGTGTGAAGTTACTCATAGAGACAGATTGGGGAATGAAGAGATACGTAGGAGAGTGGGGCAGCAGGAACATTTGTCGGCCAGAGTGGACAGAAGGGTGCTGAGCTGGTATGGTCATGTTAAAGGAATGGAAGATGAAAGGTTTACAAAGAGAATATGTGAGTCAGATACAAGGGGAGATAGATGGGCAGGAAGACCCCCATTGAGATGGAGAGACTGTGTAAGACAAGCTTTAGATGATAAGAGGAATGACTATAGATCAGGCAAGGGAAGTGGTAATAAACAGGAATGAAAGGAAAATGCTTGTGAATAGATGAGTGAACACGTGGTAATTGGGGGGGAAGGGGTCGGGCGCATGTTGGACTAGATAATAGTCCATCAGGCGCCTGGCCCGTGGAGATGATTTATATGAAGGGTGCGCCTGGAAGTGTGGTGGTAAGACTTCGCTGCATGTCTGCCTGCTGAGATCGGAACATCTCCGGGTGGTCGGGGGCCGGGGGAGTGCTGGAGGGACCTTGGTGACCCTGGTCTCTGGGTCTTGTCCTGGATGACCTTTATATATGTGAATTTGTATTTTGTTTTGTTTTTGTGTGTTCATTGTTTTCTGTTATGTTATCCTTATTTGGGCTCTGTTGAGCCGCCGCCCCCCCCAAACAAAATAGGACAAGTGGGGATTGGGCCTGAGCATATGCATACATACATATATTTGCATGGTTGTGATAGTTGTTGTCGTTCCCTAGGCTTCCTGGCCGAAGAGCCCCGAGTCCCTAAGGAAGGCCATAGCTGCTGTACCACAGGGCTCTCAAGGAGGATAGATTATGTTGTTGTTTCCTAAGCTGCCTGGCCGAACAGCCCCGATTTCCTAAGGAAGGCCACGGCCATGGTCGGGCTTTCCCAAAGATCTCTCAAGGAGTGTAGATTGTGTTGTTGGTGTGAGTGATTGTGTGAAATGCAGTCTTCTAGTATGTGTCCAATGGTATGGGGTGCTGTGTTACATCCCGGGCAGGTGTCGTCGACGGAGACATCCAGTCTCTTCTGAGCTGGATGGTGCCCACATCTCAGCCTTGCCAGGTGGACTCTATGCTCGCGAGGAAGGGAGGATTAAGAAGGATGGATTTTGGGAGGTCGTGCCTGCAGCTGTGTGTTGTATAGGAGTGATTTGGATGGAACGGCGAGAGATATGAGTATGGATGTGCTTTTGGAAGCTGGTTTGGGGTGGGCAGGGAGGGAGAGAAGACAGTATTTGTGTGTGATACCGTGTGATGGGTGTTTTGATATTTCTTGGTGTCTGTATTTACCTATTTGTAGTTTACAGGAATTGAGCAGCGCTCGTGTTGTCCTGTCTTAGTTACTTTATAATCAATCCATTTTACTTAGACAAGTATCGTAATGGATATTCCCAGTTCCCAGTATTTTGGACTAACATATCATAACTTATGTTGCCCTATTTCCATATTTACTTTTATCCAACCTAGATTTGAACATGTTAATCTTCCTCGCTCTCACCACCTCCTCCTCCAAGTTGTTCCAAGTCTCTATACTCCTATATGGGAAGCTGAATTTCTTTGTGTCCTTACGACATCTGCCCTTCCTCAGCTTAAACTTGTGCCCTCTTGTCCTTCCATTATCCCTCACGAATAGATCTTCCCTATCTACTCGTTCCAAACTTTTTACTCCCTTGAACATCGTTATTAAGTCGCCTCGTTCCCTTCTCTCTTTCAAGGTAGGTAGTTGTAGTATCTTAAGTCTTTCCTCATATGTCAACTCCTTCAATCTTGGGATCATCTTCATTGCTATCCTTTGGACTTTCTCTAATTTGTTTATATGTTTTTTCAAATGTGGTGACCATATCACTGCTGCATATTCTAATCTTGGTCTTATCATAGTCATTATCAGTTTTCTTAACATTTCTTCATCCAAATAGTTAAATGCCACTCTCATATCTCTCATATCTCTCTTTGTTTAAATCTGTTGTTACTTCATATTTTGTAATTATTTCTCTTTATATTATATGTATTCATTGTCGATAGTATCAATTGCTTACTTTTGCGATTTCCTTAGTTTATTTGTGCTATAAATGTAGGTTATTTGTAGGGTAGTTATTGATAGGGGTCACTTGAGGCATGCTATGCTTACAGGTACCTACCCGATAGCACTATCGTTAGTGAGTGCTGTACTGTATTTTATATATTATTTTGTAATCGTATAGATATCCTATCAATATTTGTATTTTGTACTATTTTAATGTCTTGTCATGTTGCAAATTTGATTTTAAATAATATTTTGACATTTAACATATAGTTTCTTTATTCATGCAGAGTTTAGTAAAATTTGCCAGAACGTCCCGGACTTCCCAAACTTGACTACTTCCTTTAACGTGACGATAGTGCGTTGTTATATGTGCGATTAGTTTGCTTGGGAAACAGATTAACTTGCTCATGTAGTAATGTACACCCTATGTGGTGGATTGTGTTCTTTTATTTAATAATTTTCATTTTAGTAAACGTTGTTTCCACATAGCGATTTTGATAATTTAATTTGACTTTATATTGTCCTTGTCCCAATTTGGTTTGTTTAGTTTGCAAGTTTTACATTTTAATTGGTTATTATTCCATATGCTCCTCCAATGATCATGTTAATATGCTTCTCCGGGGATAGATCATCTTGTATTATCACTCCAAGGTCCTTCTCATGCCGTGTTTTGCCGATTATTTCAATTCCTAATTTGTACTCCCAGCTTGGCCTTATCTCACTTGTTCCCACTTCCAAAACATGACACTTTTCTGCATTGAAACTCATTTTCCAGGTTTGGCTCCATCTGTGCAACTCATCTAGGTCCTTTTGAAGATCCTGACAACTTTCTATACAGGTGACATTCTTCATGATCTTAGCGTCATCCGCAAACATATTCATATGACTATTCAAGTTTTCTGGCATGTCGTTTACATAAAGTAGGAACATTATCGGACCCAACACTGATCCCTGTGGTACTCCGCTCGTCACACTCCTCCACTGTGAATATTCGTCTCGTATCGTGGTCCTCATTTCTCTTCCTATTAAAAAGTTTTCCATCCATTTTAACATCCTACCATGTACACCTCCAACAACCTGCAATTTCCACAATAACCTTTTGTGAGGCACCCTGTCAAAGGCCTTTTTCAGGTCCAGGTAAACACAGTCAACCCATCCCTCTCTCTCCTGTGTAACATCTACAACTCTGCTATAAAAGCTTAATAAATTAGATACACAAGATCTCCCTTCCCTGAATCCAAACTGTTTCTCGCTAAGCACCCCCTGTCCCTCAATGAAGTGTGTCCACTTTTTCCTTATAATTTTCTCACAAATTTTACAAACAATGCTGGTGAGGGACACCGGTCTGTAGTTAAGCGGATTTTCTCTGTCTCTCTCCTTTGTAAATTGGTACTATGTTAGCTCTCTTCCATTCCACTGGCAGGTCTCCCTCATTCAGTGAAGATTTGATGATTTCATAGATTGGTTCCACTAACTCTTCCGCACATTCTTTGAGGATCCATCCAGCCACTCCATCTGGTCCCATTGATTTCCTCACGTCCAAATCCTGCATCAATTTCAGCACTTCACTTTTTGTCACTTTCATTTCAGGCATCTGTGGTGTTCTCATTTCTCTATCAGGTTCTATAAACTCCTCTTTTACAAACACTGACTGAAGCTTTTCATTCATAACTTCACACAATTCTTTATCTTTCTCATAGCTGTTTGTTCCAACTCTTAGTCTGACAATACCTTCTTTTGTTTTTATTTTTCTATTTACAAATCTATAAAATAGTTTTGGCTTATTTTTGCACTTCTCTACAATATTCCTTTCATATTTATATTGTTCCTCGCGTCGTATCTTTACGTATTAATTTCTTTTCTCCTTGTACTTATTCCAGTTATTTTCACTGTCTCTTCCGTGCTATATTCCAGGCTCGGTTTCTTCTATCCTGTGCCTTACTACATCTTATATTGAACCATTCTTTTTCCTTCTTTACCCCTGATTGGAACCTTGGGACATATTTATGTATCCCTTCTTCATATACTTTCAGGAAAAGTCTATATTTGTCTTGAACCATTTCCAGGCTTTCTAGTTCCTTCCAATTTATACTTTGGAAATAATGTTTCAATGATTTAAAATCAGTTTTAGCATAATTGTATCTATTTATTTTATGTCCTTCATTTCTCTCCTCATTTTTTCCCAAATCCATCTCCATTTCTAATATCTTTTGATCACTTTTTCCCAAGGGACAACGATAATTTATCTTTCTAACATCATGTGGATCACTGGTGAAGACTAGGTCTAGCCTGGATGGTTCATCCATCCCTCTGATTCGTGTGTTTTCTCTAACATGTTGTTAACATGTTTTCTGTTACTAGATTCAGTAATTTACTGCCCCAAGATTCATTATTATTTCCCGCATCTAACCCTTCCCAATTGACTTCCTTACAATTGAAATCACCTGTTAATAATAATTTATTTCTCCTATTAAAAAGTATTTTTAGTGCATCTAGAGACTCCGTGATTAGTTGATCATATTTATCCCGCTTCCATGCTCTAGTTTGTGGTGGTATATAAGCCACTGCTATATCAGTTGCTTTGTTGTCCTTGTCTTTTATTGTCACTGCTATAATTTCTGATCTATTATTGCCTAGGTTGTTGTTGTTTTTCCCCAAGCTGCCTGGCCGAACAGCCCCAAGGCCCCGAGCAAGGCCAAGGCCATAACAGAGCGCCCCCACAGAACCCTCCCTGCCGACCACAATAAAGCCTGGGTGACCGAAGCCACTCCATGGCGGGGAGCTGAGGAGGGCACGGAAACGCCCGGGAAACCAAAGCCCCACCCAGGGCCCTGTGCCCCTCAGCAATTATGAAGAGGAAGTTGAAGGGCAAAGGAAAGATGTGACGCTTTGGCTTCCAATCTTGGTAGATTAGGAGGTCAATCCACGCAAGAGACGCCGTCACTTGTTTAATCTCACTTGCTTCTATATTTTTGTCAGTCATTATTAACACTCCACCGCCCACTTTTCCTTCTCTATCTTTTCTCCACACATTGTACCCTTCCCATCCCAACACTCCCAATTCAGTACCACCTCTCAACTTTGTTTCTGCTAAGCACATAATATGTGGTTTATATTTCTCAATATAGTCATTCAATTCTAATTTCTTAGACAGCAAGCCATCCACATTACTATACATCAGCTTCATCTCCCCCCTTACACCTTTCTTTTTTCTCTTTCCCTAATATTCCCAGACTCTACTTCCCCCCCCCGCTTCCACTCCACCTTCTCTCCCTTGCTCTCCACCTGCCCTGTTCCTCTCACTTGTTCCTGGTTTACACCAGTCTCTCCCTCCTGTCCTTCGGTACTGGTACTCGCTTCCCCTGTCCGACCGTTCATCCCTAAGTTCTCTGTTTGCCCCTCCGTCTTCCTCTGTGGGCTTTTGATGAACCATTTCCTCTTCTTCGTTCCTACCAGTCTCCAATAAAAAAAATCCACTTCTTGTTCTGTTCTTTTGGCATTCAATTCCTTCACCTCATCCCTCAAACTTTTCATTTTGTTTCTTTCATCTAAGTCCAAGTCTTTTTCGATGTAAATATGCTTCAGACAATCCTTATCTTTCAACCTCCATTTATTATTCATGATTTCCTCTACTATTCCTACTGTGCGGAACTGCACTTTCATTGGCCTAGACAGGCTAGACTCTTGTTTATATTTTCCAATTCTATGCATGTCTTCAATTTCATTCTCCCACTCTCTCACACCCTCGTCCACTACCTGTAGAATCTCCCTCACTCGGTCTCTCTCTATCCTACTTCTCTCCTCTCTCTTTACATTGTGTTTCTCCCTATCTCCTCTTATCACAATACATTTAAACTATGGTTGTGGTGTTGTTATTGTTGTTCCCCAAGCTGTCTAACCGAATAGCCCCATGGTCCCGAGCCGGCCAAGGCCATAGCCTTTGTGTGTATTTGTGTGTGGTATCTTCTGCTGGGTGTTGTGTTCTTTTATTTCAAATTTTTATTTTATTTCAAATTTTTATTTTGCTAAAGCGTTATTTCCACATAGCGATTTTGATAAGTTCTTTTATTTTTATATTGTGTCGTCCCTGTTTTGGTTTGTTTATTTTGCAAGTTTCACAGTATAATTCTTAGGTGTCTGTGGGTGTGCTGCCATGTAGTGTAGTGGATGGTGTTGGTTTGTGGAGGCTGCAGCCAGGAATGGAGTGCCTCTCATGTCCAGATGGTCTTTGACTTTGAGAACTTTGGTTTCTTGATGTACTGTAGGTGTAGTTTTTTTTTTTTTTTTTTTTTTTTTTTTTTTTTTTTTTTTCTATATTCCAACTACTCCCTCTCGGGCATAGGCTGAGAGCCTGTACATTCCACCGCTCAACACGGTGAAGCCCGTGAGGTCTTGTTCCAGTCTGGGGAGTGAGACATGTGAAGCATCCATCATGGCTCGAAGCGGCTGGTTGCTTCGCTCAAGTGCTTCATCCGTCTCACCCTCCAGACTCAGACCCTCACTCTCAGAACGCCAACTATTGAGCAGTGAACTCACTAGGCATTGTCCCCCTGTAACATATTTTGAATATGGGAATATTCATACAGTGTTATTATTCACAGCTATGCAGCCTGTGATGATTTTTAGAGCTTTGTTTTGAATGGTCTGTAAGGTCTTGTGATATGTTTCCGCTAGGTTAGAAGCCTAGTCTGGGCTTGCATTTTCCATCACTGATCTTATGTATTGTTTGTATAGTAGTTTCTTTGTTGTGTCCAAATTTTGTGTGGGCAAGTGATCTGAGGGCGTTAAATCTGGGTGTCCATATATTATTTATGTTTGTGATATGTTGTTTGAATGTCATTTGAGTATCATATGTTATTCATAGGATTTTTTTTTTTTATTGTGTGTTAACCCCTTACGAACGGGGATGTTTGTAACTTCTACTACCTTCCTGGCGGGCATATTTACCCTAAACGAGCTTCATTCCATGCTCTTTTTCATGCATAAACAAGAGCTAGAGCGTAGTATCTATCTGTGAAAGGGCGATAATAGAGCTTTCCAATGACACCTGAATCATCCTTGTACGACCACGGGTTATCCTATAGTGATCGCGCAACGCGAAGGGAAAAACCCTAAAATACGGTAATTTCGCAAGTTTCTTTCCTGGTCTCGCGAGGCCGTGGGTGTGGAATGTTGCAGAGGTAGTGTCAGTCGTGGCGCTGGGTCCGTGCCGAACGGTCAGAGCCCGCCTATCGTCTTCCCAACGCTTGGACTCTCTGAGCCGATAATGTGCTCAAAATCCCGCCCGATTATTGTCGGGCACCGCAGGGGTGGCCATGATTCTCTCACACGACATATGTCGGGCCCCGCGGCTCGAGTGTTAAGGGGGTGTTGCTTATGGTGAGGAGTGGGGCGTTTCTGTATTCGGCTGTCCAGCTTGTGAGGAGGGTTGCAGTAGATTTGGCTGGGGCTAATTTGAGTCTGTAGTGCACCAGTCATGTAGTGTGTTGAGATAGGGTTGAAGGAGATGTGTTGCTGTGTCTGAGTCTTGGTGTGTACATGTGAGTGGTATTAAACTTTGAAATAAACTCAAAATTATTGCTCAAATTAATATACCTAAATCACCCCCAGAAAAAAAGGAAAAAAGAGGGAATGGCCTGAGTACATACATACATCAAAATGACGACACACTAAACAAATCTATGTGTAAAAATTAATTTAAATCTATCGGATATTTGACTTTATATTGTCCTTGTCCCAGTTTTGGTTTGTTTGGTTTGCAAGTTTTACATTTTAATTAAACTTAGAAAACAACAAACTTATAATATCCACATATCTGTACACCACTACACGAGCCAGTAGGTTAGTTTCCCACGCCACCCTAGTATCAAGTGTGTTGGTGTATCGAGGCTAACTAGTACGAAGTACAATCAGGAATTGTACTGTAATCAAAATACGTATAGGCAGATGCAAATTGTGTTTAGTGAAAGAGAAATAAGTACTGATTAATTACTTTATTTAAATTAGACAGTTATACAATTTGATATAGTACAAAAGCACATAAAATGTTTTGAATAATTATATTTCAACAAAAGACAAAGGTATGCAAAGCATAGGAAGCTATATTTATTTGGAGTGCGTGGGGTGTGAGTAGATCATGCATGTATAGACTGAAGAGTGAGGGCGACAAGATAAATCCTTGCGGGACTCCGTTTGTGAAGTTTCTGATGTTAGATGACTGACCGACAAATGATTCATGTGCATATCTGCCTGCTAGGTAGTTGGCCCGCCACATTTTTGTATTGTTATGCATGTTTGTGTTGTAGATTTTGTTTGTTAGGTTGTGGTGGGGGATGGCATCGAAGGCTTTGCTAATGTCAAGTGTGGCAAGTAGTGACGGTGTGGTGGTCTAGCTGAGTTGATGTCGTCAAAAGCTCTTTGTGTAAGGTCTGTAAAAATAGTGTTTGTGGAGTGTAGTGGCCTGAAGCCATGTTGTGTTGTTGTTGTTCCCTAAGCTGCCTGGCCGAACAGCCCCGAGTCCCTGAGGAAGGCCATGGCCACGATCGGGCTTTCCCACAGAGCTCTCATTGAGTGTAGATTGTGTTGTTGGCGTAAGTGGTTGTGTGAAATGCAGTCTTCTATGATGTGTTTAATGGTATGGGGTGCTGTGTTACATCCCGGGCAGGAGTCGACAAAGGAGTCATCCAGTCTCTTCTGATAGCTCAGGAGAGCTGGATGGTGTCCGCATCTCAGCCTGGCCAGGTGGACTCTGTCCTCGCGAGGAAGGGAGGATTCGGAAGGATGGATTTCGGGAGGTCGTGCATGCAGCTGCGTGTTGTCTGTGAGTGAGTGGATGGATCGGTGAGAGATATGAGTATGGATGTGCTTCTGGAAGTTGGTTCGGGGTGGGCAGGGAGGAGAGAGGACAATAATTGTGTGTGATACCTTGTGCTGGGTGTTGTTTTGATATTTCTTGGTGTCTGTGGGTGTGTTGCCATGTAGTTTAGTGGGTGGTCTTGGTTCGTGGAGGCTGCTGCCAGGAATTGAGTGCCTCTCATGTCCAGATGGTCTTTGACTTTGAGGATTTTGGTTTCTTGATGTAGGTGATCTGTGGGTGCAGTAGCTGTGCAGCCTGTAATGATCTTCAGGGCTTTGTTTTGAATAGTCTGTAAAGACTTACGATGTGTTTCAGCTAGGTTAGAAGCCCAGGCTGGGCTTGCGTATTCCATCACTGATCTTATGTATTGTTTATATACTGTGGTGGTAGTTTCTTTGTTGTGTCCAAATTTTGTGTGAGCAAGTGACCTGAGGGCGTTAAGTCTGTTGTGTTGGAGCTAGGGGTAGAGCGTGTGTGGTCAGTTGTAGTACGAGGCGTTCTGAGACTTTTGAAGGGGTGCAAAGGAGTGTGAGGAGGGCAGTGTGGGGTCTTTGCTGGGTTTGGGGAATGTAATGATAACACCATGCTTGTGATAGTTATAATAGCTAAATTTCTCAATTCATATATTTTCACCAACCAACTTTACTTCTTAACTCAATTAATGAAATCAACAAATACATGTGGCACTCCAAGGACTCGAACCTACTGTAGGATACTCACACCGAAATTCCGCGCATTTGAAGCTCTCCGAATCATAAGGGACCCAAACGACATTTCTTTACTTTCGAGAAAATAGAGGTTAAAGTTTGGCAATATTCCAAAATGTGTAACTTTTTAACCCGGTGAGGTGCCCTCTTCATATTTGGACTGAAGGTAGCTGAAACACCACTCTTTCATTTCATCACGTGGGAATTAGGGGTTCCACATCTAGTTTTTGAGTAACAGCACCCAAACCATAATTATCCCCATTTTTGAAAGCCAAAAATGACCAAAATCTAACATTACCAACCCATTGACCACAAATTTCATATTTTAAAGATAATAATGCATTGATACTCAGTAGGGTACGTCATTTTACATCATTCCCACCCATAAACCACTCATTTCCATACTCCAGGTAAGTAGTTAATTGACAGGTTTGTACAAGGATATGAGTAAGTGAACGCAATCAGCTGGACGTCGTTTGGTCCCCTTATGATTTGTAGATTTGTTCTCAGGCTCTCGGCCGGAGTGCCGATAAGGCAAAAAAAGTTACCTTCACTTCCAGGACTCTAGCCCTTACAGTTTTTGTTGTATGGGAACCAAACCAAAACCATTGTATAGAGGAAGAGTTAGGCTTTCCGCCATGTGCTTGGCCCGAAAATTCAACATTTGCTGCTTGGGTCCCTTATGATTCGGAGGGCTTCATTTATGCATTACGCTATCAAGACAGTTAAAGAATTGTGCACAAGCCTACGATTTATTATGCAGTTTCGAATCCTGCATATTAATCTGAGCATGTAGATACAGTACATTCCAACTGTGCTATGGTAGCCTAATGTATAGATGAATGGAAGGAGTAATTAATGGGGCGCTTGACCCTTCTCTATCAGGAAAGTTATAGTTTATATTAGCAATAATAATATAAATTGCTAGATACACTAAACAAATATGGTGACTATTGTTTTGCAGAAGAACTTCCAGCTCCTGAAGGAAGAGGTCCGCAAGATGACCCCGCCACCCGGTCTGGAGAGCATGCCCTTGTCAGCCAACCTCACCACCTGTAAGTCCCCCGTAGCGTCCTTCCGGGAGTCTCAGCAGGCCCTGGAGAAGGAGCGGGAGGGACAAGTAGAGAAGGAGAAAGAGGTGCGAGGGGCTACAGGCATGCAGGCAGGAGGGCCCGTCAGAACACGGGTCAGGAAAACCTCGCGGGCCAACCTCTTCATGAGCAAGCCCCACGGAGACGGGAGCAAACATAGCCTCCACGCCGCCGCCAAAGCCAGTAACGGTAGCCTGGCCTCGGTTGACTCTATCACTGTTACCTCAGTTAAGCCCCCACAGCTGGCACTCCCGACGCAGGAAGTAGTTGGGGTGGGGGGGCTCGGAGCAATGGCTGGGGTGACACTGGGGGAGATGCACCCGGTAGCCGGTATACCCTTTGGGGAGTCACAGCACCCCACAATCCCCGAGATCCCCTCTAAACCCACTAGCCCGTGCCCAGAAACAGACAGTAGTAAAGTGGACAGTGGCACAGTGGGCGAGGTGTGCAACCATGTGAATCATTCTAGTTCCTCGGATGCGGTGCCGGACACGGGCGAGGCGGCTGGTACGCCCTGCTAGCACCACCATCAACACCATAAGCAGGGTAGCAAACCGGGGCCATGTTGTTTAGGGACTGAGTTAAGTGTCCCTTGTTTTTAATCATTATTATTGAATATACAAAGTTAAAGTTATGCTCCATAGCTTATATTATACCCTTGGAAGTTATTAAATAGCCAAAATAATGCAATTTAATGCAAATTTTTTCTGTATTTCCTCTCACACTCAACTTAGTCCCCAAATATATTTACCTCGACTTACCCCCCTGACCATAACCACCATTACCCGCCCTCTTCACCCACTCTTGAGACCAAGTTCCCTGATGCAGTATGGTGCACTTTGTTTTAAATTATATTCAAAGTTTAAAGATTTTAGGTTGCAAAGCATTAAAGAAAGTTTATGAAGTTGTATCTCACTTGTTCAGAATCGAGCAATCTTTCGTTTTTGAGATTTCCAAGAAAGTTATGAACCACTTAACTCTATATACCGGTATATATACATATATCTTACATATTCAAAGTTGAGATATACCAGTTTCCAAGCAATTATACGAAAGCTGACAAACGATTATCGTACCCAATGAAAGTTTAGCAGGTTTAGTTAGGATGGGGGGGGTCTGAAAATAAGTTAGAGCAGTGTTTAGCGGTCTTCGCCCCGAAAGTCTTGAGCACATTCCAAAGGCTGCGCAAGGTTGGGGGGAACCAGTGCTGTGCGGGAGAAGGCCCAAGTGACGACTGTGATTTAAGTGATAAAAAAAAAGAATATTTAAAAACTTTATTATTATATCAACATGTGTTAAGACTATTGAAGGCGGAGTCACACCATTACTTTTTCCGGCAATTTTGATGTGGCTGCTTTTGAATTAAAACTTCATATGAATTCAATCCGCTAAATTATCAATTGTCGCCTACTTGCCGATAAACTTATAAGAATTCAATGGCCTAAAATAACAAACCTACGTATTAGTTCCCTATGCGATCTATACCAAAGCAAAACAGACCCAAAATGTTACCAGAATATGATAAATAAAATGCCAGTCGAAAAGGGCTGGGAAAAGCGCTGGTGTGAATTGACCTTTACCGTATGATTTTTTTCTGTGAGTCCAGAACCCAGTTACCGGTATGCTCACATGCTGTGCATTTAGGATCTGACAGCGACTCTTTCTAAACAACAACAAAAAGTGTCAAGAATTTCATTGTGATTCTATCGGAACTGGACCATACACAGTTTATTTAGCAATTGTCTGCATGACTTGTGTTGGCTAGTCAGTGTGAATTGTGTTCAGTGTGACTAATTGTACCTTTCAGTTTCATAAAAAAAAAGCATTGTACTCACTAACACATAAGAATCATATGGATAATGTGCTGTACAAATTAATTCTTATTGCCTATATGTGATGTGCATAGAGTATGACTTGAGGCTGCGTGAGAGTTATTGTATTGAGGTTTCAGCGAGATTATCCAGATTTCATCGAGGTAATCCAAGTTTGAGTGAGAGATATATCGAAGTTTTTGGCGAGAGTCTAGCGAGGTTTCAGTAATCACATATGGTGAAAACATTGCCTTCTGAGTGTGACTTGTAGAATGTGATTGTTGGAGTTTGTTTATAATTTCTTGTCTAGCTCTCAGGTACTGTATATTCATCATGCCTTTACTGAAGTGGTCATCACTGGAAACGGCATGAAAGCTGATATATAAGATTATCATATTTGCATATCGTGCTCTATGAGAAGTTTGTAAAAAATGAATTCTTATTCACTTGGTATAGCTTATAATAGTTTTGTAAATATATATTGATGTCAACCATTTAGTTAAGTAAAGATAACATTATGTACAAGCTCTTAATTTAGACCCACAAGGTCATGTGCTGCAGCTGTCAGTCCGGAAGAGTTCCTGAATGTGTTTTCACGTGTTGTTCTCGTTTTGTCGTTAATTCTTGGGAGGTGGCCACAGCTTAACCTGACCAGTATGAGGACAACTTTCTTTGTATTCATGCTACCGTACATACCTACATGTGATTTGTATTAAGCTTGGGAAAGAAGCTAGAAATTGTTTCCAGTCAACCCTTGATAATGAAAGATTCCCAAGCTAATTAAAATCTTGTTATGCTAGCCGGAATAAAATGAGACGTCCTCATACCGTTAGGATTAAGTGCCGGAGGGAGGAGAGCTCAGAGTATGAGATATACAGTATCGCTAGCGGGTGGGTAAAGTAGGCTGTATGGAAATGGAGCACTTTTCCATTGTTCAAGCTGACCAAAATTACCCAAGCAGATTTTTTTTTTTTTTTTATTTTTTATTTGAATTGATCAGGCTCTCCAATTTTGAATTATTTTATTTAGAGCTGTAGATGAGAAAAGAAACTTCCTTAATGTGGGGCTACTGTACTTCAGATGAGCACGACTATTTTGATTATTGAAAGAAAACAGCATTATTAGGCTGTTATTTCTATATATGCTTGAACAACTTTAATATCTATATGGCACATATTTTTCTCTACACTCTAATATAGCCCCACGTATTTATTAAAAGTTGTCTCGCTTTACGTTATATTAGTAAACTTTTCCAGATTTTCATACTAGATCTCCCCCCGCTACCTGGAGCCATACTAAAAAATTTATGGTTCCTGGTGGTAGCTACAGGGCCTTATGGGAGCTATAACGGTCTGCTTGGTCTATGTAAAATTATCCCGTAAATTACTGAACATGAAGAACAAAATGCATTATAATTGCGGGTCTGCTTGGCCGATGCATAAGTAACCCATAAATTACTGTAGAAAATCGGCACTGGCTGTTTATAAATCGCACGAGAGAGAACTCTGGCAGTGTCCTGTGAAAAATAGGCACTACTGTAGTGTACAGCCCGATTTAAAATTTCACCTGCAACTTTCATGGAGAAATCACACCCACAGGATAAAATTATTTATTTTAGGCAAAAGTTTCAGTTCTTTTCAAGAAGTCAAAATTGTTATAGCTTTTACAATTTTATTTTTATTTTTAATCAGTTGGGCATACTTTTCTCCTTTCTGTATTCACGGCTTTGTGAATATTAATGCACTTGGTGATACAAATAGTTAGCCGTATTCTTGGTAATTCAGCTATAGTGTTTGCTTTCCCTTATCAAACTAATTCATATTATCACCAACCCACCAATTAACTTCCAAATAAACCTAAATAATGAAATCAATGAAACTAATGAATACGGTACATGTGGCACTCCAAGGATACTCACACCAAAATTCTGGGCGCTAATCACTACGATATCAGGAAACCATGAATTGTGAAAGCAGGCTTGATAATAGGCTTACCCAGTTCATTGAAGATTACTCTTTGTTTCAACTCCTTTCATTAAGGCAAAGGTGTTGAGTTTGTTTTTATTTGACTGAGTAATTTATTAAAAAGTGGCTGGGCTTTGGACCATGTTTTCAGTTGGATATTTTTTATGTAGCTTGTGCAAAAATGTTGGTACCAGTGTTATATTTATAATTTTATTGCATTAGCTATTAGATTAATTTATAAATACTTAAGCAAGGTGCACCCGGTACCTAAAATTTTGTGAATAATCAGTTCCTTTCTGCCTGTCAATAAACAGTCCATGACTAAACAAATTGGGCTGGAAATTTGTTAACATTTTCAAGACAAAAAGCATTACTTGATCAGTTCTTAATTGATACTGATATATAGAAATTCTTACTTAATCTTTCAGGCCAGCCCTATATGAGTTCTAGTATGGAGCTTATGTGGTCTGTTTAAAATTATGATTAAACAAAATATTAATAAGACAAAATCTTACCCGTCACATTTGAAGGCTAGCAAAGGTAATATCTTAGTATTTGAAGGCTAGCTATGTAATGTCTTAGTATCACCAGGTAACCATAGTGATTATTAACCCACAGAACCCCAGCGACGCAGCGTTTGCGTCGACAATGTATGTAACCCTAAACTCCAGCGCCGCATAGGGTGCGTCGCGATTAATTACTCCGGTCCTATGGCACCTAGAGGGCTCAGATTTGTATGGGATCTGCGTAAGTATCCCATGCAACAATGCCGATGGTTGAAAACCCTCAAAGTCCAACCGTGTGAGTGTGCAAAAACATGTTTTTACAAGTTTTTGCCTACCCATTTTCCCTCGTGTAATTCCGACTTTCGGGCGCCCCGTAGGACCCTTTTAACCCTTCTGGCACGGGCTCGCTATCCTAAGGACGTTCTTGAGACCCGGGCGATATGGCCGAAATACGTCTACGCCTAGGCTACCGTATCTTTGTTATTATAACTGCTAGAAAATTCCAACGCAGGTCTAAACATACTGTGGTTTCCAATCTGCAGACTGGCATTAAGTAGAGCTCTCTAAGTCAACTGGTTCAGTTGTGATGACGATTTCCGTGGAGCGCATTTTTCCGTGATTTTAGCAATGTGACACACTTTTCAAGACTGAATCTGTCTTAGTAGACCACACAACAACAAAGCTCCGACGTCTGCTTGCTTCTAGAGGTGCGCACGTCGCCTCCGACAGGCTTTGTTTTACATAAGTCGGACGCACGGCTTTCAAAACAAGCTTGATAGGCTTTCAAGCTTATGGATTTTAAAAGGACACCCGGGCTCCTGCCCATCTGCCGCGGTGTCCTTTTAAAATGCTGCCCGGGCAGGAAGGGTTAATGACCTAGGGGATCGGGGTTTTTTGTGTTTTTTCCTTCATTTCTAACCTATTTCAGGTGTTTTCTGGAGAAAAAAAATGTTTACAACCTGCTGGTCCTGGGGTGTACTTTTATTTTTAATTAGCTGGTGCTCAGTGGGTTAATATGTTACCTCTTGCTAGTGGTTCGGGTTTCTTATTCAATTATTATATTGTTGTTATTAAATACCTGTCGTTTAACCAGACCGCTAATCATGAGGTGACACAATTCTGAGTTGCAGGTGAAGGCTTGAATCAAGCTGTGCTAACCAATATGGGGGAAAGTAGCCAATTATTATGTGGTTGTTCCAATTAGTATGCAGATTCAGTAAACATGCTAGCAATACCAAGAAAAATAGTTAGATAAATAAATTTAGTATAATAATGTTTGATAGGTATATTTTGCCGCTAAAGTTATTAATCAAACTCAAACAATTCGTGTGGGGAGTATTATTATCGATATCTCTTACCAATTGGATCATCGTGGATGAATTGACTTGTCTTCCCTATGTGCGGAATTATCTACAGAAAATGTGACCAAGGAATTCTATGTAAATATCGTAACTGATGCACAATTGAGTGGAGACATTTGGAAAGAAATTACTGTTGCTAGGTACAGTACAATTATGGAATTTATAACCAAGGAGAGATACATGATCAAGTTTATAATATCGGATGCAGGACTTGCCTAATGTGAATGATCCATTTTCAAATAGCTTTCTGAGAATGACTGGATAACAATGAAAAGAAGCTGTGTAGGTTTTAAGAAGGCTGTTTATATGATTTGTTCTGAAAGTGTAACTAAGAATGGTTTGTGAAACGGGATCAATACTGAAATAGGTGCATTATGTTACAGGTGATGTATGTACGAGTGTTTTGATACCGAGGATATTATAATAGAAAAAGTAACTAGGTCGTCTCCACTCAGTCAGTAGTTAATCAGTTTGATTATAAAAAATTTGCCCTATGTGTGAAATTATCTACAGAAAATGTGACCAAGGAATTCTATGTAAATATCGTAACTGATGCACAATTGAGTGGAGACATTTGGAAAGAAATTACTGTTGCTAGGTACAGTACAATTATGGAATTTATAACCAAGGAGAGATACATGATCAAGTTTATAGTATCGGATGCAGGACTTGCCTAATGTGAATGATCCATTTTCAAATAGCTGTGTAGGTTTTAAGAAGGCTGTTTATATGATTTGTTCTGAAAGCGTAACTAATGGTTTGTGAAACGGGATCAATACTGAAATAGGTACAGAATGTTACAGGTGATGTACGTAAGAGTGGTTTGATACCGAGGATATTATAATAGAAAAAGTAACTAGGTCGTCTCCACTCAGTCAGTAGTTAATCAGTTTGATTATAAAAAATTTGCAGAAACTGGTGAATTAGTTCACCTATGCCAAAGCAATTAAATTATTCTTTTAATTGTACCATAGTACTGTATGTATATTTTTATTTTTATTATTTGTAAAATGATTTTGAAGTGGGTACTCAATAAAGGAAATAAATTATTTTTACTTGACTAAAACTAAGTATTTTGTTTTCATAAGTAGTGATTCTCATTTGTCTTTAAATAGTTTTGACAACCCCTTCATGACCCCTATGATCTATCTATTTACTCAGGCCCAAATCCCCACGTTTCTTTTTTTTTTGGGGGGGGGGGGGAGGGTGACTCAAGACAGCAAGAATAGGGACAACACAAAACACAACAGAAAACAATGAACACACAAAATACAAATTCACACACATCTAAGTCATCCAGGAGAAGACCCAGAGACCAGGGTAACTAAACTAAAGGTTTCTAAATACCCCTGATGGTAACAAAGGCTTTAAAGTATCCCTAATAGGCTCAAAATCGCATCATATGTCGGAGAGGGTTAAGAAAGATCTAAGGCATTAAACGGTGTCAAATGTACCTCCGTTATCCCTCTGACTCCCACAGATACGTTCTATGCTCAATAAAATGATCTAATAATAACCAGAATAAGATGAGAGAATGCATTATGGTACAGGTATACTGATAGGGTTAATCCCATACATCAATCCTTTAACTTTAACTCTCAGAAGGGATAGGAGAACCAGAAACCAGAAAATTTGACTGATATACCGGTTTAGAAAAATATAATGCATAACTTCATAACTGCATAATGCAAAAATATATTTCCGGAAGACTTTAAAATAATTTAGTAGAGGTCAAGTTGAACTCCTCTTCTTGATACTAATTGTACTTTTACTAAACCATCACTGACACTTGGATAAGTGAACACATGGTCATTTGGGGAAGGGGTCGGGCGCAAGTTGGACTAGATAATATTCCATCAGGCGCCTGGCCTGGGGAGATGGTTTATATGAAGGGTGCGCCTGGAGTTGTGGTGGTAGGGCTTCGCTGCATGTCTGCCTGCCGAGATCGGAACCTCTCAGAGTGGACGGGGCCTGGGGGAGTGCTGGAGGGACCTTGGTGACCCTGGTCTCTAGGTCTTCTCCTGGATGACCTAGATGTTGTGTGAATTTGTATTTTGTTTTTGTGTGTTCATTGTTCTCTGTTATGTTATCCCTATTCAGGCTCGTCTTGAGTTCCCCTCCCCCCCACCCCCCAAAAAAAGGAAAAGTGGGGATTGGGCCTGAGTACATACATACATACATACTGTACATACATACATACATCTATCCATACATACATCACTGACACTTGGCTGACTGTCACTTAATCTATTTATATACCGTAGGAGCATTAACTTCAAAGTTGATGAGTATTAATAGTGAAGTACAGTAGGCCTATACAGGAATTTTGGTATGGGAAAAGGAAGGATGGTGACAAGGATTACCTACTTATGGTCCCACCATTTAACCCTCGTGGCCCGGGCTGGTCCTCCAAAGGACGGAGGTCGTATCCGGGCCATCTGGCCGAAAAACGTCTAGGCCTAGGCTACCGTATTTTTGTTTATTTTAACTGCTAGCAATTTCCCACTCCTCTATAAATGTAGTGCGGTTTTCAATCTGTAGACTGGCGTTGAGTAGAGCTCTGTAAGTCAACTGATTCAGTTGTGATGACGATTTCAGTGGAGTGAATTTTTCCGCGATGTTGACAATATCGGAGCTTTTCAGACACTAATTTCGTCTTACGTCACAACAATAACATTGATCCGACGTTTCCTTCTTGTTTTCGGAAGTGCGGTGACGCAACGATCGGCTTTGTTTACATGCGTCGGACGCACGGCGTTCAGACCAAGCTGAATAGGCTTGAAAGCTTACTATCTGTTGAAAGGACACCCGGGCTGCTGCCCAATTTCCGCGGTGTCCTTTCACAATGACACCCGGGCTGGAAGGGTTAAGTAGATATTACTTTTGGTACTTTGTAACCCCAAAGAATCATTTGTGGGAACCCTGAACATTCTTGGTAGCTGGCCACAGCAAATGGGCGGACCCAGAATCATCTTGATGTCCTGCTCCCGAGAGAACAGCTCTAGACTGGATGCTGCGTAAGGAGTTGGTAGAGGTGGTAATCTGCTAGCTACCAGTGGGAGTTTGAACTCTGGTCTTTCAACTTGGAGCCCAGTGCATTACCTTCTCCACTTTGGCTTTAGATCATTGCACCTACTGACTACTAACCATCTTTGCAGTATTCAGGGCCATGTTTACCCCTGGCCATCCTTAACCCAGCAAGTGCTAAGTCCCTGTAGTATACACTACACCACACCCCTGTGCTAAGGTATTCTGATTCATTCCTCACTAAAATCGTTAATTTACCATATATATAATTAACTTATCCATATGCGCCTATTTTACTATTAATATGAACATATGAACATGGGAAAGCAATAAAACAAGTAACAGCAATTGGCTGGTGAAAATTGTATATTTTAGCCCCGCGGTCGTAATCTGGCCTTGAGCAGTGACAGACTAACACCCTCCCTCTCTCGTGTCTCGCTTGGCACTGAGAGACAAAGGGTGGACTCAGACTAGCTTGGAGGGTCGGAGTTACACACCTCCACCCTCCTCCCTCTCTCGTACTTGTTCTCCCACGAAAATATCGGGGAATAATAGAGAAAATACCTGATAATTGAGGAGGGGGGGGAACACGTGTAGAAGTGGTAGCAAGTAATGGAGGGAAATTATCTCGTAAACTATTTTTTTTTTTTATTGCCACTGGGGTAATTTAAATGTTTTTTTTTTTTAGGCTTAGGATCTTAAGAGTCTTCCAGCAGTCGCCCAGTAGAACCTCTTAAGTCTTCCAGCAGCCAATGGGTAAACTGACCGCTGCCGGGCAGATCAAGTTGCCTTAACGTGATACCTGGCAATCACAATCAAGTGCATCCACAGATGGAAACTCCAGAGGAGGTTAACCATTGTTTAGCTTCCCTGTAAGGAGTAACTATACCGTGATCCAGCCCTTTTGAGTTATCAGAAGAGGCTGGATGACTCCGTCCAGGATACACACCTGTCCGGGTTGTAACACATCGCACAATATCAAACACATGGAAGACTGCATAACACACAACCACTTATGCCAACAACACAACACACACTCCTTGAGAACTTTGTGGGAAAACCTGGTCTCAGCTGTGGTTTCCCTTATGAGCATGGGGCTGTTTGGCCAGGCAGCCTAGG
This sequence comes from Paralithodes platypus, assembly GCA_032716605.1. Lineage (NCBI taxonomy): Eukaryota > Metazoa > Arthropoda > Malacostraca > Decapoda > Lithodidae > Paralithodes > Paralithodes platypus. Next base: position 59,446,905 of record CM064514.1, read on the forward strand.
GAACGACTAGGCCTACTACTACAAACACTACACCCTACGAGAGTTCACAATTTCACCTCGCAGACATCTCCTTCCCTTCATTTCAGTGAAACGAGTGAAATCCGCTTGTTACTTACAGTACATACAAATGTTTTTACTCTACTAGACAATGTTACCAAAGTAGTTGGAGTGATACTGGTGTAGGCCTACATATCGTTACGTTTTTCGAGGGTCGTATTTTCGGTTGAGTTTTAGCACCATGGCGGGCTGTTCAAATCACAATCTCGCACTTGATAGGTTAAGCTACCTCAAAGCATCTTTCTTTGTAGTACTAGAGTACAGTTTTCTTCTCTTATATAGCATGTCCCAGAATCTTTTTGTTGATTCCACAGGTCTGACCTATGCATCGGTGAATGCTATGTTAGTACTGTAATAACTATGTTAGTCAGAGGAGCAGCGAAAACAGCACTCATGAGTCATGACTTGCCTATCACTCTTCAATTTGCTTTTCAAAATTGGTTGAAATCTTGAACCACCTTAACTCGGTAGTTGCACGATTGCCGGTATTCTAGTGCCACAGATTTAGCTTTTTATCGAGTGGGTGGGCGACGGAGTGGCATACACTCTCCCTCTCTTGAGGCTCTCGCCATACTGACTGGTCTCGCAGTTCTCTCGCACATGTATGAGGGAGGGGAGAGGTGTGTCAAAGTATTTGAGGGGAGAGGGAGGAAGTATAGGGAGTTGGGGTGGGAAAGAGTAGATTAACCCATAAATTGGTGACTGTCCTCATTAGAGGTTTTCTGGTGCACTGTGACCGACCTCAATAGATCCAGAGCATAAAAGAAAAGCCTTTCAAAACACCCCAGTGGTACTCAAAACAAAACTATTTGTGATTAGGTGAGATAATTCTCCTCCATTACTTGCTACCATTCCTACATGTGTGTCCCCCCCCCCCTTTTCCTCCCTCCTCAATTATCAGCTATTTTTCCTCTTCCCCCTTTTATCGTGTAATTTTCGGAGCAAATTTCTCTCGCGCAGTCTCTTTAACACGGCTACACGGGCGAGGCAACTAGAGATCCTTGCAACAGAGACTTCTAGTGCAAGGCCTCAGTGTCGCTCTACAGCTAGGAGAGGAAGCATATACAGCACGCCGCCCCAGCTCTCGCCCCATGATACGACCTTGCGGCAATAATATATATTTTTTTTTCACCCCCCAAATGCTATTCCCACTTCTTTTATTGCTCTTAAATGTTCATATGTTCATAATAAAAGCAAAATAAGCACATATGGATAAGTAATAATTATATATATGGTACTATGACGATTTTCGTCAGAATAGAACTGAATGCCTTCGCTTGGCGGCAGGGTTTGAACTACCATAGCTTCGCAGTTTACTAGTAGGAGGATGGGGGGTAAGTTGAGAGAGAAAGGGGGTGGAGGAGAGGGAGGGAGGGAATGAGACATATGTAAGGGGAAGAGATTATGTGGAGGTATGGAGACATGCCACCTAATCATATATTTCATATTTCCCCGGCACTGGAGCATTTTTTTTTTTTTTTAATTGTGCAAGATGCTGGAAGGAACGACGTATTCGCCCAGTAAGACGTTGCAGCTTATGAGTTAAAGTACATTTCCACTGCTCTTCAATTCAAAACTACTTGTTGCCAATAGAGCACACCATTGTACTGTAACCCATTGGGTATGCAAATCTATAAGGTAAGAGGGACAGATATCCATCCCACTCGCCCTCTAGGAGTCAAGCGTATGGATCTTGTTTTCACTAGCTATGTTTATTTCCTTCGATCTTGTCCTTTTCTGTTAAAAAAAATTGTTTTTATAAGAATTATAATATTGTAGCCCAATTCACCATTGTTATCAATATCAGAGAATCTATCTAAGATGCCCTCACCAGGGTGGCCTGTAGCGACATTGGTAGAGCGCTCGGTTTCTAACCGGGAGGACCGAGTTAGATTCTCGGCAGGTGGATATGTTTGGGCAATCTCCTCACACCCCTTGCTTCTGTTTCGCCTGACAGTAAAATAGGTAACGTGCCAAGGTGAAAACGAGTCTCCGTCTCCTCCAGCCCTTCAACCCATTTAAAAAAAATATATATATATATATATATACAGTATATATATATACTGTATATACATATACAGTATATACATATACAGTATAATTATGCCCTCACCACATGTGTGACCAGATCACACCGCTACATTCAACTAGTCATCGTATGCAGTGCTCTTACTCCTTATGCACTCCCTGAAGTACCAGTATTAGAGGCCCCAACGACTCCAGATAACAGCATCATCAGAAAATTCAAGGTAAGTGATCCTGATATTAGTGATCGGTATATACTCCATAATCTGCCTATTATTGTAGCTAGGCTATTCATGTGTTGAAAAATGAAGGTATTAGAACATACGTAGGCCTTTACCCATCTTACTCTAGAATTAACAGAAAAAGAGGATGTGTGTCCATATTTTTTAGTAGGCCTACTGTTTGTGAATGGAATTCATACACTTGATCAGTCCTTTGGAGATGTAGAGGATGCCACTATTTTTTTTTATTTTGCCAGATGCCGTAATTCCTGAGAAGGGGTAGCCATGAATATTAGGCGTTAGTCACAAATCGCTATCTAAGGTCAAGTTGCCTGGGCTTGACATCTACCAATAATATTTTGACAGTGCGGGCTCGATCCGCCGACCCTTTGATCAGCAGCTAACGATCTACTGACTATGCCACGTAGGCTTGCAACAGTGCACTCTCAATGCACTGATAAAATGCCTGTTTTTAGATTGGCATAGAATGCAAGTAGTTCCTGTCGAAACTAAAGACTGTTTCATGAGCATCCAGAGTACTAGAATTCACTCAAATGCTAGGGGAGAGCGGTGATATTTCGGAAGTTTATTTTTTTAAATATTTGTAGAAATTCAGGGTTAAGCAATAGTTGATGTTAAAATGTTGTTTCGTTATTTGGTTCTTTAGCCTAATTATTTCAAACCCTTAGCTCTTTTCAGTTTTGAGCTATAGTTCCCGAAACACAAGTTTCTAAATCGTCCGAACCTTCCCTACCAGTGGTGATGGTTCGGTCAGAAGGGTGGGATGGTTCGGTCACGTATATTAATTGGCATAATCTTAAAATTATGTGAGTTGGATTTGCTAAAAACAAGAGTTTATCAATTCAAAGACATTTTATTTTGCTAAAATACAAAATTAAACTTCATAATCGAAATTAACCTCTTCATATTTGTAAACAAATAATATTGAAAAAAAAAAATGGATTATACTTAACCAGAATTATGGATAATGTACTTATCCATAAATCAAATAAACATACAGTACCTTTATTTGTATAAACAATATTATAGGTATGGATTAGGACTATGTTACTTAAAATAAATTACATAATTGACTTACTTTATATTATATTGTATTAACACAGATAAATACATAATAATATATAAATATATTATTCCCTGATGGATATTAAGAGTTGTGTTTCACTATGTATTCATAATATAGATGTTTACAAGAACTAGTGTTATCAATTGATAAGTTAATTTTTAGTAATTAGTGGGAAGGATGGTTCGGACTGGTCCGAACCATCACCACCCTCAACTGTCCGAATGATCCCGAATCTATATAGTTAATTGATGGGTACGCTCAACGTTCACACAAGCGACTTCAGCATTTGTTATTTACGGCAATATCTTCGGCATACAACATAGTTTCACCATAATAATGCATATTTTGCTGGTTGACATATTCATGGAGGTAGAGCTTACGATATAAAGTGAAAATATTACATAGGAAGTGCAAAAAAACATAAAATTGGACCTGCATTAAAAAGTGTAGCTGATGTAGGAACCAAATCACGTGTAATGAAAGTAGACAAACTCTCGCAGTTTCACGCAAAATCTCGGGGCCTTAGGTCCCATACGTTTCTCAGGAAATGCACTGTCCGAACCATCCTTCCGTCCGAACTATCACCGCTCTCCCCTATAATCTTGCTTATAAAATTAGATTATTCAGGTCTAGAGCGTTTTAGCAAATTATTTTGAATTTACATCAACAATTATGAGAAAACCATGCTTAATTGGCAATGGCACACCTACTAAAAGGGAAGGTATACAGTAGGGTAGTGATTGAGAGAGTGAGAGTGAGAACGGAGAAATGGATAGGCGACGAGCAGGGAGGTTTTAGGAAGGGAAGAGAATGTGTAGATCAGATTTTTACCCTGAATTGTGTTGTGGAGAAATATTTGGAGAAGAAACAAAAGGTGTACTGTATGTTGCCTTTATGGACTTGGAGAAGGCCTATGACAGAGTGGATAGAGAAGGTTTGTGGAAAGTACTTAGAATATACGGAGTAGATGGCAAGTTGCTGAAAGCAGTGAAGAGCATGTATGAGGGTGCAAAGACGGCAGTACGTGTGGAGAGTGAGCAGAGCGAGTTCTTTGACCTGAATGTTGGTTTGAAACGGGTGTGTGATGTCCCCGTGGTTGTTTACTGTATATATGGATGGAGTCATGAAAGAAATACTATCAAGAGCAGTGGATGTTGGTGTATCGCTGAAAAGGGACGGAATTGATTGGAAGCTACCTATACTGCTGTTTGCGGATGATACAGTTCTGATGAGTGATAATGAATGGGAGTTGCAGGGTCTGGTAAATGAGTTTGGAACAGTGTGCGAAAAACGGAATTTGAAGGTAAATGCGGGGAAGAGCAAGGTTATGGTCTTCGAAAGGGGTGAAGTCACAGAGTGTGAGGTGAAGCTGAACGGTCAGGCTATGGAGATCGTCAACTCGTTTAACCCCTTCAGACTCTTATGACACAGAGGTTGCCAGATTAGCAATAAGAAATAGAGTTCTCTCACCCTTATAATTACCTCTCCAAAATTAGTTTTCTGCCCACAGCTAACTCAAAGACAACTGCAGAGGTTGAAGTAACTAAACTAAAGGTTTCTAAATACCCCTGATGGTAATAAAGGCTTTAAAGTATCCCTAATAGGCTCAAAATCACGTCATATGTCGGAGAGGGTTAAGTATCTGGGCAGTGTGTTGAGTAGAGATGGGACTATGGATGAAGAAGTGCGGGAGAGGGTACAACAGGGGAAGAGGGTTGTAGGAACGCTGAAAGCAGTAACAAGAAATAGTGTGGTCAGTATGGAAGTGAAGAAGTCCTTGCATGACAGTGTGGTAATTCCGACACTGACTTACGAAGCGAAGCATGGACGTTGGTTGAGAGACTCAGACCAAGAGTGAGAGCAGTGGAAATTAATTACTTAAGAAATGCGTGCAGAGTTACATGGAGGGATAGACAGACTAATGAGGAAGTAAGAAGGAGGTGTGGTGTGGAGGTAGATGTGCTGGAAAGTGTGAAAAGGAACAACTTGAGATGGTTCGGCCATATGGAACGTATGGAAAGCGAGAGAATGACTAAGAAGAGGGTGTACGAGAGCGAGGTGGAGGGACAGAGAGGGAGAGGTAGACCGAATGAGAGGTGGAAGGATGGAGTGAGGAAGTACATGAACGAAGGCGGTGCTGGTTGGGGGGTGGGGCGTCTACTGACTGGGGACAGAGGTGTATGGGGGCGGTTCGTTCGTGCCCACCCCTTCGGGGATCACGGCGTCAGGCGATAGATAGACACTGAGTAGAGTAATAAGTTTATGCAGTTCTGATGTAGGTCCCCTTAACCTAGGAAGCGCGGAGCTGTTATTTGAAAGTGCCCGCCAGGCGAAGATATTTGTATCCATTCCCGCCGAAAATAGTCATTTTACCATAAATATTGTTATTACTTATTCATATGCGCCTATTTTACTTTAATATGAAGATATTAACATGTAACAGCAATAAAATAAGTGGGAATAGTATTTGGGGGGTGAAAAAGACGAAATATTGCCGACCGGTTCATTCATGAGAGTAGAGCCGGCGCAGCACAAATGTAGGAAAGAAAGGCACAGAAAGAATGGCATATTCTTCGGGGTAGGAAAAAATGGCATATTATGAAAATATATGTTTAATTAGGCAACTTTAGTATCCAGGATTTATTCCTAAATGGTTTATTATTCAAGAATTATATAATTTGAATATATTTTATATTTATTGTACTTCTATATTTTGCTTTAATTACACTATATTTCTTGTTATGCCCTGATTTTATACAGGATTAACTTGGTATAGGTGAGTTCTGCAAGACTGAGTTATTGGATTTCTTGCAAAATACATAAATAGAATCAACAGAGGACATAGATAATATCGGATAAATGGTTTGTAATACAGCTTTATTCTCAATAACACTCAGGTAGAAGGTACGTAATAGAATTCCACGAACAATAGAGGTTGGAGCACTCAGGTAGGTTATTGGACTTATTACAATCTCCCAGCACTTATCGCGGATTTGGATAGAGACATACTTCCCACTTCCAACGTTCAGGCATTATTCTTCTGATCACATTGCTTTATGATACGTAGGGTACATGAATCACACAGGTTAGGTATTTCGCTTTGTTAACTCTCTGGTAATATGACTCTTAATCAAGGATGAAAGTAGAAGTAATGTGGTTATTGCCCAAGAATTAACGTAAAGGGATAACTGTAACTAGTTGCACTGGTCTAGGATGTTCACTTGTCTAGGTGATACTTCGGACTGAAAATATCAGTGAGGGCGAATCAGGTTAAACCTGATGGCAAGAATAATTACAGGAGTCAGTTCGCCTAAGCTAAATTTCACTGATATATATTAATGTGTACTAGCATAATCACTTATTTCTTAACATCAGAGAACGTTGAGACACAATCGAATACACTGGATGGTTGATAGTTAATAGCACCGTAACACTGGTACTCTGTGAAGTAACACTGTGATGGAGTTTTCCTGGTTATCTTGCGTTAGTGATGTTGAGGGTTAACAGTAGCTCTGGGGCCGTCCAAGCTGTCCGGCAGTGTAGAGGTTTGCAGATGGGCTTCTTGCGGGCGGTTGTGCACCTTTTTGGCAACAATTGCTGATGGGTTAAGACAGTCGATTGTTGCCAAGGAGTTATTCTTGCCGAGTCCTCACTCAAGAGTTTCTCGCATAATCCCTTCTAACATACACTAAAAAGATCTTTCTGCCTTAGATCAGTTATGAGTTATGATCGTTCGTAGCTCAAGTAACGGAGGGTGCACTATCAGAAGTTAATGAAACAATCAATAATTTGTGAATTTGTTGTCTACTAATATAATATTACTGCCGGTAATAATTGGGCGGGTGCCCAACCCCGAAAGGGGTTGAAATAGGGGAGCTATCCCCCCGCCAAAGGCGGCTTTCTAGGGCCTTTCCTAGCTGATGCTGAGAGGATTGGGTTCTAGTCATATGGTGATGGGCTGGTCTATCAGAGTGAGAACTGAGCGATCTCTGCCATACCCATAGCTTACTCCGACTGTTCCTTTTACTTATGTATTTCCTAGATCTCAAGTGACGGCTTCTTTTCCGTGGATTGACCTCCCAATCTACCAAGATTGGAAGCCAAAGCGTCACATTTTTCCTTTGCCCCTCAACTTTCTCTTCATAATTGCTGAGGGGCACAGGGCCCTGGGTGGGACTTTGGTTTCCCGGGCGTTTCCGCACCCTCCTCAGCTCCCCGCCATGGAGTGGCTTCGGTCACCCAGGCTTTATTGTGGTAGGCAGAGAGGGTTCTGTGGGGGCGCTCAGTTATGGCCTTGGCCTTGCTCGGGGCCTTGGGGCTGTTCGGCCAGGCAGCTTGGGGAACAACAACAACAACAACTGCCGGTAGTCCCGATCAAAATAGAATATTCGTAAAGGGTTAAATCACTTCCTCACAGAGTTGCACAGATTACGGAACGCCGAACTATCGTGAATCTTGAGGGGGGGGAGGGAAGACTAGACGCCAACGCAGTGAGGCCAGCCGTTGCTTTTGGGCTCTAATATTCAACTGCCCGACTGATGTCTCTGGGTCTTATTTATAGGCAGGTCAAGGAAGCGTCAGGAATGTTCTAGAAGTATTGGATGTCAATGCTATGAAGTAGTTAATTTATTCTGAACTTAGGGGGTTAGGGAGGGGGTCTTTAATGTGGCGGTAAGTAACTTGTGATCTGATTTATGATCGTGGATATCTTAACTCCAGTATGAGGTACTAGTAGAGTTATTTAGGCGGATTTGGTGAAGGTTCATACGGACTACTTTACTGGCGCACTACGTGAATAGGCTGGGAGGTATTATTCATCAATTCACCTAAATATCCTTCTCTGGTCTAGCTGACATGCTATTCTTAATCTAGGATGGGAGAAGGAAGATTTTGGTTTTGGTTAAGGATGGGATAGGATGGTATTTGGATAGGTATTTAGAGGGTTAGTTCATTACCTGTTGGAAATTCACCTGGTGTCTGGCAAGAAGTTGTTGGCTACGTGTGGGTCATGGTGAACGTCCGCGGAGGTTGGGGGTGTCCCTTTGGGGTGGGGGGCATGCCACTCCTTAAATATGTATATATGGGATTCTCTATGCTAATGGGGTTTTCTTATGATGTGGTGGTGTCAAGAGTGATACTCCTAGGGAGGGTTGATCCTGGGTTCTAGTTTTTACTTACTAGGATTACTCATGGGGCTCATAATAGTAGTTTTCGTGAAAATGCAAGTCAGGCGGAACCGTCGACTTCTTAGGGGTGAGAGGTTGGCTGCTGTAGCCTCGCGCCGTCCGCCCTCCTGGTTCAGGTTGAGAGTTGGGCTAGTAAGTTAGAGGGTAGTAAATGGGGTTACAAGAAGGAGTCTTTATCTGCTATTTATTGGGGTGAGGAAATGAACGGGATCGGCATGTTAGAATGTTCGTCTGGGCGTCTTTACAGGGGGGGTTTGGATATTGGAAAGGGGGTGGTTTGAGGCTAGGCGCCGCGCCGCTCGTGACCTAGGGTCGTGACCCATAATGCGCTGGACATAGGGGTGGCATTCCCCTACGATCGAACAGGTAGGGTGGCGTGTGCAGCGGGGCGTGAAGGAGCAAAAAACAGGGTGACCCACAAAACAGGTGACCACTGAGCATAGGGTCACGAAGCAAAACAGAGTAGTGTGGATTGTGGATACGGAGGAGGTGATTGGAAGACATAACAATTGTGGAAAAGTAAATGGAAGAGAGGAACACAATGGCGGATAAAAGATAATTAACCTAAGGATTGAATACATGCATAAACAACGGCATACTAATAAGATGATGAAAACCAGTTTGGTATGCACGTGGCACAATACGACACAAGGACAGTGCCGCTATGTTGGATCAATACTGGTGGCATACTCCTGTTAATATTATATATACACTTAGTTACTAGAAGAACAAGGCAAGGGGGGCGACTGAGCACGGGGGTACATATATCTATACTCGTCATGGAGAGAGAGATACGAGGTAGCTTTCCTGCATCTCTCCTGATAATCGTCTGCAGATTGGTCATAGTGAGTTTATCCGAATTAACAGGCCTAAATCAATACAATAACTGGCATAGGGTTATCGGGTGTATAGAGTCGTGGTTAAAGGTGGTTACATAACTCTTAATTAACTTATCTAAATCAACAGGCATAAATCAATACAAGAACTGGCAAGAGACACAAATTGACAGACGAACAATGCAACGTGAGGTTATATATAGCTAACTGCTAAAAATGGGGGAACGAAGATAGGTGTCTTCTCTTTTTACAAGTTCCCTAAATTATGTTAACATTAGGGAGTTGGTACATCAATAAAATAGCAATGTGGATCTCAGTGAGTTATGGGGCTGTCTAGTGTAATTTCATAATTAATCTCGGAATTACTCCTAGGTATTTTGTCTAGTGAACTGGAGGTGGTATTAGGAAGGTTGGGAATATATATAGTTAGTGGATAAAACAACGGGAGGTTAGAGACATAGAATTGCTAGAATTGGGGGGGGGGGACTATGATTGTTATATAACTAAATACAGGGCTGACGTAATCACGATCTGATTTGGTGTGAAATGGAAGCTAAGGTGTCTTAGATCGCCTCGAACCTACACAATGAAAGTATTATAGCCTGTATGGTGGTTACATAATTAAATACATACTTAGGTGGTACATCAAGAATATCAGTGAGTAAAGTATTGTGGTTTGTATATTAGAAGACTGTGATTGAGAGACGTATAATATGTGGAATGAATTGGGAGAGAGAGAGACCCAATCGGGGATGGAAAAGGGACCTGGGATCTCGTTGGGGATGGGGGTTTCGCTCTCAGGATTTTCGTTCCTGTGGCTCGTTAAGGGTGGAGGTTTTGCTCTCAGGTTTTTCCGTTCCTGTGGTATTTTATTTCTATTTAACCAAACCTGACCTAATGTGAGACCTCACTTGGAGTATGCTGTTCAGTGTTGGTGTCCTTATTATAGAATGGATATTGACTCTCTGAAGGCAGTCCAACGAAGAATGACGCAAATGATCCACATTGTTAGAAATTTATCATGAGTAGAGGCTGATAACCCTTGGCTTGCAGTCATTAGAAAGACGAAGATGTATAGGAGATATGATATAGGTGTTTAAGTGGATGAAAGGTATCAATTAAGGAGATAGAAATAAGGTATAAAGGCTTAACACTCAAGCCGCGGGTCCCGACATATGTCGAGTGAGAGAATCATGGCCACCCCGGCCTGTGGTGCCCGACACTAATTGGGCGGGATTTTGAGAACATTATCGGCTGAGACCCAGTGCCACGACTGACACTACCTCTGCAACATTCCACACCCACGGCCTCGCGAGACCAGGAAAAAACTCGGGAAATTACCGTATTTTAGGGTTTTTCCCCTAGTGTTGCGCGATCGCTACAGGATAACCCGTGGTCGTACAAGGATGATTCAGGTGTAATTGGAAAGCTCTATTATCGCCCTTTCACGGATACATAATTGTATTACGCTCTGGCTCTTGTTTATGCATGAAAAAGAGCATGGAATGAAGCTCGTTTAGTGTAAATATGCCCGCCAGGCAGGTAGAAGTTACAAATATCCCCTTTCGTAAGGGGTTAATAACGGCGAGATAACCCGTTCAAATGGCTTCAAATTGGATAAGTTTTGCTCTAGAAAAGATATAGGTAAGCACTGGTTTGGTAACAGAATTGTGGAAGTGTGTGGTTAGCTCAGGAAAGGTAGAATACTTTGTGCAAACTTGATAATCATATGAATGATATGGGTTGGGTGTGAATGGGATCTGCCTCGTGTGGGTCGGTCGGCCTTATGCAGAATTCCGGTTTCTTAAGCTCTAACCTAACCTACCCTATGGTGAGTACACTACTAGATTATAGGTTTGATTCCCGTAGGGAAGTAAAGAAAACCTAATATTTAGTAGGGCCCCGTAATCATTGACGACTTCCCCTATTAATAATAATAGTCTCCATTCAACATCCTGCGCCAGCATTTTGAATAGCCCGCGCGGAAGTATTATGAGTACTCGTCATAAGTACCAAGTACCAACGTTGAAGAACGCGGGCTATGAGCAGAGGTTGAGGACACTGGGGCTTCCGACACTGGCATATAGGAGAAAGAGAGGGGATATGATAGAGACTTTTAAGATAGTGTCAGGAAAGTATGATGAGGATGTGTGTGAAGGTATCTTTTTGATGCGGGAGGGAACAAGAACGAGAGGATACTCTATGAAAATTTACAAAGAAAGAAATAGGCTTGAGAAGGCAAAGAACTCATTTTGTGATAGAGTGGTAAATGAGTGGAACGCACTGCCCCAGTATGTATAGTCGATTCCGAATCAATAAGGGAGTTTGAAAGTAATCTTGATAAAGCATGGGGAAGACAAGATTTGAAGTTTGATTATAAAGCAAAAATACAGAATAGTAAAAATGTTGCGTCTGCTACTGCCGCCGCCAACACCGTGAACGACCGCAGCAGTGCAAGTACTGGTACTGCGCTGGATACACAGGCCTAGTTTGCCTTCTTCCAGAGGATCTACTGTAAGAAACTGTAAGAAATAAGTTCACGCCTAATTCCCTTATGGGATCGTCATTTTGATCGGGTACCCTACAGAAAAAACTCCGTAAAATATAAAAAAGAAAAAATAACTTAATATCTGTTATCATATGACTTGCCATATGCGTGGATTTCTCATGTTTCGCTTTCCCAACACCAGGCCCTTTAGCGCCCATCTTCGTCCTTCACTAATATACCAAGAATAAACTATAGAAATCAACGAATGGGAAGTGGGATGGTCGGGAGGGAGTGTCGTCAATGATTACGGGGCCCTACTAAATATTAGGTTTTCTTTACTTCCCTACGGGAATCAAACCTATAATTTAATAGGACCCCTCCATCATTGACGACTTCGCCTGATTAACAAGACTGGAGGCGGGACATTCGTAAAATATCCTAACCTTAGGGGCGAAGAATCCAAGTAACAATTTTTAAAGTTTTATTGTATGCAAACAATATATACAAAAGTATAAAAGAGTTGCAAGCAGTGCGTGACATTAAGAAACTGCTTGCTCATGGTCAGATCTTTACATTAGATCGTATGCATGATAAAGTGGGACACCCATGTGTTCCCGAGAACTGTAACTCTGCAGTAGTTATTCGTTCCATTCTTAAAACTATTTGTACATTCACTATACCTGTAGTTGTACAATTTAGTAAAAAACATACATAGTTGCAACTATGCGAGACATCTTCTTAGAATTAACATAAAATTAATATCGGACTGTAGAACCAGTCCTATCACAGCTCGTGATTCATCACAATATTCAGGGGCACAGAGGGGATATGGACTATTCCGCACCCCCCCCCCCCCTTCTTTAAACATCAAAACTTAACTTAATAGAACATTACCTACTGTACCCGTTGACGTAAAGCTACACAGGTACGCTTTGGTTTATCTAGAGCGACGGACAGGTAGCATGTTAGGAACGTATGATTGGAAGCCCATAATTGAGTATTAGCAATGTCCTCTACTGAGAAATTTTGTAGAAATCCGACAGAGAATGCCCTGATATCGTGAGCCCTGCCTATCACGCCGGGATTACTTTCCCTAATAACGTCCACAAGCAAGGAAACTAACTTTAGTTTTGTAACACGCTTACTTGTCCGGTTGACCCATAAAGCACCTGGTTGGCGAGGCTGCGCAGCCCTCAAAAACATTGCGAGTGCTTGCACAGGACGTAAAAGGTGATGAGTGGGGCCCCTTTTCAAAGCCGGGACGGAAAATTAGGAAAATACATGTTTAGAATGTTCGTTCTTAGCTATAAATGTGGGAGACGGCACGATTTGCACATGATCGCGCAGTCTCCCAAACCTAAGGCAATTAGGTTCGTTCCTCATCGCCGCCAGCTCAGACACCCTGTTTTCGGTGGCTAGAGCCATGAGGAAAACAGCCTTTTTCAAATGTGAATCAAAATCCGCCACATTATTATATCTACGTGATTGAAGTACTGATAAGGCTTTGTCAAGTGACCAAGTGGGCATGAGCTGATGGGGTGGTGGGCGTAGCTTGAAACACGCCCTCATAACACCTTTCTCCTCCGCCTGCTGTATGGAAAGGCCAGTGAGATCAAAAAAGGGGGTTCTAATGGCAGACAAATGATTTGTTAGAGTGGTTACTGAAAAATGTTTTTGTTCGAATAGATAGTCCAAGTATTTAAAAACTAAAGCCCCTGAGGCAGTAGTTTGCCCTGACTCTACAATCCAGGTTGTGAAGGTTTTCCAATGGGATTGATATTGTCTCGTGGTAGACATGGTGTATTGGTTCATTAATTTATTAGTGACACTCTCCCCAAATTGAGCTAACCATGGTAAATGTCCATAAGGCAAAACTGAGCGAGGTCCGAAGGTTGCCAATTGTTTCCAAGTGGAAAGCGGAGATGTGGAGGGACACCGGGTTCCTGCACCACTGTTGCAATTGGTGGTACCACACCTGGGCTGGCCATAGCGGCGCGATCATTGCAACTCGGCCCCGGTAATCCCTCAGCTTGTGAATTACTTTGCACATTAGCACAGAATCTGGTGGAGGAAACAGATAGATTGAGGTCCACCTGTTCCAATCTACCAACAATGCATCGGGTCCCCCGCCGGGGTGACCTCCTGACGAGTGAGGAAGAGGGGGAGTCTGTGATTCTCTGTGGATGCAAACAAGTCCACCTGCAGACGGGCCGGCTTTGCAATCATCTTGTCGAAGATAGTCTGTTTGATTGTCCATTCTACTAGAGTGCACCGCCGGCGAGAGAGAGCGTCTGCCCAGACGTTCGCCACGCCGGGGAGATATGCTGCATGGAGGGAAATTCCTAGTGATTCGGCCAGGGCAAAAATCCGTTCGGAAACCTTCAACAACTCTCGTGACCTCACTGAGCCCTGTTTCTGAATACAAAAGACTGCTGTTTGATTGTCCATTCGGAACGCAATTGATTTGTTTGTTAAAGTCATGCCGTGAGTTTGGAGAAAAAAGAGGGGGACTAAAAGCTCTTGCTTGTTGATATGGTACTGACTGTCTGCCAGCCATGTGCCTTGACCTTGATGGCCCAGGGTGGACTGATAGCCGCAACCTAGTGCCCCTGAGGCGTCTGTGTCTACCCACACCGTAGGAGGGGGAGAAACCCATGTCGTGACAGAGTGGAGAACTTCTCGCTTGGCTCAGACCGAGAGTGAGCTGTGGATTAATGGAGGAATTGGCCATAATTTCTCCTCCGGCAAGAGAGGGAAAACTTTGTTGCCTTCCAGGATCAATCGTTTGACTTTCAACCGGCCCAACTTCACAGTTAATTGTATCCAGTTGAGAGAGCCGACTAGGGAATCCCACGTTTTCCTGGTCGTATCCAGACTGTGGAGAAAACGGAACAGTTTCTTGCGGAACCTGCTCCGGTTGTCCACACTCTGAGTAAGAGTCAGATTGGCGGTGTCCCAGACCAGCCCTATCCACTGAATAGTCCTTGAGGGGACAAGGCGAGACTTCGCCAAGTTCACCTTGAACCCTAGGGTTTTTACATGAGCTAACACTTGGTTTACATGATCTTGACATAATTCCATAGAGTTCGCTACTACTAGCCAGTCGTCTATAGACCAAAACACCTGTATGCCTTGGATTAACAGGGGTAAAAGAGATTGCCGGACAAGTTTTGTGAAAATTCTCGGTGCTAGGTTCAAGCCAAAAGGCATTCTTTGAAAGACATAAGTCTCTCGCCTTATCCTCAGGGCGAGGAGTTTTTAGAACAGTTTGTTTATCGGGACATGCCAATAGGCATCTTTGAGATTGATCGAGCACATCCAACCTTGCGGCGGAATCGCGAGTCTGAGTTGCTGAACTGTAAGCATCCTGAAGAGTGAATTCTCTATAAATGTGTTCAGGTGCGAGAGATCTAGAACTGGTCGCATCTGCACACTGGCCCTTTTTGGCACTAAGAAAATTCGGGAAGTGTATACTGGGTAAAGCCCGGTTCACAATAGCCGTCTGTTGGGGATCCGTGTTTGGGCCTGTGACGTCACATACGAAAAACGGACGTGGAGAAGTGAAGTTGAAATGAAATGCGTACCACATTCCAGAGCATGGGCCAGAATCTGGGGTGCAGAACGTACTTCTCTGGCGTACAGTATACACCTACTAGACGATCGTCAACATGGACTATGAAACGATCTTTCTTGGTGTTTATTTATTTATTTGGAACGAAGATGAACCACCACCGTAATTCAATGCATATTAACTAGGAACATACATCAAAACCAAGCCATCACGTAGCCTGCAGTTGCCCACATATTTATATAAGTTCTGTTAATTCATCTCCGTGACCATGCTAATGGAAATATATTGCGCATCATTGAATTACGAGTGTATAGTGGTTAATTCATATGATTAGTAAACTGATAATTAAAAGAAACCGCACTCGCAATTCATTCGTATAGGCCTAGGCCTACTATATAATTTACATTCATACATCAGATCACGATTAGTAACAACTTATGTGGGCAACGGTACCTGGACATGGACTAATTATATGTAGCCTACTGTAGAAGGGAATCGAGATTTTGTTGGAGAAACATGTTGTTCTATAGTTATAATCTATGATTCTAGGTGTGCATTGTCTCTATCTGGAGGCGCGCGAAGCAGTACAACGTGTTAACTTTGGTGGTGCAGCGTCGGCTGTCAGGTACACGATCAATAGGTTAACATATTAAACTGCCTTAATATTTTGCCTTGCCATTAAAATTATACATATAGCATATATTGTCATGCGATATTAACTATAATGTAATGGAAATTGGCAGAAAAATATTACACACATTTCACTTCAATGTTCAATATACGTACGTTCTTCTCGTGCGTACACCAAAAAGATGAATCGAAACCATCTTTTTGAGTGGTACGCATTTTGGTAAACGGCTTCCCGGTTCACAATACGTACACGCCGCATGTCTGTAAGTGACGTCACTCTGACGTCACAATTTTTTATCTATCTATCTATCTATCTATTGCCTGACGCCGTGATCCCCGAAGGGGTGGCCACGAACGAACCGCCCCCATGCACCTCTGTCCCCAGTCAGTCGACGCCCCTCCCCCCAACCAGCACCGCCTTCGTTCATGTACTTCCTCACTCCATCCTTCCACCTCATATTCGGTCTACCTCTCCCCCTCTGTCCCTCCACCTCGCTCTCGTACACCCTCTTAGTCATTCTCTCGCTTTCCATACGTTCCATATGGCCGAACCATCTCAAGTTGTTCCTTTTCACACTTTCCAGCACATCTACCTCCACACCACACCTCCTTCTTACTTCCTCATTAGTCTGTCTATCCCTCCATGTAACTCCGCACGCACTCCTTAAGTAATTCATTTCCACTGCTCTCACTCTTGGTCTGAGTCTCTCAACCAACGTCCATGCTTCGCTTCCGTAAGTCAGTGTCGGGATTACCACACTGTCATGCAAGGACTTCTTCACTTCCATACTGACCACCCTATTTCTTGTTACTGCTTTTAGCGTTCCTACAACCCTCTTCCCCTGTTGTACCCTCTCCCGCACCTCTTCATCCATAGTCCCATCTTTACTCAACACACTGCCCAGATACTTAAAAGAGTTGACGATCTCCATAGCCTGACCGTTCAGCTTCACCTCACACTCTGTGACTTCACCCCTTTCGAAGACCATAACCTTGCTCTTCCCCGTATTTACCTTCAAATTCCGTTTTTCGCACACTGTTCCAAACTCATTTACCAGACCCTGCAACTCCCATTCATTATCACTCATCAGAACTGTATCATCCGCAAACAGCAGTATAGGTAGCTTCCACTCAATTCCCTCCCTTTTCAGCGATACACCAACATTCACTGCTCTTGATAGTATTTCTTTCATGACTCCATCCATATATACAGTAAACAACCACGGGGACATCACACACCCCTGTTTCAAACCAACATTCAGGTCAAAGAACTCGCTCTGCTCACTCTCCACACGTACTGCCGCCTTTGCACCCTCATACATGCTCTTCACTGCTTTCAGCAACTTGCCCTCTACTCCGTATATTCTAAGTACTTTCCACAAACCTTCTCTATCCACTCTGTCATAGGCCTTCTCCAAGTCCATAAAGGCAACATACACCTTTTGTTTCTTCTCCAGATACTTCTCCACAACACAATTCAGGGTAAAAATCTGATCTACACATCCTCTTCCCTTCCTAAAACCTCCCTGCTCGTCGCCTATCCATTTCTCCGTTCTCACTCTCACTCTCTCAATCACTACCCTACTGTATACCTTCCCTACTACGCTTAGAAGACATATTCCTCGGTGGTTACCACACACTCCTCTTTCCCCTTTGCCCTTATATAGGGGGACTATTATGCCAGTCTTCCAGTCATCGGGTGCACTCCCCTTCTCCCATGCTAGTTTGCACATTTTCCATACCCATTCTATCACTATCTCACCACCATACCTCAACATTTCCCCACACTCCATCTGTTCCTGGTGCTTTCCCCAACTTCACTCTTTTCATGGCTTCCCACACTTCTGACCTCCTGATCCCCACCTCCTCCTCCACTACTTCTCTTTTCTCCCTCCCATACCATATCCAGCTATGTTTGCTGGCTCTTCATTCCTTTCATTTAGCAACTCACTGAAGTACTCCCTCCATCTTTCGACTCTCTCTTGCTTCTCGGCTAGCATTCTCCCATTCTTATCTTTCACACCCTTACTGTTTCCCTTGCTACCTTCCCTAACTTTCTTGACTTCTTTCCAGAACAGTTTCTTACTCTCCCTCCATTTTACACTCAGATTCCTTCCAAATTCCTCATCTACTCTTCTCTTACTTTCCTTCACAATTTTTTATACATACAGTAAAACGGTAGGAAAAACGGCTAGTGTGAAACCGGGCTGAACTGGCATTGACCGGGATAAGAACTTGTTTGGTTATCATTTCCTGAAGCAGAGTCTCCTCCTCCTGAGACACATTGACGTGTTCCCGCGGCAGACACAGTCGAGGCCGCCGGAGCCACCGCCAGGTGATTCCTTTGCTTACTACTTTCCTGGCCCAGGTCTTCTTGGGCCAGGCCGAGCGGAATAAACGGAACAACCGGGGTCCGATCGTCGAGGCAACTCTCAAATCCTGTGTCCTTAAGCACGGCGTTGGGATGCTGAGAAACTGGGTGGCTAGTTTTTTGGAGGAGGAGGTGGGTTGGTATCTGACGCTTGGCTAGATTTGACTGATGGCTGGCCTTGAGTACCCTTCTGAGGGGCCTTACCTTTATACCCAGAACGTTAACCTTGTTTGGGCTTGTAAGAGTTACCTCCCTGCTGCGGCGGGAGTCTGGGATCCCTTGGTGACTGTTTAGATTGTGGTTGGTATTGTTTGGGACCCCCCTTTGATTTATGAAAGGGCTTCTTAACAGGGTCCTTCCGAGCTTGGGAGGTAATCTGCTTCCAACCACTAACCATGTTAAACACTAGACTCCATGTTTCAGAGTTAAGGAGGGTGGCAGTAAGGACCGGAGAGAGAGTTACCTATGACCGGCGACCTATGTCCGCCGGCATCTTCCTCACTAGATGGACTCTCAGATCTTGGCGGGCTCGAACCGCCTCCATAATAGCAATTCTGATGTCTCCTAAGGACTGAATAGAATTTTGTAGCAACAGTCTCCTAGACAATTCGGTAGCTCTCTTAATTTGGGGTTCAGTTATAGCTGAAATAGTACGTGACAGGGAGGCAGCGATCTGGTGACTAACCATGCAAGTACTGAGAGAACATCCGGTAAGCCTTATTTCTTAACTTGAAGTCCCTGTCAAGGTGAGCAGCCGGGGGAGTAGAAAAGGGTTCATCAAGGGAGTGCAAGGAAACTTTGGGAGCCGAAAGAAAGGTAAGTAAATCTGAGGACACTCCCTCTGCTTTGGCTACTGGCAAAGAAAAGTAAGCATGATTTTCTTGGGGAACCTGATGTGAAGACTTAGAAGTAATTGTAGCAGCAAAAACCTGAGCTATCTCCCAGTCTGCCCATGGGCCTAACCCCACCGGTCCCATCTGCAAGACTGGTGTATGCGTCTGGTCTAGGACCGGAGTTGTAGCCAACTCCGGCGTGTGGTGATGGGCTGGTCTATCAGAGTGAGAGCTGAGCGATCTCTGCCATACCCATAGCTTACTCTGACTGTTCCTTTTACTTATATATCTTCTAGATCTCAAGTGTACGGCGTCTTTTCCGTGGATTGACCTCCCTACTGCCAACCTAAAAGTTGGCAGATTGGGAGCCAAAGCGTCACATTTTTCCCTTGCCCCTCAACTTTCCCTTCATAATTGCTGAGGGGCACAGGGCTTTGGGTGAAGCTTTGGTTTCCCGGGCGTTTCCGCGCCCTCCTCGGCTCCCTGCCTTAGAGTGGCTTCGGTCACCCAGGCTTTATTAGTGGTAAGCAGGGAGGGTTTTGTGGGGGCGCTCGTTTATGGCCTTGGCCTTGCTCAGGACCTTGGGGCTGTTCGACCAGGCAGCCTGGGGAACAACAACAACAACTCCGGCGTGAGAGCATTCAAAGCTTTGACATCATTGATGCATTCAGCTTTTGACCAATCCGCAAACAGTCGTGCAGACGCGGCGGGAGGGATCGCCGGGGCAGCTGTATACAGAAAATAATCCGGGTTGTACGAATTCGGTACACCCTTAATTAACCCTCTCACCACGGAAGGGCTCTTGAACGCCCAGTGGTTGAAAGCCTGTGAGCTTCGTGTGCGAGGCGTCGGTCCGACGCATGTAAACAACAGCCGGCTGGACCGACGCCCCGCATCTCCGGCCACAAGAAGGAGAGCGTCGCTTGTTCGTGTGTGCCTGTATGTTGTTGTTAAGTATCGAAAAGTAGTGTAAAGTGGCTGTTTTGGCCATAAAGTTATCTCCAATGAAATCATCATCACAACTCAACCAGTTGACTTAGAGCTCTACTTAATGCCATTCTACAGGTAAATAACACAGCTACGCTTGGGGATGCGCGGGAATGCGGGAAGCAGTCAGATTAACACATATACGGTAGCCTAGCCTAGACGTTTTTCGGCCAAAACACCCGGGTTTCGAGGAATATATATATAATACATAGCCGGGGCTGGAGGGTTAATACATCCATCACTCTCCCTGCCTCATCTTTTGCCCAAAATGTCCTGGTCTTATTGATTTCAATATACCACTCGCTGGGTACCGGAAGTTCCCCTGACCCAGAAGGTTGAGCTAAGTGAGGGTTCACTGGAGTCGTAGGGACCCAGGAACAATCTGCGCCATAGAGGGGGGGGGGGGGGGCATGGGGCCCTTCTTCAGAGGCGCCGTATCTAAAGGAGGTGGGGGAATATCTGCAATAACCCTCAAAGAGGAGGTGGCCAGCGCCCCCGGCACTGTAGTGCCAGAAGCCACGGCTACTACCGGGGTAGGACATGATGGAAGAAAACCCGGGGAAGCTAGGGGTTTGACCACAGAAGTACTAGGGGCCACCAAAGGTTTAGAAACCGGGGGGGTCCGAAGAGGCAGGGAGTTGATAATGTTGCATAACCTTATGCAAGAGCTCACTTAACTGATCAGAAGTTACACACTTACTGTGAGAGTCCCTGGATGAGAGGGATCCTGCTTCAGAATCTTCACCTGTGAGTGACTGGGGAGCCGGGGAGAACCCAACCTCTCCCGGCTCTCCACTCATCTCGGGATTATCCTGTTCCATCACTATCTCAGTATCCGCCGAGGGCCACGTTAAATCTGGAACCAATGATGGCAACATTTCTATGCTACCTTCCTCAGTCCTTTCGTGATTGACGTTAAAAAGAGATTGAGAAGGTTCAGATTGACGCCAGTAACCCCCTGCCACAACGGGCTGGGAGTCTGGAATCACTTGAGAATGCAATTGTAACCCTGACGGATATCCCCTGTACTGGTCAGCCAGAACCCTACATGGGCCTGCCGATCTAACACTATGAGGTACATGGTTCAGTTTAGGTATGGCAAAAGTAACACTAGGAGACACACTCAAGGATTGTTAATGACTTGGTGCAGATTCCGGTGTGTCAGACCCCACTTCTGAATCCCCAAAATCTTGGTGAGGTATGTCAGAGATAGGGGTAGGGGGCGGTTGCTGAGGGGTGTTCCTCCGGCTGCCGCTGCTTGCTTGACTCGTCGTTCCCTAGAGTCCTCTCTCCGGCGTTTGGTAGACCGGGAAGACTCTGCGGACGAGTGTCTAGATTGTTTGCGGGGGGATCTAGACCTTGACCTCGACTTGCGCCTAGGGGAGGTTGATCGTCTCCTCTTGGTACGGTCGGAGGGGGGAACCTCGGTGACCTCACTTTTACTGCTACTACTCACTACCTCTTTGCCGAGTGCTTTCGACTTGACTTTAGGTTTAGATTTAGAGGAACCGGGTTTCACAAGGGGTGACTTAATAATGAGTTGTTCCCATAGTACTTCATCATCACAGTGAAGTGCCTTATGGGCAGTGTCTTTGGCATAAGAATTAAAGGTACTCTTTGTAAAGTCAGTGAAAGTAGGCTAGCCTAAACAGACCTCGGATGCGGAAATACCCTGAGCCGAACAGGCCAAGGGGGATATCTCTATTGGTCTAACTGGTAAGGTGTCTGCCTCACACCCAAGGGTCGAGAGTTTGTGCCCCCACCAGGGCATGATATTTTCGTGAGGCTATTTCCGCATTTAATGAAGTTTAGGTGTGTTGGTAAAATTGTTCAGATGGTTGAGAGTACGATCGGAGCTCCATAAATCCTTTTTCGGGTAAGGTGTAAAAACCGATCCCCACAGGACAAGGAAGGGGAGAGAAGAGACCAGGGAGTGTATGTGAGATGCGCTTGGGTTGGGTTGTGGAAGTTGCCAGCCGCCCAAGCGAGTTGCCAACTGGGCAGTTAGTAGGTGCGTGTATGCACCACTCAGTGAAGTTGACTCACCATTCCCGTTCATCTCTCTGACGGACTCTCGGTCGATTCGGCTCAAGCTTGTTCCTCTCTGTTCGTTCCTCTCTGTTCGGAGCTTTCGCTTCCCGGAAGGTGAAGTAGTGTAAAGTCAGTGAAAGTAGGCTAGCCTAAACAGACCTCGGATGCGGAAATACCCTGAGCCGAACAGGCCAAGGGCGATATCTCTATTGGTCTAACTGGTAAGGTGTCTGCCTCACACCCAAGGGTCGAGGGTTCGTGCCCCCACCAGGGCATGATATTTTCGTGAGGCTATTTCCGCATTTAACGAAGTTTAGGTGTGTTGGTAAAGTTGTTCAGATGGTTGAGAGTAATATCGGAGCTCCATAAATCCTCTTTCGGGTATGGTGTAAAAACCGATCCCCACATCTTAACTTCCTGTAAGACCGCCAGGCACGATAAGCCTTTATTTGTTATTAACCCGGGAACTGCGGGGAGACTCTTAAGAGTTCCCCCGGCGGACTGCCGGGAGACTCTTAAGAGTGAGTGAAAAAAAAAATCAACTTTTGACATCGAAAAAAAAAATATATATATTTTTATTTTTTTTTGGCCCCTGGGCCATGCAAAATCTCAGTCCTCTACCTCCCCTCCTTCCCCACTTTCCTCCTCTCCTTCAGTTATCACCTATTTTCCCTGTTATTCCCTTATTCTGAGGTATATTTTCGTGCTAACATTAGCGAGTTGCAAGCAGGGTGTTGTCATCACTGATGGCAAGCGAGTGCAAGAGAGAGAGAGAGAGTATCGATCGACTGGGTCTCAGTGGCCTTGGGGGAAATTGGCGGGAAAGCAGCTTGCCTCACCCATACATTATACAACTCGCGGGCTATATCTCCGATTTTGACCATCCAAACGCTGTTTTCACTCGTTTTATTGTTGTTTCAGGTTAATACCTTTATAATCAACCCCTAATAGGCGCATATGGATAAGTATTAATGCTATTAATGGTACAATGAATATTTTAGTGACGGAAACACCTCAAATACATGCGCACAGGGAGAGGTGTCTAATTACCCCCATGCGCACTTCAGAGGTTAACGCAGTTTTTAATTCAGAGCAACTGGAACAACGTTTAGATAACCACAAGCCTCTGGAACGATCCAAACACTTGACGCATTTAATGCAAAGTTTGTGAGCAAAAACTGGCAAAAGAGAGCAGGTAGGAGTAATGCATAGTTCGAACCTCGTCATGGTGCTAATAAGGGGACCCCCCCCACCCACCCCGCCGGGATGAGCCGCCCAAACCTCCGCCGGAGAAGCAGTCAGGAGCCTGGAAAATAAAATTTCCAGCAATCAATGCTCATAAGGATAACCTGCGAGGTGTTATACATCCTAACTCGTGTCCGCCGGAAAATTAGCTATAGTGCACTACTACTCTAACCTTCCGCCGGACCCGTTTAAGCTGGGTTTAACTACTAATCTGTGACAAGTTTCCCAGGTCCCTTGACCTTTAGTGTCTGATCATCTATAAACAAGTTTGCAAAACTAATCTTATCACTTGTACAATAGACTTGCGGCGCCCCAGGGCGAGAAGATCTAATCATGTAACTGGGTCAGTTAGGGCGAGTTACTCGGTGCGCCGAGTTTGCAGCCCCTTTAGGAATGCAGTTCCGCCGGGAGCGTGTGGTTCAGCCAAACCACGCCTTTTGAATGTTCCTACCCGTTTATAAGACGGATAACTTGGGCCCACCGCACGGGGCCGCCGGAAAAACAAAAACTCGAGAGACAAGGAGATGGCACAGCTCCCCAACCCTGATTCCCACACATAATACATCATAAAGAATATATTAGGGACGTCTCCCCTACCCCACAAACATGCTACAACGCATGTAAAAAAACACTAGGGGCATACATAGGCATATAATTAAAATACAGAAAATTTAGCATCCTAAATTACCTGAAGCCTACTCCGGAGACCCCTACAAAAGGCAGACCACGAGGTACGACGAGCAACACCAGCAGACGATGCTCCGTGGACCATCACAGCGCTCGGATGAGAGAGGCCCAAAGCAAAACACGAACTCTGGAAGGTGGAGCACCACGTGCAGACACCCTTAAACCAGAGCATTTGCTGATAATTAATAATCTGACATGTACTTTCCTCAATAATGACAGTCTGTATCATGCCTTGTAGAGTGGTAGCTTTCTAGCTAAGTAATCGCAAAAGCTAAAGGCGTATCACAACAAACAATAAAACACACGCGGTACGAAGATCCTGGACTCGTAGACGCCTGTTACAAAAGTACCCTATTTTAACACATACTTCCTGCGGACACACCAATCTGGCAGCCGTGCTAGCTAATCCAAATCTTGGTACTACAACACAGATGTATACAAATGAGTAAGGACTCACTAGAAGCTCTGGAATGTCAAATAAAGCGGAGCGCGGCGCAAGCCTTGTTGTCACTGTGGCCGCGGAAGTAGGAAGGACGAAGATGGCCGCTAGAGGGCCTGGTGTTGGGAAAGCGAAACATGAGAAATCCACGCATATGGCAAGTCATATGATAACAAATATTAAGTTATTTTTTATTTTTTTACATTTTTGTTCTGTAGGGTACCCGATCAAAATGACGATCCCATAAGGGAATTAGGCGTGCACTTATGACGAGTACTCCATAATACTTCCGCGCGGGCTATTCAAAATGCTGGCGCAGGATGTTGAATGGAGACTATTATTATTAATAGGCGAAGTCGTCAATGATGGAGTTAAATATATATAAATACATTATGTAATATTGCATATTGCATCGCAACAAATGTTATTGATCTATTACTTCTTAACCCGGCAGCTACGGGAAGACTCATAAGATGTTCTACTGGGAGGCTGCGGGAAGACTCATAAGATCATAGGCCTAAAAAAAAACATTTAAAACACCCCAATAATTGGTAAAGCCCGTCTTATTTTATGGACTTATAATATTCTACTCTACGTGAGGTTTAAACGCTATATAATGTCAAGCACTTCTAAGAAACTTACATTGGATGAATTATTTACTTCATAAACCTCTGAATATAGGAACTGAAATGATAATATATTTTGTACAAAGGTTCGAGACATTCAGAGAAATCTAGTTTTATATTTACAAAGAGCGAATATGCTATAAATTAAATGTTATGTTCATACAAGTTCATACAAATACATATAAAGAAGACAATAGGGATACAGATAATATCGTAATATGGTTTGTAGTACAGTTTATTCACTTAGTTCTTAAATACATAAAACTGAGGGCTAAATATGTTAACATAAGAATTTCATAGGGTACAACTTAATTAATTATCTTCTAGCACGATCGCAGATCTAGATGGAGATCAGGTATGCTCAATGCGGCTTAAATTAAATTCCCTTTCTTGAGAATCCAATCACTATTCTCTTATTGAAAGATTGTATAAACACTTAATCAGTTTACCCTAATGTTCACTATATCCCTTGACTTGGGTTTAATTAGCTACTGCTGCCTACTAGTATTTGACAAGGTGAATGTAAGTTAATATATTTCTTTTCTATGAATATATAATCTTATACAATGGTATCCTTCATAAGATTGAATTAAAGTTTTGTGGACTAAAATATTTTCACTGGTGGGTATTATTTCAGAGTTCGTTGAGGTGAGAATCTGCCTTATTTGGATTTAATTCCTTATTCAAGTTAGAGAGGTGTACTAAACGCATTTATCATTGGTACACGAATAGAAGTAATCTGTTTCTATAGATTAGCTTAAATGAACACTTTGATGATTTATTTAAAATATAAGGAGTGTTTGGACTAACTATTTCTCACTGGGCGGAAATATGACAGTTATTTTATGCACAAAATCCGTCTTATTTGGATTTAATTCCTTATTCAAGTTAGAGAGGTGTACTAAACGCATTTATCACTGGTACACGAATAGAAGTAATCTGTTTCTATAGATTATCTTAAATGAACACTTTGATGATTTTATCTTGAATAAGGGGGTTAACCTCTCCGCTGCGCACCCCCTATAGTATACAGGCACCCCTGTGCGGAGGTATGACGATTTGGGCGCCCCTTGCAAATATCGATGAAAAGTACATCAACGTGTAGGGAATGTTCGC
Source organism: Paralithodes platypus (assembly GCA_032716605.1). Classification (NCBI taxonomy): domain Eukaryota; kingdom Metazoa; phylum Arthropoda; class Malacostraca; order Decapoda; family Lithodidae; genus Paralithodes; species Paralithodes platypus. Next base: position 59,473,341 of record CM064514.1, read on the forward strand.
GCGCATCGAGCAATATATATTTGACCCCCCCAAAAATGTCTGGGGGGGTGGGGGGGCGGTCCGTAGTTGAAAAAAGTGGAGCGAATGGCATCGCGCGGCTAGATTGTTATCGCGCGGCAAGATTTTCCGGGTGAATATCCGCGCGGCCAGGGGGTAGGAGTAGAGGAAGGGGAGGGCGGGTTACGGTGTAATGTCGCATATGTATCCTATTTTGAGTACTTTTATGCTATGTAGAGTATGTGTACATATACGTACGTATGTGTACGTATGTAGGCCACCCATATACCAAGGATTATGGCGCATATAGACCAAATATGCGACATATAAGCGAATTATGAGAGTTTAGAGGCGGGAACTGAGGTGAGAGAGTTTACGCGGGAGACAAGCGCTTGTGTCCATATATGTACGTATGTGTACGAATGTAGGCCACCCATATACCAAGGAATATGCCGCATATAGACCAAATATGCAACATATAAGCGAATTATGAAAGAGTTTAGAGGCGGGAACTGAGGTGAGAGAGTTTACGCGGGAGACAAGTGCTTGTGTACCGCTTGAGTGAGTGCGGGGACTGCGGGCCGAGCGTGTGGCGGAGTGGTATCGAGAGTTGCCAAGTTGTACAGGGTCTGTTAGCTGTAATATCACATATATATCGTATTTTCAGCACTGTCATGCTATATATAATGTAAGTGTACGTATGTACAATGAATATACCGCATATAGACCAATTATGCGATATATAAGCCTTATGAATGTGTTTAGGGGAGAGTTGGGGTCGACAAGTGCTTGTGTACCGCTTGAGTGAGTGCAGGGACTGCGGGCCGAGCGTGTGGCGGGGTGTTATCGAGAGTTGCCAAGTTGTACAGGGTCTGTTGGCTGTAATATCACGTATATATCGTATTTTCAGCACTGCCATGCTATATATAAAGTACGTGTACGTATGTACAATGAATATACCGCATATAGACCAATTATGCGATATATAAGCCTTATGAATGTGTTTAGGGGAGAGTTGGGGTGGGTGGGTGGATGGGAGGGAAGTCTGTGTGTCGCTGTCCAAGGCCAGCCACGGCAGTCAGCTGTAGCCTGTATGCTAGGGCGGCGTCGGCAGGGCCAGCAGAGGTCCTGGATGGCAATATTATGGTTGTCCCTGTCGCCTTTGTCGCCTTGCCCTTCGTCCCTTTCTTCCCTTTGGCAGGGGCAGGGGCAAAAGGGGCAGAGGCGGCTGGGGGTGGGGGTGGTGGTGGTGGCACGGTAGTAATGGCAGAGGTAAAAGTTTTTTTACCCATGCCCTTCCCTGTCTTCCCAGTGGCCCCCGCAGGTCCTGCAGCCCCAGGGCGGCCTCCTGCATCAGTGGTGGTAGCAGTTGCCTGGGTGATCGTGGCAGTGTCCCCGAAAGACAGTACCTCTGTGCACTGCCCCTGCTTGCACATGTTTTACGTGCTTTACGTGCAGGTTCCTCGTCCTCGGAGCTACTCGTGCCGTAGTAATGGTAGCTCGGGTCTTTAGCAGCCACTCTCTGCCTTCCACGGCCGCTGACACCACCAGAAGGAGGGCTGGTTGTGTCATCAGGGCGAGAGCGTGAGGGACGTCTAGGCTCAATGACAAGTGCTTGTGTACCGCTTGAGTGAGTGACAAGTGCTTGTGTACCGCTTGAGTGAGTAAAACTCTTATTAGTCTTTCAGCACTTGCTGGGTTAAGTATTTTTATCACTTTTTGAACTCTTCTTATTTCTACCTCGTCACTGGCATTGATTTCGGTATCTTTCTTCAATCTTTCTTTTCTTAGAAAATGTAGAACACTAGCTGCTTGATGTATTGTGATTCTCCGTATGCCGTCCAGGTTGGCCGGTCGTGTGAAGTAATGTAACAGATGGGTTAATGGGCGTGGGGTCTTAAATATGGCTCCGTAACAATTGTAATGAAACAGTTGGGCACCATATCGGACTAACGCGAGTATTTGAGACTATAGCTTTATCAAGTAAACTTGTCTATCCTGACCTTTATATTAACCAGTGATGAAGTTCTGTTAAGGTACTCTTGTTTTGGAGTTTTTAATATTGTGCCTCAGTTATGACGAATTAACACAATATCGGACGAACGCAAGAAGAGTTTTAGTACTGCTCTTCTTGACTGTCTCTAACCGTTTTAAGAGGTTCAAAGAACTCGGGGCGGTGTTCCTTTTAGTTTCAAAATCTAATGGGGTGCCACAGACAAAATGCACCTAGGACTTATAGCCTATTGATCAAAACTAACAAATAAAAATATCAATGGGAAAATTAGTGACATTAAAAGTGAAATTTTCCAAAACATTCACTAGGCTAACTTACTAAGGAGCCGCCTGAAAACTGATATTGGACTTTGGACTTTGGACATGCGGATGTAAACAAAGCGACGCATCTCAAGCGATCTTGAACGGAGCAAGCTGGTTTGCTTAGATGCGTTTAGTAGAATGCTAGACTACTCGGCCCACGGGACAGCTCGGCCCAGTAAAACCGAGACAGCTCGGCCCAGTGTTAATTGCGAGACAACTCTGCCTTTCACAACCCTTATTTGCTTCGACAACATAAAAACGATATACATGGCTATAATGATCATTTTGGAATCACTATGTCCCTATCTATTTATGTATCTATCTGTTAGTTTCATCAAACAAGTGACAATTCATCAACTTTTATTTCTCGTATTGATCATTTTGGAATCACTATGTCCCTACCTAACCTAACCTTACCTAACCTAACCATAGCATAACATGGGGCCGAGTTGTCTCGCCGTCGTGGCCGAGTTGTCCAAAAGTGGGCCGAGCTGTCCGAGCCGAGTTGTCCCATGGGCCGAGTCGTCCAGTCACCGTTTAGTATGATCAATACGTATATTATAAACACAGACTTTCAATTGGAATTTAAATCAATTTCATTGTGTTTAGGCTATGTAAGATAATTCCAAAGTTATTACCAGATAGCCTATAGGCCTACAGTAGAGAGTTCCGAATATCCAACAGGATCCTGAAAACTGTTGGATATTGGACTTTCCATGGACTTTGGACATTCAATAGAGAGTTGAATATTCAATAGAATCCTGAAACTGTTGGATATTGGACTTTGGACATTCAACAAAACTGTTGGATATTTGGACTTAGGAGTTTGGACATTCAAACATTACTATAGATCTAGGAAAACAGCATAGGCACAGGGAGTGGTTGGTAGAATCCTAAGACCTTGTACTTATTTTATTCATGTGGGTGACTTACTTTGGAAAAGACACATTGACCAAATAAGACAAATAGACAGGCCATGGACACACAAGGAAAAGGACCCTTTCCCAAAGGTACCGGAAAGTAGGTCAACACAATCTTTACCTGACACACCAAATACATACATTCCATTAGCTGAACAACAGAACACAGGTAGTAGTGAACATATGTTGTCATCAACTGAGCAGGTAAATTTAGAAGAGGAACAGGGTCAAAGTGCATTTTCAAACACCAGTAGAACTAGCCCAGATGTTTCAGTAGATGTGTCGCCAATCAGCCGTCCTCAGAGAAATAGGAGGTTGCCAATTACCCTAAAAGATTATATATTGGAGTGAAATGTACATTATAGTAGAGAGACTAATCAAACGGAGGATGGCATAAAAAGAGATGTACAGTAAAAGTCTGTTAATCCGACGACCGATGATTCGAATCTCCCAATAGTCCGAATTTTTCAATTTGAGGCCAAATCCGAATTCACCCGATGGTCCGAATTTCAAGAAGTCCCAAAGTCCCCTTTTTGAGGCATTAGGCCACTCAAATGACACATAATGGAGCACACACATATCATATGTTCATGAATTCACTTTAAAAGTTTACCATTGTCATTGTAGCCTATTATCTACTTCAAAACATTCAGATTAATGGTCAAAGGAAGCTACTGATATAATCGTAAACACCTTCGTCTTCTTCTTCTTCCACATCGTCTGCTAGAGAGTTTGTTTTGCTCTTGAATGCATCCTTGGGACGCTCCGATGCGCTACTGGCTTGCACCGCATTTTCTGCAAGCGCATTCAGTCTTGAGCTTGAAAACGCACCTTTGGACGTATTAGTCTTGAGCTTGAAAACGCACCTTTGGATGTTCCGATACGCTACTATTTATAGTTCAGTGATCGGAGCATCCCAAGGGTGCTTTCAAGACAACAAGACAAGGGTGCTTTCAATACAATATAATATAACAGAGCACGTCACAAAAGGAAAATCACAAAAGGAAAATTACAAGAACCTCTCAGGGAAGTGCCGTTGTTAAGGCATTACTTCCCGAACCACATCTGATCTTCAAGAGCAAGACAAACTCGCTAGTAGACGGAAGAAGAAGAAGACGTTTATATCAGCAGATTCCTTTGACCATTAATCTGAATGTTTTGAAGTAGTTAATAGGCTACAATGACAATGGTAAACTTTTGAAGTGATTTCATGAACATATGATATGTGTGTGTGCACCATTGTGTCATTTGGGTGGCCTAATGTCTCAATGTTTTCGTCATACACAGGTTCATAGGGGTAAAGTCCGATAATCCGAAAAATCCACTAATCCGAACGAGAGCCGGTCCGCTGCCCTTCGGATTAACGGAAGTTTACTGTACTTTGTATTTGGTTGATTTTGTGTGTGTGTTTGTGTGTGGGTTTTTTTTCCCCCGGTATGTATTTATTATATTTTACAGTAGCCTATTGTTGGCTGTTCAAAATATGATTTATGTCTTGTGTATTTTAGGTTGTACAAGAGATGTACTGTACAGTACTGTATTAGTTTATTTTGGTGTGTGACTACTGTACCGGTATTTTTTATGGTACTGTACTATCGGTATGTTATATATACAGTAGGGTCTCACATAAAACGAGTTTATGGTCGATAAACGAGGGCGTTTTATGTGAATTCGCTTTATGTGAACACAGCATTTTGGTGGCGCAATATCGTCAATGTTCACTGTAAGCGAAAATTTTCGTACAAAGCGAACGATATTTCGTACGTTTTGTACGATATTTCGGCGTTTTATATGAAAGCGTACGATATTTTGTACGTTTTGTACGATATTTCGGCGCTCTATATGAAAACTCCTTGTATTTGCCCCACTTTGGCGGCGGACTCTTTTTATGTGATCACATTCGTTCTGATCGAAAATTAAATATTAATATTTTAGGTCGGTCGTTTTAATCGAGACTCGTTTTATGCGAACACGTTTTATGCGGGACCCTACTGTATGTTAGTTTTTTCTTAAGGGGGAAGTATTAGTGTTATGTATTATGATTGTTAAGCCTATTCATACTATAATGGAAAAGTTTTTTTTTTAGCTTTGTCTACAGAGAACATAGCAAATATATACTATATACTGTTGGTATTGCCTTAATTTTGTTTTGTAGAGGGGGAAGAGTGTTATGTATTATGATTGTATTGCTTTGCGCATCACACATGTCACTAGGCAGGATCAAGATGGCCGCCACTCAAGAAACCATAGTTTGTCCTGCTGCCTATTCTTCGCCTTCTCTGTGTTATATGAAGTAAAGGACACTACATTATACCACAACCAGAGACACCACGCAGCCCAAACACCCTAGTCTACCCCCTCCAAAACCAAGTGGGAACCCATTACAGAAAACGCTGCCATGATGCACCTGCCTCCCCCTTGCCAAACCAAAACAAACAAACTCCCAAATCGAAGAGGCGGCGTCTATGAGAGGACCTCAGCGTGACGTCACACACCCAGGCCGGCCTAGGATTGGTTGACCAGAGCCGCGCCTCCACTAACCAGGGCGAGCTGACGTCATCACCCAACCAACCATCAGTAAAATAAACATGTCAGAGGGAGTATCAAACCCACCCATTGCGGCCTTCTGCCCGGTCACATGGATATTAGCAAATATTTGGAGATGGTCATCATCACCATTTCCATGAATTATCCAGAAAATAATTTAAGGCCTGCCACATTGCTAGTAAATATAGGATTCAGGACCTACGCCAGACTCTCCGGAATAGTCACCACCTGGCCCTGGGACGGATTTAAGTCAATAATCACCGCCACCCTCCAACCCCCTCTGGGTCGCGTCCCTGCACCAAATAAATTACATGCCGTTACATAATATACGGAAGATTTTGATAACACTTTGATGCAATTTAGCAGACACACCCAAGTGGCATATCCCAGGGCCAATGTGAATCAAATAAAGTAATCTCTGATAACCTAATTCGCATTGTACCTGATAACATAAAGCAGTATTTCGCCATACACGAGGTCATCACACCCGCGGAGGATTTTCAAACTACAGTACAGTATCAGGAAACTGTTCTGTGTCCCCTAAATTCCACGACACAACTCTGCGCCATCAGCCGCACAGCCACTCACCCTCAGCCTTCTGCAAGTGCTCCAGTTCCCCCTCAGTAACAACCTCATCATAGCCTCACACACCCTCAGCCTTCTGCTACTCACTCGGTACTTGATTTACCCACAGCAACAGTACAATTTTGCCCAAACCCCTTCCAACCCCCCCACCCCCTCAAACTCTTAGAACCCACGACTGACTCCAATCAATCTTTGTGAATTACCGCCCTGCCAAGGTAACTATCCCCTTCGTACTTGGCGGGCTCACGACAGGTCACGCCAATCGTCTCGGCAATACTAACCCTTCCAACACTGGTCAACCCATAACTCTAGAGGTAATGCCTATCGCGGCCGACAACCTCACAGAAATCCACATGTCGCACAGCCAGATAAGAACCTCCCCCACTACCCCACTCATTATTCCCCACAAACGCCTGTGACTCCTCCCGCACCTTTAATCTTGCCTACTCATCCGCAGATCCCTCCTATGAGATGGATTTTTAGAAGCGCTCTTGTATTCTCTCAACACCTCTCCCTCGGTAAAACGGAACCCGTGACAAATGGTAAAGAGAGCGCAAGTTGGCATCTTATATATATTGACAGGGGGAGGAAGGGGGTTGCTCCCTTATGTCATTAACCCCTTCTGTACCGGTGATATACTTTTCATTACATTCTGGCAACTATTAAACTATTTTGCTCAGCTTAGGAAGGACGTCTACCCATTAAAAGGCTACAGACTATCTCAATTAATCCTATTAGCTACCATATATAGCCTATATTTCCTAAGCTTCATAATATCATCTAAATATACAGTAGCTACAATAAAATTAAAAAGACATCGCCGGTAACGAAGGGGTTAATCTAACCTAACCTAGTATTGGGCACACCCCCGCAAGCGTGTCAAATTACTTAAAAAATAATGCGAGTAAAAGAACACCCCTGACATAGTGCGCTATAACAAAATGGTCAACAGAAAACAGGTGCGATGCGAGGGCAGTGGACTCGATAGCACAACTCTTAACTTTTTATATATATCCCATTCAGTACTGGTGACATCTTATTTATTTATATTCTGGCAACTATTAGACGGTTTTACTCAGCTTAGGAAGGATATATTTTTATCATTTCTTTTAGCTTCCTCCCTAGACTTCCTTCAAGCTTTAAGAAACCATCCCCAAGACCCTCCTTCGATTTAATTTTTTAACATTTTCAGTATAAAAATGTTCCCAATGGAAATACGCCTAATCGGCCTTATTGGGCTATCCTTAGCTGGCTTAGCATGCGCTAGCTTTAAGAACTATTATTAATATTATTATTATAGATGTCTACCCGTTAAATGATAACAGACTCTTAAACCGTTTAGCCACCATATATCCTTCTTAAGCTAAATAAAATTGTCTAAATGCAGCTGAAATTAAAGAAAAAGACGTCGCCAGTACTGTAAGGGATATAAACAGTATATATATATACATTTGGGGGCAGGAGGCTAGGAATCCTCCTCCCCTTGTAAAATTCTCCTACTCAACGAAACAGAGAATGCGGCGAGGGAACGCGAAAGTGGTGCCGGGCCCTAAGACTTGGAACATTACAGGGTTCTGTTCGGGCTCTGTCTCGAGTCGGCCACCCCCAGCAATGGGGTTTGTGCCTGAGTATATACATACATACATACTATTCGATGAATGGCACTCAGCTTAAGAATGTAAACAGAGAAACCGATCTGGGAGTAACAATATCGAGTAACCTAAAACCGAGTCAACAATGTTCAGAAGTTGTTAAGAAGGCAAACAAAATAATTGGCTTTATAGGCAGGTCATTTGAGCATAAATCCAAAGACGTTATCCTAACCCTTTACAATTCCTTAGTCCGCCCTCTTCTGGAATACTGCGTTCAATGCTGGTGCCCTTATTACCAAAAAGACATTAACAAGCTAGAACGAGTTCAACGTAGAGTTACCAAAATTATACCTAGCCTAAAGAACAAACCATACGAAGAGCGTCTTAGAGAATTAAATCTATTTCCTTTAACCCAGCGCAGATTAAGAGGTGACTTAATTCAAGTGTTCAAAATCTATCAAATGCATCGACAATATGAACTGTAGTAAGTACTTCACTATCGACCAATCTAATTACACGCGGGGAAACGGTTGCAAAATTATTGGTAAATCTTTTAACTCGCACGAATCTAAGAATTTCTTCTTCAATCGAGTTGTCAACTTGTGGAATGGGCTTCCCCGAGACGTTATAGACTGCAGCACCGTTGATTCATTTAAACTCCGCCTAGACAAATATCTCGCATCAAACCCGCGACTGACTGCGTTTGTAAATGAATAACTTTATTTTATCCTCCCCTCAGTTACTAACCCATATGTCCCCTACTAACTTCCTAGTCCTGCCACAGACATTAGCTCCAGGGCAGTAGTTTCCTTTCCAATGTTCCCTTACCCACTCTAAACCACTGTTTGGACACTTAATCCTCAGTGTTTTGGAGGACAAGCAGCCTAGAAGGGTCACTAGGTCTGTTGTTGCTTGATTTCCTTTGTACTCTGAAATGCTAGGTTTATCCAGGGTTAAATAGGAAGGGAAATGTCCCCAGGCTACCTTTAGGATCTACCTTTCCTGGTACCTGGCGCGGGGTACGAACCTCTGAAGGGAATTTAACCCCCCTAAAAACCCACAGGTTTTGAGATGCCTTCGGTGGGGTTCGAACCCTGGTTAGTGACGCACCACCATCACCACCAGGCCCACGCGCTAACCCACTGACGTACTAAAAGTATAGCAACCTTAGTCCGATTTTTAAGAACCAGGTGATAGTCTCGTGGTGTTATCACGTGATGAGTTTATTGGACTTACCATCTACGACTATTTTATGCTATACCTGACGTCAACTCGGGTTAGTATTATTGTGGGTGCGGGACATTTTCGAGGGCATTACATACATATATATTTGTCATTTTAATTTTAATTATTTCAGACATGGGCATGATTATAAAAAATGATTATGATTTTATTTTGATTATCATCCGGAATAATTTTTGATTATGATTACTTGTTTTTTCCTTTTTATGATTATGAGATTTGATTATGATTATTTTGCTTTACGTATTTTTGATTATGATTAGATTTTTTCTATTACTGCTTGATTATGATTAGATTATGATTATAATCACATTTTATTGTGATTATTTGTACACAGTAATGATTATTATAAAGGTATTTTTTTTGTTCAGTTATACATTAGTCAACAGTGTTTTTTATTGCAATTGACACTAGCTTAACCCTCCCGCCCCGGCTACGCATTACATAAATATTCCCCGAAATCCGGGTGTTTTGGCCGAAAAACGTCTAGGCTAGGCTACCGTATCATTGTTATGCTGACTGCTTCCCGCATTCCCGCGCATCCCCAAGCGTAGCTGTGTTATTTACCTGTAGAATGGCGTTAAGTAGAGCTCTCTAAGTCAAGTGCTTGATTTGTGATGATGATTTCATTGGAGATAACTTTATGGCCAAAACAGCCACTTTACACTACTTTTCGATACTTAACAACAACATACAGGCACACACGAACAAGCGACGCTCTCCTTCTTGTGGCCGGAGATGCGGGGCGTCGGTCCAGCCGGCTGTTGTTTACATGCGTCGGACTGACGCCTCGCACACGAAGCTCACAGGCTTTCAAGCAATGGTACAATGTTGTACCACCCGGGTTCCTGGGGGCAAAACATAATGGTACACATGTGTACCATCCGAGTTTGAAGGGTTAAAGGAAACCACATCTAATTGGTGCATTTTGCTTCTTTATATTTGAGTAATATAAATAACTACACTGTATTTAAATCACTTACAAACTATTGTTATAAAAAAAATGTATATGCTTTGTGTGTAGGCCTATTTGACTGATATATCAAGGGAGACAAACATGTACAAACATGTTAGTTAGTGTCATGCTTTGCAAACATGCTTGGACCTGGAACATATATACAGTATATGAAATTGGCTAATTTATTTAGGAGAAATAGAATTGCTACATGGAAAATACAATGAAATAATCACAATAATCACATTTTAATCATTGATTATTATGAAGAAAAATATGATTATGATTTGATTATGATTAAAGCTGCAGCTTCATATTTGATTATGATTATACCTGTTGCTTAACTTTTGATTATGATTTGATTATGATTATGTAATCACAGCCTTTGATTATGATTTTTTTGATTAATAATCATAATTATGCCCATGTCCAATATTTGATAAGATCCTGTGTAGCGGGGAGAACTGTTTTTCAGATGCCTAAAAATCTGTGTGTGATAACCCGGGTTCGAATCCTGGTGGATCACATAAAGTGACATATATACAGTACTTTCATTAATTTCATTGGAGGTGTTTGGTGTTGTGGTGAAATTAATAAAAAATAGAATATCTTTAACCTAACCAAACCAAACCTAATCTAGTATATTAGTGGACTATTTATTTATGTAAGGGCGAGGTCGTGGACGTGGTCAGTCTGCCGACGCCGCTGCCCCTGGGTGTGGGCGTGGGCGTGCAGGGCGTCCAGGGCGTGTGCCTGCTGCACCTGCACGTGCTCGAGCATCAGCATCCGACCTGTTTGTGTGGACAGATGGGGCTGATTTTGAGCCAGATTGTCCTGCCTTTGACGAGGTACAGATGGGTTCCGGGGTGTCACCAACATATCCCTGTGGCCCAGATGCTACCCCCAGTGAACTTTTCTGTGGCTTCTATGACAATGAAGTCATGGAATACCCCGTCGAAGAGACAAATAACCACCATGCTATCTGTGCAAACTTTCTTGGGAGGAAGACCAGTGCCAAGATGGTGGCATGGAGAGCTGTCACTGTGGCAGAACTATATGTGTTCTTGGCACACACAATGCTGATGACACATATAAGGAAGCACGTTCTGGCTGACTACTGGATCACTGGCGACCTCATAACGACTCCAGCATTTGGCAAGTACATGTCCAGGGACAGGTACTTTGACATCCTCTCCTATCTCCACCTGACCAACAACATGCATGTCCACCTTACCGACACACTATGGAAGATCAGGAAGCTGTATGACATGATACGTCATCGGTTCACTACCTACCTGATTCCTTTCCAGAAGATGTGCCTCGACGAGTCTCTGGTCCTGTTCCGTGGTAGGCTGCACTTCCGACAGTATATCCCGTCCAAGAGACACCGCTTCGGCATTAAGCTCTTCGTCCTCTGCGACTGTTTGACGGGGTATGTGCTGGACTTTGTGGTCTACAGTGGCAGGGGTGGAGAAATTGAGACTGACCCCCACATTGGTTTTGGCAGCGCTGTAGTAAAGAAGATGATGGAGAGGCACTTCCATAAGAACCACATCCTCTACACCGATAACTACTACACGTCGCCTATTCTGAACAAGTACCTCCATGACCGCAAGACCGGAACTGTCGGCACAGTCAAGGCCAAGAGGAAGGGCATGCCAGGCTACCCAACCAAGACGAAGAAGAAGGACATCTTCCACAAGAAGAGTGGCCCCATCTCTCCATCCACTGGCATGACCAGCAGGTCAACCTCTTCAGCACATGCCACAAGGCCGAGATGGTCGCCACAGGGAAGGTGGACCGAAGAACCAAGAACCCCGTCCAGAAACCAGCTGCTGTCCTGGATTACAACCTCAACATGCGCCTCGTTGACAAGTCTGACATGCAGATGGGCTTCATCGACTGCCTGCGAACATCTTGCAGGTGGTACAAGAAGTTTATCCTGCATACGGTAGATATGTCGGTCCTCAATGCCTACAACATCTACCGTCTGAGGACTCCAGGAGCCAAGAAGTACAAGTCCCTGCGGAAGTTCCACAAGCAGGTGATACTTGAGCTCCTGGCTAAGCATGCGGAACCTGGGAGACCACTACAAGGACCAGGCCAGCTGGACAGAACGGGGTGTGCCGACTTCTTCAGGAGGCACCAGCTCCACCCCCTTCCTTTCAAAGCACCAGGTAGTACAGTTAGGAGTCAGAAGAGGTGCCATGTGTGCAGTCACACAACTCGCAGACCCCACAAAGTGAGCAAAACCACATGGGAATGCCTCGAGTGTGAAGTGGCACTGTGTGCTGGACGGTGCTTCAATGAGTTTCACACTCTCCAACAATTTTGAAGTGCCCGTGACAATAACAGTGAAAGTGACACTATAATAATAATAAAACTAAGTATAAGTGAAAGACACACATAAGTAATAATAAGTGCCTTCATAACAATATGAACAAGTGAAAGTGACACTATATATATATTATTAGCTTACCTAACCATACATAAAAGTGAAAATGACACTATCAATTATCATAGTCCAGTGAAAGTGACACTATAATAATAATAAAAAAACTAAGTATAAGTGAAAGAGACACACATAAGTAATAATAAGTGCCTTCGTAACAATATGAACAAGTGAAAGTGACACTATATATATTATTAGCTTACCTAACAATACATAAAGGTGAAAATGACACCATCAACTATCAAAGTCTAGTGAAAGTGACACTATAATCATAATAATAATAATAAAACTAAGTAATAAGTGACAGAGACACAAATAACTTCATGAAAATAACTTTATTGAGTGAAAATAACATAATAACTATAATAAATGGCATAATAAACAATAAAACACTATCAATCGCTTCCCGGCATAATTGAGGATGGAGCGACGAGTGCAACTGGGCGTCGGCGCCGGGGCCGCGGTTCAGTGTTCGGACGCGCCGAGGTAAATACGCGGCAAAAGTTACCTCCACTTCCATCACCATCACTCCGGAACCAGTTGAGCTAGAGAGCTCTACTAAACGCCATTCTACGCGGCAAGGTAAGGCGCACATTTTTATACATCTTTCATTAATGTACTGTAGGTAATATATTAAGCGAGATAAGCCTTAGTTTACTTTTGTTGATTTTCAGCCAGATCGCCCGGATACGACCTCCGTCATTTAGAAAGGCAGCCCGGGCCACGAGGGTTAATACCGAGGACGGTCGCATTTTAGTATTTTCAACATTAGCCTAACCTAACCTAACCGAAAACTAACTGATGGTCTAAACCCAGCTCACGTTCCCTGTTTATGGGTTAACAATCCAACAGTTTCTCGTATTTCACTTATAGTGAATTTGCGACGGTAATTACATGTACACCAACAAAGTGTCGTCCATGAAACTTCTAGAACACTGATAATTATCGATGGGGCTCGTATCCGGGTTGTCTTCAGTTTTATCCCTAAAAAAAAAAAAAAATTGTAACAAGGTTGTCAATACGGTACTTCCAGTTATCCATAGCGGTACGATTTTAGATTCTGGACACCTATTTGACAGGTACCGCCAACGATTTAATACATATTTGTTTTCGGTTTCCACGCATCCAACACCAAGCTACACCCTTTTCTGGTGTACGAAACACTAAAAAAGCAACGGGGACACTTTAATAATGATAATATGAGACAAAATATAAAGACAACTCTGTTGCGTTCGTGGAAGTAGCGTCGCTTTGTTTACTTTACGCTCGGAGTAACTTCCCGGCGCCTTGGCGGTCGACTTAAAATGGCTAAGCTAACCAGTTGTTGGGTATTTTTTTTTATAAAGACTTGTGTTATAGGCCGTATACGGTACTTTCCCGTTATGTAATGTACAATCAAAGCTGAAGATTGCAGATTAAACACCGTAGACTTCATCGACTTTTCTTTCACCTTCGTATAATCGACAGCCAATTTTTTTTCTATTTACTAATCCCTTAGTAAATAAAAACAAAAATGGCTGTCAAGGCGTCGGGACAAAGGAATGCGGGTGGTTGCTAGACCAGGGTCGGCGTCACTATCACTGTCTTTCGCTTCCCTAGCCTTTTCTGCTGCTGCCCTGCGTGCTTTTTTAGCTGCACTTTTCACCAGATTGTTTATAAAAATATTTGCCCACTTTCAAGGGCGTACGGGCAGGCAAAGGGGAAGGTCCTGGGCTAGGGCTAGGCCTAGGTTCTAGCACACTTGGAAGTTCAATAGCACCTTCCTGAAACACTTCCACATCAGGATCATCACTACTGTCTCCCCCCTCAAATAAATCCACATTGTCGTCGTCTCCAAAACCAACGAAATCGTCATCTTCGCTTGCACTTATAAATTGTTCTTTGTCCACCAAGCTTTAGCCACTGCTCTCTTCAATATCAAAAAGTTCTCACTGTATAGCACTATCACTCAACAAACGCTTCACTTTCTTTCGTTGAGCTTTCTTCTCGGTTGCAACAGGCGTCAAAGTTGCGAGCGGGGTAGCAGTGGGGCGCGCGGGAGGTTGCACCGAATCAGACGCGTCGGAATTAATTTTGTCACTATAACTCGCTATGGCGGCCACGTAGGAACTGATAACGGTAGTAGTTGAGGCTTAGTGGCGCTGCGATCACCCCTGCAAAGTAAAATTTGGCCGCGCGAATTTTGAAGCATGCTTTCAAGCACAGGGCTTTTATAAGGACACCCGGGGTCCAGCCCATCTGCCGCACTGTCATTTTAAAATGCTGCCCGGGCTGGAAGGGTTAAACAACACTGTAGGCTATATAAAAAAAAAAAAAAAAAAAAAAAAAAAAAAAAATAATAATAATAATAATAACTAGCAAAAAGGCTGTCTGGGGTCTCTTCAATGTTTACCCATTTTAGTACCATACTTTTTTATTAGGTTTTGCCGAGGGTTAAAACACATTTTCTTATGATCTTTGGAGCATATAGATTCAATATTTATCTTCCAATATATCAACAAACTTTGTGGTATTAAAATAACATTGAACCCAAAAGTCTAAAAAATACATCCCACGGTGTGAATAGGGTTAGCCTAGGCCCAAGGCATATTTAATAACTTCCAAAGACGAAAATTAAACGATAAACCACAATTTTATCTTTCCATATTCAATAATAAAGCCTAAAAAGAAAGGATTGGGCTTCCTAGATGGAGTACATGACCAAGAAATTATGTGGGTTAACTCGGGCCCATCCCAAGAGGAACACCACGCCGTGCCTTCAATGGGAGTCGAACAGGTGAGCTAGAATATATTTGGCATTTTTCCCACCATATATCTTACTCTGGAGGCTATATTAACTACATATAACATGCTCTGGTGTATATGGAATCATGCACGATATATAAAGGTCAAATATATCATATATAAGCATAAATTGTAAGAGACATTTATGCACCTGTTGTTTGATACGGTTGCCGACGCGAAAGGAAGATCAATGTTGCAAATTTTAAGCAGCAGGTTTCGCTAGATTCGTGTCTAAAAGTCGCTAGATATTAAATACTCTATTATTTAATTTGTTTGTATATGAAATCGATCATTATCTCTAGAATGTTGCAAATATAATTACACTATCTTCTGAACATTACATAAATAAGTTAATAAGAGTAATAGATATCCTACCATTATATAATGTATGCATGTATATGCTCAGGCCCAATCCCCACTTTTCCTATTTTTATTTTTATTTTCTAGTTTACTCCATTTTATTTTTTATTTGTTTTTCTTGGGGGTGGCCGACTCAAGACAGAGCAAGAACATGGAAAACACAAGACAGAACAACGAACAAACACAGACAAAACACAAAATTCACACACATCTAGGTCACCCAAGAGAAGACCCAGAGACCAGGGTCACCAAGGTCGCTCCAGCACTCCCCCGGCCCCCGCCCACCCGGAGAGGCTCCGATCTCGGCAGGCAGACATGCAGCGGAGCCAAAGCCACAAGCCCGCCCACCACACTTCCAGGCGCACCCTTCATATTAATCGTCTCCCCGGGCCAGGCGCCTGATGGACTATTATCTAGTCCAACTTGCGCCCGACCCCTTCCCCCAAATGACCACGTGTTCACTCAACTATTCACAAGCATTCTCCATTCATACCTGTTTATTACCACTGCCTTTGCCTGATCTATATAGTCATTCCTCCATCATCCAAAGCTTGTCTTACACAGTCTCTCCATGAGTCTTCCTGCCCTTCTATCTCCCCTTGTATCTGACTCACATATTCTCTTTGTAAGCCTTTCATCTCCCATTCTTTCAACATGACCATACCAGCTCAGCACCCTTCTGTCCACTCTGGCTGACAAATGTTCCTGTTGCCCCACTCTCCTACGTATCTCTTCATTCCTCAATCCGTCTCTACGAGAGACTCCACACATACTCCTCAAGCAGCTCATCTCCATCACATCCAGCTTTCTTCTCTCGTTTTTCTTCAGAGCCCATGTCTCAGCCCCATACATCACTGTTGGCACAATTCCTTGATACATTGCACTTTTTACTTTCATTCAGAGATTTCTCGTCTTCCACATACTTCCCATTGCTCCGAAAACCTTCCTTCCTTCACACACTCTCTGTTTTACCTCCATTTCCATACCTCCACTCCTGCTTATTGTTCCTCCTAGATATTTAAAACACTCTACTTGTTCCAATATTTCCCCATCCAGCCTCACAACTAGATTCACCCTACCATCACCCCTATTACACACCATTACTTTACTTTTATTGACGTTCACCTTCAGTTTCCTCCTCCCACTAGATATTAATAAACAACGCTAAAATTTAAAAGTACAGATTGACAACATTGATTGCATCCCCCCAATCAACGATGCCGAATTTTGGCGGGAATTTTAACACAAATTACCGTACATAAGAGTATAAATTAACTTCATTTCAGGTATGGCAAGGGGATGTTCTTGGGTATATGATGTGCAGGACCTTAGAATAAAGGATTGAATTTTTCAGCAGGGTAATTCTTGGACCAATGCACCAGGAAGAGCAGCATGCTTGGAAAGCAAAAACTATCTTCTTATATTATAGCAATGCTAACGTGTAGATATTGATCGATTACACTACCTTTGTCGATATAAATACATATTACTGCCAGAATGGCAACTATCTCCGAGGCCAGGTAATTAAGAGGGGCATAACAACCAGCCTTTCTATCACTCAGTCAACCCCACCCCACAGCCGCTACCACCAGACAAACCATGCTTGGTCAGAACCATTAACCGTTCTAGCCCGGAACTGCCTCAACCAAGATGTCACCACCAAAAGCAAGACCATATCACAAGCGACCAGCTAACAGTTATACTTCCTCTGTCATTGTTCGGGGTTTCGCAAAAGTAGAACGTGTTCGAGACCAATCTAGAGAATTTGGGATGGATGTAGATTCCGGGCGTACGGTCGTCATGTTTACATAGGGCGATCGCCGCGGTTAACTTCGCATCTATTTTGACGGCGATTAATTCGGTTATTTGCCCCCTGCTGGCAATATATATGATGATGACAATATGTCATGGCAGGGTGAGGGGGAGCAAAGCCCCCCCTCAATATATTATTGTATCCATTGGCATTCAAAAATAGACGGGAACATGATTGCAAAGTTCCGACGCCTCCCCCGCCGCCATCATGTTTACATTTGTCAATCGCCGTGGTTAATAATAATAATAATAATAATAATAATAATAATAATAATAATATTTATTCAGTTCGCATTTTACAATGTTGGTACCACATAATATGTTACAAATATGACATGTACCAGCTAGCCTTGCATAATTCCAACTAAGGATAGCCCAATAAGGCCGTTAGGCGTATTTCCATTGGCGTCTATTTTGACGGCGATTTTTTGGGTAATTTGCCCCCTGCTGGCAATGATTATGATAGACGGGAAAATTATGGCAAAGGTCCGACGCCACTACGCGTTGTGTAAACAAGGCTGGCGATACGCCCGCACTTAACATTCTTGCCGAGAATTTGTTTGGGGCTTTTCCTAGGGAATGTGCGGTCCACTGACCATAATACAGCTGAATCATCCTTGGTTTGGGGTGGGCTGCAGATCGTGTTTGAGGCCAATCTGGGGAATACAATCAGTATTAGTGAGATAGATGTTTGCCCTGGGAAAACAAACTTTGGTTGCATATGGTTCCCACTGGCTGTGGGCCAGAAGCCCAGTGACAAACCTGGCACTCAACCTAGACCCAGACATGCCAATTAAGACACCAGGGGGATAGATCATCTAGCTCCTCCCTCAAGATCCAGAGAAAGTGCTACAAACCAATTTTATTCTACACCTGGCAAAAGCATAGCATAATAGCCTTCACATAGCGTACGTACGTCTCTATAAGCTCCTCCAGACGTCTGCCTGTGCCGACGTATTTGAGCTGTTTCCATCACTAAAATATTCATTTTACCATAAATAGCATTAATACTTATCCATATGTGCCTATTATAGGTTGATTATAAAGGTATTAACATGTTACAACAATAAAACGAGTGAAAACAGCGTTTGGATGGTCAAAATCGGCGATACAGGCCGCGAGTTACATAATGTATGGGTGAGGCAACCTCCTTTCCCGCCAATTTCCCCCAAGGCCACTGAGACACTGTCGATCGATACTTTCTCTCTCTCTCTTGCACTCGCTTGCTAACAGTGATGACAATGCCCTGCTTGCAACTCGCTAATGTTAGCACGAAAATATACCACAGAATAAGGGAATAACTGAAGGAGGGGATGAAAGTGGGGAAGGAGGGGAGGTAGAAGAGCGATATTTTGCATGGCCCAGGGGCAATTTTTTTTTTTTTTTTTCGATGTTTAAAATTGATTTTTTTTCTTCTCTGACTCTTAACCCGGGAACTGCTGGGAGACTCTTAAGAGTTCCCCTGGCGGACTGCTGGGAGACTCTTAAGAGTGAGTGAAAAAAAAAATCAACTTTTGACATCGAAAAAAAAATATTTTGTTTATTTTATTTTTGTATTTTTTTATTTTTTTTTTGGCCCCTGGGCCATGCAAAATCTCAGTCCTCTACCTCCCCTCCTTCCCCACTTTCCTCCTCTCCTTCAGTTATCACCTATTTTCCCTGTTATTCCCTTATTCTGAGGTATATTTTCGTGCTAACATTAGCGAGTTGCAAGCAGGGTGTTGTCATCACTGATGGCAAGCGAGTGCAAGAGAGAGAGAGAGTATCGATCGACTGTGTCTCAGTGGCCTTGGGGGAAATTGGTGGGAAAGCAGCTTGCCTCACCCATACATTATACAACTCGCGGGCTATATCTCCGATTTTGACCATCCAAACGCTGTTTTCACTCGTTTTATTGTTGTTTCAGGTTAATACCTTTATAATCAACCCATAATAGGCGCATATGGATAAGTATTAATGCTATTAATGGTACAGTGAATATTTTAGTGACGGAAACACCTCAAATACGTCAGCACAGGGGGACGTTTCCAATTACCCCCATGCGCACTTGTTAGGTTAAGAGTCTTCCCGCAGTTCCCGGGTTAAGGACCTATCCATATGGAAGCATACAACAGGAGTTGTGATTAGATGATACAATATTATATAACGGGTACCTATGTATGTAAGAATTGCAATAAATTATGTGAAATATATTGTTCATTCTTTATGCATCATATATTTAGTCATTTATAAAAGTAAACCTGCCTACTAGACTTTCTGTTTTTGGTACCGTATAGTACTGTAGACAGGGCAGGTGTCAATTTGATGCAGAACAAGTATTAAAAATAAATGGTTTTCTATATTAGCCTAGTCAAAGGGGGTGATCACATTACTATTAACTTGAAACCCGAAACTTTATGATATTGCTGCACTGAATGGTACTGGATTAAAACCTGGCACTTTTCATGTAGCAGAACTGTACAGTATAAAACTTGGGGCAAATTGGTGCAGCTGTGGTAAATAACCCCATAAAGTATACAGTACTCGGTACCTACTAAGTGAGCTGTATAGGATTCACTATTCTGAACTTATACATACAGGTATTTGTTTTTGAGGGAATACATGAGTTGAGACAGGCGAAGCCAGGGTCAAATTGGTGACCAGGCTACGGTAAGATTAGGAGTAGTGGGCGTACCACTACCGACATGCAGCATAAATCATCTATAAAACATTAACCTAACCTAACCTAGTACTACATGAATACTAGGTTAGGTTAGGTTAGGTTGTTTGGTTAGGTTAATGTTTTATAGAGGAGTTATGCTGCATGTTGGTAGTGGTACGCCCACTACTCCTAATCTTACCCAGGCCTAGCCTAGGCCTCTTCCAGAAAAAACATCTGTGAGTATTAGGCTATGGTAATATTCAGTTGAGAAACTCTGCTTCATAAAGCTAAACTAACTCAACCCAATCCCAGAATCGGATTGCTACAATACTATACTGTGCCTAACTTACCTAATGTAACTAACCTTACAGACCCCATGCTGGCAATATATAAGATGACAATTAATTCATGGGGTGGCTTAGGTGGGGAAAGCCCCCCTTCAACCTATTATTGTATCCCACGGCAGTCAAAATATAAAGGAGCATGCGAGTAGTGTAAACAAGGAAGGAGATACGTTTGAATACTACCGTACATCCTTCCCCCAACTTTTAGAAGCCGATTTGCTTCGGCTGGCTTCTGAAATTTACGGGATAGTCCTATACTCAAAAGTAAGGAGTATCGTTAGGCTACACTACTTCAAGAAACCTATCATAGGCCTATTCTAAATTTGTAGGTTAGGTTAACTCAGAAATCGCTTTCCCCATTAGCTAACCTAACCTTGGCTATATTAATTTGCCAACAATTTTGCATTGTTTAAAGATTAGGCTACATGTTGATTAAATATGCAAGTCCCATGGAGATTAAAAAATAATATTTAGCCATGAAATCTTTTTCTATAATTAGGCTAGGATAGGTGACTAGGCCTATCCCTAGATGTCTAAAGCTGATGAGAGCAATTGTGTGATCCAAACACTTTCCCTGCTAAATTTTTGGAAAAACTCGGAGAGTCAGAGGTTACCTCGCTTGGATAGCTAGAATAGATTAGTTTTATTAGGTTACCATGGTTATTATAAACTAAATAATCCACTAGCCTCTCATGCCATGATGCCTAACCCATCGTCCAAAATCCAACCCTGGATTACACTTACACTTAGTTACACTTAGTTGTATTCCGTCCGTTAGTGACACAGTTGAGCTGGGGCTCCACTGCGACCAGGCAGCTCCCTTTCTTCCACTCTCCATTCCAGAAGTCGGTTGGAGTTGGTGCTGGGGTATCCTGGTGTTGGTGGCCGGTCCGGTATTTTGGCCAGCCACATGTCCAAGTGTTTCTTGAAGGTGTCTGGAGACACCCCGGTCATGTTCCTGAGAGGGGCTGGTATACAGTTGAACAGTCTGGTTCCATTGTATGTAAAGCTGTGATGGATCAGGGATTTGATTTTTTGTGTTGATCCCGGCGTAGTCCTCACATAGCACAGCCTCCCTCGCCTTTGGTGCTGAGTCTCTTGGATGTTTGGATTTGGTACCTTTTTTTCCAAAATCTTCCAGACGTAGATGATGATGTATCTCTCCCTACGTCTTTGAAGTGAGTACAGCTGCAGCTCCTTAAGTCTCTCCCAGTAGTTAAAGTGTTGAAACCCATGAATTTTACTGGTGAATGTCCTCTGGGTGGCTTCAATTTCTGTTATTTCTCCTACTTTTTGGGGAGACCAGAGCTGGGAGCAGTACTCCAGTCGTGGTAGGACCAGTGACTTCCACAGTGTTAGCATACACCTCTCATTTCTTGTGTGGAAGGTTCTCAGGATCCAGCCTGCTATTTGTTTTGCTGTTGTTGTGGCTTTGGTAATATGCTGGGAAAAAGTGGCGTCACTGCTCATATTTACTCCCAAGTCCTTCACTGTGTCCTTGGCGGTAATTTCTTGCTGTCCACTTTTGTAGTTGGTGTCGTTTTGTAGTGCTCTCTTGTTCCCGTACCTTAGAAGCTCGAACTTGTCTCCGTTTAGGGCCATGTTGTTTTCTTCTGCCCACTTCAGGATTTTGTCCAAGTCTTGTTGTAGTAGCTGAGCATCATGTTGTGAGGTGATTTTCTTCATGAGTCTGGTGTCGTCTGCAAACGATGTGGCTGTTGAGTGTTCTTGAGGTTAGGCTAGGCCTACCCTGTTTTCAGTAGTTTTAATATATCAAGATAATTACGGTACTTAACAATATAGGCCTAGGCTAAATTCTCATCAAAATTGCTCATATGTCCAATTTAAGCATCTCTTACTATGAAATGGAGGACTCAAAGCTTTACCTTTCCCATTTGGGAAGGGTCAGCCACGGGATAGATAGCCTATGGCAATTTACAGCCCACTATCCTAGCTCTGGCCCTTTTTGAGTTAAGAGATAGGCTAGGTTAGATTTCACGATTTATGGCCATAGGCTAGATCTACTTGGAACAGGTGAACAGGGCTAGGCTTGAATATAACAGAAAAGCTTGCCTGATATTATAACCAAGCCACTTTTCCAGAGAGCAATGCACAACCCAATTAGCCTATTCAGCGAAAATCCATACCACAACCCCATGGCTATTCCTAAACTCAAAAATTGATTGGTGGTTGAAGGGAAATAAGGCTAGAGAAATTCAATGGTCCTCTGGGGAATCACTAGGGCCTAGGCTACCTTATTTTCGTCAATTGAGAATGTCCTAAATACAGAATAATAAGATTAATGCAATAAACTGGGTAAATAATACACCAGGGACCATCACTTTCTTTCTTCTTATTGTTTAAATAAGAGAAATTCTGAGAGCAGAACTGGCAGGAACTGATTGGAGGGCACTATTCGAAGATAAAAACGTCGACGAAACTCTCAGTATCCTCCAGCAACAATGCCTGGAGACCTGTAAAAACACCATACCACCCAAATCAAGCAGGAAGCAGATCAAGCAGATTCCCAGAGATAGAAAAATACTAATGAAGAAAAGGACGTACTTGAGAGCCAAGCAAAGGAAGACCAGCTATGCGCACAATATCACCAAACTACAAGAAGAGCTTGATGAAGTTGAACGTAAACTCATCCAGTCACACCAAGAGCAAAGAACACGCGAAGAACTACAAGCAGTTGCAAACATACGAGTAAATAGCAAATTCTTCTATGCATATGCAAAAAGGAGACTCAGGAACACCACAACAATAGGACCACTTGCAAAACCTACGGGCGAACTTGAGAGTGACCCAACCGAAATGGCCAAGATACTCAAACAGCAGTATGAAAGTGTCTTCAGCCCGCCAAATGAAGACAAGAAAATCGAGAATGCAACGACTTTCTTTGGCAACGCTCCAGAGACACCACATCAACTCTCCTCGGTAACAGTATCAACAGAGGACATAATAGCAGCCATCGACAAGATTGGACCAAACTCTGCAGCAGGACCAGACGGCTTTCATGCCCAACTGCTAAAAAACTGCAAACATCAGCTAGCCCTGCCTCTAAAACTGCTGTGGAGCAAGTCCCTCCAAACTGGATATGTACCACAATCCCTAAAAGAAGGTAATGTCACACCAATACACAAAGGGGGTAGTAAAGGCATAGCCAAAAATTACAGACCAGTGGTGCTGACGTCACACCTTATTAAAATCATAGAAAGAACAATAAGAGCTAAGATGGTCAGCTTCCTGGAAGATAATGAGGCGTTCAACGAGGGGCAACATGGCTTTAGAAAAGGCCGCTCCTGCCTCTCACAACTACTATCACACTACGACAAAATCCTACAGGATATTCAAGACGGAGAAAATGTAGACGTCATATATATCTAGATTTCGCCAAAGCTTTTGACAAGGTGGACCATGGGATCCTTCTACATAAACTCAAATCACTGGGAATAGGGGGAGACCTTGGAAGATGGCTCCACAGCTTCATCACCAACAGAAAACAAAGAGTCACGGTTCAAGGAAGCCTATCAGAAGCAGGTGGGGTCATCAGCGGAGTACCACAAGGATCAGTACTGGGACCTCTCCTATTCCTCATCATGATAGGAGACATCGACAGGGACCTGGAACACTCAACAGCCACATCGTTTGCAGACGACACCAGACTCATGAAGAAAATCACCTCACAACATGATGCTCAGCTACTACAACAAGACTTGGACAAAATCCTGAAGTGGGCAGAAGAAAACAACATGGCCCTAAACGGAGACAAGTTCGAGCTTCTAAGGTACGGGAACAAGAGAGCACTACAAAACGACACCAACTACAAAAGTGGACAGCAAGAAATTACCGCCAAGGACACAGTGAAGGACTTGGGAGTAAATATGAGCAGTGACGCCACTTTTTCCCAGCATATTACCAAAGCCACAACAACAGCAAAACAAATAGCAGGCTGGATCCTGAGAACCTTCCACACAAGAAATGAGAGGTGTATGCTAACATTGTGGAAGTCACTGGTCCTACCACGACTGGAGTACTGCTCCCAGCTCTGGTCTCCCCAAAAAGTAGGAGAAATAACAGAAATTGAAGCCACCCAGAGGACATTCACCAGTAAAATTCATGGGTTTCAACACTTTAACTACTGGGAGAGACTTAAGGAGCTGCAGCTGTACTCACTTCAAAGACGTAGGGAGAGATACATCATCATCTACGTCTGGAAGATTTTGGAAAAAAAGGTACCAAACCCAAACATCCAAGAGACTCAGCACCAAAGGCGAGGGAGGCTGTGCTATGTGAGGACTACGCCGGGATCAACACAAAAAATCAAATCCCTGATCCATCACAGCTTTACATACAATGGAACCAGACTGTTCAACTGTATACCAGCCCCTCTCAGGAACATGACCGGGGTGTCTCCAGACACCTTCAAGAAACACTTGGACATGTGGCTGGCCAAAATACCGGACCGGCCACCAACACCAGGATACCCCAGCACCAACTCCAACCGACTTCTGGAATGGAGAGTGGAAGAAAGGGAGCTGCCTGGTCGCAGTGGAGCCCCAGCTCAACTGTGTCACTAACGGACGGAATACAACTAAGTGTAACTAAGTGTAAGTGTAAGTGTAAATGTGCAGTTTGCTTGGAGGGTTGTCTCCAGATTACTGCACAGGCGTTTAGATGGGACAGAGTAAGAATAGAAGGGGAAAATCATAGAATGAGGAATGAAAAACTACTCAAAATTAGTCACTGAAGCCCCCCAACCGCGTCAAGGAGAGTAGTATCAGGGGGGGACCATCACTTTATTACGATTCGATTCCGTCTGTACTCCCGTGAGGCTGCCCGAGGCAGTAATTTGTAAACAAAAAGTTCCTCAGGTATACCAACCGTAAGAAATGCACCGCGGCGAGTTTGACAGGCTTACCAACCCTACGTCCGACGGTATCGCACGAGAGATTCGCACAAGGAAGCAACTGGCGGCATCACCTTCACGTGCGAATCCGACGTGAGAGTCCTTCGTCGAAGGGATCTCACGATTATCTGGTACTGCGGGCCATAATACCTATCACATAAATATTCATATATTAGTAAATGAAAGTAGAGAACATTGGAAATAACCTAAATAATCCATATAGCTCGAAAAAATACAATTGTATTTGGGAATCGGTTCATCTGTCTTCTTTTTCTTATGGGGGTCGGTCGAGTATTCCTATCCCAGCCATGCCTTTGTTTCGGCTTCCTCTCTTTTAGGGAAATATGTTTCTCAATAATATCCCCATGGAAAACGAAGGGATGTCTTACCATCACATAATGATTCATAATATACTAAATTATAGTAGAGAACATTGGAAATAACCTAAATATTCATTTATATGTGTATAAACCTATGCTGCATCTGTAGGCTATATATAGACTATTGCTAAACCATTCCCTATGTTATACTACACTATCTAATTGTGTTATACTGTATATATGTATTTTGACTCCGTTCAGTAAGAACCCCGGGCCGGCAGTTGTAGAAAATAAATAAAATACATAAAACCAAATTAATCATTCTATCTATCAGAAACCCACTTTATTATTGCATTTATGTTTAACCCTTTCCCTGCGGGTGACGTTTGGAATGTTTTGGCAAGTTACAGCAATTTCCAGGCTTTAACACCTTACGAGCGGCCTGTTAAAAGCCTAAAAACTCGAGTGACAGTGGGCGGGAGCGTGAGGGGCCCACCTCCGACCCTCAGAGCACCCAGCAGCTCACTGAGCTAGGCTGTGTCTCGCGCGTGTCTCTCTCTCTCTCTCATAAGTGCAGCCAAGCGAGCGAGTGTTACATAATAGCGGGGTTCCCGCGTTTCACTGGGATCACTGCGGGTGAACCAGACCACGTATACGGTCCGTTCTGGTGTCATTTTGAAGCTATTTTCGCCTAGTTTTCGGCAGAATACACTTCATTTAATGCAGATGCTTGATTTATCATTCAGGAGTGCCTGAATATGCCCTAAATAGCCCAAACAAGGCTGCAGCCAAAGGGTTAATATCGATATTTTCGGCTCCAACTTCCTTATCGCCTAAACATCGCAAATGGTCAATCACCACCAGTTGAAATTTTACTGACTGTAGTGCCGATATAAAGGCCGGTCCAAATAATGCAGAGTACCAGTCAAGAGGAGAAAAGAAGGGCTGTTCCAAAGGGGAGGCCATGTACGTAGCCCTAAAACCTACCATCTGTGCATGCATTTATGTTTATGCTTTGGCCCCTAAAAATAAATATTAGATTAACCTAACCTAATATATCCCTCGGAATGGATACATTAGGTTAGGTTAATCTAACATAATATATTTTTTTTTGGGGGGGGGGGGGGGGCAAGGCATAAATTCACACGCATGCGCAGATGGTAGGTTTTAGGGCTATGTACATGGCCTCACTTCCAAAGGCTTCTTCTTCTTCTTCTTCTACTTCTTAAACATGACAACCGCGTCCTGAGAGAACTGTTTGAGCCGTGGTGCAGTGCAGTTGCATATTTATTTGCTCTGACCGGCATTGTGGTAGTTCTTGTGGTGACAGCTGTCCTGTGCGCCCCTCTGGCAGGCCCTGAGCCTGGCCATAGGGTGAGCATTGTGAAGTGGTCCCTGAATTACTGGTGTTATGGCTACGGATGGTGGAAGTGACGTGATGGACCATCAGCAATTATCCTCTAGCCATAGGCCTAAAAGGAAGAACTGTATAGATTTGCCCGACCGTGGTACCCCTACACTGTTATGTGAGGAGCCATTGCAGTCTTCTGGGAAGCTCCTTCGTGTTGATGGACCTACTTCTGACAATGGGCCGCCCCTAGTTAACCCTCAACATGCGGATACTGCAGATTTGGTATCGTACATTTTTACTACTGTTCCTTGATCTACTACTGCTTTTCATAACCCTAGTGCTGTGACTGCTGCCATCAATGGGTCTACTTTTGACCGGTAAAAAGTTACCGTCACATTCACATTCGGCTAGAAGTTACCACCACATTCACATTCAGATGTCCCATCGCAGTTCCTGTACGGTTTTCTTTGCCAATGTTCCACGATACGTTTTTCTCCATTCTCACTGGACCTAGACATAGACCTTCCTCCAAGCACATCCGCCCTTCTAACACCTCGCGAGATGCACAACCGGAATGAACAACGAAACTGGTAAGACCTCTTCAGCCAAAACCATCATCAGTAGGCTACAGTTAGAACGATACTCTAGACCATACTGGCAGGCTAGATATCTGGAAGACTTGGGATTATATCACAGAAAAGTGCCTTGAGAGAGTAAGACACTGGTGGAACTACTTGATACCTTTTCTCGATGATATCAAGGATTTACACACATCCTTAATTGTTGGGCCACACTGGTGCAACTCAACATCGAGCACTTTGCCTTGATATACTGTAGGAATTACTATAACTCGAGTATGTAGCATTGGCTGTAGGAATTGGTTTTTACACCATACCCGAAAGAGGATTTATGGAGCTCCGATCTTACTCTCAACCATATGAACAATTTTACCAGCACACCTAAACTTCGTTAGATGCGGGAATAGCCTCACGAAAATATCAAGCCCTGGTGGGGGCTTGAACTCTCGACCCTTGGGTTGCGAGGCAGACACTATACCAGTTAGACCAATAGAGATATCCCACTTGGCCTGGTCGGCTCAAGGTATTTCCGCATCCGATTATGTTTAGGCTAACCTATTTTCACTGACTTTACACTACTTCACCTTCCGGGAAGCGAAGGCTCCGAACAGAGAGGAACAAGCCTGAGCCGAAACGACTAGGAGTCGGTCAGAAAGGCGAACGGGAATGGCGAGTCAACTTCACTGAGCGGTGCACACACGCACCTTGTGCTACACAGACACACTAACGGCCCAGTTGGCAACTCGCTTGAGCGGCTGGCAACTCCACAACCATGCAACCCAAGCGAGTTCTCACTGCAACCCCTGTATTCTCCTATCCCCTTCCTTGTCCTGTAGGAATTGGTTTTCACACCATACCCGAAAGAGGATTTATGGAGCTCCGATCTTACTCTCAACCATCTGAACAATTTTACAAGCACACCTAAACTTCGTTAGATGCGGGAATAGCCTCACGAAAATATCAAGCCCTGGTGGGGGCTTGAACTCTCGACCCTTGGGTTGCGAGGCAGACACTATACCAGTTAGACCAATAGAGATATCCCACTTGGCCTGGTCGGCTCAAGGTATTTCCGCATCCGATTCTGTTTAGGCTAACCTATTTTCACTGACTTTACACTACTTCACCTTCCGGGAAGCGAAGGCTCCGAACAGAGAGGAACAAGCCTGAGCCGAAACGACTAGGAGTCGGTCAGAAAGGCGAACGGGAATGGTGAGTCAACTTCACTGAGTGGTGCACACACGCACCTTGTGCTACACAGACACACTAACGGCCCAGTTGGCAACTCGCTTGAGCGGCCAGCAACTCCACAACCATGCAACCCAAGCGAGTTCTCACTGCAACCCCTGTATTCTCCTATCCCCTTCCTTGTCCTGTAGGAATTGGTTTTCACACCATACCCGAAAGAGGATTTATGGAGCTCCGATCTTACTCTCAACCATCTGAACAATTTTACCAGCACACCTAAACTTCGTTAGATGCGGGAATAGCCTCACGAAAATATCAAGCCCTGGTGGGGGCTTGAACTCTCGACCCTTGGGTTGCGAGGCAGACACTATACCAGTTAGACCAATAGAGATATCCCACTTGGCCTGGTCGGCTCAAGGTATTTCCGCATCCGATTCTATTTAGGCTAACCTATTTTAACTGACTTTACATGGCCACACAATTTAGTTGTAGTAAACCTACCCCTTCAGTAAGACTTGGTTGGAAGAGCGTAAGACACTGGTGAAACGGTTCCCTCTAAGTCAGGACTTTAGTTGTTGTTGTTGTTCCCCAGTCTGCCTGGCCGAACAGCCCCAAGGCCCTGAGCAAGGCCATAACTGAGCGCCCTCACAGAACCCTCCCTGCCTACCACAATAAATCCTGGGTGACCGAAGCCACTCCATGGCGGGGAGCTGAGGAGGGTGCGGAAATGCCCGGGAAACCAAAGCCCCACCCAAGGCCCTGTGCCCCTCAGCAATTATGAAGAGAAAGTTGAGGGGCAAAGGAAATATATGACGCTTTGACTTCCAATCTTGGTAGATTGGGAGGTCAATCCACGGAAGAGACGCCGTCACTTGAGATCTAGAAAATATATAAGTAAAAGGAACAGTCCGAGTAAGCTATGGGTATGGCAGAGATCGCTCACTTCTCACTCTGATAGACCAGCCCATCACCACATGACTAGAACCCAATCCTCTCAGCATCAGCTAGGAAAGGCCCTAGAAAGCCGCCTTTGGGGGTGGGGGGGATAGCTCCCCTATTTCAACCCCTTTCGGGGTTGGGCACCCGCGCTCCACTTTAGTAGTGGAGGGTATATTACGATAATGGTGAAACAACTCCCTACTTAGTCCTTACGATACGAGAGCATAAGACACTGGTGTAATGGCTCGTACTTGTAAAATCCCAAAATTCCAACATATATATTTCCCCAAATACTCCCATAGAAGTCTAGGTCTAGATTGTAAGAGAGAACGTAAGACACTGGTGAAACGGTTCCTTGCTTTAATCCCATGATACGAGAGCGTAAGACACTGGTGAAACGGCTCGTTTTCATGTAAGACCCTAACATCTAGGCTACAGTCTTCAGAAGATCTACAAGGAAGTCTTCCCCTGCCTTCTGTCACCGTCACACGATAGGACCATCTACACGGACCAGGACATCGTAGGGAATACCAGGCAGCCATGTCTTCGCATACGTAAGTCTAGAATAAATGGTAAAGAACAAAAATAACAGGTGCACGAACGAGGCTCCCCTACGTCTGACTCGTAAGGCTGCAGGGTTATTCTATGCAATATCTATCTATTGCCTGATGCCGTGATCCCCGAAGGGGTGGCCACGAACGAACCGCCCCCATGCACCTCTGTCCCCAGTCAGTCGACGCCCCTCCTCCCAACCAGCACCGCCTTCATTCATATACTTCCTCACTCCATCCTTCCACCTCTCCCTCTCTGTCCTTCCACCTCACTCTCGTACACCCTTAGTCAATCTCTCGCTTTCCATAAGTTCCATATGGCCGAGCCATCTCAAGTTGTTCCTTTTCACACTTTCCAGCACATCCACCTCCTTCTTACTTCCTCATTCGTCTGTCTATCCCTCCATGTAACTCCGCACGCACTTCTCA
The DNA here is from genome assembly GCA_032716605.1 of Paralithodes platypus. Taxonomy (NCBI): domain Eukaryota; kingdom Metazoa; phylum Arthropoda; class Malacostraca; order Decapoda; family Lithodidae; genus Paralithodes; species Paralithodes platypus. The sequence continues at coordinate 59,504,153 of CM064514.1, forward strand.
AGTAACTCGATCATTTCCACCGCTCTCACTCTTGGTCTGAATCTCTTCCCGAACGTCCATGCTTCGCTTCCGTAAGTTAGTGTCGGGATTACCACACTGTCATGCAAGGACTTCTTCACTTCCATACTGACCACTCTATTTCTTGTTATTGCTTTCAACGTTCCGGAACTACAACCCTCTTCCCCTGTTGCACCCTCTCCCTCACTTCTTCATCCATAGTCCCATCTTTACTCAACACACTCCCCAGATACTTAAAAGAGCTGACAATCTCCATAGCCTGACCGTTCAACTTCACCTCACACTCTGTGACTTCTATGCAATATCTAGGTGAGTATTGTGGACCGCCTTCTAATCGAAGTATTACACTTGTCCGGTATTTATTTCAGAGATAAGAATAGCACTCCTTTCAATCGAGGATTTACACTTGTGCTTTAGATAGGCTAGCACGTGGTGATAATACCTGTATATACAAACTTTTGGTTTTGATATGCGTAGAGTTATTCTGGGTTGGAAGTTGAATATAATTATTTTTGTATGTGTTAATTCACTATGGTGCTTACGTATAAGTTAACTTGAATTTATTTGTTATTTTCTTTACCAGAATTATTATCAGTACTTCCCTGATATTTGTTTATAGTACTTTCTTTCTCTCACTTTTTGCATAAGCTCGTAGTATCCACTGTTTCGAGAATACTTCTTTTTATATATATATATGTATTTAGACTAATTTCCACTGTTGATCCTTTTATACTCTTTCTCTATAAATACACTAAGTATAGATCCTTCTCACAGTTATTTCTCCTGTGTATTATAACGGTATAGTAACTTCACTTTAGAGTTGCAGAATAAGTAATTCAATCTTCGGTAGACGCGTTGGCCGTGAGGGGTTGTCCTGACGTAACTGGGTTGGCACAGGTTTACTCGAGTCTTGGATTGGGACCTTGAATACTATCTACTATGCTGTGGCATCAGTAAAATAGAATCGAGTTAATGCAGGAGAGAACTCACTGACTACTCTGGTCTTTATAAGAACTTTGATGCAGAACTTTCAGTCTTGAGATTGGACCTTGAATACTGTGGTATATGTACGCATTATCGAGCTAACTTAAGATATAGTTGTGTTTAAGGCAATTTCTCTTAACTGCTCTGGTCTTTATAAGAGTCTTTCAGAACTGAGGATGGATGGGTGTTTTAAGTTTTTTGGTCTATTTCGGATAAAGCTGCTTGCCTCTGGGTAGCGTACTTTATCCACAATAGCGCCAGCTGAGGTAGGGGAAAGATATTAGTTAGCCTCTGTGAAGGAGTCTAATAACGAGCCTTGTTGATACCCACTCCAAATAATTATGGGTTAGTCTCAATATTCGAACAGTCTCACGTCTGTGGATAGCGAGAACAATCGTCCTATCGAGCCCTCAAAATTTCAAAGCAGCCTTACATCTGTGAATAGCAAGGACAGTTTTCCAACTGAGCACCGATCCTAAAATCTCCCGCCATAGTCATACCGTTTCTCAGTGCCCCGGCAGGAGTGTGGTTGGGCGGTAGAAAGGCGCCTGGCTGCAGGATGTCCGTGGTGGTTATTTCCCTGTGGCTTCGAGGTGTGGTGGGCAAAGACAATAAGAAAGAGCAAATACGCTTGCTGGCCTTGCATGTTGCTTGAGTTGTTTTTCTGTTGTCTTGGCCTTGCATGGTTTGCATGGGCTGGGTGACGGAGGTGTGCATGGTTTGCAAGACGTGCAATTACTACAATTTATTATCCTCATAAATGCGATGTTGGAAGAAGAAGAAAGAAGAAGGTGAATATTTGGTGCTCGGGGCTTGGGTCATTTCTATTTGGCCTTCTGGTTTGTACTTGGGCTGCTTAGGCTATGTAGTTTGTAGGCTGGAGATAGATGGAGCGAACAGTGGTTGCAAGTTTGTAAATTTGGGATGTTGCAAGAGATGTGTAATCGGCAAGAAACTGATCACATGTTTTTCTCTGCCTTGGGGGGTATATAATTGTCTGCCCTTGAGTCGCTTTCTTTGATGCGGGAGGTTGACCTTGAGTGTGTGGGAGCAGTGGTGGTGGTGGAGATGGTGGAGGTAGAGTTGGAGATCTCGGTATGTTGGCTGTGGCGGTGGTTAGTCCTCTCGTTCCAGATTCGTTTCGCCACTCGGTCTCTGCCTGGTGGTGGTAGGCTACAGGCGTGGTGAGAAGCTTTTCCATTATTTCACTATCTATTTACAGCTGAGATGAAAATCCGAGCTGGGACATTAAAAGTAAAAAATTTTTTTAAATAAATGAAAACCGTAGGCTACAAAATCCGAGCTGGGACATGCGAGTGTAAATATAGCTGCGTTTTTCTTTACCACCACTGATTAGCCATTGGGCTATTGGCAGAAAATGCCAAAAATTATCAGTGATATTCCGAGACATGTGTACATACAGTATTCTCATCGTCCAGCATATTACTGCTTCATAATCATCAGCCAACTTAAAATAGCCCTATATAATATTTAATTGAAATAATGGAAAAGCTTCTCACCACACCTGTAGCCTACCACCACCAGAAAGAGACCGAGTGGCGAAACGAATCTGGAACGAGAGGACTAACCACCACCACAGCCAACATACCGAGATCTCCACCTCTACCTCCACCGCCATCACCACCACCACTGTTGCTGGAAAAGCTTCTCACCATGCCTGTAGCCTACTACCACCAGAAAGAGACCGAGTGGCGAAACGAATCTGGAACGAGAGGACTAACCAACTCCACAGCCAACATACCGAGATCTCCACCGCCATCACCACCACCACTGTTGCCACACACTCAAGGTCAACCTCCCGCATCAAAGAAAACGACTCAAGGGCAGACAATTATATACCCCCCAAGACAGAGAAAAACATGTGATCAGTTTCTCGCCGATTCCACTTCTCCTGCAACATCCCAAACCTACAAACTTGCAACCACTGTCCACTCCATCTACCTACAGCCTGCAAACCACATAAGCAGCCCCAGAACAAACCAGAAGGCCAAATATAATTACCAAAGCCCCGAGCAACAAGATGCACACCTTCTTCTTCTTCCAACATCGCATTTATGAGGATAATAAAGCTAACAAGTGCACGTCTTGCAAACAATGCACACCTTCATTCACCAACCCCATACAAACAATGCAAGGCCAAGACAACAGAAAAGCAACTCCCCCAACATGCAAGGCCAACAATTGCCTGTGTTCTTTCTCTGCCCACCACACCAAGACAAAAAGGGAACAACCGCCAATCTAGCAAGAAACAACAAGAAGTCATTAACATCGAAATAACACATTCTCCAACCACAGGAAAGAAGTTATTCACCAACATGGACAATCCTGAAGTACAGAATAATGAGGAAAAGAGAAAGAAAAGACAACACAAGAAATGGCACCATAAACACCGGACATCCCAACGCCACTCTATAACACAGCCACACCACCGCCATGGCCAGGGAAGCCGAGATATACGGTTACCATCCATCACCCCACCTCCAAGCCACATGGAAACAACCGCCATACAACACCCTACCCCTAGGCGCCTTTCTACTGCGCAGCCGCACCACCGCCAATTAAGACGCTAAGAAAAGGGGTGACCTCGGCAGGAAATTCTAAGATCGATACTCAGTAGGAAAACTGTTCTTATTAGTTACTGGACGTAAGATGGTGGGAATATTGGGGCAACGTGGGAAACTGTTCTTATTAGTTACTGGACGTAAGACAGTTAAAACTCAGTTGGAAGGCTGTTCTTATTAGTTACTGAACGTAAGACTGTTTGAAGATTGGGCCACCCCTTTTTAGTTATTTTGCGGGCTCTGTGTGCTGGAGTCCTTCGAAGATAGCAATATCTCAGAGAAGGCCACAAATACCGCCATCACCTTCAGTTCTTCAAAACTCTTATAAAGACCAGAGTAGTCAGGAGCTCTCTCCTACGTTAACTCGATTCTATTTACCTATGTACTGGCATATGGTATATAGTATTTAAGGTCCCAAGTCAAAGAGTTCGAGTAAAACTGGGAACCCAGTCACGACCGGATAAACCCCACGGCCAACGCATCTGCATCTACCATGAGACGGGATTACTTAGGCCCGCAGTACCAAACATTCCCTTCACTCGAAGGTATCCTTCCTTTCAAAATTCGTAGTATAGAAACATTCTTTGGGATTTGTTTGGCTGAGCGAATGCTCTCGTAAACGGTCGCCGCGACCGTTTACGTCCAATATTATTGGAATCTGAAGAGGACCTCCGACCCTTCTCTTCGATGGTCGTCGGATCCCTTCGTTTGCTAATTGAATTTTATTATGTGTATTATTGTTTCAATTCGTAAATTAAAGGTTACAGAAGACATTCTTTAATGCAAATCAATTGCATAATGTACGAAACTATTAATATATATTAATATGGGTTACAATTAGCACATTTCCAAAGACTTTAGATATATCTTCAATGACGATGTTGAACTTGACAGGAGCCGTTGTACAGGCACCTTCACCTGAGGCCTATGTCGGCCAGCCTTGACAAATTGTAGATCACTTCATCAGATTTTATTCGCCCAATTACTACCCAGGTAAGGAAATTCACGACATTCCATTATACTTGCTTGTATTTTTGGCTTGGAATCCTCATTTGGTGACTATTATTATCTATCTATTTGAGGCATATTTCCTGAAATAAGTCTTGCAATTGACGAGGATGGGTGTGAATGGGATCTGCCGTGTGTGGGCGTGTCAGCTCTGCAGACTAGTTATATATGTTCATTTATGGAAGTATTTAAAGTAGGCCTAGCCCAATCAGGGAGAACATGTTAGTCCCTATTTATAGCCTACTTTAGTAGGGTAGGCTAGGCCTATATTTTTTAATCCAATAGGCCTAGCCTATGTTAAAATAGCCAACAATAGGGTACCTAGGTTAACAAGTCCCAGATATTGAAAGAAAAAGTGGTAAAAATTGAAGAGACCTTGGACAGCCTTTTTAACTAGGCCTAGGCTAGGCCTATAATTATGTTTTGTTAGGTTAGGTAAAAAGGCCATCGTTGACTATTTTAACATAGGCTAGGCCTATTGGATTAAAAATATAGGCCTAACCAGCCTACCCTACTAAAGTAGGCAATAAATAGGGACTAACATGTTTTCCCTGATTGGGCTAGGCCTACTTGAAATACTTCCATAAATGAACATAAGATAACGAGTCTGCAGAGCTGACTGGCCCACACACGGCATATCCCATTCACACCCATCCTCGTCAATTGCAAGACTTATTTCAGGAAATAGGCCTATGCCTCAAATAGATAGATAATAATGGTCACCAAATGAGGATTCCAAGCCAAAAATACAAGCAAGTATAATGTAATGTCGTGAATTTTCTTACCTGGGTAGTAGGCTAATTGGGCGAATAAAATCTGATGAAGCGGTCTTAAGGACCTATCCATATGGAAGCATACAACAGGAGTTGTGATTAGATGATACAATATTATATAACGGGTACCTATGTATGTAAGAATTGCAATAAATTATATGAAATATATTGTTCATTCTTTATGCGGTACCTATAATTGTCCAAGCATCATATATTTAGTCATTTATAAAAGTAAACCTGCCTACTAGACTTTCTGTTTTTGGTACCGTATAGTACTGTAGACAGGGCAGGTGTCAATTTGATGCAGAATAAGTATTGAAAATAAATGGTTTTCTATATTAGCCTAGTCAAAGGGGGTGATCACATTACTATTAACTTGAAACCCGAAACTTTATGATATTGCTGCACTGCCACTGAATGGTACTAGATTAAAACCTGGCACTTTTCATGTAGCAGAACTGTACAGTATAAAACTTGGGGCAAATTGGTGCAGCTGTGGTAAAATGTGGTAAGCAGTATCGTTAGGCTACACTACTTCAAGAAACCTATCATAGCCTAGGCCTATTCCAAATTTGTAGGTTAGGTTAACTCAGAAATCGCTTTCCCCATTAGCTAACCTAACCTTGGCTATATTAATTTGCCAACAATTTTGCATTGTTTAAAGAGTAGGCTACATGTTGATTAAATATGCAAGTCCCATGGAGATTAAAAAATACTATTTAGCCATGAAATCTTTTTCTATAATTAGGCTAGGATAGGTGACTATCCCTAGATGTCTAAAGCCGATGAGAACAATTGTGTGATCCAAACACTCCCTGCTAAATTTTTGGAAAAACTCGGAGTCGGATGTTACCTCGCTTGGATAGCTAAAATAGATTAGTTTTATTAGGTTACCATGGTTATTATAAACTAAATAATTCACTAGCCTCTCATGCCTAACCCATCGTCCAAAATCCAACCCTGGTAACCTCTTAACCCTTTCACGCATTTATGACGCAGAGGTTGCCAGATTAGCAATAAGAAATAGAGTTCTCTCTCTTATAATTACCTCTCCTACATTAGTTTTCTGCCCACAGCTAACTCAAAGACAACTGCAGAGGTTGAAGTAACTAAACTAAATGTTTCTAAATACCCCTGATGGTAACAAAGGCCTTAAAGTATCCCCAATAGGCTCAAAATCGCGTCATATGTCGGAGAGGGTTAAGGTTAGGCTAGGCCTACCCTGTTTTCAGTAGTTTTAATATATCAAGATAATTACTTTAACAATATAGGCTAGGCCTAGGCTAAATTCTCATCAAAATTGCTCATAGCCTATGTCCAATTTAAGCATTTCTTACTATGAAATGGAGGACTCGAAGCTTTACCTTTCCCATTCCCATTTGGGGAAGGGTCAGCCAGGGGATAGATAGCCTATGGCAATTTACAGCCCACTATCCTAGCTCTGGCCCTTTTTGAGTTGGAGATAGGCTAGGTTAGATTTCACAATTTATGGCCATAGGCCTAGATCTACTTGGAACAGGTGAACAGGGCTAGGCTTGAATATAACAGAAAAGCTTGCTTGATATTATAACCAAGCCACTTTTCCAGAGAGCCAAGCACAACCCAATTATTCAGCGAAAATCCATACCACAACCCCATGGCTATTCCTAAACTCAAAAATTGATTGGTGGTTGAAGGGAAATTAGGCTAAGAGAAATGCAATGGTCCCCTGGGGAATCACTAGGGCCTAGGCTACCTTATTTTCGTCAATTGAGAATGTCCTAAATACAGAATAATAAGATTAATGCAATAAACTGGGTAAATAATACACCAGGGACCATAACTTTATTACGATTCGATTCCGTCTGTACTCCCGTGAGGCTGCCCGAGGCAGTAATTTGTAAACAAAACGTTCCTCAGGTATACCAACCGTAAGAAATGCACCGCGGCGAGTTTGACAGGCTTACCAACCATACGTCCGACGGCATCGCACGAGAGATTCTCACAAGGAAGCAACTGGTGGTACCACCTTCACGTGCGAATCCGACGTGAGAATCCTTCGTCGAAGGGATCGCACGATTATCTGGTACTGCGGGCCTTATTCTACAAATCGAAAGTGAAGTTACTATACCGTTATAATACACAAGAGAAATAACTGTGGAAAGAATATACAAAGATCAACAGTGGAAATGAGTCAAAATACCTCTATATAAAAAGAAGATTCCAGAAACAGTGGATGCTACGAGCTTATGCAAAAAGAGATTGAAAGAAAGTACTAGTGAAGCCCAAATAAATCAGGGAAGTAATGATAATAAGTCTGGTAAAGAGAATAACAAATAAATTCAAGTTAACTTATGCGTAACCACCATAGTGAATTAACTCAGAAAAATAATTACATTCAGCTTCCAACTCAGAATAACTCTACGTATATCAAAACCAAAAGTTTGTATATATATAATCACCACGTCGCCTACCTCAGCACAAGTGTAAATCCTCGATTGAAAGGAGTGCTATCCTTATCTCTGAAATAAATACAGGACAAGTGTAATATTTCGATTAGAAGGCGGTCCACAATGCTCACCTAGATATTGCATAGAATAACCCAGTCTTCCGAGTCAGACATAGTGGAGCCTCGTTCGTGCATCTATTATTGTTGATCTTGACCATTTATTCTAGCCTTACGTATGCGATATTCTTGTGCCAATAAATAGAATATGAATGCACGTTTTGTTATAATTATCCTCTATTACTTTCTGTGTCTGTGGTAAAGCAATTTCAACTTCTCCAGTTAGGAAGAATCCACTTATTCAAACCAATCAACCCCAGTAAAAACCAGGCATAACATTAATTATCACTAGAACAATACACTATACCATGTAGGAAGTCTTCTGGAGAAATAGGGCAACTTTAGATAACAATGCATGATAAACTAAAGCACAAATGTATGCTAGAATAGCATTGACAAATCGCTAGATAGTCACTAGACACTAAAAACTTGTATGTCACTATAGAAAACATATGTTGAAGTATCTAGAATATTTTTTAACAATCGAAAAATCTCTACAATTCCTTAAAATAGGGAAAATAACTCGAATGTGAAAAGGAACAACTTGAGATGGTTCGGCCATATGGAACGTATGGAAAGCGAGAGAATGACTAAGAGGGTGTACGAGAGCGAGGTGGAAGGACAGAGAGGGAAGGTGCACCGAAGGAGAGGTGGAAGGATGGAGTGAGGAAGTATATGGATGAAGGCGGTGCTGGTTGGGAGGAGGGGCATCGACTGACTGGGGACAGAGGTGCATGGGGTGGTTCGTCCGTGGCCATCCCTTCGGGGATCACGGCGTCAGGAAATAAATAGATAGCCTAATCCTACTACAGGCGCGAATTAGTAGATGTTCTGTTGTAATATCTTTGTTAGGCCATAGTGTTGCCACAAAGTTTGTATTTTTTTCTGGATTTGACTGATTTTTTTCTGACAACGTGACAGTTTATGCTGTTTATCCTGTGCAACTATAGTTGAGCATTGAGTGTGACTAGTTTTGCTTCTGTGTGGAGTACTTGATATCTATATAATAAATACATAAATACACAAATAACACTATAGGAGGCACCGTTAACAGGTCACCGCCCTAATCGGCATTCGCTCGAATGGAAGGCCATTTACGCCATCGAATACCTTACCCCCTGCGCATGCGCGAAAATGTAAGCCCACTTAGCCCCGCCCCACTGCCCAACCGTGTTTAAATACTGTATAGCCGTGGCGTAACTGATAGCGCGTCTGGCTCACAACCAGAAGGTCCCGGGTTCGAGACCCGGGCGGGGAAAGAGACATTTGGGCAAGTCTCTTAACGGTGTAGCCTCTGTTCACCTAGCAGTATAAATAGGAACCTGGTGTAAGTGGACGAAGTTGTGACATCCCATCTGGGGTTGGTGATCGGTTACAAGGTGAGATGGGTATCGTACTGGTCAACCTAAGCCTTCGGGTGAGACTGGTAGTGTGAAGCCCTGAAAACGCCGTTCCTCCACATTTACGAAGGGGACACGGCATCTCCACTTTGAGTGCCCAATACAAGTAGGCTACAGCCCTACAGATGGTTAACTGACTGTCCTCGGAGATTTTAGTTGGTAGCGTGTCGGTCCCGGTCGGCTGGCCAGCTAACCTCCCCTACTGGTAGGGGTGAATGCTACTTGTGGCAACCCAACTATAGGCCCCTAGCTACAAAATAGATACTCTAGGACACTGAGTGATAAGTAAGATTATAGTCTTTTGATACTACTATGGATATGGATATGGATACAATCTAGGTTAGATAGAAAATTATTAGGTAAAAATTGAAGAGCCCCCGGACAGCCTTTTTACTAGTTAATTCTATTTTTTTGTTTATTTTTCTGGTACTTGTAACCGAAACTACCACAAATTTTTTCGAAACTTTTGAAGCCTATTATATAATAAGAATATAGTTAAGATCATATTAAAAACAAAATCAATTCCCGGCAAACATTAATAAAAAAGTAAGCAACAAAATGTCTACCTACTGTTAAAATGTTGTCAAGGGTCACCTATAGACGGCGCGCCTTTTTTGTACGCCATGAGGTCAGGACCTCTTTCTGGCAGCTTGTCAGTCTCAAGTCACGCCATCTGATCAACCTCTTTGGAACTAATGGTCTTAAATTTAGAGTTACTGCGCATCACCTGACCACACGTCACAGTTACCCTTAGATAAGTTACTTGATTGGTGTTTCGGCGATTACGTCATATTTTCATCAAGAGAGCCAATCAACTTTGACCTGGATGTACGATTACGTCATTGCACTCAACCAATGATAAAGAACCACCTCCAGCGAAGAGAAAATCAGTGACACAATGGCCGGGTTGTGTAAAGGTTGTGCTATTTATCCTCACTCCATTATTATAGACACCTCAAGAAATAATAACGGGGCCCTGAAACTATTTACTGACCATGGATGCCTCCCTACCTCTGTTATTTGTGAACGATGTGGAACTGAATGTTAGTATTATAGTGAAAGGGATCAATGGAGATCTCCTAAGTACTGGTTTATGCCTAAAACTGCCATCCGACGTGACTGTGGATTTGTTACGCCCCATCGAAAAGGAGCATTTATTGATCGTGACAAGCTTGAACGGTCAAATTGGATTTTAGGTCACGTACGTGTTTTTTGTATTATAATCCTTTTTCTCATCAGTTTCTTCATTGATTAGTGTATTTTAAGGTGTTTTTCCTTCTGGAAATTCATATTTACCCATTATTTTGCAATATTAAAACATGCGCCCTAAAACCATATTTTGTCATTACCCTAACCTAACCTTATTTAACCCACATAGTCTAAGGAAAAATAATTTAATGTGCAGCAGTAGACATATATTGTGGTGACCAATACTCTATGACAAAGCTATAGTATATATACATTTAGAACATTATATCCCATACGTGACCTAAAATCCAGTTTGTCCGCTGGAACCATGGCAGATAATTGGATTTATTAATAAGAGATCGACGTGGCCGACCTTTAAGCCGTAGACACCGACATCTCTCCCAGGATCATACTCCCAGCACATCTTCTCAATAAGGTTAGCAGCACTAATTTATATTTTTTGCTTTTAGCTAATTTTCATGATTATATATACCGTACTTTACAATAATTGAAATCCACGCAAAATACGTTTCCTTGTTATCCACATTCCAACCACCTCAAAACACGGCCCCCGACATTGTCTCGTAAATAAATAAGCCTACTGTACAACAAGTTTACAGTCACTGCCAGTGACCTATTCTAATCTATCTCAGAGCTCTTTCGAACATCCTCACTGTTTACAAACGCCTTCTTTATGCAGTATAATCGATATTTACCCCTGCTGGCAACATAGATGACGATTTCAATAATTCATGGGGGGGGGGCAAAGCCCCCCTCAACCCATCATGTATCCCACGTTGGAATTTAACTAAGACCATGAAAACACGCATTTATCAAAATGTGGGACAAAACATGACAAATAAGGGGAGGCGATGCCTGCAGCACCAAATATGGTAAACTGTTTGGTTAATTTAGGTTAGGTTAAGATAATATAATAGGGGATGGATGTAGAGTTCGGGCGGACGGTCGTCATTGTTTACATAGGGCGATCGCCGCGGTCGCACTTACGTTCCCGTCTATTTCGACGCTATATTTTCTGCTATTTGCCCCCTGTCATTACTACATGAATACTAGGTTAGGTTAGGTTAAAATAGACGGGAACATGATGGGAAAGGTCCGACGCCACTACGCGTAATGCAAACAAAGATGGCGGTACGCCCGCTCACTACATCCTACCCTATAATAGTATAAAGGGAAAAAAAATTGTGCCAAGGGGCCTAAGATGAGGACGGATTTGGTGCTGCAAACATCGCCTCCCACAAATAAGGCTGTAAGCCTATTCCCTATAATTACCCCCTGCTGGCATCATAGATGACAATTTCAATAATTCATGGGGGGTTGAGGGGGGCAAAGCCCCCCCTCAACCCATCGTGTATACCACGTTACAATTATTACTAATACCATGAAAACACTCATTTCTCAAAATATGGATGACAAAACAGGAAAAATAAGGGTGCGAGCGTATTCCCTATAATTAATGGTTAGGCTAATGTCTTTTCAAAGTTAACTAAATCGATTAAATAATACTTTGAAAACCATCAAAACCAGAGCCAACTTTCTAAATGAGGTTATTGGGTTTTTCCATGTTTGTTTTGTTAATTTTCAATATAGGCCTATTACATTATGAGTTCTTCCAATATTACCCGTTATTTACCCGTTATATAGCCAAGTTTTGACAAAACTTGGCTCGGGTTATCAAATGTTAGGGTTTTAGGGGTTTTAAATTTATCAAAACCCGAGCCAACTTTCAATATTGGGTTAGTGTTTTTTTACTCGGCAAATTCGCAAAATCCAAGCCAACTTTTGCCAAAACTTGGCTCGGGTTTTCCAATTATGGGGTTTTAGGAGTTTTAAATACATCAAAACCCGAGCCAAATTTCTTTTAAATAATTCATTATCGGCTTTTTACGCCTTTTACCTCGTAATTTCCCTGATCTTCATGGCCCTCCCCACTATCGGGGGCCGTGTTTTAAGAATTGTTGGATAATGGGGAAAACACATTTGCCGGGGATTGGAACTTGTTTCAACTACTGTATAATTATGAAATCTACCTAAAACCAAAAATAAAAACCATGGTAAAATTGGTGGTAGTTTCGGTTATAAATTCCATTTTTCTTTGATATACAGTGTTGTTTAATACCCAGGACCGTCGCATTTTAGTATTTTCAACATTAACCTAACCTACACAATTCCATAACATATATTATACGTCAATAAAACAGTATACACACGTGTGAAAACACCGATGTAAACATTACTTAGTATTCACGTAGACGCGTGAACAGGTACTGACATTAGTAACCTAACCTAACCTAACCGAAAACTAACCGACGGTCTAAACCCAGCTCACGTTCCCTGTTTATGGGTGCACGACGGTCTAAACCCAGCTCACGTTCCCTGTTTATGGGTACGCGATGGTCTAAACCCAGCTCACGTTCCCTGTTTATGGGTGAACAATCCAACAGTTTCTCGTATTTCACTAATAGTGAATTTGCGACGGTAATTACATGTACACCAACAAAGTATCGTCCATGAAAATTCTAGAACACTAATAATTATCGATGGGGCTCGTATCCGGGTTGTCTTCAATTTTATCCAATTATTACCGGTATTGCCTACAACATACGGACTAAGAGCAATGAAATTCATGTAAAGGACAGTAATGTAAAATTTGGGTGGGGAAAAATAATTGCCCAGTAGGCTATGGGTATACCCATGAATTTGTAGCTTTAACCTAATTAACCTGGGTTACCTGCAGGTACCGTACACATACTATAGCCGGTAACATTCAAGGAGACTACATCAGGACTCTTCTTCGTCTTCTTCTTACCTCTGACCAGGTATAGGCTATTCTAGTGTTTACTAGCCTATACCCCTTTGAAAGGACATTAGCCTAACCTAACAACCTTACCTAACCTATCCTAGTATTATGGGTGGGGGCTGCCGCTCCCACACCCCCGCTATTTGACAGATTTTTGGTGTATTTTTCTTTGAAATAGAGTTCTGTCAAGTGTCGATAACGAAATTCCTCCATGCAGACTATAATGAGAAAAATATGGCGAGTCTATTGGTCCCTATTTTCCCTAATAAATTGTTTCTAATAAGGCGGATGTAGTGTCCTTGAAGATTATCATAATAATAATAATAATAATGGTAAATTTCTATAATTGCACCTATACGAGCTAAATAATATATTGTTGTATTTAACAGGAAGGTACGACGAGGTAAGTGATGACGTGGTATAGGTGGCAATATGCGGAAATGGATTATAAGGGCATTCCGCCCCCTCTGACAAAAGTCTATCAATCTAGATGTGACACGGATTTTACTTTGTTTCAGAGAGACATTAGGGTATACTGTACGTATATCAAGGAAACCGACCACCTTTTATTTAGTGATTTTTGTTTTTGTTTTTTTTAGCTAGGCCTAGTTTTCATCATTAGGCCTATACAGTGGTTGTTATTAATTAGAATCTCCGGAAAAATTCTTTTCAATTACTTTGAAAAAGTTAATATTTACCTCCTGTTAAAGCTGAAGATTGTGGAGTAAATACCGTAGACTTCATTCAAGTTTTTTTTTTTGGCGACTGTCAACCTTTTATTAATCAAACACCAAACCAGCAGGGGTGTGGGAGCGGCAGCCCCCACCTAATATACTAGGTTAGGTTAGGTAAGGTTGTTAGGTTAGGCTAATATTACCCCTTATTTTCGTCTTTTACCCCTCAATTTCCCTGTACTTCACTATCGGGGTCCGTATCTTAAGATTGTTGGATAATGGGGAAAACGTTTTGGGTAGAATGTAGTGAGCGGGCGTACCGCCATCTTTGTTTACATTACGCGTAGTGGCGTCAGACCTTTCCCATCATGTTCCCGTCTATTTTAACCTAACCTAGTATTCATGTAGTAATGACAGGGGGCAAATAGTAGAAAATATAGTGTCGAAATAGACGGGAACGTAAGTGCGACCGCGGCGATCGCCCTATGTAAACAATGACGACCGTACGCCCGAACTCTACATCCATCCTAACATTTTTTCCGGAGATTCTAATTAATGACAACCACTGTATAGGCCTAATGATGAAAACTAGCTAAAAAAAAAAAAAAAACAAAAAAAAATCACTAAATAAAAGGTGGTCGGTTTCCTTGATATTTTCTGACATTAGCCTAGCCTAACCTAACTTAGTATTATGGGAGGGGGCTGCCGCCCCCACACCCCCGCTGGTTGGGTAAAACAGTAGAAATCCAGTTGGGGTGGAGAGAGTAACCGTAGATTTTCGTAAGGGGGTCAGAGGGAGCGGATTGCCCTTATAATCCATTTCCGCATATTGCCACCTATACCACATCACTTACCTCATCATACCTACCTGTTAAATACAATAATAATTTGTTTAGGCTAGCTCGTATAGGTGCAATTATAGACCTATACCATAATAATAATAATAATAATAATAATAATAATAATAATAATAATACAAATAATAGGCTACCATGCTATCTATAGTAAAAGGGGGACAAACTGGATTTTAGGTGCAATTATAGACCTATACCATAATAATAATAATAATAATAATAATAATAATAATAATAATAATAATAGGCTACCATGCTATCTATAGTAAAAGGGGGACAAACTGGATTTTAGGTCACGTATCAGTATCATACGTATGGGATATAATGTTCTAAATGTATACTATAGTTTTGTCATAGAGTATTAGTCACCACAATATATGTCTTTACCGCTGCTTATTAAATTATTTGTCCTTAGACTTTGTGGGTTAAATAAGGGTGATGGCAGCCATCTTGGATCAGCTGAGAACTAATATTTTTCATTTTTTTACCGTAGTTTTAGTATTTTGTCATATTCTATATCAATACTAACCCTGCGGGGGTCTGGGGCGGCAGCCCCCAGGTTAGGTTAGGTCGTTAGGTTAGGGTAATGACAAAATATGGTTTTAGGGGGCATGTTTTAATATTGCAAAATTATGGGTAAATATGAATTTCCAGAAGGAAAAACGATAAATCTACAGTTAGGCTATACTACCCCTATTTTGTCGCTATTCTGTTGGTACTAATGGGTTAATATTATTAGTAGTAGACTTAGTATGGTTTGATGATGCGCGGAAATGTATATTTGACTTGAAATAGATACATTGAAGTATTACAAACCTTCGCAAACTCATAAACAGGGAACGTGAGGGGGAGTTTAGACCGTCGCGGACTCGCGGAGACAGGTTACTTTTCGGTTAGGTTAGGTTAAGTTAGGTTAGGCTAATGTTAAAAATACTAAAATGCGACGGTCCTCGGTATTCAACAATATTGTATAGGCCTATCAAAGAAAAGATAATTATCACGAATAGACTCGCAGCGTTATTAGGCTATACATAATTTATTAGGAAAAGTGAAGCTCTATGGAATCATAAGAACATAAGAACATAAGAAAAGGGGAGTCTGCAGAAAGCCGATTGGCCTAAGCAAGGCAGATCCCTGTCCCACACAACCCCAATTCAATTACAAAGCCCAATTATAGGCTTCACACTCTAATACCCTGAGGATCATCTTACCAAAACGGTTAGAGATTAACGCAGGATTATGGAGGTCTGCAGAGCGCTGATTGGCCCAACCCGGCTGATCCCCCTTCACACCCAACCCTTCTCGTCCATATGCTTATCCAATTTTATCTTAAAGCTCCCTACAGTTTTAGATCCCACTATAGCACTTGGTAGTCCATTCCACCCATCTACAACTCTGTTACCAAACCAATACTTGCCTATATCTTTTCTGAAACGAAATTTATCTAATTTGAAACCATTGGTACGAGTTCTTTCGCTATCACTGAGCTTTAGTACATTTGCCATGTCCCCTTTGTTAATCCCACTAACCCACTTGAACACCTCTATCATATCCCCTCTAACTCTGCGTCTCTCTAACGAATGTAAACCTAATTTCTTCAACCTTTCTTCATACGAAAGTTTTCTAATATTATGGATCATTTTTGTCATTCTACGCTGTACTCTCTCCAATGAATCTATGTCCATTCTGTAATAAGGACACCAAAATTGGACAGCATAATCCATGTGGGGTCTCACTAATGACAAGTAAAGTTTTAAAATAACATCAGCAGTTCTGTTACTCACACTCCTAGAGATGAACCCGAGAATCCTGTTTGCCTTATTACGAACGCTTATACACTGTTTTCTAGGCTTCAAATCATTGCTAACAAACACACCTAGATCTTTCTCGCAGTCTGAATTTTCTAATTCTAAATTAGCTAGTTTATATTTAACATTTGTTTGCATCTTCCCTATCTTTAATACCTTGCATTTGTCAATGTTAAACTTCATCTGCCAATTTACTGACCATTCATGTAAGGTATCTAGATCCCTTTGGAGGCACTCTATATCGCTATCTGAATCAATTGATCTCCCTATTTTAGTATCGTCTGCGAATTTACTTATCCTACTAGTTATACCTAAATCTAGGTCATTTATGTATATAAGAAACAACAGGGGACCTAATACCGATCCCTGGGGGACACCACTTTTGACTGCTCCCCATTCTGACTTGGTACCATTTATGCTGACTCTCTGCTTCCTACCAATTAGCCATGACCTAATCCACCCTAACAACGCCCCACCTATTCCATGTGCCTCAACCTTTCTCATCAATCTCTCATGAGGGACTCTGTCGAAAGCTTTACTGAAATCTAAATATATAATATCATATGACTTGTCATTATCTACTGCTTCATATACCTCTGAGAAAAAACTAAGCAAATTAGTAAGGCAAGACCGTCCCTGAGTGAATCCATGCTGAGAAGAATTGATTAAGTTAAATGTTTCTAAGTGGTTTCTCATTTTCCTAGCAATAATTGACTCTAGTAGTTTTCCTATGATTGAAGTGAGACTAATGGGACGGTAATTGGATGCTATTGATTTATCACCTTTTTTGAAGATCGGAACTACATTTGCAAGCTTCCAAGCTTCTGGAACTATACCTGTTTCTAATGACTTGTTAAATAGAAATGTTAATGGATAACTTAACTCATCTCTGCATTCTTTTAATACTCTAGCATATACCTCATCAGGACCAGGCGATTTATGAGGTTTCAGTCTGTCAATTTCCTTAACCACATCATTTCTACTTATAGTAACCGTACTTAACCTATTTTCTATACTATCGCTGTATACCTTACGGACTTCTGGAAACTGTGCCAAATTTTCATTAGTGAAAACGGAAAGAAATTGACTATTTAATGTACTGCACATTTCTAAATAACTTTCTGTCAATTTTCCTATCGAAGTTTTAAGGGGACCAATTACATCTCTAACCTTGGATTTATATAGTTGGTAAAAAGCTTTAGGATTATTTTTTGAATCATTGGCAACCTTAATTTCATAATTTCTTTTTTCTTTACTAATATCCTTTTTTACCTGTCGTGATAGATTCTGATAGTAAGCAAGTAGGTGAATTTCGCCTTTTTTAATTTTTCTATATATTCCTCTCTTTTTTCCTAGAAGATCTAATAGTCTATTATTCATCCATTTGGGTTGGTTCTGTGTTGATCTAAATTTTCTTTTGGGGATATATTTATTTTGCGCATTGAATACTGACTTGATAAAATTATCGTATGTATCTACCAAGTTTGACGTCTCCTCCTGACTTAAGATGACAGGTGCCTGAGAAAGGATACACTCATTTGGACACCTGGATCGACTTAATTTTTTGACCATAGGGTCCGCTAACAGGGCTTCTCTTAACCCACCATAATTGGCTTTTCTGAAGTCAGGTATTAATGTTGTATTCTCTCTGATATTACCTTTCCATTGTATATTAAAATACACAGAATTGTGATCACTATTTCCTAGGTGGTCCCCGATTTCTACACTATTTATCATATGTTCATTGTTACTGAAAACTAAATCGAGAATATTATCACCTCTAGTCGGCGTATCTATGAATTGAGATAAAAAACTATCTTGTACTACCTCAATAAACTCCTTTGAATCAGAGTCGCCTATTTGTTGCTGCCAATCTATATTAGGGAAATTAAAATCCTTATAATATACAGTAGGGTCTCACATAAAACGAGTTTATGGTCGATAAACGAGGGCGTTTTATGCGATTTCGTTTTATGTGAACACAGCATTTTGGTGGCGCAATATCGTCAATTTTCACTGTAAGCGAAAATTTTCGTACAAAGCGAACGATATTTCGTACAAAGCGAACTATATTTCGTACAAAGCGAACGACATTTCATACAAAGCGACGATATTTCGTACAAAGCGAATTTTAGGTCGGTCGTTTTAATCGACTCGTTTTATGCGAACACGTTTTATGCGGGACCCTACTGTACTCACATAGATTCCGTTGTGGTAGAATAGTTTTGATAAGTTTTGTAACTCGATGTTACAAAGGAAATCAAGCAACAACAGATCTAGTGACCCTTCTAGGTTGCTTGTCCTCCAAAACACTGAGGATCAAGTGTCCAAACAGTGGTTTAGAGTGGGTAAGGGAACATTGGAAAGGGAACTACTGCCCTGCCACTAACGTGGCAGGACTAGGAAGTTAGTAGGGGACATATGGGTTAGTAACTGAGGGGAGGATAAAGTTATTCATTTACAAACGCAGTCAGTCGCGGGTTTGATGCGAGATATTTGTCTAGGCGGAATTTAAATGAATCAACGGTGCTGCAGTCTATAACGTCTCGGGGAAGCCCATTCCACAAGTTGACAACTCGATTGAAGAAGAAATTCTTAGATTCGTGCGAGTTAAAAGATTTACCAATAATTTTGCAACCGTTTCCCCGCGTGTAATTAGATTGGTCGATAGTGAAGTACTTACTACAGTTCATATTGTCGATGCCTTTGATGATTTTGAACACTTGAATTAAGTCGCCTCTTAATCTGCGCTGGGTTAAAGGAAATAGATTTAATTCTCTAAGACGCTCTTCGTATGGTTTGTTCTTTAGGCTAGGTATCATTTTGGTAACTCTACGTTGAACTCGTTCTAGCTTGTTTATATCTTTTTGGTAATAAGGGCACCAGGATTGAACGCAGTATTCCAGAAGAGGGCGGACTAAGGAATTGTAAAGGGTTAGGATAACTTCTTTGGATTTATGCTCAAATGACCTGCCTATAAAGCCAATTATTTTGTTTGCCTTCTTAACAACTTCTGAACATTGTTGACTCGGTTTTAGGTTACTCGATATTGTTACTCCCAGATCAGTTTCTCTGTTTACATTCTTAAGCTGAGTGCATTCATCGAATAGTTTGCTTTCTCATTTAGGTATCCGACATGTAGTACTTTACATTTATCCGCATTGAAACTCATTTGCCAAATTTGGGCCCAACATGACAATTTATCTAGATTGTGTTGCATATCGTCAACTTGTTCTTTTGAGAGTACGCTATTTGCAATTTTTGTATCGTCAGCAAATTTTGAGATTGTGCAGGTGAGACCCTCATCTATGTCGTTGATGTAAATTAGAAAGAGAATTGGTCCTAGTACCGATCCCTGGGGTACCCCGCTACTTACATTGGTCCATTTAGATGCCTTACCGTTTATGACTACCCTTTGCTTTCTGTTGCTGAGCCAATTTTCTATCCATTTCAACACACCGTCTTGTATTCCATGCGCTTTTAGTTTTAGCAGTAAACGTTTGTGGGGAACTTTGTCAAAGGCCTTTTGAAAATCAAGGTATATAATATCTACAGCTTTACTCTCATCGTAGAGGTTGAGGATATCGTGGAAGAAGTCTAAGAGTTTGTTAAACAGGAACGTTTTTTACGAAAGCCGTGTTGAGTATCTTTAAGTAAGTCATTTGTAAGTTAAGTGATTTACGAGTCTGTCTCGTATGACCGTTTCTAGCATTTTACATACAACTGAGGTTAAGCTAATTGGACGATAGTTACTGGGTAGGGATTTGCTGCCTTTTTTGAATATCGGTGTTACGTTGGCTAGCTTCCACTGATCAGGCATAGTTCCAGACTGCAAGGATTTATTGAATAGTAATGTCAGTGGTTTGGAGAGCTCATTCTTAGCTTCCTTTAGAACTCTAGGCGAGATTGTATCAGGTCCTGGCGTTTTATTTACCTTGAGTTTATCTAAACAATTCAATACTTCTCTCTCTGTAACGGTGATATTGCTTAGAACATCTGAATTATCAATCTGAATCGGCGATGGTGTAGGGATATCACTGAGGTCTTCTGTTGTTGAAATCTTCTGTTGTCGATATAAATAGTCCCGCGCGTAAACAAACTCAGTCCCGCAATCTTGAGAGCTCTGGTACGGACGTGTTCATGTTTACAAAAAGTGTTCGAAATGGAGTAGCCTACACTCGCTACGGTAAAGTGTTATGTTCTACAAAGATGTTATTGTAGGCGCTGTCTAATTATAGGCTATGAACCCACAGTAGCTGGCATGCAACTTGCAAGGGCTAGTGTTGTATCCCACGTACTGGGTCTAGGGCACTCTCTAGGGTTAGGTTAGGTTAGGTTGTTTGGTTAGGTTAATATACTAGGTCTCGGAATTTAGTCGGAAACAAGATTCATAGTTGCGGTAGTATTTACATCAAAACTATAGTTAACTAGGCCCAGCAAAACTATTCTTCCACAGTGGAATCTATGTGAGTATATTATAAGGATTCCATAGAGCTTCACTTTCCCTAATAAATTATGTATAATAACGCTGCGAATCTTTTCAAAAAAATTACCAAAGAAAACATTAAAAATAACAACAAATTACCTGAAAAACTCGTATCTGGTTGGTGATAATTTTTCATCAAAATAAGTGTTTTTTCCAGTTTCCGTGTCTGCTGAACCATCCAAAAACACGCTAAAAGGCGTGTTTTGAAGGGGGGAGGTGGTGGGGGGTAGTGGGGGAGGGGTAGTATAACTGTAGATTTACCAAACATTGTAGTTAAATGTTTCTAAGTGGTTTCTCATTTTCCTAGCAATAATTGACTCTAGTAGTTTTCCTATGATTGAAGTGAGACTAATGGGACGGTAATTGGATGCTATTGATTTATCACCTTTTTTGAAGATCGGAACTACATTTGCAAGCTTCCAAGCTTCTGGAACTATACCTGTTTCTAATGACTTGTTAAATAGAAATGTTAATGGATAACTTAACTCATCTCTGCATTCTTTTAATACTCTAGCATATACCTCATCAGGACCAGGCGATTTATGAGGTTTCAGTCTGTCAATTTCCTTAACCACATCATTTCTACTTATAGTAACCGTACTTAACCTATTTTCTATACTATCGCTGTATACCTTACGGACTTCTGGAAACTGTGCCAAATTTTCATTAGTGAAAACGGAAAGAAATTGACTATTTAATGTACTGCACATTTCTAAATAACTTTCTGTCAATTTTCCTATCGAAGTTTTAAGGGGACCAATTACATCTCTAACCTTGGATTTATATAGTTGGTAAAAAGCTTTAGGATTATTTTTTGAATCATTGGCAACCTTAATTTCATAATTTCTTTTTTCTTTACTAATATCCTTTTTTACCTGTCGTGATAGATTCTGATAGTAAGCAAGTAGGTGAATTTCGCCTTTTTTAATTTTTCTATATATTCCTCTCTTTTTTCCTAGAAGATCTAATAGTCTATTATTCATCCATTTGGGTTGGTTCTGTGTTGATCTAAATTTTCTTTTGGGGATATATTTATTTTGCGCATTGAATACTGACTTGATAAAATTATCGTATGTATCTACCAAGTTTGACGTCTCCTCCTGACTTAAGATGACAGGTGCCTGAGAAAGGATACACTCATTTGGACACCTGGATCGACTTAATTTTTTGACCATAGGGTCCGCTAACAGGGCTTCTCTTAACCCACCATAATTGGCTTTTCTGAAGTCAGGTATTAATGTTGTATTCTCTCTGATATTACCTTTCCATTGTATATTAAAATACACAGAATTGTGATCACTATTTCCTAGGTGGTCCCCGATTTCTACACTATTTATCATATGTTCATTGTTACTGAAAACTAAATCGAGAATATTATCACCTCTAGTCGGCGTATCTATGAATTGAGATAAAAAACTATCTTGTACTACCTCAATAAACTCCTTTGAATCAGAGTCGCCTATTTGTTGCTGCCAATCTATATTAGGGAAATTAAAATCCTTATAATATACAGTAGGGTCTCACATAAAACGAGTTTATGGTCGATAAACGAGGGCGTTTTATGCGATTTCGTTTTATGTGAACACAGCATTTTGGTGGCGCAATATCGTCAATTTTCACTGTAAGCGAAAATTTTCGTACAAAGCGAACGATATTTCGTACAAAGCGAACTATATTTCGTACAAAGCGAACGACATTTCATACAAAGCGACGATATTTCGTACAAAGCGAATTTTAGGTCGGTCGTTTTAATCGACTCGTTTTATGCGAACACGTTTTATGCGGGACCCTACTGTACTCACATAGATTCCGTTGTGGTAGAATAGTTTTGATAAGTTTTGTAACTCGATGTTGTCGATATAAATAGTCCCGCGCGTAAACAAACTCAGTCCCGCAATCTTGAGAGCTCTGGTACGGACGTGTTCATGTTTACAAAAAGTGTTCGAAATGGAGTAGCCTACACTCGCTACGGTAAAGTGTTATGTTCTACAAAGATGTTATTGTAGGCGCTGTCTAATTATAGGCTATGAACCCACAGTAGCTGGCATGCAACTTGCAAGGGCTAGTGTTGTATCCCACGTACTGGGTCTAGGGCACTCTCTAGGGTTAGGTTAGGTTAGGTTGTTTGGTTAGGTTAATATACTAGGTCTCGGAATTTAGTCGGAAACAAGATTCATAGTTGCGGTAGTATTTACATCAAAACTATAGTTAACTAGGCCCAGCAAAAACTATTCTTCCACAGTGGAATCTATGTGAGTATATTATAAGGATTCCATAGAGTTTCACTTTCCCTAATAAATTATGTATAATAACGCTGCGAATCTTTTCAAAAAAATTACCAAAGAAAACATTAAAAATAACAACAAATTACCTGAAAAACTCGTATCTGGTTGGTGATAATTTTTCATCAAAATAAGTGTTTTTTCCAGTTTCCGTGTCTGCTGAACCATCCAAAAACACGCTAAAAGGCGTGTTTTGAAGGGGGGAGGTGGTGGGGGGTAGTGGGGGAGGGGTAGTATAACTGTAGATTTACCAAACATTGTAGTATGTGACGGTTCCAAAAGAAACAAGTACATGGGTAGATAATGAATCTTAAGACTAGCCTAAATGTAAGAATAAGTGAACATAGTTACAGCCACATGGCAAATAATAATCCTGGATGGAAACTAATATAAAGGCTAAAGGTATGAAGAGCTGACCAGAGCTACAGCCACATTGAAAAATATTATTCCCGACTTCTTTCGGCGCATCGCCTTGTGGGGGGGGGGGGGGGGGGGCACCTGTTACTCAGGCTTAAACCTTAAAAATAACATGTCCATACCCTTATACCTAATACAATGCAACTAAGAGAATACCTGGTAAAAGTGGGGGCATCGATAGAGACAGAACAAGCGTGGCCAGGGCATAATCAAGAAAATTCCCAACCAGCACTTTCAAACGGGAGAGAAAGCATAATGGTGCAATATCGGTGCCCGACTCTTCTTCAAGACGCCGCACCGTATCAACAAATGACTATCTCAACTATAGGATCGAATCTTCTAAAGCAAATTACATATCTTTATTCAGACTAATTATGCCGACATATGACTTTCTATGGGGGGTGAATAATTTAAGATATCATGCTGAAGGGGAAAGTACTGGAAAAGGGCAAAACAGAAATACTGGGGAACTATGATAGGGAGTCTCAAAAAGGAATCTGATCGCTTGAGGGGTATCGGTAAAGGAGGTTTATAGGAACTTATGAAAGTACCGGTATTCTCTTGCTCAACTTAAAATTCAAATATTCAAATAATTTACCTGCTAATAAGCTCAGGTACTCTACTATACTGGGCTCAGGAGTACTAAAAGTTATTAAAAGATCTAATTTTTGGGACCGTTAACCAACTTAAACCACAATTGGCGGGAAATTTGAATCAGGCAAAAACTTAATATTCCTGGAACTACACCACCGTAGTGAGAATGGTATCGTACAGATTAACCCTAAGCCTTCGTTTCCAGATGTCGCCAATTGGCTAAAATACAGACTACACACACATCCACAGCCATTCCAACGATACATAAACACTTACCATGCATTTCACGCAATACATTCCCAGTTAACCTAAGACGTGCGCATGGGGGGTATGAGACACCACACGCCTGTGCGCACGTATTTGAGCTGTTCCCATCACTAACATCGTTATTTTACCATAAATAGCATTAACCCTTAATTAGCGGCGAGCAACATAAGTCGAGTTAAATAAAGCTGGACTATGTGGCGGCGCTCGACATAACTCGAGTGGCAATTTCAGCACGTAATGTGGCTGAGAGAGAGAGACAAGTGGTGGCAGGAGACTAGCGAGCGTATGACTGCTCCAGACCACCGCGGCGAACCTACTGACACAAATCTCAGCTCCCTCCTCCCTCTCACTCGCTACATACTCAATTATGTACCGAAAGTACCGAATTACCTGCTTTTTGCACTCGCGTTGCACGGTTATTGCAAGAAAACTATCCATCATACAAGGATTGTTATGGTGTCATTCGAAAGCTCTGTTTATGCCCTTTCAGGGATAGGTACTTGTTTTACGTTCTGGGTCTTATTTAGGCATGAAAATGATCACGTAAACAGCCCTATTTTGGCTAAAAACACCCCGCTGGGCGGTACACATAAATAAACCGCATAGGCCGCTCGTAAGGTGTTAATACTTATCCATATGCGCCTATTTTACGTTGATTATAAAGGTATTAACCTGTTACAGCAATAAACAAGTGGAAACAGCGTTTGGATCGTCAAAATCGGCGATACAGGCCGGGAGTTACATAATGTATGGCTGAGGCAACCTCCCTCCCCTCCTCCCCTCCCCATGTCTGGAGAGAGATTGTCGATCGATACTCTCTCTCTCTCTCTTGCACTCGCTTGGTAACAGTGATGACAACGCCCTGCTTGCAACTCGCTAATGTTAGCACGAAAATAGACCACAGAATAAGGGAATAACAGGGAAAATAGGTGATAACTGAAGGAGGGGAGGTAGAGGACTGATATTTTGTATGGCCAAGGGGCAATTTTTTTTTTTTTTTTTTTTTTGTCGATGTTTAAAATTGATTTTTGTTTTGTCTCTGACTCTTAAGAGTGTTCCCGCAGTCCGCCGGGGGAACTCTTAAGAGTCTTCCCGCAGTCGCCCGGGGAAACTCTTAAGAGTCTTCCAGCACTTGCCGGGTTAATAGCCCACTCTCGATTCTTTTAGAAATAAGATCACTATATCATTATCTCCCTAATCCTTGACCTGATCCTATCCCTTGCTCCTAGTTCCCCTGCACAGCCCCCGCATATCATGCTGTCCGAGAGGCTCGAGAACAGCCCTCTGCAGGTCCCCCTCAAGGCGGTATCACACTGGGCCAATTCTCGTCATTCTTCAGCAAAAAATGGAGCTAACGCCAGTCTCCAGCACAAATCTCACTATTTGATGGAGCTAGGATGCTTCCCGCACTGGGTGGGAAGCTCCATTTTTTGATGGAGGTAGATTGTCAGCCTCTTTACAGCTCGCATTTAATCTCATTGATATCTCAAGTATATGACGTCGAAATATATATTTTGCTACATAATTGTGTGTTTTGATTGTGAGAAGGGCTGCGGATAGACATAAACTAAGTGAATTAATGCTAAAATAGCTACACCACTTGCAGCTGAATAACCACTTCCTATACCTACGCCACGGCGATTGGTATGAAACGAAAAAATTTGGTTGTGTAGCAGGAGGAACTGTTTTTCAGATGCCTATTTACTAAGAATCATTGAACAATATATTTAACCTTGCCTAACCTAACCTAGTATATTAGTGGACTATTTATAAATGTAAAATGTAAAAATATATTGTAACATCACGCGCATACACAGGATTATAGCCTACCAAGCATTCTACAACCTCCGAAAAGTTCAAAATATTTCCTCATATATGCTCCAAATATAAACATAAGTAAAATACCACCAAAAGGAATGTCCCCCACCAACCTCCCGACCCACAACCCAGTAATAATTCCGCAAGAACCAGAACGGAAGCCGGCAGGGATGAAAGGACCCAACAGCCGGAAAGAAATATACGCACCCACAGGATCAAAGGAAGCCGACACGGCCGGAAAACAAGAGATCCCAAAGACACTTCGACCAAAGGTGTTATACTCACAACCTTTCGAATATGTTAGGTTCAAACGACGGGACCAAAGGATCGACCCCAACACGGCCGGAAAACAAAAGGTCCAAAGGCACGTCGACCACAAGTAGTAGGTTCCCACATCCAAGACACCCACACAACACACCAACTTCGTTTTCTTCCTTTCACATAACCACATAATTTATGTATACGTCTTCTCAATCACAGCCTTCTAATATACAAACCACATTACTTTAACAATGAACATTCTTGATGTACCGACTAAGTATGTATTTAATGAAGGTACCAACCATGCATGCAGACTATATATGTTACTTTCATTGTGTAGGTACGACGGCGATCTAAAGACAACTTGTCTCCATTCAAACCAATCAGATCTTGATTAGGTCAGTCAGGTATTTAATTATGTAGCAACCCTGCCCCCTAATTTTAGAAGACGTAAACTATAATACCCGCGTCGTGTGTGTCCACGGTGACTGTATTGAACTCGGTACAACCGCCTCAACAATTGTTACCCCATGAAAACCCGTTTTTCTATGTATGCCACCGATCCACAGAAAACTAACCTAACCCTGTGCTTGTACTAATCCATATCTGTTGATTTATATAATTACTAATATCCAATTTGCATACGATCATCTCCAGAGAAGTGCAGGAAAACTACCTAGTCTCTCTCTCTCCATTATGAGATAGATCGATGTCACTCATGCATGTACCCATTCCTAAGAGTAAGAAAAAGTTTTATCCACAATACTCTGCCTAGTGACCACGTGCCCAGTGGTAAACTTTTGAGCCACCCTGTCCTTTTGTCCTCTCCCCGTAGGCCTACCAACCCAACTTCACAAACCTTCCCCTCGCATAACGCCCATCAGGGTGTTTTTATATTTCGTGCCGAGTCAGTTCCGACTCGAACCCCAGTATACCGAGAGTGCAAACCTATTCTAGTATCTCTTTCACGATCCTCTAACCTAAGTAAACCGGCACTCCCCACCTGAACCGTAGGGGTAGAACATGCGAGGCTATGCCCCCCTCCCACCCCCTTGAAAGAGGGTATAGGCCATAAAAATGTCACAACCACCGACCCCAAGTTCAGCTGTTTCGTTTTAGTGCCTAGGATATTATATGAACCAGAAATTGCCCGATCGATATGATCTGACACAGAGGCACTGCCCATGTCGAATCGTATTCCGTGCATTTCAACCAGGGTTCATTCGCTTTATATTAACGACTAATACCGTCATTTTATACCCGCATTTCGTTTTCGTAAGTTAAGTATTTCTTTTTCCTTCGTCCTTGTGTTCCTCCTTTTCCGTCTCTTTCCACACCTATTATACATCTAATCAGTCATCCCTTCTAGTCCACAGTCCACACTACTCTGTTTTTCGTATCTCTGTTGTTTTATATAAGATTAATTAACAAATCTAAATACAATCCTCTCAGAGAGCTCTAGGGAAGCCACCTAGTTTTTCTCTCCATTTAAAAGATAAACGTATATTACCCCATGCTCCGGGATTTGTTCTAGCACCTAAGTAGTTATACAATTGAACTTGAGTTATTCAACCAGGTCCGATAATTTTATATTAACGGCGGCAAAAATACCGTCCAATTCATGCATGTCATTTTTTCCTAAGTTAACTCTCATTAATCCACCAATACTTTGCGTAGTAACAAGCATGCTTAGGTAACCTTTTATCCACCCTGTCGTTTTTCCATACCAACCCGAGCTTTATAACTCCCTCTAAAAAGGATGCCATCAGAATGTTAAATTGTGCCGAGCAAGTCATTTTCTAAAGCTTCCGTAAGCAGAGAGTACAAACCTATTTGGTACCTCCTTTAACTATCCCCTAATATAACTAACCACCCCTACAACCTGGGGCAGTGAATTAATGCGCGTGAGGCTAACCCCCCCTTTCCTCCCCTCAAAGAGGCCCAGCATTTCCCCCTCGCATAGGACTACCGGCATCCTTATGCCCGCCAAAATTCTTGCTAGAAACTCTGGGTAATAACAACCCATACCAACCTCCAAGTTTTCGATTCCAGCCTAAATCTTATTCCTATCCCGTTCCTATCTAACCCCCAAGTCTCCCTTAAACCATCTTAGACTCCTAATAGCATTTCAGCTAACTCAGAGGAGGATCCTAGAGTTAATATTAACGTAGGGTGCCTTACCGCTTGAGTCCAAAGGCGCGGGATAAACTAGTTTTTTGTTTCCCCAACATCCTCCCCTCAACTCCTATTAATAATTTGTCTTAGAGTAAATGTCAGAAAAAGGTAATTCCTTTTGCGGCCTACATGCTAACTTTATAATAGACCTTTAATGCTACCCTCTTCAACCAAGGGATTAAATTAACTTGTATTCCTCTCCGACATCCAAGTTAGACAAAGGAACCCCCCTCTGCCCCCCGTCCATATATATAGTCCCGCGCCAAAAACAAACCAGTTCGAGAGGATATAAGCCATGTAACGGAAGCGCCGCGCTCGTGGATATATTACCCAGCTCTACCCTCAGGATATACAGTGATTTGCGGTGTTCGCGATCTAAGTGCCTCTGTGAGGGAATGAATCAATCCTTGACAAATATATTGTTGCAACTGAGAAACCAGGGGCAAGATTATATCTTTCAACAACCAATTCATAAATTCTTTTTGTTTGTCTCATAAGCGTATTGTAAGCCGGCTCGCCACTACTTTGGGCTTAAGAGCAATCATAACTCATAACCGGTCCCAGGTAGAAAGATCTGGTTATGTTAGAAGGGATTACGCGAGTTTAGGAGAAAACTCGACGAGAAGATTCCTGGGCAAGCAATTGTCTGTTTGACCGAAAGGCGAAAAGCCGTTTGCACATCTGAACCTCCTCATAAGGCCAGAATTAGTAAGAAAAGTCGTTCTCCCGATTGTCTTACGTTATTTCGATCCACTGTTTTCTCTGGCTACGCCGATGACAGAGGCATTTAAGGCTTTCAGTAGGAGTCCCATAACAACGTGTCATCAACGGCTAGACAAATTAGCCCAACTGTAAACCTTCTCTACACTACCGGACAACTTGGACGGCCACGGAGTCGCTGTTAACCCCCGACACACCAGCTCAAGATAACTAAGGATTTCCATAGCCTACGTATCGTTGAGGACAGGTGATCAGAAGAATTATTCCTGAACATTGGAAGTGGGAGGCGAACGAACTCTATCCAAATCCGCGAACAGTGCTAAGAGATTATAAAAGTCCAGAATTACACACGGACTTATCCAATTTGCCATTGTTTCGAATTCACATATAACCAATATTCTACCAGTGATTTTTCAGAGAATAAAGCTGCATTATAAACCATTTACTCAGCTATTATTTATGCCCTCTATTGCTTTCATTTGTGTCCTGTGCATGAAGCCCCATAGCCCAGTCCTGCCGAACCTACCTACACTCAGTTAAACCTGTAGAAAATCAGGGCATAACATTGGCGGCTAGCGGTGGTTCTCGATTCGACTAAAAAAGGATTTCACTGCACTTCATTTGTTGGAAGCAATAGAAGCATAATAGTAAGAGAAATGGCAGCCCGTTCTCACATTCCCATCCCGAAATACGATGGGGAGACCTACGAAATAGAAACGTACATGGCCATTGTGAAGCCAGTGCTAGATTTGGCATATACTACGGATCGAGAGAAAATTACCGTATTACTTACGCACTTGGGAAAAGTCGTTTCCTTAGTCGCATCACAGGTAACCCCTGACCTCTCGTGGGATGACTTCAGGCCCATTGTTATTGAAGCCATCAAAGCCTCATTGGGCATCTTCGTCGCTCACACCCGTATTCAGGATACAAAGTACGAAGATGATTTGGATGCAACGTTGAGCACCATTTCACAACATATCAAATCTTCATTCCCAACCCTACCTAAGGTCCAACAGGATCAGCAGACTTTAGTTAACTTAGTCTCAGTGTTGCCCTCAGCAGTTAAAGAATATTTCGCAGTGCACGACCCCGTTGAGTTCCAGAAAGATCTAGTCACCATCCGGCGAATTTTGGCAGTGTTACCCGCGAAGACGCCAAAAATTGCCGCCATAAAAAGGTTTACCACCCACCCACAAAACGCTACGAACCCTAGAGACGCCAACCTCTATCGCAACCCTCAAACCGCCACCTCCAAACCAGCCTACAACTCCGGAAAACCTCAGCCTAACAGACCACGATTCCAGCCCAACTCCTTACGGCGGATTTATAACTGCAACAAAGCCTACAGCGGCAGCCAAAGTAAGAACCCCACTCTTGTCATTATAAACCCCTATGATTTCCCTGTGTGTAGCCCAAGGTGTGCCCTGCATGAAATTCGCAACTCCGCAAAATCCCGACCAAACCAACCTCGCATTTCTGTAAATGAGGAGGAGTTTGTTGAGGAAGAAGATGTCGATAATTTTGAACAGGAGGATGCTGTTTACCCCATGAGCCCTGCAGCTACGGACGACATACTGGAGAGTCAGAAATAGACCACCAGGATTTTTTAATTCTCCCCCGCCCACAATGGCCTCGGCGGGGACCCCCGCAGTGAAAAGAATGCCCCTGTTTATCATCGTGTCTATGTTCAGGACGTACTTGTCCGTTTCTTGGTCGACACTGGCGCCGCTAGATCATGCCTATTCAATTCTTTCTTTGACCAACATCACCGCAGTTTTGGGGCGCTGTTGCCCACTAAATCCAAGTTAATCAGTGCCGGAGACACTACCTTGCAACTCCGGGGAGAAACACAACCTCTCAGCGTGACTACTCCTGCTCCCCATGCCAATTGCTACCATCCCTTCATAGTTTTTGCTTCCGATTGTCAACATTACGACGGATATTTAGGACTTGACCTCCTCCAAAACCTCCATGCCCAAATAGATTGCGGCCAACGACTCATCTCATTCAAGAAAAAAAAAAAATCCAAATAAACCCCCCCCCCCCCCCCCCCCGAGTTCATTCGAGAGCCCTGTTACCCTCTGAATCACAAGACTGTGGATCAGCCAATCACCCCCAAAGTAAGAACAAAGTAACCTCTAAAACTCAACTCCCCCAAACCTCGTCCGGAAATAAGGAAAATCCTCCACCCCAAATTCACAAAATACCCCCTAAGAATACGAGACGTAAACGAAAGAATGCCCCCCACTCAGTCCCTATCCCCCTCCCAACCTCAAGAGACAAACCCACATATTTGTATAACGCTCGTTCCCCTAACCCATATTCTGCCACCATTCTTCCAGAAAACATCAAGCACCCTTCTTCACATGTTTTGCTGAATACTCCCCATACCAATGACCATCCTGTACAATTTCCCATGCCTCCATCTTTTCAGATCACCCCTGATACAATGTCACGTCCTATACATACCCTATCTGATGATGAAATGCATGTGCAGGTACCATCCAACATCCTTCAGTCCCCCTCGGAAGTTCCGTTTTCTATACTTCCCACTCTTCCGGCTCAAGCCGAAATGTCACTGACCCCCCTCCCCTCCGCGTTTTCTATGACTAACCAAACGCAGACTACACACATACCCACACACACTAACACTAACTACGGCCCAGGATCTCCCCTCCCATACAATTCCATTGTAGTCAGCCCCGCCTTCATCCAGGATAAATGCAACATTCCCCCTAACCACCAGAAATGGGTTAACCTCCGCCCCATTCCTCAGGACTCCATGATATTGACACCCACTCACTTGTCAACCAATCAAGGCCGCTGCCTAATCCAACCATCTATCATCTCCTCTCAAACAAATACCATACTAATCGCCAATATTTCAGAGGAGGTACTCACTTTGCCAAGAGGTCTCATTATCGGGGACCTAGAGACTTTTGATGACCTAGCCATACCACCCACCCCGGCCCCCAGTGGTTTGAAATTACCCTCCATTCCCGAATCCCTTTCAGACCAACAAAAAAAACAAATGCATTCCCTCTTTGTAGAATTTAGCGACGTTTTTGCCCAAACTGCCACCGAAATAGGGAAGACCAACCTAAAACAACACGCCATAAACACCACAGGCCCACCCTTGCGTCAACCCTCCCGCCGGAAGAACCCCCTTCAGCGACAAGAAGAGGAACAACAAGTACAAGACATGTTGGATGCAGGCATTGCTACCCCATCCATTAGCCCTTGGTCCTCTCCCGTCGTGCTAGTAAAAAAGAAAGATGGGTCCACTCGCTTCTGCGTGGACTATCGCCGATTGAACGATGCCACCATCAAAGACGCCACCCCTCTTCCCCGGATCGACGACTCCCTCGACTCTCTCCACGGCTCCAAATGGTTCGGTTCACCACGTTGGATTTTCAAGCCGGGTATTGGCAAGTGCCGATAAAATCAGATCAACAGAAAACGGCATTCTCCACCAGCGGCGGCCACTTGTACGAATTTAATGTCCTACCATTTGGCCTCTGCAATGGCCCTGCCACCTTCTCCCGACTGATGGAGTCAGTCCTCAAAGGGTTGACTTGGGAAACCTGTCTCGCCTACTTGGATGATGTAATAGTCTACTCTGATACCTGGGAAGAACACCTGCGTCGGTTAGAACAAGTACTACAGAGAATAAGAGAGGCCGGACTCAAACTCAAACCCTCCAAGTGCGAAATGGCAAAGAACAAGGTCGATTTCTTAGGTCACGTAATATCTGACCAAGGAATAGTCCCTGACCCCAAGAATCTATCTGCCATCCATAACCAACAACCCCCCACTACTGTGAAAGGAGTTCGCTCGTTTCTGGGATTAGCCACCTACTACAGACGTTTCGTCCCACACTTCGCCGAAATAGCCTGCCCACTGCATCAACTCACCCATAAGGACACAGTCTTTTCTTGGACACCTGACAGAAACGCAGCCTTCGAAGAGTTGAAAGAAAGACTAGTACAAGCACCTAACGTGTCATTTCCCGACTACCGGCAACCTTTTCGTCTCTACACGGACGTATCATTATACGCCATTGGAGCAGTTCTCGCCCAAGTTCAGGAAGGAAAAGAACACGTCATTGCCTATGCTAGCTCCATTTTAAATCTAGCCCAACGAAATTATGCTGCCACCAAACGCGAGTGTCTCGGGGTCATTTGGGCCCTAAACCATTTCCGGTCATTTGTCCTAGGAGCAAAACTGGACATTATTACCGACCACCAATCTTTGCAATGGCTACGGAAATGCGAGACCAATTCTGCCTTACTAGTACGATGGAGAGAAACGCTCGAAGAATATGACTTCGTGATACACTACCGACCGGGAAAACTCCACACAAATGCTGACGCCCTCTCACGACTATCGGTACCTGAAGATCCCCCCACCAACCTAGCCGCTTTACAGCAGACTCAGTTTGTCAATACGTCCGTAGTGCAGGACCTACACAAACCCGCTGTGTCACTGCTCCAATGCTGGGAAAGGAGAATCAAACCGATTTGGATGCCCAAGTATGTATTCTCAACTTTAACACGTTGGGGAGATCTACTCGCCACGGAATCTGGACACATAGGCCTCGACCCAACAATCGCACAAGAATACATGATTGCCATTCATGAAGGGAACGGAATTCATCTCGGTCAAAAGAAAATGCTCAAAATCTTCCAGGACCAGTATTGGACACCCAACCTATCCGGAATTGCCAAGCGCGTGACCGAAGCATGCAAACCCTGTGCACTGGGTAAAGACAGATGCCGCACAGCAGGACCCGCTGGCACCATTTCAGCTCAGAAACCCTTCCAGATACTTTCCCTGGATGTAATGGGCCCTTTCCCTGCTCGAGCCGGCAACCGTTATGTCGTCACCTTTGTTGACATTTACTCAAAATTTCTCATAGCTTGCCTCGCCAAAGATCACACTGCCACCACAGTGGCCACCTTCCTCGCCACCGAAGTTTTTCCCATTTTTGGCTTACCTATTGCGATATTATCAGACAACGCTCCGGAATTCAGTGGTCAGGTTTGGGAAGAATACTCAAAGCAATGCGGACTAAAGGTCAAACACTCCTCCCCTTACTGGCCGCAAGGAAACGCCGTCTGCGAGCGCAGTCACCGTACGATTAACAAACAAGTACGTACCCGGATGATTGCTCTCAACACCACCGACTGGCCCTCTCAGTTAAAAATGATCCAGTGGGGTATGAACACCTGCCCCAAAGAAGACGGAATTTCACCCCATGAACGTGTGTATGGCGTAGCACCCCTCCTACTACCCTTTCATCACCAAGCACACCCCTCCACTACATCCCTCCAAATTGACCCTTTGCAGCAACTTCAAAACACCCTACGCACCGCCCAAAACTGCCAAGACACAAAGAATGACAATTCCCTTGACCAGAACCCCTTCGCCATTCACGATACCGTGATGGTGGCCAAGCTTCCGGTCATCAATAAATTAGGCCCAAGATATGTTGGACCTTATATTGTCACCCAAATTCCAAATGCCTTCCAAACCACCATCAATTATCACGGCGAGACTCGCACCTACCGAAATAGATTCGTTAGCATATTCAAATCCCTTACTAACGAGGACAGTATTTCCCCTACCAACCCTGATGACGGGTTTACAACCCCCTGTACCTAACCGCACCTCTTGTGCAAACAACCCCCCCGACCAACATCACCACACCACCAAACCCTCCTACCCCATCTATCCCTACTTTTCGCCAGCATACCCCACGAACCCCTGCCCCCTTCACATTGTCACCCGCGGTAACACCTCCCCCTTCGGTACCTATTCCTTCAGCTTCACACAACAAATCTCAACAAACAAAAACCATACCTCACCAACGCTCTCAAGCCACCCACCGTTACCAACTACGGCCACGTGTCTTATCCAAAACCTACCCTACCAAACCACGGCCTACCAAACACCTGCGGAAAAGAACTACATTACCACGTTTCCACCAACACAAAACTTCTACTTCCACCCACAAACCCCCACCGACCCGCTCATTTCAAAAGAAAGACAGCCCCGCCGCTTCCATAGAAACACCTCTAACTTCCTCACCAACCCCTTCTCCCCCATCAACCCACAGTCCACAACCAGCCTCCTCCAAATCCACATCTCCCAGTTCTCCCATCGCCAATCCCCCAAAACCCCCCAACATCTTAGATCACGATTATGCCCTCCAGAATCCAACAACCGGCATAATCGACAACCAACCCAGCTGCTCCGAAATGACGAACAACTTACACCCCTTTTCCCTACCGATTAGACTCGCAGCCCCCTTCACTGCACCGTTTCCTTCCACCATCCCTTCCTCCATAAAGAAACACCACAAAACACCTACCTCATCGACCACAAATACGCCCACTAACACTCCCCCCAACTCACCTCCTCGAAACCCCAACCAAACCCTACCCCAATACAGAACCTCATCCAGTGAATCAAGCCTCGAAATCATAAATCGCCCCCCCCCCCCCCCCCTACGAACTACATCAGGACGCCTAGTAACCCGACCTCTCCGATTTTCTCCTATCCACGAAAATAATAAACAAAACCGCGACCTCTCAAACAATCCACACACCTATACTATGACTTGCCCCTATTCAACCCCCAACACCAAACCGCACTCTGTCTACCCAGCCTCCCTATACCCATAGAAAACATAACGGTAAACGCTCTTCACCTACCCACCATGACAACAAAAACCCAAGGTCAACAACCCCCCCAACAACAAACCCCCTCCCAGTACCCCAGACGTAAAGGGAAACCCTACGCTAACCGCAAACCTAGCGGTCCGCCCGCCCCTCCCAGCCAGACTGTAAACAAACCAATAAAAGTAAAGCCCCACCTCCCACCACCCTCCCCAACTCACCACTCAGCCACCCCAATGAACACGACACCATTCATTAAGAGAGTTAAAATATCCACAGACTCTGGGACACGTAGTCCGCATTCCAGCCCCCCACGATGCAATCACAGCCTCCATAATAAACACCACTACGTCATTCCTTCAGGTAATCATCGATCCCCTCAAAACCCCGGATGCCCGCTCCATCCATTGGTGGGAACTCCTACATACACTACCTATGACACACCACCAAAGGCTCTCTTTCTTCTTCACCCTTGAGGCTCGGGGACGAACCTACGACGAAGGGGAGGGAAGTAAAATACCACCAAAAGGAATGTCCCCCACCAACCTCCCGACCCACAACCCAGTAACAATTCCGCAAGAACCAGAACGGAAGCCGGCAGGGACGAAAGGACCCAACAGCCGGAAAGAAAAATACGCACCCACGGGACCAAAGGATCGACCCCAACACGGCCGGAAAACAAAAGGTCCAAAGGCACGTCAACCACAAGTAGTAGGTTCCCACATCCAAGACACCCACACAACACACCAACTTCGTTTTCTTCCTTTCACATAACCACATATGTATACGTCTCCTCAATCACAGCCTTCTAATATACAAACCACATTACTTTAACAATGAACATTCTTGATGTACCGACTAAGTATGTATTTAATGAAGGTACCAACCATGCATGCAGACTATATATGATACTTTCATTGTGTAGGTACGACGGCGATCTAAAGACAACTTGTCTCCATTCAAACCAATCAGATCGTGATTAGGTCAGTCAGGTATTTAATTATGTAGCAACCCTGCCCCCTAATTTTAGAAGACGTAAACTATAATACCCGCGTCGTGTGTGTCCACGGTGACTGTGTTGAACTCGGTACAACCGCCTCAACAATTGTTACCCCATGAAAACCCGTTTTTCTATGTATGCCACCGATCCACAGAAAACTAACCTAACCCTGTGCTTGTACTAATCCATATCTGTTGATTTATATAATTACTAATATCCAATTTGCATACGATCATCTCCAGAGAAGTGCAGGAAAACTACCTAGTCTCTCTCTCTCCATTATGAGATAGATCGATGTCACTCATGCATGTACCCATTCCTAAGAGTAAGAAAAAGTTTTATCCACAATACTCTGCTTAGTGACCGCGTGCCCAGTGGTAAACTTTTGAGCCACCCTGTCCTTTTGTCCTCTCCCCGTAGGCCTACCAACCCAACTTCACAAACCTTCCCCTCGCATGACGCCCATCAGGGTGTTTTTATATTCTGTGCCGAGTCAGTTCCGACTCGAACCCCAGTATACCGAGAGTGCAAACCTATTCTAGTATCTCTTTCACGATCCTCTAACCTAAGTAAACCACACTACCCACCTGAACCGTAGGGGTAGAACGTGCGAGGCTATGCCCCCCTCCCACCCCCTTGAAAGAGAGTATAGGCCATAAAAATGTCACATCCACCGACCCCAAGCTCAGCTGTTTCGTTTTAGTGCCTAGGATATTATATGAACCAGAAATTGCCTGATCGATATGATCTGACACAGAGGCACTGCCCATGTCGAATCGTATTCCGTGCATTTCAACCAGGGTTCATTCGCTTTATATTAACGACTAATACCGTCATTTTATACCCGTATTTCGTTTTCGTAAGTTAAGTATTTCTTTTTCCTTCGTCCTTGTGTTCCTCCTTTTCCGTCTCTTTCCACACCTATTATACATCTAATCAGTCATCCCTTCTAGTCCACAGTCCACACTACTCTGTTTTTCGTATCTCTGTTGTTTTATATAAGATTAATTAACAAATCTAAATACAATCCTCTCAGAGAGCTCTAGGGAAGCCACCTAGTTTTTCTCTCCATTTAAAAGATAAACGTATATTACCCCATGCTCCGGGATTTGTTCTAGCACCTAAGTAGTTATACAATTGAACTTGAGTTATTCAACCAGGTCCTATACTTTTATATTAACGACGGCAAAAATACCGTCCAATTCATGCATGTCACTTTTTCCTAAGTTAACTCTCATTAATCCACCAATACTTTGCGTAGTAACAAGCATGCTTAGGTAACCTTTTATCCACCCTGTCGTTTTTCCATACCAACCCGAGCTTAATGACTCCCTCTAAAAAGGATGCCATCAGGATGTTAAATTGTGCCGAGCAAGTAATTTTCTAAAGCTTCCGTAAGCAGAGAGTACAAACCTATTTGGTACCTCCTTTAACTATCCCCTAATATAACTAACCACCCCTACAACCTGGGGCAGTGA
This sequence comes from Paralithodes platypus, assembly GCA_032716605.1. Taxonomy (NCBI): domain Eukaryota; kingdom Metazoa; phylum Arthropoda; class Malacostraca; order Decapoda; family Lithodidae; genus Paralithodes; species Paralithodes platypus. Next base: position 59,542,989 of record CM064514.1, read on the forward strand.
ATTAATGCGTGCGAGGCTAACCCCCCCTTTCCTCCCCTCAAAGAGGCCCAGCATCTCCCCGTCGCGTAGGACTACAGACATCCTTATGCCGCCAAAATTCTTGCTAGAAACTCCGGGTAATTACAACCCATACCAACCTCCAAGTTTTCGATTCCAGCCTAAATCCTATTCCTATCCCGTTCCTATCTAACCCCCAAGTCTCCCTTAAACCATCTTAGACTCCTAATTGCATTTCAGCTAACTCAGAGGAGGATCCCAGAGATAATATTAACGTAGGCTGCCTTACCGCTTGAGTCCAAAGGCTCCCCTCAACTCCTATTAATAATTTGTCTTAGAGTAAATGTCAGAAAAAGGTAATTCCTATTGCGGCCTACATGCTAACTTTATAATAGACCTTTAATGCTACCCTCTTCAACCAAGGGATTAAATTAACTTGTATTCCCCTCCGACATCCAAAAGTTAGACAAAGGAACCCCCTCTCCATATATATAGGTCCGCGCCAAAAACAACCCAGTTCGAGAGGATATAAGCCATGTAACGGAAGCGCCGCGCTCGTGGATATATTACCCAGCTCCACCCTCAGGATATACAGTGATTTGCGGTGTTCGCGATCTAAGTGCCTCTGTGAGGGAATGAATCAATCCTTGACAAATATATTGTTGCAACTGAGAAACCAGGGGCAAGATTATATCTTTCAACAACCGATTCATAAATTCTTTTTGATTGTCTCATAAGCGTATTGTCAGCCGGCTCGCCACTACTTTGGGCTTAAGAGCAATCATAACTCATAACCAGTCCCAGGTAGAAAGATCTGGTTATGGTAGAAGGGATTACGCAAGTTTAGGAGAAAACTCGACGAGAAGATTCCTGGGCAAACAATTGTCTGTTTGACCGAAAGGCGAAAAGCTCTTTGCACGTCTGAACCTCCTCATAAGGCCAGAATTAGTAAGAAAAGTCGTTCTCCCGATTGTCTTACGTTATTTCGATCCACTGTTTTCTCTGGCTACGCCGATGACAGAGGCATTTAAGGCTTTCAGTAGGAGTCCCATAACAACGTGTCATCAACGGCTAGACAAATTAGCCCAACTGTAAACCTTCTCTACACTACCGGACAACTTGGACGGCCACGGAGTCGCTGTTAACCCCCGACACACCAGCTCAAGATAACTAAGGATCTCCATAGCCTACGTATCGTTGAGGACAGGTGATCAGAAGAATTATTCCTGAACGTTGGAAGTGGGAGGCGAACGAACTCTATCCAAATCCGCGAACAGTGGTAAGAGATTATAAAAGTCCAGAAGTACACACGGACTTATCCAATTTGCCATTGTTTCGAATTCACATATAACCAATATTCTACCAGTGATTTTTCAGAGATTAAAGCTGCATTATAAACCATTTACTCAGCTATTATTTATGCCCTCTATTGCTTTCATTTGTGTCCTGTGCATGAAGCCCCATAGCCCAGTTCTGCCGAACCTACCTACACTCAGTTAAACCTGTAGAAAATCAGGGCATAACATGTAGAATACATGGGGGCCAAAATATCAGGTGTTCCAATTTAGTGCATTATTTCTTATTAAAATGGCTTTTTATTAACATTTCCATTAAATACTTTGGCCTTGGGGATTAATTTCCTTGTCTGTGGCTAATTTACAATCTTTCCCATCAAATAGGAAGGTAAATATCACTTTTATTTTTTTTTACCAGCTATTATTATAAAGTGCAACAAAATGGGCCAAAACAACACTTATACTAATAATAATAATAATAATAATAATAATAATAATAATAATAATAATGAGAATGAGAGAGCGAGCGTGACAGAGAGTAGGCTACACTACATACATACGTACACATACATACATACATAAACAAATATATACATATATATATACATATATACAGTATACATAGGCCTACAATTTTTTTTTTTTTTTCTATATTCCAACTTACTTCCTCTCGGGCATAGGCGGAGAGCCTTAACATTCACCGCTTTACAATGAACAGTGAAGCCCGTGAGGTCTTGTTCCAGTCTAGGGAGTGAGACATGTGAAGCACGTAGAGTACAACGAGCACTTGCCATCTTGCCTTCACATGAAGCACGGTGCTCACTCATGGCCCAAAACGACCCCATCTCTGAAGCCACCTCGTTCCCGTGCTTCACTGTCTCACCCCCTACACTCAGACTCTCACACTTACACACACACAACACCACCTGTTGAGCAAATAACTCACCATATATATACATATACATATATACACATACACATATATATACACACATACATATACACATAGGCTACATAATTATACATACACACACACATACATGCGCATACACATACTGTATATGTATATACACACATACATACATACATACATACACACACACATACACACACGTACACAAACACGTACATTCACATACAGACATATAGGCCTACATACATACACATAAATATACACATACACACCTATACATACACACATACATACAAACATATACACACATACAAACACACACATACAATTATACAATTACACACACAAACATATATATACACATACACACATATGCATGGGCGAATGCATGAACACAGAATAAATAATACATAGCACATCGACACAAACAAGACTCGTCACAAAACATCACACATATGCAAGAATTGATATGCATGTAAATGTGAATATATTAGTTAGTCATTTATTGTCGTTTTCTTTGAAGTGTACTTTATTAGAGAAATCGATTTTTGCAGTAACAATAATAGTTTCAATTATTATAATTATTATAATTTTAAAACTATTATAAGATATTTATTCAATATATATATATATATATATATATATATATATATAATATATATATATATATATATATATATATATATAATATATATATATATATATATATATATATATATATATTATATATATATATATATATATATATATATATATATATATATATATAATATATACTTGTCAATGCCATCTGAAAGCACATTGATGCGCACACAAACTATTATATATAGGCTATGTCACTCCCAGCAACTACTACTAATCATTGTTTGTCCTGGACTCCATCAGAGAAAGACGATTTTTAGTAAGCTCCCTCATCGCACACTACAGCGCACTTTTTAGGCTGCTCATTTTCGATCAACGTAGCCTATTATTATAAGCTAATATCTATTTTTTTAATGATGACAGCATATAACTACTTGGCGACCATGAGTGGTGTGGATAAGCTTATTCGTACCCAGGATGAGATCATGGCTGACACAGAGGTCCATGAATTTCTGGGTCGAGGTATGTCTGGGAGGACTTATCGGGTGACCTACAAGGGGGTTGAAGCCTGTATGAAGAAGCTTGGGACGTTAGTGACGAATTCAAAGACGAGTTCATGACAGAAGCCAAGGCTTTGTGCATAGTTGATGGTGCAGGTGGGGCACCTAAGCTACTGGCTGCTAGTGAGGATGGCTTAGTGCTTATAATGGAGTACTGCACCAGCTACACTCTTTGTAAGTTCGCTGCTCAAGTTGGCTCTAGCGAGGACCGCGCCAAACTTGCCCAGGATGTCACGCTCGCGATTGAGGCTGTGCACAAGACCGGACACGCCCACGGGGACATCCACGGTGATAATATTATAGTGTGTGGTGGCCCTGGACAGTACCACGTTAGACTGATTGACTTTGGCCGCTGCAGAGAGTTGGAAGAGGATGATGTTAAATTAGAATTGCGGGAGATTAAGATGCTGATGGTGGCGCTTAAAATTGTTTTGACATCACTGAAAGATATTTTTCGTTAGACTGATTGACTTTAGCCGCTGCAGAGAGTTGGAAGAGGATGATGTTCAATTGGAATTGCGGGAGATTAAGATGCTGATGGTGGCGCTTAATTTTTGTTTGACATCACTGAAAGATATATTTTAAGGACGCTCTTTGCACTTTATTCCTTACAAGATACAATGATGCTTTTTTCTGGTTATTATTGGATGATTTTATTCATATTAGAAAGGCTATATGGAAGTCAGAGGGTTAATTGAGATATTCTATACCCTTATAACTTCCACAGAACCTTCCTAAATTGTATAAAATCGTCTAATGATAGCCTGGATATATGTGATATAGGCTGCCCGTGGACAATCGAATGGGACAGAATAAAAACAGAAGGGGAAAAACATAGAAAGAGGAATAAAAAACTACGCAAAATTAGTCAAGCCAACGACAAAAGTTATTCCTGCAAATCCTGTCCTCTGCGCATGCGTGAGAATCTTAGGCCCCTTGGCACAATTTTTTTTTCCTTTATACTATTATATTATCTTAACCTAACCTAACCTAACTTAAATTAACCTAACAGTTGAGCCTAAATAACATAATAAAAATATTAGGGAAAAGGCCGCGCATACGCAGAGGACAGGATTTGGTGCTGCATACATGGCCTCACCCATAAACCCTCCACTTAGCTCTCCCCATCCTAATCCTGACTGGTCTCGTCAAATTGCCCCATAGCAAAACATGGGGCCGAGCTGTCTTAAATAATGGGCCGAGTTGTCTCGCCGTCATGGCCGAGTTGTCCAAAAGTGGGCCGAGCTGTCCGAGCCGAGTTGTCCCATGGGCCGAGTCGTCCAGTCACCACGCAGCCAGGACGCTGTCTTCGAGGAGAAGTAGGAGCATCCCTGTTAGAATTAAAACTAATGAGATCAAGACTACAATACTTACAAGGCATAATGAACGGTGATGGAAATAGAATGCTATATGAAATAATTGAAGAAGGATTAGAGGAGAATACAAATAAATGGGTAAAAGAATGCAATAGGTGTCTAAAGGAGCTTAACATAAATAGAACAAAACTGAGTAGGATGACAAAGACAGAACTGTGTAAGAAGATCTATGAATGGGATACACACATGTGGCAAAAAGACATGGAATAAAAAACCAGTCTAAACATTTACAAGAAAATACAAAAAGAAATTGGGGGAAAAGATGAAGTATATGACAACACAGCAGCCTCAGTCACATTTTTTAAATGCAGATCAAACACCCTAAACCTAGAAGACCGAAAAAGATTTAAGAAGGATACAAAATGCAGACTGTGTGAAAAAGATACAGAAAATTTAGAACATTTTATCCTGGAATGTGAAGAATATAATGAAATTAGGACAAAAATAACAAGAATACACAGGCCATATATCCAAGACACTGAAAAACTTATAGGAGAGTTACTATTCAAGAAAGAAGGAAACGAAGAGATAAAACAATACTTACATAGATGTTGGAAAAGGAGAGAAAAAAGGATAAAAGAACTTGACGAAAGAACAGAAAATTAAGAACACAGGAAAAATTAGGAGAGCTAAAGTGTCTTAAAAATTTATAAAAAACGTAAAAGAAAGTAAGAAAAGTGTAACAAGAAAAGTGTTAATACTAGGATAAAAGAAAAAGAAAAAAACAAAAAGTGACAATATATTTTGGAAAACATGTAAATTTATAGAAAATAAGGACCCCAGTAAGAAGATGAAGAAATAATATATCTACAGTGAAGAAAGACAACTGGGGAAGGTGTAAGAAGACCAACGAGGGGCCGATACTTAAGGCTATCCCTCAACATCATCATCATCATCATCATGGTGTGTGTGATAGAATTTGCCGCTACTGACTGAAAACGGAGACTGGAGATTGGAGAATGACGAGAATTCGGCCCAGTGTGATGCCCGCTTGACAAGACATACTTATGGACTATTCACCTCACTGCAGGAATGCTCGTACTCGAAGAGACAGGCTTTCAATTTCAAATTTCGCGCGTATTGTACATTTAAATTAAAACGTATATATAGATATGTTACAATTACATTTGACCCCAATGGAAATACGCCTAACGGCCTTATTGGGCTATCCTTAGTTGGAATTATGCAAGGCTGGTACATGTCATATTTATAACATACTATGTGGTACCAACTCTGTAAATTGCTAACTGAATAAATATTATTATTATTATTATTATTATTATTTATATGTGAAACTCGATCAATTGTAACTAGAAAACATAATTAATTTTCCATCAAGCTGTATAATGTCAGATGAGCAGTTAATATGAATGAAATTTACTTGAAGTGGGAATGCACTATAGGACGCGAACTTCGCAAAGATTTGTTTGGGTATAATTTTCTAGTACGGTGTTTATTGCTTTCGACATTATCCTCTATTTACAATAGTTTTATTGATTATTTACATACTATGAACACATATTAATTCGTATTTGATTATATTATGCTCACCTTAAGATTATATATAGTCGTTATAATTTACAGATCTGCATTTAAATGATGTTTATATGAAATTATATGATTGCCGGATCTGTAATTTGTAGCACTTGTAAGCGGTGTAGTGTAGCTGTACCTTGGCTGTACCCGCTTTGTGTTGAGCTGATTATATGATATATAATCGGTTTCAGGTGAGGTATCTAGCACAATATATTGATCAACATATACCGTTTACATTACTTCAATATAGGCTATGAGACGTCTCTCTTATCGGTATATATACAGGAGACGCAACAATATAGGCTAGGTAACAAATTTCGGTAAAAATTGAAGAGACCCCGGACAGCCTTTTTACTAGGCCTAGCCTAGCCTAGTTAAACAAATTTTTTGTAACATTCAAGACAGCTAGAGCCGCCTTCTTTAGCCTACCAAGTTTCTTTATATTTTTTCCAAGGAATAGGCTAGGCCTAGCTGCCCTAGCCGCCTATAGTGGCCTAGGCCTAATTGTTGTTTTTCATGGTTTGAGTGGAGGATTTGCATTAACTTACCCATTATTCAGTAATCTGAAGATACTCCGTCAAATGGCGCCATTTGTTGGATGAATTGCGCTTTTACAGTAGGCTAGGTAAGGAAAATTGTGGGGAGGCCATGTACGCGGTAAGATTAGGAGCCTAGTGGGCGTACCACTACCGACATACAGCATAAATCATCTAGCCTATAAAACATTAACATAACATAACCTAGTACTACATGAATACTAGCCTACTAGGTTAGGTTAGGTTAGGTTGTTTGGTTAGGTTAATGTTTTATAGATGAGTTATGCTGTATGTTGGTAGTGGTACGCCCACTAGGCCTACTCCTAATCTTACCATGCACGCTTCCAAAATGTACAAATATTATATTAGATTAGATTAGATTAGATTAGATTAGATTAACCGGGATGGATGTAGTGATCGGGTGTACGGTAGTCATGTTGTGCGCTCGCAGTTACGTTCCCGTCTATTTCGACGCTATATTTTCTGCTATTTGCCCCCTGTCATTAGGCCTACTACATGAATACTAGGTTAGGTTAGGTTAGGTTGTTTGGTTAGGCTAATGTATTTTTATATCCAAAGGCAGTCAAAATAGATGGGAACATAATGGGAAAGGTCCGACGCCACTACGCGTAGTGTAAACAAGGCTGGCGGTAGGCTACGCCCGCACTTAACATTCTTGCCGATTAACCTAACCTAACCTAACCTAACCTAACCTAACCCTAATATAATATAATATAGTATCGTTTTTGTGAGTAACGTTCAAGCCATTTATTGGGTGATTCGCACTCACCGCATCTTTCAAAACAAGAAGAAGAGGACCCAGGTCGAAGGATTCATTGGGTGCAATGCTTTATTTACGTTCGGGACATTATTTTCGTGTTATTTTTCGGTGTAATCGGGTTTTTTCAAGTGTCGATAACGAAATTCCTCCATGCGGACTATAGGCTAATGAGAAAAATATGTCGAGTCTATTGGTTCCTATTTTCCCTAATAAATTATTTCTAATAGGGCCGCCTAGGGCTGCGAAAGAGGTCTTGAATATTATTATTATTTTGTTTATTTTTGTTTTATTTGATATAGGCCTAGCCTACAGTGTTGTTTAATACCGAGGACCGTCGCATTTTAGTATTTTCAACATTAGCCTAACTTACCTAGGCCTAGTGATTTTTTTTTTTTCCTTACCTAGTGATAGTTAAAGAGGCATGGGAGTCAGTGTGGTATAATCCTGTGTAGCGGGATGACCTGTACATATATCTCAATAATTCGGTAATGTTACAATATATTTTGGTCAATATTTACGAGTCGCACCACAGCTGGGATCTCATGTTGATGTTAACATAAGAACATAAGAACATAAGAAAATGGGAGTCTGCAGAAAGCCGATTGGCCTAAGCAAGGCAGATCCCTGTCCCACACAACCCCAATTACAAAGCCCAATTATAGGCTCAACACTCTAATACCCTGAGGATCATCTTACCAAACCGGTTAGAGATTAACGCAAGATTACGGGGGTCTGCAGAGCGCTGATTGGCCCAACCAGGCTGATCCCCCTTCACACCCAACCCTTCTCGTCCATATGCTTATCCAATTTTTTTTTAAAGCTCCCTATCGTTCTTGATCCCACTATATCACTTGGTAGCCTATTCCACCCATCTACAACTCTGTTACCAAACCAATATTTGCCTATATCTTTTCTGAAACGAAATTTATCTAATTTGAAACCATTGGTACGAGTTCTTTCGCTATCACTGAGCTTTAGTACATTTTTCATGTCCCCTTTGTTAATCCCACTAACCCACTTGAACACCTCTATCATATCCCCTCTAACTCTGCGTCTCTCTAACGAATGTAAACCTAATTTCTTCAACCTTTCTTCATACGGAAAATTTCTAATATTATGGATCATTTTTGTCATTCTACGCTGAATTCTCTCCAATGAATCTATGTCCATTCTGTAATAAGGACACCAAAATTGGACAGCATAATCCATATGGGGTCTCACTAATGACAAGTAAAGTTTTAAGATAACATCAGCAGTTCTGTTACTCACACTCCTAGAGATGAACCCGAGAATCCTGTTTGCCTTATTACGAACGCTTATACACTGTTTTCTAGGCTTCAAATCATTGCTAACAAACACACCTAGATCTTTCTCGCAGTCTGAATTTTCTAATTCTAAATTAGCTAGTTTATATTTAACATTTGTTTGCATCTTCCCTATCTTTAATACCTTGCATTTGTCAATGTTAAACTTCATCTGCCAATTTACTGACCATTCATGTAAGGTATCTAGATCCCTTTGGAGGCACTCTATATCGCTATCTGTTGATGATGATGTTGAGGGATAGCCTTTAGTATCGGCCCCTCGTTGGTCTTCTTACACCTTCCCCAGTTTTCTTTCTTCACTGTAGATGTATTATTTCTTCATCTTCTTACTGGGGTCCTTATTTTCTATAAATTTACATGTTTTCCAAAATATATTATCATTTTTTGTTTTTCTTTTTTCCTAGTATTAAAACTTCTTGTTACACTTTTCTTACTTTCTTTTAAATTTTTATAAAAAATTTGGGACACTTTAGCGCTCCTAATTTTTCCTGTGTTCTTAATTTTCTGTTCTTTCGTCAAGTTCTTTTATCCTCTTTTGAAGTCTTTTCTCTCCTTTTCCAACATCTAAGTACCGGTATTGTTTTATCTCTTTGTTTCCTTCTTTCTTGAATAGTAACTCTCCTATAAATTTTTCAGTGTCTTGGATATATGGCCTGTGTAATCTTGTTATTTTTGTCCTAATTTCATTATATTCTTCACATTCCAGGATAAAATTTTCTAAGTTTTCTGTATCTTTTTCACACAGTCTGCATTTTGTATCCTTCTTAAATCTTTTTTGGTCTTCTAGGTTTAGGGTGTTTGATCTGCATTTAAAAAATGTGACTGAGGCTGCTATATGTTATCATATACTTCATCTTCTCCCCCCATTTCTTTTTTTATTTTCTTGTAAATGTTTAGACTGGTTTTTTATTCCATGTCTTTTTGCCACATTTGTGTATCCCATTCATAGATCTTCTTACTGTACACAGTTCTGTCTTTGTCATCCTGCTCAGTTTTGTTCTATTTATGTTAAGCTCCTTTAGACACCTATTGCATTCTTTTACCCATTTATTATTATTCTCCTCTAATCCTTCTTCAATTATTTCATATAGCATTCTATTTCCATCACCGTTCATTATGCCTTGTAAGTATTGTAGTCTTGATCTCATTAGCTTTGATTCTAACAGGGATGCTCCTACTTCTCCTCGAAGACAGCTAATTGGGGTTCCTTTAGATCCTCCCAATATCATCCTATAAACAGAATTTTCTATTCGTTGTAGTTTTTTCTTTCTTCTTTGTTGTACTCCAGAACACTACCTGCATATAGGATTCCAGGTAGAGCTAAACTTTTCCAGAATGTTTTCCCAATTAACATCTTATTACAACTCCTTGCTGTTACTGAGTGTGTGAGATTTGCTAACCTTTGTGCTTTATTTATCATCTTTTCTTTGTGTACTTTATAGCAGTCTCTTTTATTTGTGATTGTTACTCCCAAATATTTGATTGATTCTACTACGTCTATATCCTCGATGCTGCTTGGTTGTTCTTTCATATTGAATATCATAAATTTACTTTTCAACTTATTTATTTCCAGGCCACACTCTTTTCCTGTTTTTATAAGGGGTTTCTGATATTTGCCTTAGCCTCTGTCAGGGATTGGGAGAATTGTAAGCCATCATCAGCAAAGAAAAGAGTATACTGTATATTAAATCTAATTTTCTCATTTCTGAATCCTAGGCCTGTACTTTCTAATTGTTGAATTATTTTTAATGTAACAAGTTTAAATAAGGTAGTTCTAATTTCTAATGGTAGTTTTGGGTTCCTATCATTCTATGCTTCATTGCTATATAGGCTATAGCCTAGCCTACTTTTTATCCACCGGATTTTTTGTTTGTTTTTTTTTTTTTGCACAGGAGAGCAGTGGAAAGACGACTAGGTGGGTTCGACCTGGAAGTTATGGAGGAAGTGGAGGAGATGAGCAAGGTGTTTAAGGATGAGATCTGTGCAGCATGTGAGGAGGTGTGTGGAGTGAGGAGAAGAGGGAGGGGAGTGAAAGGTACAGCATGGTGGACAGAAGAGGTAAGAATAGCTGTGGAAGAAAAGAAGAAAGCATATAGAGGGAGTGGTTGGGTAGTAGAGGGAATGAAGATTTCGAGAGACAGAAACGAGCGAGGTACGTGGAGAGTAAGAGAGTAGTGAAGGAAAGTAAGAGAAGAGTAGATGAGGAATTTGGAAGGAATCTGAGTGTAAAATGGAGGGAGAGTAAGAAACTGTTCTGGAAAGAAGTCAAGAAAGTTAGGGAAGGTAGCAAGGGAAACAGTAAGGGTGTGAAAGATAAGAATGGGAGAATGCTAGCCGAGAAGCAAGAGAGAGTCGAAAGATGGAGGGAGTACTTCAGTAAGTTGCTAAATGTAAGGAATGAAGAGCCAGCAAACATAGCTGGATATGGTATGGGAGGGAGAAGAAGAGAAATAGTGGAGGAGGAGGTGGGGATCAGGAGGTCAGAAGTGTGGGAAGCCATGAAAAGAGTGAAGTTGGGGAAAGCACCAGGAACAGATGGAGTGTGTGGGGAAATGTTGAGGTATGGTGGTGAGATAGTGATAGAATGGGTATGGAATATGTGCAAACTAGCATGGGAGAAGGGGAGTGCACCCGATGACTGGAAGACTGGCATAATAGTCCCCCTATATAAGGGGAAAGAGGAGTGTGTGGTAACCACCGAGGAATATGTCTTCTAAGCATAGTAAGGAAGGTATACAGTAGGGTAGTGATTGAGAGAGTGAGAGTGAGAACGGAGAAATGGATAGGCGATGAGCAGGGAGGTTTTAGGAAGGGAAGAGGATGTGTAGTTCAAATTTTTACCCTGAATTGTGTTGTGGAGAAATATCTGGAAAAAAACAAAAGGTGTATGTTGCTTTTATGGACTTGGAGAAGGCCTATGACAGAGTGGATAGAGAAGGTTTGTGGAAAGTACTTAGAATATACGGAGTAGATGGCAAGTTGCTGAAAGCAGTGAAGAGCATGTATGAGGGTGCAAAGGCGGCAGTACGTGTGGAGAGTGAGCAGAGCGAGTTCTTTGACCTGAATGTTGGTTTGAAAGAGGGGTGTGTGTGATGTCCCTATGGTTGTTTACTGTATATATGGATGGAGTCATGAAAGAAATACTATCAAGAGCAGTGGATGTTGGTGTATTGCTGAAAAGGGAGGGAATTGAGTGGAAGCTACCTATACTGCTGTTTGTGGCTGATACAGTTCTGATGAGTGATAATGAATGGGAGTTGCAGGGTCTGGTAAATGAGTTTGAAACAGTGTGCGAAAAACGGAATTTGAAGGTAAATGCGGGGAAGAGCAAGGTTATGGTCTTCGAAAGGGGTGAAGTCACAGAGTGTGAGGTGAAGCTGAACGGTCAGGCTATGGAGATCGTCAACTCTTTTAAGTATCTGGGCAGTGTGTTGAGTAAAGATGGGACTATGGTTGAAGAAGTGCGGGAGAGGGTACAACAGGGGAAGAGGGTTGTAGGAACGCTGAAAGCACTAACAAGAAATAGGGTGGTCAGTATGGAAGTGAAGAAGTCCTTGCATGACAGTGTGGTAATCCCGACACTGACTTACGGAAGCGAAGCATGGACGTTGGTTGAGAGACTCAGACCAAGAGTGAGAGCAGTGGAAATGAATTACTTAAGAAGTGCGTGCGGAGTTACATGGAGGGATAGACAGACTAATGAGGAAGTAAGAAGGAGGTGTGGTGTGGAGGTAGATGTGCTGGAAAGTGTGAAAAGGAACAACTTGAGATGGTTCGGCCATATGGAACGTATGGAAAGCGAGAGAATGACTAAGAGGGTGTACGAGAGCGAGGTGAAGGGACGGAGAGGTAGACCGAGAGAGAGGTGGAAGGATGGAGTGAGGAAGTATATGAACGAAGGCGGTGCTGGTTGGGGGGAGGGGCGTCGACTGATTGGGGACAGAGGTGCATGGGGGCGGTTCGTTCGTGGCCACCCCTTCGGGGATCACGGCGTCAGGCAATAGATAGATAGAGGGCAAATAACCGGAAAAAGAATCACCGTCAAAATAGACGCGAACTTGAACCACGGCGATGACGCCGGCGGGGGAGGCGTTGGACGCTTGCAGTCAAGTTCCCATCTATTTTGAATGCCATTGGATACAATAATATGTTGAGGGGAGGCTTTGCCCCCCCCCCCCTCAGCCCCCCATTACATATTGTCATCATCATATACAGTATATTGCCAGCAGGGGGCAAATAACAGAAAAAAATCGCCGTCAAAATAGACGCCAAGTTAACCGCGGCGATCGCCCTATGTAAACATGACGACCGTACACCCGGTAACTACATCCATCCCAAAACGTGTTCTATGGCGTATTATATGATATATAGAAGCAATAGAACTTAAAATGACCCGGGAAGTGTATATTAAACCAAATACAAAACTTTGAATAATGAGGTAAGAGATATGTGTTTTTTATCACTTTTTCAACCCAAGATCAGCGGGGGTCTGGGGGCGGCAGCCCCCAGGATGCCCAGATTAGCTTAAGTTAGGTTCTTCTTCTTCTTCGTCGTCGTCTTCTATTGAGCTCGCCGACCATGCTGATCCACAGGGCTGACCTTTGTATCGGTACTGGCTCAGAAACGTTAGTATGAGGGAAAGTTTAGAGTACAAGGATAGTACTAGGGACAGTGTTTTGGACCTACCTACCATGTCAAACAAAATAGATGAGTCACACCTGATTAACCCAACCAGAATATATAAGTCACCCAATTTACCACATGCTCTAACTCATCAACCACACAGTTCGAGAATGGGAAACCTCAGCCAATCACCACTCACCTGTGTCAACCAATTACCTCCCACCTTTCAAATGAAGTCGACGATCCAACACCCAGCATCTCCCGTTTATCCAGATTTGCATTACACAGAAAATATGTTTATGCTAATGCAACATGAACACCCCGAGGCCTACCGAAATAAATGGAACTGAAAGACAACCCGGAAGACGATGGAAACGCAGATACAAGAATCTCCAGGTAACGAGATCCACCCAGGAAGATATAAGAAGATTCAATAATATTCAAGGACACTAGTGCGACGTTATGAGAAACAATTTATTAGGGAAAATAGGCACCAATAGATTCGCCATATTTTTCTCTATATAGTCCGCATGGAGGATTTTCGTTATCAACAAATTGAAAAATACCCACTTCACAGACAAATACACCAAAAATCTAAGTCTAAGCGGGGGTATGGGGGCGGCAGCCCCCACCTATAATACTAGGATAGGTTAGGTAAGGTTGTTAAGTTAGGCTAATGTCCTTTCAAAGGGGTATAGGCTAGAAAACACTAGGATAGCCTATACCCGGTCAGAGGTAAGAACAAGAAGAAGAGTCCTGCAGTAGTCTCCTTGAATGCTACCGAAGATTCATGTTGAACTAGGAATAAAGGCCTATCCCAGTTTACGAAAGATTTCTCGATCCTTATGCTAAGTAAATTACCATTAACTATGTATTATTATACCTTGGAAGTATACCATTATGCCAATACCAAACTTCCAAGTCTAAGCTAAGTATTTACCTCACAATAACCACACAACCATTTCTCCCTAACCTTGTGACTTCGAGACCGGGGAAACGAGAGTCCAAAATAATGCCGCATATTACCTCTAGAAAATTGGAGAGGAGTATGCAATCCACACCTCAATACTGTACTATTCTAAAACCTTCGGGCTCAGAGTAGCTAATTAAAAGTGTTGGCTTGCCCCAGTCTGCCCCTACCCACCCGGAGAGTACCTGCCTGAGGTATTCCTGAATTCCTACCTGTGGATGCCCTGCCTGGCTGAAGTCTGGACCTCTGGACCACTGCTCGAGCAACGCCCTACACCCCTGAAGTGCTGCTCCACGGACCCACGATCAACGTTGGCCAGACTTGTACTCTCGACCCCTGTCCTCCAAATACCCGAAGTGTCCCTGACTCCCTGTGTATCTTACATTGTGTTATTGTTGTTGAGGTAATAAGGTAAAATATGTGAACCGTGTTGTGTTAAGAAAGTACGTGATCTGTGCCCAAGATCGTTCAGTTTTCATAAGTGTTACTCCTTCAGAACCTAATCTACCACTCGTGTTATAATTGTGGTCTAATACTAAACCTATCCATTAATTAACTTGCCATAACAATCTTACACATACGTTATATAATTGTTTTCAATCAGTTACCTTGCCCCACGTTCACAGATTTTCCATATACTGTATATGTATTCTGTGCTGTATTTTGTGAGTTGAAGTCTCAGTGTATTTCGTGAACTGATTTCTTTCTGCAAACATTATTACCTAGAACCTACGGTCCTACGCTCATTTTCATAACGAATGTACTTATCCCTGTGAGAATTAATTCCCTTTCCCCTCTCCCATCTTAAACTCAGTGATATAACCACCTTTGTAATTATTTTATGAACTCGTATTACCGTTCATGTTACCGTTCATGTTATTACCGATGTAAGTAATTCTGATCCTTCATGCTCAGGAATTCCAGCATTGCATAGTTTCAATTACTTAGTTCAACATCATTTCCTTACACTTCGTATATTAGTGTATGTAATTTAAAGTCTCTGTTAACTCGTTCAGAACTTCTATTAATACTGCTGTAAGTATTATTTAGCATAACTTCGTCATATGCGCCCAGTTCTTCTGATTTATTAATAGATCAGTTTATTCTACTTTTACGCTTCAATTATAACAGCGTTCTCAGAGCCATTCTTGATTAACTTTGTTTATTCAATTTAGTCAGTCTGTATATCACTTTGTAGTGATTTATTCAGTATATTCCTGATTCCATATTCATTATATTTATATCTGAATTCCTAAGCTCGATTCGTTATTATTACATACGATCGCTTAACGTGAATATAAGAGATAAAATAATCACGCATAGTTTACTATTCTGCGAGCCTAACTTTGTGTAAATTAAATTACTTATTCGTCTGCCACCAGTTATTTTGAACTAATTTTGAGACTCAGCTCGTAGTTGCATTAACTATAAATTAAATTCCCAACACCTCAGTCCAGCTAGTGACCTGACCTGTTTACCTTAAGTCGGAAGGTCACTTTAGGATACGCGCCTTCATACCTGGTGCACCCCCTTTTTACCGTGTGACTCACCCCATCTACCGGCGTGTTTGTTTCACACTCAATTCTCCCCAGCTCTCCATTTGAGATTTGATTACTGCATTACTTCTTTCACGGAAGACACTCGACCCCCATTGATTATTGTGTTGAGGGTTGATATTATCATATGTTTTATGTCTTTTAGTTGCTACAGGTGATTACCTCATAGATAGAACGGAAAGACAGTGTGAAAGACCTTGGGGTATTAATGTCTGAAAATATGGGTTTCAAAGTACATAACCAGGTCAAAGTGGCGGCTGCGAAACGTCTTAACGGGTTGGATTCTGCGTACTTTTAAAACACGCGGTGAATTGCCTATGATAACGCTCTTCAAATCTCTAGTGCTACCACGGCTTGAATACTGTAGCGTATTAACATCCCCATACAAAGCAGGTGAAATAAATGACGTAGAGAGTGTACAAAGAAATTTCACTTCGCATATAAGTTCGATAAAACATCTACACTATTGGGAGCGTTTAAGAGCACTGAATCTGTACTCACTGGAACGTAGAAGAGAACGTTACCTAATAATATACACGTGGAAAATCGCAGAGGGTTTAGTACCAAACCTACATACTCCGATAGTCATGAAATTCAGTGATAGGAGAGGCTGGGAATGCGAAATCCCACGGATGAATAACAGGGGTGCTATGGGCTCTCTGCGAGAGGGCTGGTTATCACACAGAGGCCCACGTCTCTTCAACAAACTCCACGGCGAGTAAGAGACATGAGGGACATCTCGTTAGACAACTTCAAGAGAGCCCTAGATGTCGAACTGCAAAAAGTGCCAGACGAGCCCATCCTCGCAAGGGAGCGAGCTGTCGCTTCAAACAGTCTACTGCACCAAATCACCACCCATAACGAGGGGCGTCGCGCTCCTTGGTGCCGCTAGAAGAGCGGCGAACACATCTAAAGGTAAGTTAACCACAAGTTGTTGATACCATTCTCTGATTACAAGCACCAATTCACTAACACTATATTGTCAGTGCAATGTTGTTAATATATTTCATTGCATCAGAGACCATCTGAATATACCAACTTATATTTGTACCTTGCTACTATTTACCCATTACATGAAGATAGTCTACGGCTCCTCTAGCTAGACCATTCTTTAAATAAAATCCATCTATGTTTCTATATCTGTGTTGTTATTGAGTTCTGTATTATCCTAATTGAATACCTATTATGTGTGATTAAGAACGTGCTAGATTTGACCCTGTCAAGCTTTATCAAGGTCTATCAGTCCATACTTGGATCGTTATACAATATACAGTATAGACTATATCACGAGTTATAAATCATTATAACCCGACATAACAGTTTGTTAGCCCCAGTAATGCCCCTACCCCTCTATCGTCTCTCTGCTTTATTTCCTCCCACCTTAGTTCCCCAACTCTATTCCTCATATATCTCTCCAAATCGTTTCTCTCGTCTTCATATTTTGTACATTCTGTTACTATGTGTACTCACTGGAACGTAGAAGAGAACGTTACCTAATAATATACACATGGAAAATCGCAGAGGGTTTAGTACCAAACCTACATACTCCGATAGTCATGAAATTCAGTGATAGGAGAGGCTGGGAATGCGAAATCCCCCGGATACATACATACATACATAAAATTTTAAGACTGAGTGTTCCACACATAAGTGCAGTTTCAGTCTCTTGTCCTAATGGCGGCATTCCAGGCAACCCTGTTAAGGGCTGCTTCACTTGTCAAGTTCTTGGATTTGAGATCGGCGCGTATAGTCCGATCCCAGGTCTTCCTCGGTCCACCCCTTGGTGCAGCTCCCTCCACAATCACAGACCTGCATTTTTTCACCCAATTTTGTTCATCCATTCTCTCCACATGTCCATACCATCCCAGTCTACTTGTACGCATCACCTCGCTAATACTCTTTATACCTAAACGTCTCCTCAGCTCAACATTTGTTATTCTATCCTGTAGCCTGGCCCCACACATCCATCTCACCATTCTCATCTCATTACGCTCCATTCTGTTGACATCCTCTACTTTAACGGCCCATGTTTCTGAGGCATACGTCATTGCACTTCTAACACATGAGGCATACACCTTTCCCTTCAGGGGGAGAGGCATTCTTTTCATGGTCAGGATTGGCATCAATTCTCTGAACTTCCCCCAGCCACACCTAATTCTAGCAACAGTGGCAGCCTCGGCCCCACCACCGGCAGAGATGGTATCTCCTAGGTAACAAAACTTGTTCACCAGCTCCAAAGACTCATTTCCAAAATTCACAGCCACAGGATCATCACTTAACACAAGCTCGCCTTTGCACACTACGCACTCAAATTTCTCTATTTCTGACTTATCCTTCGGCAGGGGCCCCTTTATTCTACTACAGCGCTTACTCCCATGGTGTACCCAACATCGACAGATGCTACATTGAATTGAGTTAACGCCCACTCCCTTTCCACACACTGCACATGGGTATGCACCGCTCTTTTCCACATTGCCTCGTCTCAAACTACAATGCATAACCTTGGTTTTGTTAATATTGACTCTTAAACCCTTGCTCGCCATGCCCTCTCTCCACTCTCTGAATTTGGCTTCAGCATCCTGCATACTGTCAGCTATTAGGACTAAATCGTCTGCATAAAACAGTTCCAACGGGAGTCCGCCTCTAAAAATTCTAGACAGCGCCTCCAAGACCATAATAAAGAGGAGGGGGCTTAACACTGAACCCTGATGGACTCCAACACGGACTGCGAACTCATCACTCAGTACACCCTTCACCCTCACCGAACTTCGCGAATCCTCATACATCTTCATTATCACACGCACCAGCCACTCTTCCACACCAAGTTTCCTCATAGCCCACTGTACAACATCTCTAGGTACCCTATCAAAGGCCTTCTCCAGGTCCACAAACACAAAGTAAAGATCCCTGCCTTTTAGTAAGTATCTTTTCTGTATCTGCCTGACTATGAAGATAGCATCGGTTGTACCACGTCCTGGCATAAAACCAAACTGCATATCATCAATAGAGATGCTTTGCCTGATCAAACCCTCAAGGACTCTCTCACAGACCTTCATGATTTGGTCAAGCATTTTCAGGCCCCTATAATTTCCTCTATCTAGCGCATCCCCTTTTCCTTTGTATATATTTACTATTACACTTTTGAGCCAATCCTCTGGGATTTTCTCATCTTTAATAATGGTGTTTATCAACTCAGTGACTAAGTTTACACCAATCTCCCCTGAGGCTTTTATCATCTCAGCGACAATGTCGGAGCAACCTGGAGCTTTACCGTCCTTCATTTTATTGATTGCGTCGCTCACTACAGCTGGTGCTATCAAAGGAGGGGGCCCAGATATTGGTTTTTCGATACTAAGCTGTTCCTTATCCCATTCAAACTCTACATTTAGCAATCGTTCATAGTGTACCTTCCATGCTTCTCTGATTTCATTTTCTGCATACACAATCTTCCCATTATCATCTCTAACACACTGTTCACCTATAATATCCCTACTGTCATTTTTAACTCGCCTAGCTAGGTTGAAGATCCCATTGGGATTGTCAGTGTTACACACTTGTTCGAGGACCAGGTCCTTAATGCGATTTTTAGCATTGTAAATAACTCTTTTGGCAGTTCGTTTAGCTGCCTGGTATTCCTCCCTGCTGCCACCTTTCTTCCATGCTTTGAAGCATCTCCTTTTCTCTTTCACAGCATGTTCTACCTCATCGTTCCACCACCAAGAGGTCTTATTCCTGGGGTGACCCTTTGTTTTCCCACAGACTTTGTCAGTGGCAGCGATAAGGCTATGCTTAAGAAAGTTCCATTGGCTATTTACATCGTTAGGCCTAGCTTCCTTATTTCTATTCATTTCCTCCAGTTCATTATGAAACCTATCCCTAACTTCCTTGTCCTTCAGCAGCCACACTTTCCTTTTGGGTATGTAAACCTTCTTGCGCTTAGGATCTCTGTATAAGCTCATGTCACACACAAGTAGCTTATGCTGGGGGATACATTCTTCGCTCGGGATGACCTTTACATCTCGAACTAGTTTCCAGTCTTTCCTGTTAACCAAGAAGTAATCTATCTGGCTACTGGAGACCCCAGAGTTATATGTGATCAGGTGGCTCTGTCTTTTCTTGAACTTTGTGTTACACACAACCATGTTGAGTGCAACGCAGGACTCCAATATATATTCGCCTTCTAGATTTCTCCTTCCGTAACCAATTCCTCCATGTACCCCCTCGTATCCATCTGCAGATGCTCCCACGTGACCATTGAGGTCCCCCCCCACGAATAACAGGGGTGCTATGGGCTCTCTGCGAGAGGGCTGGTTATCACACAGAGGCCCACGTCTCTTCAACAAACTCCCACGGCGAGTAAGAGACATGAGGGACATCTCGTTAGACAACTTCAAGAGTGCCCTAGATGTCGAACTGCAAAAAGTGCCAGACGAGCCCATCCTCGCAAGGGAGCGAGCTGTCGCTTCAAACAGTCTACTGCACCAAATCACCACCCATAACGAGGGGCGTCGCGCTCCTTGGTGCCGCTAGAGGAGCGGCGAACACATCCAAAGGTATCCAAAGGTATGTCCTCTATGTCCTCGACTATTGGGTTTCCTCCTAGTTCACATTGGTTACAGTGCGGTCCTATCCCGTTCCACCTCCTTGTTCTTTCATTTGTCTCTAGGGATCCTGTCCTTGCCTTTAACAGCAATTTAGATCCCCATCCCCCATCATAGAAAAGTTCTCTAGCTGGTTTCTCTTTCTCTCTGTAATATGACAGCGTGGCTTTGTTTTCTACCCCTTCCCTCCATTTCCTTCTTCCCTCCTCTTCTATCCCTTTCTCTATCTCTCTGATACATCCTCTCCCATTTTCAATTATTACCCAATCCTCCCTCCCATTCCGTTTTCTAAATTCCCCTCCCACATGGTCCTGTATTATATTTATCCTTTCCAGCCTTCTTTTACATTCCCTGCTCCATTTACTTCCCTCGCTCGTCCATCTGTATACAGTACCTTCTTTAGCCACCTATTTTCCTCCATCCCCTCTAGCCTCACTTTGTACTTCCCTTTAGCTTTCCCTATCCTTTCTTCAAATGTACTCCACCCCATTTCTCCTCTGATTGCTTCCTGTGCTACGTATTTATTCGCCCCTAATCCCGTCCTTCCGATTTTATTCTGTATCGTTTCTAATTTTCTCGTTTCTGCCTCTGTCGTTTCCACCGCCTCCATGCCATACATAATCGCAGGTATTCCCAGTCCTTTCCACAGCCCTCGCACTATTTCATAGCTATTCGCTCTTAACCCTCCAGCCCCGGCTACGCATTACATAAATATTCCCCGAAACCCGGGTGTTTTGGCCGAAAAACGTCTAGGCTAGGCTACCGTATCTTTGTTATTCTGACTGCTTCCCGCATTTCCGCGCATCCCCAAGCGTAGCTGTGTTATTTACCTGTAGAATGGCGTTAAGTAGAGCTCTCTAAGTCAACTGGTTCAGTTGTGATGATGATTTCATTGGAGATAACTTTATGGAAAAAACAGCCACTTTACACTACTTTTCGATACTTAACAACAACATACAGGCACACACGAACAAGCGACGCTCTCCTTCTTGTGGCCGGAGATGCGGGGCGTCGGTCCAGCCGGCTGTTGTTTACATGCGTCGGACCGACGCCTCACACACCAAGCTCACAGGCTTTCAACCACTGGGCGTTAAAGAGCCCTTCCGGGCAGCTCGTGTATGCTTTTTATGGGCGTTCAAGAGCCCTTCCGGGAACAGAGGGTTAATCTTGTCGCGCTCCATAATCTCCCATGCCATTGTTGCATTTGTCCAATCTTTTTCGCTTTTCGCCTTTTCAAACCCTTTCTCTGTAATTGTTACCCCCAGGTACAGTATTTATATTCTCTTTTCTTCATTCTGCTTCCTTCTAGTGTCCATTCCTCATCCTCTTGGAGCTGTCCTTTCATTTTCATTACTTGGCTCTTTTCTTTACTGAATCTTACTTCTAATTCCTCCCCGAATCTTGTTGCTTCCTCTAGCAGTCTCTGCAACCCTCTTCCTGTTTCTGCCATCAGGACTACGTCGTCAGCAAATAGGAGCACCCCCAGTCTTTCCTTGTTTATCTGTATCCCCTCCCCCACTCTCTTTATCCTCTGTGTCATTTCTTCCATATTATATAGAGCGCAAATAGTAGCGGCGATAGTACACACCCCTGCCTTACTCCCCTCTTGGGCGGGTGCCCAACCCTGAAAGGGGTTGAAATAGGGGAGCTATCCCCCCGCCAAAGGCGGCTTTCTAGGGCCTTTCCTAGCTGATGCTGAGAGGATTGGGTTCTAGTCATGTGGTGATGGGCTGGTCTATCAGAGTGAGAACTGAGCGATCTCTGCCATACTCATAGCTTACTCTGACTGTTCCTTTTACTTAAATATTTTCTAGATCTCAAGTGACGGCGTCTCTTCCGTGGATTGACCTCCCAATCTACCAAGATGGGAAGCCAAAGCGTCACATTTTTCCTTTGCCCCTCAACTTTCTTTTCATAGTTGCTGAGGGGCACAGGGCCCTGGGTAAGGCTTTTGTTTCCCGGGCATTTCTGCGCCCTCCTCAGCTCCCCGCCATGGAGTGGCTTCGGTCACCCAGGCTTTATTGTGGTCGGCTGGGAGGGTTCTGTGGGGGCGCTCGGTTATGGCCTTGCTCGGGGCCTTGGGGCTGTTCGGCCAGGCAGCTTGGGGAACAACAACAACAACTCCCCTCTTGCTTTCTACCCATCCCGTTTCTATATTTCCTAGAACGTACTTCGCCTTTGTGCTCTGGTACATCGATGTTATGATGTTGATATACTTTTCTGGTATTCCACTCCTTGCCATTATTTTCCACAGCAGTTCCCAATTTACTCTATCATATGCTTTTTCTATATCTAAAAATGCACAGTATCCTGTTCTCTTCCCTCTTTTCAATTTCCCTACCACTTCGTTTAGTATATAAATATTATCTGTCCCCCTCCTGTCTCATCTGAACCCGTTTTGTTCGTCACTTATTATTTTGTTTTTCTCTATGGCTCTATTCATCCTTTCCTTCAATATCCCGCAGAAGAGTTTCCCTATTGTATTTGTTACCGTCACTGGCCTGCAGCTTTTAATTTCCTTTTACTCTTGTACCCTCCTTTGTGCAATAATATTACTCTCGCTTCATTCCATCTTTCTGGGATTCTCTCATTTCTCAATTTCTAATGTCCAGCTATGTAAATACAGTAGTGTATTTTTGGTTTAGTCTGTGCTCAAAAATCCATTTTCTTTAGAAGGCCATACACTACATTTTTACCAAAAACAAAAAATTGGGAGATTTTTTTTTTCATTAACCTAACCAAAAAACCTAACATAACCTAAATGTATTTGGGGGCTATTAGGTTAGGTTAGGTTAGGTTTTTGGGTTAGGTTAATGCGCCTAACGGCCTTATTGGGCTATCCTTAGTTGGAATTATGCAAGGCTGGTACATGTCATATTTATAACAAACTATGTGTTACCATCTCTGTAAATTGCTAACTGAATAAATATTATTATTATTATTATTATTATTATTATTATTATTATTATTATTAATGACCAAAACAACAAAATCGCAAGAAAAAAAAGAAAAATCCCAAGATTTTTTTTTTTCCCTCGGGGATTAAAAGTACTGTACATAGAAATGAAGCATATGATGAAAGGAACCCAGAACTACCATTATAAATTTGCTACCTATATTGTTGCGTCTCCTGTATATTGACCCTCTATCAATTGCACAAGGAGGACTTGAATTTTCATTTTGACAGCGCATAGGCTAGGCTAATTACCACCGATTTTGGCTGCCACTCTTACAGGTACGAGTTTATGTAATGACAGTATAGGGAATAGGCTCGCACCCATATTTTTCATGTTTTTTCCTCCAGATTTTGAGATTTTGAGAAAATTGATTTTTGAGCACCGACTAAACCAAAAATACACTACTGTATTTACATAGCTGGTCATTAACCTAATCTAACCTAACCTAAGCTAACCTGGGCATCCTGGGGGCTGCCGCCCCCAGACCCCCGCTGGTCTTGGGTTGAAAAGTGATAAAAAACACATATCTCTTAGCTCATTATTCCAAGTTTTGTATTTGGTTTAATATACACTTCCCGGGGTCATTTTAACAGTTATATTGCTTCATATCATTGCTTCATATCATATAATACACCATAGAATACGTTTTTAATAACTAGAAAAAAAGGCCTTCGATTGGCCTAAATATTTACGGATTTTGAGAAATGAGTGTTTTCATGGTCTTAGTTATAATTTCAATGTGGGATAGGCTACACGATGGGTTGAGGGCCCGAGGGGGGGCTTTGCCCCCCCTCACCCCCCCCCCCATGAATTATTGAAATCATCATCTATGTTGCCAGCAGGGGGTAAATATCGATTATACTGCATAAAGAAGGCATTTATAAACAGTGAGTACTGTATGTCCAAAAGAGCTCTGAGATTGATTAGAATGGGTGCTTTTCTATTAATATCGGGTTTTATAAATGTGATAAAATTTAGGTAAGAGTTGTGTTATCGGGCGTACCACTACGGACATACAACATAAATCATCTATAAATACTTAACCTAACTAAAAAGCCTAACCTAACCTTGTAGTCTCATTACAGTACTACTACATGAATACTAGGTTAGGTTAGATTGTTTGGTTAGGTTAATGTTTTAGAGAGGTCGAGTTATGCTGTATGTCGGTAGTGGTACGCCCGATAACACAACTCTTGCCCAAAATTATTCTCCCACAGTGGATTATACATGAGTACAGTATAAGGATTCCATAGACCTACATTGTCCCTAATAAATTATGTATAATAAGGCTGCGAGCCTATTCCCTATACAGTAATTGGGATGGATGTAGATTCCGGGCGTAAGGTCGTCATGTTTACATAGGGTGATCGCCGCGGTTAAGTTCGCGTCTATTTTGGCGATTTTTTTTCGGTTATTTGCCCCCTGCTGGCAATATAGGCCTATATGATGATGACAATATGTCATGGGGGGGTGAGGGGGGGCAAAGCCCCTCCTCAACATATCGTTGTATCCAATGGCATTCAAAATAGACGGGAACATGATTGCAAAGGTCCAACGCCTCCCCCGCCGCCGCCGCTGTCATGTTTACATTTGTCGATCGCCGTGGTTAAGTTCGCGTCTATTTTGACGGCGATTTTTTTTCTCGGTAATTTGCCCCCTGCTGGCTATAGGATATATGATGATGACAATATGTCATCCGACACCAAGCTTCACCCTTTTCTGGTGTACGAAACACTAAAAAAAACATGGGGACAATTTAATATTAATAATATTAGACAAAATATAAAGATAACTCGGTGGAAAAGTTGCGTTCGTGGGAGTAACGTCGATCGTTTGTTTACGTAGCCTAGCGCTCCAGGTTATAGGCCTAGAGGCTAGTAGGCTACTTTGCGCATCTAACTAATTTCTCAATATTGGCGGTTCAATTTAAATTTAGGCCGCGGGATACACTACATGTTGAGGGGGGGGCTTTGCACGGAGCAAAAATACAACCGCAAACGTAACTATAACGTCGAGCGTAGTGTCAACAAACCACCGACGATTGGAAGAGGCGGTCAACTCCCAATTTTCGGCCCAAACGCGCTTCTTTATTCTCGTCGAAAACCACATTATAAACGTTATTAGCCTAAATCGTTTCTATTACTAGTATCAGACCAGAAAAAGGTGTAGGTTGTTGATGGAGACTTGGAAGCCTAAATTAAATATCCAATAAGTATGTGGTGGTACCTGTCAAATGTGTGTCCCTATAGTAAAATCGTACCCTCTTACAAAGAAGAGTTCACAGTCAAACGGCAATACAATACTGTACAGTACTAGCCTAATGCTTGAATAATGTTTATTTTACCTCACATGGGAAGTATAAAACTGCCACTATCGTACTGTTGTGTTGAAACAATTAAGAGAATAGGCCTATGAAATGTAGGAGATTTGTGACCTTGGCGGGGCCGGGACGTACGGTACTTATGACAGAGAGCTGCGAGCACCAAACCTCTGTTACCTCTTTGAAGTAGCTTTCTTTGTTAGTGTCTCTCCGGGTCAGGAACAATTAAAAGCCATTCTAGATACTCTAGGCTAGATTCTAGAAAGGGTTTAGATGAAAGCAATTTAGGCCTAAACATATCTAGTAAAAAATGAAGACCTTACTGGCCATTGTCTCATTCATGATTACCATAATGATAAAAGATATGAAGGCTAATAGGCTAGATTAAATAGGTATTTTTGTTTTAAGCTATTCTAGTGACCTAGTCCTACTCAGTCCTAGGCAGCTAGGCTTATTTCATGATTTGCAGTGTTCGGCTAGGCCGTAAGAAGTTATGTTACCCTATAGGCTACTCCAATCAAACTTACAGGTTAGGCTAGCTAATTACTGAACTGCCATTTCAGTGTTTCTGTTATTCTATTAAAAAATCACATTAGGCTATTATAATTTCTTACTTGATCGTATAGCTTGTAATTTACAATCTTTCTTCTCATTACTGTACCATAGTTATCCATTTCTTTCTTTCCCATTTTCTGATCTAGGCTAGCCTAGCCTAGTACATTTAGCCAGGCAAATCCATAACTTATCTTTCATGTTTTCCAATTCCACAGACTGACCTGCTGGCCACTTCTCTGGCCACTTCTGGAACTGAGTGAGGGAATACTGAGGAAAAAGCACTGAAATTTGCCTGTAATACTCATGAAATATGTTTATTTTTTGCACAGTATGATCAGTATCTTTGTAGGCCAATAGGATTTTAACACCCTTGATTAATTAAATTTAATTACTATGCCTAACTAGGCTACCAATATTTTTGTTTTAATTTACAGGTTTATTTAAATTACTATAGGCTATCAGTACTTGCCTATTGTTACAGATTTTAACTTATTTGTATTACAGTACTTGCAGTATGTGTAACTATCATTCAATACTGGCTATGCTGATTAGGCATCATTAGCTATGTGGTTTATTTGTAATTCTTTCTTAAAAGTAACATACTGCTTAGAATAGTGTAAAGTTATAATATTTTAAATTTTAGGTCTATTTATAGTAAAGCTTTAATGTTTTGGAAGATTTTTAGTGTAGATATGTTAATATGATTTTAGCAATAACCATATAGCCTAGCTTACTTCAAAGAAACATCAAACATATTTCTTAATTGTAGGTAATTTGTACAGTTGTTAAATATAAAATGATATTTGAGTATTTTATGAATTTACCGGTACTTTGATATTACATAAATGTTTTAACAGGTATATATACCACTATGTGATGTTGTTACATGCATTTCTACTAAAGTGTATAGGCCTAGCCTAATATATTTAAAAGTTCAAGGGTTAGGCAGTCAAGTTATAGTTTTGCATATAATATTGTTAATTTATAGTATTGTTAAAGCTTTGTATCATTACTTAGCTTATTAAGGGGACAGTGGTTATTTTTTTGGCTCTATTTATTTATATCATATTTTGTTTTAGTTTCCTCGCTAGACCATCAAGCTTAAAAAAACACTCCCTAGACCCCCTTCAAGATAAATCTGTAAATTTTTCGATAGAAAAATATCCTGGCCAAAGGCCAATTTATGAAAAAATTACACCTAAATGGCACGAAAGGTCTTGACATTGATATAGAAATGGGATGAAAGGTTTTAAAATCGACAAACTAATGGGCCGAACGTTTTAAGATCTGAAAACTAGTGGGGCTAAACATGAGGGAGAAGGGGAACCAGAAATACGACCCATCCCCCCTTAAGTTCAACTCGATGTTATGTTACTACATAATTTTATGGACAACCCATTTGATTTTAGTTATCCCTTACCGTACTATGCAGTACAGTAGTCTGTTCTTTCTAGGTTGGGCAGAAATCGTAACCTATAACCTCTCATAGCTCAAAAAGGACTATGGTAATTGAGCTAATATTTCTACCAAATAGGAAGACTTGGCTAGGGAATAGGTGTGGAAATTGACAGCTCATTTGCTTTAGCCCTTTTTGAGTTACAGATGTTAGAGGTTACGATTTCTGCTCAACCTAGAACGAACGGACTACAGTATACTGTAACTAACCATTATATTATTAATTGACCAGTACCTGGGATAATAGGACTACTTATCAATTCTAACACTTATTTAACCCACTGAACCCCAGCGACGACAACGTGTCGTCGGCAATGTATGTAACGCTAAACCCCAGCGACGACAACGTGTCGTCACTGGTACTCTGGTCCTATGGCACCTAGAGGGCTCAGATTTGTATGGGAACTGTGTAAGTATCCCACGCAACCTTGGCGATGGTTGAAAACTCTCAAAGTCCAACCGTGTGCGCGCGCAAAAACATGGTTTTTGGGTGTTTTTGCCTTCAATTTTTACTCTTCTAAAATCCGTTTTCGGAGGCTCCGTAGGACCAATTTTTTACCTTTTTGATTGTTTTTTTTTGTGGTTTTTCCCTTCATTCCTAACCCATTCGCTATTGTTTCTGGAAAAAAAAAATCTAATCCTGCCGGTCCCTGGTGGTACATTTATTTATAACTAGCTGGGGCTCAGTGGGTTAATAGTACCATAATTAAGGCAAAACATATAACTTAGACAAATTGTACCCCACTTTTTACTCAAAACCGATTTCAGCCAATCCCAACCTGAGTACAGTATCGGTACTATACTGTACAGTACAATAATATTAAATTAAAAACTGACTAGAGCACTTATCTCTAATAAATTTCTCTGGGTGGTTCTTTCTCTGCTGGAGCTGATGTCAGCATTTTAGCATGCCCCCTTTTTTTATTAAGTACTGTAGTTTAACCAGACCATCGAGTCACAAAATGAGACTCCTAATGAGCTGAGCATGCCCATTGCCCAACACCTATTGCAAGTGCATAAGTTGTGTAAAATGTTCTGTAGCTTCAAGCTCTAACATTTTAGGGGTTTACAGTCAACTGTATAAATAAGCATATCAAAGATTGTAGACTAATATTCCATCTGTAAATAAGGTTGTTACATCACAAATATTGATAGAAGGTATTACCCCCCAGGGGGTAAGGGGGCCTTCATCTAATGGTGGAGGAAAAGAAGAATATGCCTCACGCATCCTACTGCGTGTCGTACAAGGCGACTAATAGGGGGGATGGCGATAGACTTGTGGACCAACAGCCATTACTATGCAATAAAGTCTTTATATTAGCACTGTCTTGGTATGGCACTGCCGAGGCTGGTGGGGTGCGGATAGGTGCCACAGGGGACTGAGTCTTACCTGGGTGCTGTTTGGCACAATACCTGTGCATGTTGGAGCAGTGTTGGGGCAGGACTTTATTGTTTTATAATCCAATTGCCTAATATACAGTAGAGTTATGGTGCTGTCTTTTTGTAACACTGTTAAGGCTGGTGTGGTTGCAGATACTGCAGGTGCAAGTGCTGCAGGGGGACTGTTGAGTCTTGCTGAGGCACAGTTAGCACTATACCAACATCAGCCACAGTGATGAATTGGTGAGGCAGTGCTGTGGTGGGACTTTATTGTCTACAGTACATTCCAACTACTGAAAGGCAACCCCGTCTGAGCCGTTACATTGCATGTAATGGAAAAATGACGTTAAACCATTGTATGTACAGTATGTATGTATATAAGCCTTTACAACGGCACCAAGCATTTTTTGTTTCCACTCCTGGCTCCTGTGTGTTAGCTTCAGCTAAACTTATATTGTGCATTGCTATTGTCTGTCCATTATAGGTAGGCCAGCAATCAACAACCCTAACCTCTGTAGCTCAGAAAGGGCTAGAGTAAATAGGCTGTACATTGTCAAACCTATTCCCTGGTTGACTCTTCCCAAATGGTAACAATATTAGCATGATTACTCTAGTTGTTATTGAGATATAGAGATTAGTATTAACCCTTTTGCGCACAAGGAAGTGATTTGCGCCCTTCCTCGGATACCCCTTTGTGATCAACAGGGGTGTTTAGAAACCTTTAGTTTAGTTACATCAACATCTGCAGTTGTCTTTGAGCGAGCTGTAGCCAGAAAACTTATTTTGGAGAGCTAATTTAATATTTTTGTGATATGACCCAGCCAGGTCTTGAACCCAGGCCAGTAGTGCAGCACTCCAATACCTTAACCACTAGGCCACCGAGGAGCTTAAAAGTAGTGGCTTCATTAGGAATCAGATTCCATCCACCACCACCCGCTCTGGCTCGTGGTCACGTAGCTTGATGCCATACACACACGCACCTCACACACAAACACTAGCAGCTATGATAACAGGGCCGTAAGACTAATTTTTGGTGTTCCACCTAGAACTCCTACTACATCTCTTCACATAGAACTGCACTGGCTGCCAGTAAGAGCAAGAATAGAATTTAAGTTGTGTTTGGTGACTTAAGGTTCTCAAATTTGGTGAGCCTAGGTACCTTGCGGAGCTGCTCAGGCGCCCACCGGCACACCATGGTGTAGTTGTGCGTCATGACAATGACCCTTTTCGTCTTGATGAACCAAGGGCTTTCCAGCAGTCTTCTTTCTTTGAGAGGTCATTCTCCTACATGGCTCCGAGGTTGTATAACAGGTTGCCGCTGTCCATGAGACAACTGAGTTCTGTTGAATGCTTCAAGAGACAACTTAAGACTTTTCTCTTTGAGAGAAGCTATGATCTTGAGAGAGGTGTCATGACAGATGGCTATAGAGTTTAGGCTATTTTGCCACTGCTAGTGATTGTTAAATGTGTGTTGTATATGAGCCTTCTTTTGATGCATTGATTTTTGTTCTTTTTTCTTTCTCTTTTCGAGCGCTAGTGAATTCTTCGGAAAAATTGGCGCTTATGAGAAATAAGTAACATGCTTATTATTATTATTATTATTATTATGTACTAGAGAAGGATACTTTTAATCTGTAATTTAGATAATTTATTTCCGATTACTAAACGACAACCCCCGTTGCATGAAAGGGTTAAAGATATGTTGCCTATCTATAATGAACAGGGTACGCTATAGTGAAAAGCCCATAATAATAATATTCTGTGGCAGTTTTTCTTCTTTTAACCCATTCAGTACCGGTGACGTCCTTTCCTTCATCATATTCTGGACACTATTAGACTATTTTATTCTTCTTTGGAAGAAATTATAAATTAAATTATACAGTCTAGCCTTTTAATTGTTAGAGGTCCTTCCTAAGCTGAATATATTAATCTAATAGTTGCCAAAATATAATAAAAAGGACGTCACTGGTACTGCTCGGGTTAAGAAATCCACTAGCACTGGGAATGCCTTACCTCAGACTATTACCCCAGATGGGACGTCACAAATGTTTGCTAACTCCAGGTTCCTATTTACTGCTAGATGAATAGAGGCATCAGGTTTGAAAAGTCTGTCCAAATAGATCCACCTGTCTAGATTCAAACCCAGGTCCTCTTGGTTTTGAACTAAGCACACTACTGGTAATTATCATACAAAAAGCCTGCTAGAATCTTTAGTAGAGATCAGTGGACTCAAGTCATCAGAACTTTCTCCTCAACGTGAATAAGTTTCATTATCTTGAACCGTAATCCCATTTAACTCTGGCTGAGATCGGGTGAGTGTGAAAAGTGGCTACAGATTTGGCACTTTACCATATCATTTATATATAAGGACAAGATAATTAAGCTCTAGAAACCCCATTAACTTAGTCACTGTTAAAGTATAATATTACCGTGCTCTGTAAGTGAGTTGTATGTGGGTTTTTTTTTTATGTATCCCTTGTTGAATTGCACTAGTTCACCCTCATCAGTCTTGTCCACAGTTTTGTCCCATGTGTGTGCCATTTTCTCATTGAGGTTTGTTTTCTCTCATTTATCCGCACCCTGGTGGATTTGTCACACGTATGTATGAGTTTTTCTGTCGGACATATTCGCTAACAAATGCACTCGGGTCATAGGGCTTGAAAACTTATAGTATACTATGTACATTCCAAATTTTTTAACCATTTAGAAAAAAAATCACTGTTTAGGTACTATATCGGTATATTCAACTTTATCAAAATGAACCCTTGCTTATCCAACAAATACATGTTCCTATGGTTTCAGTAACCTTCATTTTCAGTTATAAGTTAGGGTTTACTGTAAAGTCACAGTCAAAAGTTGTCTTACCTGCATAATTTCAACATTTTAACATCTTTATATACAGTATTCAAGGTTTGTTCAGAGTGGTTCAGGAATATTTTTGTATTCAACCGCCGCTTTTGTTGTTAGGTGTAGCAGACTTATTTGGCTAACCACACTGAAGGAGTAATGTTTGTAGTTACTTATTATTTTCAACCACTTCACTACAATAAACACTATTTGATGTGAATAATATCGTCTAGTGTTATCCATAATTAAGTCAATCATGGCATCCTTTTTTGTAGTTGACAATTATATGTGTTCTATTTACACCAATAGAGACTATTTTAATAACAAAGTTTTCCAATCACCTTTGCACCAGAATTACTGGTACCGGTAATCACCAAAATCCAAAGTTCCATGTTTATACTTTTGATAATCAAATAGTTAACTACATTCAATATTCCTAAATCCCACATTTGTTTTTTCTTAGTATCACATTCAGTAGGCTACTTGTATGCCCTAACTTCTGATTAATTTTGGTGTGGTTCAGTGGTTAGCACATTCTGTATGGTACACTTTAGGAAGCCAAATACCAACATCAGACAGCATTACTGGCCCCACGACTCGAGCGCACCAGTCGGTGAATATGGCTGTGTGTGTAGCACTGGATGTACAGAAGTCCCTCAGTTTACCAATGGACAGACTGACACTTTCTCAATCAAATTACTGTAACTCTATAAACAAGCAGCCTAGTTTGTATTGCCTGAAGTATAATACAGTAAGTTGATCTTGTACAGTGGAGTATAGCAAATTCAAAATGCTTTGGACTTTCAGATTTCAGATTACTGTATTTGGAATACTGATATACGGTATAGAGCCTTGGAAGAGCAAAACCGTTACAGTTTCCCCAGGTCTACATTACACTCGAATAGTTCCAAAGGCCTGTGTTATCAATCATTTTCAGCTGCACAATGAATGTATCAGAATTTTCAGTTTGTAATAATTTCAAATTAATGATTACAGTATATTATACAAACTACAATAACCTTGAATGTACAGTAATGTAAAATATTTATTTAAACTATTGATTTGAAATAGATCATAAGGTTGATTACTTGTGTTTGTGTATTTTTGGATACATAATTCTCCACTGTAGAAGAATTGGCAAGATTTATCAGACGAGTGGACTTGGTTATTAACTTTGTAATATTTATCCTTCTCTGTTTATTCTAGTACTCTGATTGATTGATATATTCTATGATCTTGAATAAACTAGTGATAGATTTAGCCTTACAGATATTTAACTACTGTACTTACATCTTGCCTATCATAATCTAATCAATGCATAGGGAAAGATCAATATGCCATGTCTGATCAACCTTTTCAATTCAATATCTAAGTTGTTAACCTTCTATTATTGAGAAAGAGCCAATGGTCCGTTTTTAAATTTGGTGGGTGACTGTATTGTGTAATTAGAAAGTGAAATATTTGCCTCATATCACAAAGCTGCACATAGGGATCATCACACCTAGCTTAATTTCGGGTGATATAAGTAGCCAGTATTTGTGACAGCATTAAAGAAGTATATTTTATTATATGTATACTGGTTCTGCATAATGAACTTTGATATGATTCTCTTGCGTGTATAGTTGGCTTAGTAAAGATGGATTTATACAAGTGCTTTTTCCCTAAACTATTGATCCGCACCTTATTCCTGAGATTATTTTGCACTGTTAATGGGAATAGATAGATTATTATAGGTGACAAAGTTTTTCTAAACATATATTCCAGAAGCTAGTAGATGAGAGTTGTGGGCTAAAGAGCTTGTGTAAATCACCTTAATTTTTGTTGCCACTCTCATTTTGTTTGACTTACTCTCCACTATAGTCTTTCAAGAACTTTTTTTACATTGCTAGCCTAACTTAACATCTGGCAGACATCACTACTGTACAGAGCAAGCAAAACATATTGGAGTGACTTATGTAACCAACTGTATCTGACTCAGAATCATGTCGCATAGTCTTGAGAAAAGTAAAATTGTTTTATGTATTATATACTGTATATATTTTCAGTAATAATTGTTCCTGAAGTTATCGCTTACTGTTAACTCTCAGTACCCTACTTAAATCAGCGGGGATAGAGCAGTTGTGATACCCTCCTAGCGGCATTCCATACTTGATATACACCATCTCACACGTTGCCACAAAGCATGAGGTCGCATTGCAGCATGAGGCAGTGTGATAGTAGCTACCCCAGACACCTTAAGGCTGGTTTATACAATTGGTTTGAACTATGGTGTTTAATTGTATTTGTCACAGTTACTCTTGCCATAAAATTACAAATACCTTGCTGAGTATCCCTCTCAAGCAGGATTATACTGTATATACAGTACAGTACATACATTTTTAGACTTAACTTTTTCCCTTTTATAAATTTATATCATGCTATTAGAAGAGAGCAAGTGTTAAACAAATTCATGAAAACTGAATCTACTATACATTACATTATCCACATGAATTGGTATAGGTAAATATTTAATATCATTGCTCAAATTGGTCCGGTAATAAAGGAACTACAGTACATGTCTAGGCGTGGGTAACAATGCAGGGTTTTACGAGAACTGGGATATGTGTGTACCATACCAATTTGCATGCAACGATATTAAATGTGTACACTATATTAATCCATCTTAATAATAGCCCATCTACACAATATATTTTTGAGCCATCCTAGCAATTCATGTGGCCGTTAGTAGCTAATGTCATCCCGTTTGCATCACAAGCTTTTCAAGTCATCTTCCAACACCATGCTTCAAAGTTAATTGTATACGCCAGCCTTAATTTCCTCCGCACCTATTGTATACTGAAGCCCGTGCACCATCCCTGGACCTCCTCTGTTCAGGTGCTGCCATGGAAAAGACACCACTGAAGCTCAAGCTGAAGCTGGGCAGCGGAGGACCAGCCACGCCAGAATCTCAGAAGAAAGCTTCACCGGCACACCCCACCATCATCTCCGGCATGGCAGAGGAGGAGCAGGCGGCGGGAGGATCCGAGGAGGAGGTGGAGGAGGAGGAGTGCGCTGAGGAGGTGCAGGTGAGGGAGATTTTATCCATTCACTCACTATTAGTCTTTTGTGTGTTTCTGGCGAGTGATAGCAGCGACAGACTGGAGTCCTGCATAAAAACCGACAGGGGTTGCCAGTATGGGTAATAGTGAAAGAATTGCAGCAGGGTGGTGGAAGGTCAGAGGATGAGTGTGCTTAGGAGCTGCAGGTTAGACAAACACTGCTATAAATAAAGTCATCACACTGGATTATATTTTATCTGTCATATGAGTGTTGCTAGAAACGAGGCATATTACTGTATAGCCATAAAAATTCCTCCCCGAAGCCCATCTGGCCCCATCAAGGCCATCCAATATTATTTACTGTTTCTACCTGTTTCTCTTGGATAACCCATATGGGCCCCAGTAAGGATTTTGGGCCTTGTTTCTAGCCGTCAACACCTTTACTTCGGAAAATTGTTGAATGAGAAGAGTCCCTCTTCAAGACTTTCTGATAGAAGGTGTTAGTTTCTGAAAAATTTGCTTTTCCTATTAAATATAGTCCCCCAAGTCCTCTTTCTTTTGTTGATATATTGTATATACATCAGGGAGAAGAGGAGCAAGCGGTGGGTGAGGAGGGCAAGTCACGCTCTCGACACTCACACCATGACGACGGAGCCAGGTGAGTCCACTTTCATTGTTGATAGTCATAGGGTACTTTTAAGGGATGATAGGCACCTAGATAATACAATATGATCTGTATTATAATCATCGTCAATTACAGTGTATAGACATGGCCAAAAATACTTAACCCTTTCACGTATTTATGACGCAGAGGTTGCCAGATTAGCAATAAGAAATAGAGTTCTCTCACTCTTATAATTACCTCTCCAAAATTAGTTTTCTGCCCACAGCTAACTCAAAGACAACTGCAGAGGTTGAAGTAACTAAAGTAAAGGTTTCTAAATACCCCTGATGGTAACAAAGGCTTTAAAGTATCCCCAATAGGCTCAACATTGCGTCATATGTCGGAGAGGGTTAAACAGCTTATGATTAAAATGAGATTGTGAACAATAATTTTATTTGTGTTGAGTAAAGATGGGACTGTGAATGAGGAGGTGCGGGAGAGGGTGCAACAGGGGAAGAGGATTGTAGGAATGTTGAAAGCAGTAACAAGAAATAGGGTGGTCAGTATGGAAGTGAAGAAGTCCTTGCATGACAGTGGTAATCCCGACACTAACTTACGGAAGCGAAGCATGGACGTTCGGGAAGAGACTTAGACCAAGAGTGAGAGCGGTGGAAATGAGTTACTTGAGAAGTGCGTGCGGAGTTACATGGAGGGATAGACAGACGAATGAGGAAGTAAGAAGGAGGTGTGGTGTGGAGGTAGATGTGCTGGAAAGTGTGAAAAGGAACAACTTGAGATGGTTCGGCCATATGGAACGTATGGAAAGCGAGAGATTGACTAAGAGGGTGTACGAGAGCGAGGTGGAAGGATGGAGTGAGGAAGTATATGAATGAAGGCGGTGCTGGTTGGGAGGAGGGGCGTCGACTGACTGGGGACAGAGGTGCATGGGGGCGGTTCGTTCGTGGCCACCCCTTCGGGGATTGCGGTGTCAGGCAATAGATAGATAGATAGAATTTTATTTGCTCAACGTTTGAAAAATTATGTGCTAGTGTGTCTATTATTTAAACAAAATACTGAACAAATATTTCTGGGGTGGGATAATGCTCCAAGAAATGACACGGACCAAGTTGTTATAAAGTGGTTGTGATAAACTATTGCATAAATTTCATAGCTTGAACTGGGTTATTGCTATTTCTGAATAGCACAAAAGAGATAGAGTGTGAAGGTGTTTTTTTCCTATATGTTATTGTACTTCTATGGGCAACTTTGCTTAGGTTATATGTTATTGTACTTCTATGGGCAACTTTGCTTAGGTGGGATGCAGCTATGTTATAAAAGAAAACAAATCCAGGCTACAATTGTAAATTGCTTTATACATTACAAAATGTGAATATATATACTGTATTATTATTGCGTTATCAGAGAAAAGCACAAGAAGTCCAAGAAAAAGAAGAAGAAGAAGGAGCGAGAGAAGGACAAGGAGAGACACAAGCACCGGCACCACCGGGAGAAGACTGAGGTAAGGACAAGTACAGTCATCGTACTTCAACTTTGGAGAACAATCAACATAATTCCGGTGCTCTATAAAATACCAATGCTTGAAATACCGGTACCTAAAAAAAATATATATACAAAAATAAATAATTAATAATAAGAATAAATATAATGGATTACTGTATTAGGTATTTACTGTGCAGCTAATATAAGACTGGAGAAACTAAACACACATAGTAAAAATAGTTTACTGTTGAGACAACAACAGTTTCTTCTCTTTTTAAGCTTTACTCAGTTACAGTGAGTGAGAGGCAGTTATCTCCTGCGTTATATGCATCATCATTTATTGACTAAATAATTAATTAAATATGATAAACTACAGTATATTGTATATTGTATCTATTATATATTTTTTGCCACTATTTCTATCCTGAATAATCTAAAAGTTTAACATTACCAGGCAAATACTTTTCCTCAAATAATGTTTATGGTGATTATATTATATTATTTATATTCTTGTTTAATTCCAGAGTGAGATCATTGTGATATATGAATATTGATAGTTGTTTGCAATTCTCTCAATACCAGGGTGAAGAAACAGAGGAACCCCCTGCCAAGAAGGTTCATGTAGAGGGAGGTGCAGCAGCGGCGGTGGTGGCTCCCGCTGCCTCTGCCACACCACCCCGCAACAAGGAGAACCCTGTTGCACTAAATGTCAGTACTATTATGTCATTTATACTAAGTTTATCTGGTGCTTGACTGATCATTTAATGGTGGTTTTATTGTAGCCTGGTGTTCTGCCACTGCAATTAACCAGATGTTATTCCTATGTCTTGATATCCATCAAATACTTTGTATCTAGACATTTTTCCTCAAATTTATCTTGAATTTAGTTGACTTTTCTGCAGAAGAGATACTAACTACAGGTACCTATCCTTTTGTCATCTTATTTAGAAAAAGGAGTTTAATTTATTTACAGGTGTATATGCTTTTGTATGCTATTAAGAAAACTTGTATCATTACAGCAACTTTTAGAGCACATATTAGTGATGTTGGAGAAGAAAGACCCCCAGCATTTTTTTGCCTGGCCAGTGACGGACGCCATCGCTCCGGGTTACTCCACCATCATCTCACAGCCCATGGACTTCTCCACCATGAAGCAGAAGATCACTGATGGACTATATTATTCTTTGAAGGAGTTCCAGGTTAGAGACTTACCACAGAGTACACCCCCCCCCCCCCCCCTCCTTTTTTTTATAACTGATCCGTGTGGTATTCCTTTCTTGTTGGTACCTTTTCAGCTTCAGGACAACTTTTATACTGTAGTAACCATGCAGACTCCAAGAAGTTAGCTACAGTATTAACCAAAAGGTGGTCCTAGATATAGCTCAATTAGCTTGTTTGTTTTGCAAGTTATACATTTTAATATACTGTACTGTATTTGTCTTTGTTCTGTTGAAGGTATGCAATCTACAGTATATAGGTCATGTTTCACTTCTAAACAGTCTATCTATCTATCTAAATTTGACATCAATAATTTTAATCAAGCATTTTTAACTTGCAGTTTCTTTTATAACTTCTGCTTACTTTTTGTCTGTAGGCCTATGTATTAATTGTTTATCTTTTTCTATTCTTGATTTTTAAAATTAATTATTCTTGTTAAATCTGTTGTTGCTTCTTCATATTTTGCAATTATTTGTCTTTATTATAATGTATCTATTCATTGTCGATGACTCGATAGTATCAATTGCTTGCTTTTGCGATTTCCTTAGTTTATTTGTACGATAAATGTGGGTTATTTGTAGAGTAGTTATTGATAGGGGTCACTAAAGGCATGCTATGCTTACAGGTACCTACCCGATAGCACTATCGTTAGTGAGTGCTATTTGTATTTTGTACTATTGTTAATGTCTTGTCAGGTTGCAAATTTGATTTTAATAGAACATTTTGACACTAATTGTAGTTTCTTTATTCATGCAGAGTTTAGTCAAATTTACCAAAACGTCCCGGACTTCCCAAATTGACTAATTCCTTGAACGTGACGATAGTCCGTTGTTATGTGTGCGATTAGTTTGCTTGGGAAACCGATTAACTTGCTCATGTAGTAATGCACACCCTATGTGGTGGGTTGTGTTCTTTTATTTCATAAATTTTATTTTAGTAAGCGTTGTTTCCACATAGCGATTTTGATCAGTTTTTTGCCTGTATATTGTCTTTGTCCAAGTTTTGGTTTGTTTAGTTTGCAAGTTTTACATTTTAATTTTTAAAGAACAATCCTGGGAGGGGACCTGAATGGTCACATGGGAGCATCTGCAGATGGATACGAGGGAGTACATGGAGGAAATGGTTACGGAAGGAGGAATCTGGAAGGCGAATATATACTGGGAGTCCTGCGTTGCACTCAACATGGTTGTGTGTAACACGAAGTTCAAGAAAAGACAGAGCCATCTGATCACATATAACTCTGGGGTCTCCAGTAGCCAGATCGATTACTTCTTGGTTAACAGGAAAGACTGGAAACTGGTTCGTTACATCCAGGCTGGGAAATTAGGTATAGCCCGGCAGCCCGGACTAGCCCAGATATGTTGCCGGGCTAGTGATTTGCAACGCTAGTCTGCCCGGCAGTTGCCCAGGGGACAAGTTATTTTTTGTATTACTATTTAAGTTGACGCTTCAATAAAAAAAAAAAAATAGTTGTCTTATAATATCAAATACTGATAGATAATTAGTATACGAAAACATCGATGCGGTGGGCGTTTAGTAAAACAGTGGGCCTTTAGTAAAACAGAGACCGACATTTCTCGCTGCGGTGACCCTTTAGTAAACAAAGACGACGCAGCTGATCGATCGTAAATTTCGTAATGTTTTCGGCAGATATTATTAGTGCGTCATATACTGTCAATATTGATTTATCTTGGATACAATAACATAAAGAAGTTCAATTAATGGATACATACATAAAAGAGAAACATTGAGTACAACTAGTTACGCTAAAACAATGTAACCATGTACTGGATGCATGGCTTAACCTCTGAAGTGCGCATGGGGGTAATTGGAAACGTCCCCCTGTGCTGACGTATTTGAGGTGTTTCCGTCACTAAAATATTCATTGTGCCATTAATAGCATTAATATTTATCCATATGCGCCTATTATGGGTTGATTATAAAGGTATTAACCTGAAACAACAATAAAACGAGTGAAAACAGCGTTTGGATGGTCAAAATCGGAGATATAGCCCGCGAGTTGTATAATGTATGGGTGAGGCAATCTGCTTTCCCGCCAATTTCCCCCAAGGCCACTGAGACACAGTCGATCGATACTCTCTCTCTCTCTCTTGCACTCGCTTGCTATCAGTGATGACCACACCCTCCAATCGGATTTCTAATGTTAGCACGAAAATATACCTCAGAATAAGGGAATAACAGGGAAAATAGGTGATAACTGAAGGAGAGGAGGAA
This sequence comes from Paralithodes platypus, assembly GCA_032716605.1. NCBI lineage: Eukaryota > Metazoa > Arthropoda > Malacostraca > Decapoda > Lithodidae > Paralithodes > Paralithodes platypus. The sequence goes on from CM064514.1 coordinate 59,583,749, forward strand.
AGTGGGGAAGGAGGGGAGGTAGAGGACTGAGATTTTGCATGGCCCAGGGGCCAAAAAAAAATAAAAAAATAAAAAAAAAAAAATATAAAAAAATATTTTTTTTCGATGTCAAAAGTTGATTTTTATTTTCTCTGACTCTTAAGAGTCTTCCCGCAGTGCGCCGGGGGAACTCTTAAGAGTCTCCCCGCAGCTCCCGGGTTAAGAGTTGTTGTTATTGCTGGGCCGTGAATTTCGTAATGTTGTGAACTTAAGAATTTACTTGGGGATAGTAAAGCTTGCTAAGCTTTTAGATGTTGGTGGCAAACAATTTGAAGATTGTAGGTGTTGGTCTGTGGTCACAGTGTTATACGATAATTAGTGTAAGTTCGTAGAAGGTGGTTGAGGGTAGCAGATTGTCATCGTCTGCACCTAGCCATGTCTCCCTTTCACCGATTGTGGCGCGCATTTTTATTTTATGTTTTCAGTTTTCCCCATTTTAATATTAATAATACTGATCTTCAAAAACTCGAACTTTTGGGATTTTCAAATTATCGGAATTTTGCTATAACAGACAATTTGACAGACACACTATCTTCGTTAATCAATGTTGTGGTTTCCCATATACTCACTCTCTCTCTCTCTCTCTCTCTCTCTCTCTCTCTCTCTCTCTCTCTCTCTCTCTCTCTGGTTTGTATTAATAATGAACAGTAGGCCTATTATATTTCTAAATTATTATTTTTTTTATTTTTACATAGACTAAGACTGCCTGTTCCAAGAAATGTTGTCTAAAATTGTTTTGCCTCCGTATTCAACTTTATAGGCTAGACTTGTCAACACACTAAAAACCCATTCGTTCTGGGAGCGAAAACATCTCGCTACGTATTTGCTAGGTTAAGTTAGTTTAGTTGGCATTAGAAGTGATGGTAGTAATATTTGGATTTATGGTGATAGTAGTGATAATGGTGAAAATAGTAGTGATGATGGTTGTAGTTGTATTGATTATAATGACAGTAGTGATGATGATGACAGTAGTAGATATGATGGTGACAGTAGTAGTAATGATGGTCATAATAGTAGTGATGATGGTGACAAGTAATGATGATAGTTGTAGTGATAATAATGACAGTATAACCCATAACGAGGGGCGAGGGGCATTTCCGCACCCTCCTCAGCTCCCCGCCATGGAGTGGCTTCGGTCACCCAGGCTTTATTGTGGTCGGCGGGGAGGGTTCTGTTGGGGCGCTCGGTTGTGGCCTTGGCCTTGCTCAGGGCCTTGGGGCTGTTCGGCCAGGCAGCTTGGGGAACAACAACAACAACAACAACGAGGGGCGTCGCGCTCCTTGGTGCCGCTAGAAGAGCGGCGAACACATCCAAAGGTATCCAAAGGTAAGGTAAGGTGTGAGTATTAGTGATGATGGTGAGTAGTAGTGAGGATGGTGAAATTTGTAGTGATGACGATAGTTGTGGTGATGAAGTTCATAGTAATGGTGATGATGGCAGTAGTAGTGATGATGGTAACAGTAGAATAAATTATGGTAATATTTGTGACAGTAGTAATGATGATGGTTATAGTAGTAGTGATGGTGTTAACAGTAGTAATGATGATTGTAAGATGGTGGTGATGATATTAGTAATGATGGTTGATAGTTGTAGTATCAATGATGATAGTAGTGATTAAGATGCTAGTGACAATGGACAGTGATGATGGTGAGAGTAGTAGTGATAATTGTAATTGTAGTAGTGATGATGATCATAGTAATGGTGATGATGACAGTACTCGTGATGATTGTGGCAGTTGTAGTGATGATGGCAGTAGTAGTGATTATGTTGATTGTGATTGATGATGGTATTAGTAGTGATGATGGTAACCCATCGCAGAGTTGGGTATGCCGTTTTGATTTTGGGCAAAACGGCACGTCTACTTTATAGATTATTTGAAAATATATATTTACGTATTAGTTTGCCTGTTTTAACAATAATCAAGATTGAAGCATGGTAAATATCAATGAAGGTTATGGGGATGAGGCATAAAGAGAAATATATGCCTTTTAGCTTTATTTCACATCTCTTTTGGCAGTCTTCAATTAGCTTTCATAATTTTCATGCACAGATGACCACGAAAGAGGACAGGGACATGAGGAGGTAATTAGAGAAGTTATATGGTTAGGATAGGTTAGGTAGGGCTATTTTAAGGTGAGCATTACAATACTATACAATTGTTTTGGGGTTGACCAAGATAGGTTAAGGGGTAGATTTGGCTGTAAATTAAAATTGTTCATGAAATGGTAAAATATGATCTAGTATGTTAAGGATATGATAGCCGAATAAGTAAGACCAATTCAAAAAATAAGTTGAATGTTCACAAATCTCTGTCTAACTAAATTCCAATAAAAACAAACATGAAACAACTTGTGTTACACCAAGAGTCCAATACGTAGTGTTCATTATCAAAAGGGACTTAACCCATTGGCTGCGGCTATGTTTGGGCTATTTAGGGCATATTCAGGCACTCCTGAATGATAAATCAAGCATCTGCATTAACTGAAGTGTATTCTGCCGAAAACTAGGCGAAAATAGCTTCAAAATGACACCAGAACGGACCGTATACGTGGTCTGGTTCACCCGCAGTGATCCCAGTGAAACGCGGGAACCCCGCTATTATGTAACACTCGCTCGCTTGGCTGCACTTATGAGAGAGACAGAGAGAGACCCGTGCGAGACACAGCCTAGCTCAGTGAGCCGCTCGGTGCTCTGAGGGTCGGAGGTGGGCCCCTCACGCTCCTGCCCACTGTCACTAGATTTTTACGTTTTTTACAGGCTTTTGAAGCCTGGAAATTGCTATAACTTGCCAAAACATTCCAGAACGTCACCCGCAGCGAAAGGGTTAAGAACATAAGAAATCGGAAGTCTACATAAAGCTGACCGGCCTACACGAGGTAGATCCCATTTACACCCAGCCCATATCATTCATATGACTATCCAGTTATCTTTTGAAATATCCTACCGTTCCTTAGCTAATCGCTGCACTAGACAATCTATTCCACATATCCACAACCTTGTTTCCCAAGCAATGCTTACTACATATGTTCTAAAGCGGAACCTATCCAATTTGAAGCCATATGAATGGGTTATCTCTCAGATAATAAACTTCATCCTGCCTTAGTGTTATAAGAGGCATTAAAAGCAGTACAGTACAGTAGCAGCCAGCTGTATCTCGCAAACATTTTGTTTAACTAATATCAAAATAGTTAAGAAATAACCATTTTCCTCTCCTGCTTTACTAACACTTATTAAGCTAGTTTAAAGATAATGATATGCATGTCTTCATGATAATTGTTTCACCTTAATATATTGATTATTTGCATTCAAGAACTGAGATTCAAGAGGAAGAAATTGAGGACAAGATTACTTACAGTACGATACAAAGAGTGAAAGACAAATATATAAGGACTAGTAAGAGAATCAGTAGTCTGCCCCTCATCCCATATGAAAGCCAATCGATGATGACAATGCACTAGTTTCAGGTTCATGAGAAAAATGAAGACGTGAAACTGCGCAAGAATAGACTTAAAAAATCATGTAGGAGAAGGAAGTTGAAGATAAGATTAGGTGAGAGAAGGTACATTTACTGAGAATATCATATCACACTATTCACACAGTATAACGAGAGATCAATGCTTACAAGGGAAAATTTGAAATGTAATTTCAGTGCTAATGGTTTTGACAGTAAAAGTGTCAAGGAGTCAATGCTTATATGAAGTTCTGTAAAACTTATATTTAAGGATAAAGTCTGAGGGCCTGATAAAGGAAGATGGCTTGACAATACAAAACAATAGGGAAAGATTGAAATGTTAGAACATAAATATAGTATTAGAGACACTTGAGAACATATCACTTGGTGACATAATAAAGCCATGCCAAAGGTCCTCTGAAAAGTGAATCTGGTTATTGGAGTTAGGGGATAAACTGGTAGTATCGTAAATCAAGGAAGAAAGAGGAAAGAGAGTGGAGAATGTTCTTTTAAATTGAAGAGCCCTGAGCACCCCAGAATAGGAGAGGTTTAAGAGTAAATAAATGGAAACCTGCATTGTCCTCTTCTTAGTTTCTATGTTTTACCATCAATGTGCTGTACCAAAAACTCTTGATATTTCCATAACATTAGTAATGCATGAAGTTTCCCAAAATTCAATAAGTAGTGTGGACATAACATCCAATTTATAGAAGCTGGTGGCATGTTTGTGAATGTATGTGGTACTTAATGAGTGAAATTCCTTACGATGTATCAGGGCAAGTAAAAAATGTGTCAGGGCATGTAAATTTCAGATGTCACTAGCCCGGGGCAAGTAGATCCGCAACACTAATTTCCCAGCCTGGGATGTAAAGGTCATCCCGAGCGAAGAATGTATCCCCCAGCATAAACTACTTGTGTGCGACATGAGCTTATACAGAGATCCTAAGCGCAAGAAGGTATACATTCCCAAAAAGAAAGTGTGGCTGCTGAAGAACAAGGAAGTTAGGGATAGGTTTCATAGTGAGCTGGAGGAAATGAATAGAAATAAGGAAGCTAGGCCTAGCGATGTAAATAGTCAATGGAATTTCCTTAAGCATAGCCTTCTCGCTGCCACTGACAAAGTCTGTGGGAAAACAAAGGGTCACCCCAGGAATAAGACCTCCTGGTGGTGGAATGATGAGGTAGAACATGCTGTGAAAGAGAAAAGGATATGCTTCAAAGCATTAAAATGTAAAACTTGCAAACTAAACAAACCAAAATTGGGACAAGGACAATATAAAGTCAAATTAAATTATCAAAATCGCTATGTGGAAACAACGTTTACTAAAATGAAAATTATTAAATAAAAGAACACAATCCACCACATAGGGTGTACATTACTACATGAGCAAGTTAATCTGTTTCCCAAGCAAACTAATCGCACATATAACAACGCACTATCGTCACGTTAAAGGAAGTAGTCAAGTTTGGGAAGTCCGGGACGTTCTGGCAAATTTTACTAAACTCTGCATGAATAAAGAAACTATATGTTAAATGTCAAAATATTATTTAAAATCAAATTTGCAACATGACAAGACATTAAAATAGTACAAAATACAAATATTGATAAGATATCTATACTATTACAAAATAATATATAAAATACAGTACAGCACTCACTAACGATAGTGCTATCGGGTAGGTACCTGTAAGCATAGCATGCCTCAAGTGACCCCTATCAATAACTACCCTACAAATAACCTACATTTATAGCACAAATAAACTAAGGAAATCGCAAAAGTAAGCAATTGATACTATCGACAATGAATACATATAATATAAAGACAAATAATTACAAAATATGAAGTAACAACAGATTTAAACAAAGAGTACTCTTTTAACAAGAACAATAAATTTAAAAAATCATCAATATTAATATTAATAATAATAATAATAGAAAAAGAAAAAGAAACAGATAAACAATAAATACAGACAAAAAGTAAGCAGAGGTTATATAAGAAACTTCAAGTTAAAAATGCTTGATTAAAATTATTGATGTCAAATTTTAGAATACAGTCACAATAATTGACCCTAAAAAGATTAAATTTATGGAACAATTTACTTGCCTCAAAACCTCTGTCCACTAAGAGTCTGTATAGTAACCTAGCTCTAGCCCAAAAGTCATCTACTTTAGTGCAGATTTTACAAAATCTTATTAATTGGGAATAAAAACAGTTATAAGTTATTTTACTATCGATATTACTACTAGGGAAAGGAAAGTTTATTACGTTAAAATTAAAATCATCAACTTTGTGATGGAAGAAAGGCTGGAAGAAAGGAGGCAGCAAGGAGGAATACCAGGCAGCTCAACGAACTGCCAAAAGAGGTGTTGTTGTTGTTGTTCCCCAAGCTGCCTGGCCGAACAGCCCCAAGGCCCCGAGTAAGGCCAAGGCCATAAACGAGCGACCCCACAGAACCCTCCCTGCCGACCACAATAAAGCCTGGGTGACCGAAGCCACTCCATGGCGGGGGGCTGAGAGGGTGCGTAAACGCCCGGGAAACCAAAGCCCCACCCAGGGCCCTGTGCCCCTCAGCAATTATGAAGAGAAAGTTGAGGGGCAAAGGAATAATGTGACGCTTTAGCTTCCAATCTTGGTAGATTGGGAGGTCAATCCACGGAAGAGACGCCGTCACTCGAGATCTAGAAAATATATAAGTAAAAGGAACAGTCAGAGTAAGCTATGGGTATGGCAGAGATCGCTCAGGTCTCACTCTGATAGACCAGCCCATCACCAGTGCCAAAAGAGTTATTTACAATGCTAAAAAAGGCATTAACCGTTTCCCTGTGGGTGACGTTTTGGAACGCATAGGCAATTTACAGCAATTTCCAGCCTGTAAAAGCCGTAGAAATCGAGTGTCAGTGGGCGGGAGTGTGAGGGACCTCCGCCCGACCCTCAGAGCAGCCAGCCGCTCACTGAGGGAGACTGTGTCTCGCGCGGCTGTCTCGACAGTTTTGCCGAGCAAGCGAGAGCTAATAATTTGCAAGTTTTCCCGAATGTCTATGGCAACGCTGCGGGTGAACCCCGCCAACTACGAAGCTCGTTCTGGTGTCATATTGAAGCGATTTTCGCCTAGTTTTCGGCAGAATACAATTAATTTAATGCAGATACTTGATTAATCATTCAGGAGTGCCTGAATATGCCCTAAATAGCGCAAATAAGCCCGCAGAGAAAGGGTTAAGGACCTGGTCCTCGAACAAGTGTGTAACACTGACAATCCCAATGGGATCTTCAATCTAGCTAGGCGAGTTAAAAATTCCAGTAGGGTTATTATAGGTGAACAGTGTATTAGAAACGATAATGGGAAGATTGTGTATGCAGAAAATGAAATCAGAGAAGCATGGAAGGCACACTATGAACGATTGCTAAATGTAGAGTTTGAATGGAATAAGGAACAGCTTAGTATCGAAAAACCAATATCTGGACCCCCTCCTTTGATAGCACCAGCTGTAGTGAGCGACGCAATCAATAAAATGAAGGACAGTAAAGCTCCAGGGTGCTCTGAAATTGTCGCTGAGATGATAAAAGCCTCAGGGGAGACTGGTGTCAGCTTAGTCACTGAGTTGATAAACACCATTATTAAATATGAGAAAATCCCTGAGGATTGGCACAACAGTGTAATAGTAAATATATACAAAGGAAAAGGGGATGCGCTAGATAGAGGTAATTATAGGGGCCTGAAAATGCTTGACCAAATCATGAAGGTCTGTGAGAGAGTCTTTGAGGGTTTGATTAGGCAAAGCATCTCCATTGATGATATGCAGTTTGGTTTTATGCCAGGACGTGGTACAACCGATGCTATCTTCATAGTCAGTCAGAAACAGGAAAGATACTTACTAAAAGGCAAAAGCCAAATCCACTGCAACCCTCCTCACAAGCTGGACAGGAGATCACAAATACACCCCGCAACTCACCATAAACAACACATCCCTAACACACACACACTCGCCCAAGATCCTAGGAGTAACATATGATACTCAAATGAGCTTCAAACAGCACACCACAAACATGAAAAAGAAACTGACACCTAGACTTAATGCCCTCAGGTCACTTGCCCACACAAAATTTGGACACAACAAAGAAACCATCACCACAGTTTACAAACAATACACACAAGCACGACCTCCCGAAATCCATCCTTCTGAATCCTCCCTTCCTCGCGAGGACAGAGTCCACCTGGCCAGGCTGAGATGCAGACACCATCCAGCTTCTTCTGAGCTATCAGAAGAGACTGGATGACTCCGTCGTCGACACCTGCCCGGGTTGTAACACAGCACCCCATACCATAAAACACATCATAGAAGACTGCATTTCACACAACCACTTACGCCAACAACACAATTTACACTATTTGAGAGCTCTGTGGGAAAGCCCGACCGTGGCCATGGCCTTCCTTAAGGACTCGGGGCTGTTCGGCCAGGCAGCTTAGGGAACAACAATAACAACAAACAATACATAAGATCAGTGATGGAATACGCAAGCCCGGCCTGGGCTTCTAACCCAGCTGAAACACATCATAAGACCTTACAGACTATTCAAAATAAAGCCCTAAAAATCATCACAGGCTGCACAGCTACTACACCTACAGATCACCTACATCAAGAAACCAAAGTCCTCAAAGTCAAAGACCTTTTTTTTTTTTTTTTTTCCCAACTACTCCCTCTCGGGCATAGGCTGATAGCCTTTACACTCAACCGCTGAACACGGTGAGGCCCGTGAGGTCTTGTTCCAGCCTAGGGAGTGAGACATGCGAAGCACCTATTCACGGTTCGAACCCAACTCCATCTCTGAAGCTTCTTCGCCTCTGCGGCCTCACAGTCTCACTCCCCAGGCTCGGACCCTCACTCTCAGAACGCCACCTATTGAGCAATTAACTCACTAGGCATTGCCCCCCTGTAGCATATTTTTGAATATGGGAATATTCATATGGGAATATTCATAGGGAACATTCATAGGGAACAATGAGGGGTATTTTTTTGGCATTTCGGTGTGCTGTGGTAATGCACTGATACTAGGTACATCACAAATTCCATCCCAATAATATCTTCCCATTGACGTATTGGGATTCGAACCCGGGTCCATTGGATTACCAGTCCAGTGGCAAGACCACTCCGCCACACCTCCCCTCCCCTCTGGACATGAGAGGCACTCAATTCCTAGCAGCAGCCTCCACGAACCAACACCACCCACTACACTACATGGCAACACACCCACAGTCACCAAGAAATATCCAAACAACACCCAGCACACGGTATCACACACAAATTCTATCTTCTCTCCCTCCCTGCCCACCCCAAACCAGCTTCCAGAAGCACATCCATACTCATATCTCTCGCCGTTCCATCCACTCACTCATAGACAACACGCAGCTGCAGGCACGACCTCCCGAAATCCATCCTTCTGAATCCTCCCTTCCTCGCAAGGACAGAGTCCACCTGGCCAGGCTGAGATGCAGACACCATCCAGCTCTTCTGATCTATCAGAGGAGACTGGATGACTCCGTCGTCAACACCTACCCGGGTTGTAACACAGCACCCCATACCAATAAACACATCATAGAAGACTGCATTTCACACAACCACTTACGCCAACAACACAATCTACACTCCTTGAGAGCTCTGTGGGAAAGCCCGACCGTGGCCATGGCCTTCCTTAGGGACTCGGGGCTGTTCGGCCAGGCAGCTTAGGGAACAACAACATCTAAAATGCAGGGACCTTTACTTTGTGTTTGTAGACCTGGAGAAGGCCTTTGGCAGGGTGCCTAGAGATGTTGTGCATTGGGCTATGAGGACACTTGGTGTGGAAGAGTGGCTGGTGTGTGTGATAATGAAGATGTATGAGGATTCGCGAACTGCGGTGAGGGTGAAAGGTGTACTGAGTGATGAGTTCACAGTCCGTGTTGGAGTTTATCAGGGTTCAGTGTTAAGCCCCCTCCTCTTTATTATGGTTCTGGAGGCACTGTCTAGAGTTTTTAGATGCGGACTCCCGTTAGAGCTGTTTTATGCAGACGATTTAGTCCTAATAGCTGACAATATGCAAGATGCTGAGGTCAAATTCAGAAGGTGGAGAGAGGGCATGGCGAGCAAGGGTTTAAGAGTCAATATTAACAAAACCAAGGTTATGCATTGTAGATTGAGACGAGGCAATGTGGAAAATGTGCATACCATGTGCAGTGTGTGGAAAGGGTGTGGGCGCTAACTCGATTCGATGTAGCATCTGTCGATGTTGGGTGCACCATGGGAGTAAGCGCTGTAGTAGAATAAAAGGACCCTTGCCGAAGGATAAGTCAGAAATAGAGAAATTTGAGTGCATAGTGTGCAAAGGCGAGCTTGTGTTAAATGATGATCCTGTGGCTGGGAATTTTGCAAATGAGTCATTGGAGCTGGTGGACAAGTTTTGTTACCTAGGAGATACCATCTCTGCCGGTGATGGGGCCGAGGCTGCCACTTTCGCTAGAATTAGATGTGGCTGGGGGAAGTTCAGAGAACTGCTGCCAATTCTGACCATGAAAAGAATGCCTCTCCCCCTGAAGGTAAAGGTGTATGCCTCATGTGTTAGAAGTGCAATGATGTATGCCTCAGAAACATGGGCCGTTAAAGTAGAGGATGTCAACAGAATGGAGCGTAATGAGATGAGAATGGTGAGATGGATGTGTGGGGCCAGGTTGCAGGATAGAATAACAAATGATGAGCTGAGGAGACGTTTAGGTATAAAGAGTATTAGCGAGGTGATGCGTACAAGTAGACTGGGATGGTATGGACATGTGGAGAGAATGGATGAACAAAATTGGGTGAAAAGATGCAGGTCTGTGATTGTGGAGGGAGCTGCACCAAGGGGTGGACCGAGGAAAACCTGGGATCGGACTATACGTGCCGATCTCATATCCAAAAACTTGACAAGTGAAGCAGCCCTTAACAGGGTTGCCTGGAACGCCGCCATTAGGACAAGAGACTGAAACTGCACGTATGTGTGGAGCACTCAGTCATAAAATGTTATGTATGTACTCTGGCACATACCCCACTTTTTTTCTTTTTTTTTAAAGTGATATTTGAAGGCATGATAGATTGTACTGTCTGCATTAACATATCCTTACATTACAGGGAGACTTTGAGCTGATGTGTAACAACTGCATGACGTACAACCAGCAGGACACTATATACTACAAGGCTGCCAAACGTCTGCTACACCTGGGCCAGAAGTCTATGTTGCCCGACAAACTAATCCCTATCAAGCGGGAACTGCCTAGTATGTTACTGCTCTCCAAGGAACAGGTAATATTAATAATAATAATAATAATAATAATAATAATAATATTTATTCAGTTAGCAATTTACAGAGTTGGTACCACATAGTATGTTACAAATATGACATGCACCAGCCTTGCATAATTCCAACTAAGGATAGCCCAATAAGGCCGTAGGTAGGCTTAGGTTTTTTAACACTTTGAATTTATGTGATCCCTTTCAAGCTTAATTATATAATCTAATTTTACAGTATCCTAACTATACTAAGGCTTTATTAGAGTGAATGGGTTAATATATCTGTAGCCAGCCCTGTGAGTCTCTTCGGATTCATTGGTCTGGTTAAACTATTACAGTAAATCCCCGCTCTTTCGTACTAATTTGGGGGAACTGCCAGTACGAAATAGCAAAATTGCGGAAGAGCGAAACGACCACCAAAAACGGGCGCCGTGGAGGTTTCAAAGACGGCGCCGAGGTCTTTTGTTGAGTACAGTAATAAATGTCATTGTCAGTAGCCTACTTACCATAATACACTTGAACAAACCGTTTGGTGAAACTCACAATCGTTGTTTTATTTTCCTGTACCGGTATTATCGATCGCCGTTGGCGAAATACACTGAGGATGAAATGACAGTTAGGCTAAGCTTGCCGATCGAAGTATTTTTACCGCTTTGATTACGATTACGTAATAAGAGATACATAGTAAGTTAGGCTAGGTTAACTAATTGAAGCCTTTCTCAATTACGAATTAATGATACTATAAGAATTTAAGAATTTGGGGATCATGACACACACATACAAAAAAACCTGAGTCATCTGCTTTGACATTCGATTATGAAATAATATATACAGTACAGTTAAAAATATAACTTAGCCATGTTATATTATATAAATAAATATGTTTATGAGCTGCATGTCTGTCTGCCTGCCGAGATCGGAGCCTCTCCGGGTGGTCGTGGGCTGGGGGAGTGCTGGAGGGACCTTGGTGACCCTGGTCTCTGGGTCTTCTGGATGTGTGTGAATTTGTGTTTTGTTTTTGTGTGTTCATTGTTTTCTGTTGTGTTTTGTGTTGTCCCTATTCTTGCTCTGTCTTGAGTCGGGCCCCCCCCCCCAAAAAAAAAAAAAAAAAAAAAAAAAAAAAAAAAAAAAAAAAAAAAAAAAAATAGGCCTAATTAAAAAAAAAATAAAATAAAATAAAAAATGAATAGGAAAAGTGGGGATTGGGCCTGAGTATATAGATAGATAGATAGATGTTTATGAGGGAATTATCTACTGTAATACTTAACTAATGGTAAAGGCCAAAGAAAACATATACAGTATATTCAAGCTGGCTGTAGTCCCCCAAAGAAAGAAAGAAAAACAAACAATAACAGAGTGAGTGTCTGAATCACCAGTTCTTTATCTATTTAACGACACATTATGGGTTTTATTGGCCAGCTGTATGTTATATCGTAGATGTGTGTGTATATTAAAGGTTAGGGAGTCATTAAATGCACAATTAGTGTTATGCCCTGTTTTTCTACAGGTTTAACTTGGGTAATGTGAGTTCTAAATGACTGGGTATATAAGGCTGCATGCACAATACAAGATATGAGGAGTAGAGAACACAAAGAAACACATGGTAGCAAGTTACATGATCACGTTTATTTATATACCACTGCAGAATACTCGTGCAAGACAATATAATAGAATCGAACAACACTAGCATAAGTGGATCTGGATGGAGCCTAGTCTCCCACTTCCAACGTTCAGGTATTAATCTTCTGATCACTGGCTTAATTAGCAAGTTTTATCTTCTGAAAGACCTCAATATATTCATGTAATTCAATTTCACTGATTTGATCTCTTACTGGCTGGTCGCGTGCCCAAGTAGCAGCTCACAGTTAGGATTAGACACGCGTATATTGTAGAACACGGAAATCTCTAGTAACCTCATGGGGGTACTGATCTAAGTTTTATATTCTTATGGCAGAAATACGTAGAATACAAATCAGTGGGTGAACGTTAGATATCACTAGAGTTTTAATATCTGAATAAGGTAATTACGAGAGTCAATGTCGCCTGTTAATTAACCCTCCAGCCCCGGGGGCTATAGCTCGCGACTGTGCTGCGGTACCGGGTATTTTGACGATCTTTGGGCTATGTTAACTACTCTGTAAGTCAATGAATATGGCATGTAATGTTGTGAATAAAAAAGAATAATGTTCCACAAACCTTCCTCTGTCGAATGGCGTTGAGTAGAGGTCTCTAGCCCCTCTGGTTGCATAATGGTGAGCGCGGGAAGACGAGTCCTTTTCGGCGGAAAATTCTTCCCGCGTTCGGACGCGTCGCCCCGGCCATGGCTATGACGCACCTAGCCGCTCGTCGCGCCAAAGTATTTATCTCCCTTAGACGATTTTAGTGTTTGATATTGAGAATGTTTCTTACAGTTTCTTACAGTTTCTTACAGTAGATCCTCTGGAAAAAGGCAAACTATGCCTGTGTATCCAGCTCAGTACCAGTACTTGCACTGCTGCGGTCGTTCACGGTGTTGGCGGCGGCGGTAGCAGACGCAACATTTTTACTATTCTGTATTTTTGTTTTATAATCAAACTTCAAATCTTGTCTTCCCCATGCTTTATCAAGATTACTTTCAAACTCCCTTATTGATTCGGAATCGACTACATACTGGGGCAGTGCGTTCCACTCATTTACCACTCTATCACAAAATGAGTTCTTCGCCTTCTCAAGCCTATTTCTTTCTTTGTAAATTTTCTTAGAGTGTCCTCTCGTTCTTGTTCCCTCCCGCATCAAGAAGATACCTTCACACACATCCTCATCGTACTTTCCTGACACTATCTTAAAAGTCTCTATCATATCCCCTCTCTTTCTCCTATATGCCAGTGTCGGAATGTGATGTTTATTTGATATATTTATAGTTATTTTGAGGCCAATTATATAAAGTATGTTTATTAGGGTATCACTGTCACTGATATTGCTCATTTTCACTCGATACCGTACATTTTATTAGTAATTGAGGTAGGTTATTGTTGTATTAGGCACTGATTATTCGTTATCACAGATGTTTATTATACTTTGGCCATCAAATATTAGGTCTTGTGTCACTTTCACTTTGACAAATATGCTTTAGAGAGTGTCACTGTCACTGATAATGCTCATTTTCACTCGATACCGTACATTTTATTAGTAATTGAGGTAGGTTATTGTTGTATTAGGCACTGATTATTCGTTATCACAGGTGTTTATTATACTTTGGCCATCAAATATTAGGTCTTGTGTCACTTTCACTTTGACAAATGCTTTAGAGAGTGTCACTGTCACTGATAATGCTCATTTTCACTCGATACCGTACATTTTATTAGTAATTGAGGTAGGTTATTGTTGTATTAGGCACTGATTATTCGTTATCACAGGTGTTTATTATACTTTGGCCATCAAATATTAGGTCTTGTGTCACTTTCACTTTGACAAATATGCTTTAGAGAGTGTCACTGTCACTGATAATGCTCATTTTCACTCGATACCGTACATTTTATTAGTAATTGAGGTAGGTTATTGTTGTATTAGGCACTGATTATTCATTATCACAGGTGTTTATTATACTTTGGCCATCAAATATTAGGTCTTGTGTCACTTTCACTTAGTTATATGATTTGTAAACGTTTTATATACAATTTATTGTCTTTTTTCACTGATTTATATATTTCTATAGGTTCTAATCATATGAATGTCACTTGGTATATACATATGTGTCACTTTCACATATTATTATGGTGTAATTGTATTTGTATCAATTTTCTCATAATACATGACTTTTGTATTACAATAAATTGGTTTTCTTCCACTTTTTGCCTATATATAATTATAGTGTACATATTGTCATTTTATTTGGCAATTTCAGTATGATTATTAGAACTCCAGCTTGGAGTGGTAATCAAAGAAGCACTCTAAAGTACAGAGTGCCACCTTGCACTCCACACACTCCATGGTTGACTTTTTACCTGGCCTCGGCCTCACCCTGCTGTTGTAGCAGACATGGCACCGCTTCTGCTGCGTTCTTCCTGATTCATTCTGAGGCAGGGAACCAAGCCTGTGCCTAATCAAGTATTGAGCACACTGCAAGTGGTCAATAACGGCGGGCCCAGGATGTGCCACTGCCCTCTGTGGCGTAGCATACTTCTCCAGGAGCTCCGTCAACACCTGCTTTTGGAACCTCCGCAGGCTATTGAACTTCATGGGTGTGTTCACATTCCGAAGCTTGTATATATTGTAGGCATTCAGAACTGACATGTCCACCATATGCAGAAAGAACTTTTTGTACCATCTGCACGAGGTACGCAGGCAGTCAATGAAGCCTATCTGCATGTCGGACTTGTCCACCAGCCTCATGTTGATGTTGTAGTCCAGGACAGCATCGGGCTTGGTCACCCTGGCCTGGGTGCGGCGATCCACCTTGCCAGTCTCCACCATTTCCCCCTTGTGGATGGTGGTCAGGAGGTTGACCTTCCGCTGGTCGTGCCAGTGGATAGCCAGAATGGGCCCCGACTTCTTCTTGAACACATCACCTTTTTTGGTCTTTGGAGGGAAAGGTGGCATGCCCTTCCTTTTCCCTCGTACTGTGCCTACAGTCCCCGTCTTGCGCTCATGCAGGTACTGTGAGAGAGTGGGGGACGTGTAATAATTGTCCGTGTAGAGGACGTGATTCTTATGAAAGTAGCGGTCCATCATGGCTTGCACCACTGCTCTGCCAAAGCCAATGAGGGGGTCCACAAGCAAGTCCCCTTCCTTCCCGCTGTAGACCAGGAAGTCCAGGACATAGCCAGTTTGGCAGTCGCACAGCACAAAGAATTTTATGCCAAAGCGATGTCTTTTTGAGGGGATGTACTGCCGGAAGCTGAGTTTTCCCCGGAACAGCACAAGAGACTCGTCAATGACGACCTTGCGGAAGGGCTTGAAGTAGGAGGTGAAGCGTTCTCGCATCATCTCGTACAACGTCCTAATCTTCCACAGCTTGTCTGGGAGGTGGACGTCAAGGTTGGTGACAAGATGGAGCGCTGCGAGGATATCAAGGTACCGGTCGCGAGACATATATTTCCCGAAGGCAGGGGTGGATATGAGATCATTGGTGATCCAATAGTCAGGCAACCTATGCTTCTTGACATGAGGCATTAGCATGGTGAGTGCCAGGAACACCATGAACTCTTTATGAGTCACTGGGGTCCACTGCCTCATGTGGCCCTTGGTCACCTTGCCCAAAAAGTGGACCTGGTATTGGTGCTGCTTATTTGTCTCTTTGACAACATAGCCTACCACCTCCTCATCAAAGAAGGCCTCAAATAGTTCGTGTGGTGGAGCATTGGGGCCTGCAGGAAAATTGGGGGTAATGCCTGAACCCTCCAGTACCTCATCAAAAGCTGGCACATCAGGGTTGTATCCATCCCCATCAACTACGTCTTGCCACTGAAAAACGTAGAATGGGTCTTGTCTACGCTGACGAGGAGCTCCAGCTGGTGGCCCAGCACGCCCACGGCCAACTCGGGAGGCCCGCGCCCTAGGGCGGCGAGGGCGGCGGTCAGGGCGTCGGCCAGCACGACGGGCAGCACGACGCCGGGCCAAGCGGATGGGTCGAGGGTCGTCGATGTCCATATAGTCATCGTCAGAGTGGTCATCTTGCCCTGACGGTGGACCTATGTAATCATGGCCAGAGTCTTCAGAGAGGTGCCCTTCATCATCAGTGGCCCCCACATAATCTGGCGGGGAACGAGTGATGCGTGGGCGGCGTGCGGGTGGGCGAGGTGGGGAAGGAGTGGCAGGTGAGGCTGTGTCCCCCCGAGGTCCTGGGCTCCTTGGCCTGCGACGAGTGACAGAAAGCAATGCTTCACTGTCACTAGGCCCAGGTATTGGTGATGTGAGCTCAAAGACTTCTTCAGGAAGACATGTTGAAGGCGGGAGAGGTGGGGAGGACCGTGGGGAAAGTTGCGGGGGCGTATGGCTGGGGCAGGCAGGGGTGGACGCCGCGGGAGCCGCGAACAAAACTCTCTTACTTTTCTTTTTTTTTTTGGTATATTTCCTGCCTTTCCCCTTTTCGGCAGCAGTATGTCTCCTGTCGGGGGACCTAGGAGGAAAATAGGTCGAAAGTGGGGGGTCCTCAACCCTTGGCAGTGGTGGGGGTGGTGGGGAAGAATGCGGGGCATCCGGGTCATCTTGGGTGGCGTGGGTAGATAAGGGAGACAATGGCGGGCGAGAAGGGTCACCACGCTCACCCTCACTCACAGCCTCATCCTAACCAAGTATTTTTGCTTGTTCCCTAGCTGCCGCGGCCGCCTTCTCAAGTATTTTCTGCTTATATAAGTGTAGCTTGAAAGGCGATTTACCTGGGGAAGGGCTTGGCGTCGTGTCACTTATGCGAAATTTGGTGAGTGACCTTGAACTCTCCCACTCACTCACTCTCTCAAGTTCACTTTCTTTAGGTGAACCAGCTTCCTCAACAACTGGTACATCACCTTCATCACTCTCATCACTGTCATGTTCTCTCGCAAATCCCAGGAATTGCTCTTCTTTGTCACTCTCATGGCCATAATCACTCAACTTATAATTACTGGAGTCGTCACTGACTTCATCATCAACAATATACTTGGCATCAGCACGCTCATAAAGTCTCAATGTCGTCTCAATACCTCCGGGAGATAATACATTTAGGCGATGGCGTCGGGGTAAGGCGCGACGAACTAGCAAGGGCGTCGTAGGAAGCACGGTATCGGACACAGCGGAATCACTATTTGGCGTACTGTCCATGATGGCGTCGGGGTAGATACTGTTGCTGTGGCGTCATTTACGCCTGGTGGCGCCACCTACCGTCCCACGATACCAAAAATGTACGCGCGGCATTCGAAAGCACGCACGCAAGCAATGGGCGTTCAAGAGCCCTTCCGGGTTGCGCGGGCCGAGGTTGTTATGGGCGTTCAAGAGCCCTTCCGGGGTGGAGGGGTTAATGAGCACTGATCGCTTAGTACGTCCCAAATGGAATGGTTAAATATGAGTTACACTGGGCAAGGTTTTAGCCACTTTATAGAAAGTTAATAAGTGAGTGTCAAACTAGTACTATAACACTTAGTACTAGCAACATGAATCTTGAATAGTATTTGTAGATCTGGTCCTAGTTATCTTGCTTCCGGTGATGTTGGGGGCTAACGACTGGTTCCGCGGCCGTCCAGGAGGCCCATATGTGTGAAGTTCTCAAATACGTGGGCAGGTCCTTCTATCCAAATCTGCCACGGAGTCTGCCGGCTCTGGAATCTTTCAACTCCGGAACAACACAAGGTGACAAGGGCAGAGCTAGAGGTTAACTGCAGGGTAGTGACCAGTGGTTGGTGTCTAGCTTTCAACTGATTTGGCTGGGGGCGGGAGCTAGATTTATAGGCTCGGTTCTGGACCCTCTAGACAGTAGGGATCTCGAGTCTTATGGACTTATTTGAGCTTTCAATAGATATGGGGACTAGGTAAGATGGTATTTACTGTTGTGGCACATGGCTATAGGAAGCCTTTATATTTTCATATAACTGAGCCTTAGTAAGAGGTACTATTTTGGCTATACTGGAAGTATTTAGGGGAGAGAGACTGGATCTACTTTGCGAGGAGGATGGGGACAGCTGTGATAGGAGCGTCTCTCTTAGATTGTTCAATCTTCATTCTATGGTATAGCTGAGGTGCTAATTTAGTGATCAGAGTATATAAGAAAGGTAAATGGTTTATTGTGAGTTAATAGAGGTTAGTAAAGGTGTTAGTCATGCATGGTTAGTTCATTGATAGGAAGAATTCCTGTGCTACCTGGCAATGACTCAGAAGTCAAAACAGGGGCCAGGTATACCTCCGCGGGGGTGGGGGTCTCCCTCCTCGGGTGGGCAAAAAGGGGGAGCTGGGCGCCCTCTCTCTGTGATAGTCGTCCGGTGGCTGTGGCTAGGGGCTTGCCATATCACCAGTGTTTGTAATAACCCTCTGTGTATGAGACAGATGTGGGTGTCCTTAATACCAAAACCGAAGGTGCCTTGGCTAGCTGGTTTTACTCGGCTGGTTGTTAATTGTAGGGTTTGCTGGATGTGGTGGAGACTGGGTTGCTAACTCTGCCACAATTATCTGGAAGTTTGGCAATATAAGTTAGTTACTGGCGAGGCGGCTAGCCTCGCACCGACGACCATTGGGTGCAGGGTTGTGAATGGGTTGTAAGAGAATAGATGGCATGCAAGGGGCTAGTAAAGTTCTAATGTTGTTCTGGCCTACTAAGTGAAGGTAGGCTGGATAGGAGTATATATATAAAAGGTTGGAGAGCGTTAGCAACGGGCAATTCAAGGATCTTCAAGAGGTATGAGAGAGAGGCTAGGTCGGACAAGAGTAGAGAAGCGCGGGGTCTCATAATGAGAGGGGAGGAGTGCAGGGGGGCTATAGGGGAATTTGACCCTAAGGTCTCTGGGCGTGGGGGTGGCATTAGGCTGCAGTTGATATGGAAGTTTGAAAAGGCAGTAGAATACGTTAGCCAAATGCTACCGGGGAATGCAACTATGGGGTGGTATATGAGTCTGGAAAAGATAGAGTTATGTGATCAGTCCGAGGGGTTGTTGTTGTTTTGTTGTTGTTGTTGTTGTTGTTGTTGTTGTTGTTGTTGTTGTTGTTGTTGTTGTTGTTGTTGTTGTTGTTGTTGTTGTTGTTGTTGTTGTTGTTGTTGTTGTTGTTGTTGTTGTTGTTGTTGTTGTTGTTCCCCAAGCTGCCTGGCCGAACAGCCCCAAGGCCCCGAGCAATTCCAAGGCCATAACCGAGCGCCCCCACAGAACCCTCCCTGCCGACCACAATAAAGCCTGGGTGACCGAAGCCACTCCATGGCGGGGAGCTGAGGAGGGTGCGTAAACGCCCGGGAAACCAAAGCCCCACCCAGGGCCCTGTGCCCCTCAGCAATTATGAAGAGAAAGTTGAGGGGCAAGGGAAAAATGTGACGCTTTGGCTTCCAATCTTGGTAGATTGGGAGATCAATCCACGGAAGAGACTTGAGATCTAGAAAATATATAAGTTAAAGGAACAGTCAGAGTAAGCTATGGGTATGGCAGAGATCGCTCAGCTCTCACTCTGATAGACCAGCCCATCACCAGTCAGTCCGAGGGGTTATGGATACTATTAGTTGGCCCTGGGAACTGCGTTTTCTATGAAATATATATATACAGTCAGGACCCCCAATTCGCGAGAATAGGGGTGACAGGAGGCATCGCGTATTGTGAATTCGTGTATTGTGGAACTAACTTTAAATGGGAATAATTAGATTGGGTGACATCTCTCAATTATGGCCTATTTTCGACATTTTTGGCCCTATTTTCGACATTTTTGGCTCTACAGTACAGTCTATATCTTATATGTAAGAAGAACAATGAATAAAAATATGAAACCTTACCTTAAAATTAGTAGTAGATAGGCTAGGACTAGGACTAGGACCGTAGGACTTCACGATTTTCTCCAACTTCTCCCTCCCTGACCAAATCGTACGAACAGTTTACTCTGACAAGCCTATTGCACAGTTTCCTTCTCCTTTTTTCTTGCGATCCAACACTTCCACCTTCATTTTGTGTGTTATCTTCTTATATTGGCGTGGCATGGCGAAAAAAGTGGCAGGCACTACAAACGTTTGGTCACTCCGCACGGCTATGAGCGGGACTGTGGGAGGGAGGGAGGGAGGGTAAGCGGGAGGGAAGGCAGGCATATGCCCGTCTTCTTCTCTTTTCGGAGCTCCTCCTGGGCCTCGCGAAACGTAGACGTGCTCGCGTATCAAGCGGGAATAGCGGATTTGGCCCCTTCTTAGCTCTCGATTCGTGTATTGTGGTACCACCTCGCGTAATTAATGTTTAATTAATTAATGTTATTTTTGAGGGGTAACTCGTGTATTAGGGTTTTCGCGCATTGTGGAATCGTGTATTGGGGGTCCTGACTGTACCAACAACAGCGGCAGTTCGTAGGGGTACTTAGTTATTGTTTCGGGGTACTTATGACAGATACTGGTAACAAAGTTATCTTATACAATCTCTGGTTGGGGTAAGAGGTGTATGACACGAAGTAAATTGGCGTAGTGTGGACTGTGGATACGAAGGAGGCAAGGGGAAGACGTGTGACATTTGTGGAAAAGTAAATGGAAAAAGGTGAACACAATGGCGGATAAAAATACTTAACCTAAGGATTGAATACATAGATTTATGGGGCGATGGGTCTTCAGAAGCTTAGTCTGGCAAGACAAGATGTTAGGGAATGTTAATATTAATACTTAGACTAAGGATTGCATACATCGATGAACGACGACATTATAGTCGTCGTCCTAATAAGGTGATGAAACCTGGTTGATCTGTACTTGGCACAATACGACACAAGGACAGTGCCGCTATGTCGTATCAATACTGGTGGCAGTTAATATTATAGAGACACTTAGTTACTAGAGGAACAATGCAAGGGGGCGACTGAGCACGGGTTACATATATCTATACTCGTCATGGGAAATGATATACAAGGTCTAGGGACAGGCGTGGGTGTTTTAACTTCTAAGATATATAACATCTACTTCTCGGATGTAAGAACATACATAGATATAATTATGGCTGTCTGATGTGTTGGCATTGGCTCAACGTCGGGACAGGGCATGGGTGTTTTTAATATGAATATTCCTGTTCATCATCTTTGTAGTTAGGAGTGTAGGACACGAGGGGGTAGTGTACATGAGGTGTGGAAAAATTGTCAGTTTAGAAGGGGTATCTAGGTGCGGCCTGGAGCTGCTTAGCCCTGCGGGCTTGGGCCTGTCTGAATTGGCTGGCTCGGTCAGCTGGTCCTTTCGTTCTGTGGACCTTTCCTTTGGGTGTTTCTGTGTGGTGTTCGTTCGTGGCTTCTGTGGTGGGCTTCTCGTTCTGGGGCATTTTAATTAGTGATTCAGATGACGGAATATGACCCGTACAACTGGATTTTATTCACTCCTATTTTCTCTATTTACCCCATCGTACGCTTTCTTTCCTCCTCTCTCATCAATGAAATCTGATTAGTGCACCAACTCGCACTGATATATATCTATTCCCGCTGAACCCTTAGCTCAGGCTAGGGCCAGCCCTATGAGAGTCTCGTAACGTGACTCAGTGGTCTGGTTAAATTACTGTATTAAAAAAAAAACATAACGTGTAAATAAGGGCGAGAATAGCCGTCGATACGGTATCGACGCTGGGGCTGGAGGGGTTAATGTGTGTATACCTGCATGATACGCTGATGCCTGTCCTCAGCTTGGGTTTGACTTGACGCCGCCGAGTGGAGTAGTCGAGGGTGATGATGCAAATGAAACGGAGCCCCTGGAGTCAATGGACGAAGACACGGACAGCAAGGAACCTCACAGGTCAGTTTTAACCACCACTTTTAAACCTGTGTTACACCACCATTTTTAGCGTTAGATGAATCAGTCACAGACAATGATTTTGCTATAGTCAAGTGAAGTATCTGATAATATACACTTCCATATAGCCCAATTAAGTAAAAATTAATACTACAAATCCCTCAAACCTAAAACTGTATGTTATGTATCATATGTCAGAGCTATACGGTATACTTTTCCTTGTGATGTTAACCCAGAGCCTTGACTCTCACAGCAAGTTTGAGGCAGTCCAGGATGACATGAGTTCAGAGGAGATACTGGAGCAGGCTCAGGGCGCTGCCAACGATGCCGCTGAGAAACTAACCAACAAGAAGCCAGCATACTCTGTATGTACCAGCACTCCTCAAGTAATCCTAATACAGTACAGTATTATCTCATAGTTATGTTCCTGAAAGACGACACTTTCGGTGTAACCACTTATAATAAAGAAATTTTCTCCTTCATTTTTCTTGCAATTGTCCACTATTTCTATCATATACTGTACATCTTAATAAGGAAACATAATAATAGTACTATTAAGAGTACCTTTGTCAATATATAGTATAACACTATTCAGTTAAGTTGAAATTCTGGAGGTTGTATGTGACTACAGCGTAACTCTTTACTACTGTACCACTTTCAGCTTGGGTTCCTGAGGCAGCGGGGTGATGGGACGACCAGCCTAAGCATCTTGACGGGGTGTGAAGGCAACGACCCCACACTGAAGGAGAAGCCCGTCAGTCTGGGCCTCCTCACCGGCAAGCTGACCCAGGGCTCCGCCACGCTGCACAACTACCGTGATGACAAGAGGAGCGTTGCCAAGCCTAGTGAGCTACATTATTGACACTTTTATTGTGAATACAGAAGTATGACTACCAATAATCTGAAAGCATTGGTATTACAGACTTAATGATCTTAATCCACATTAACCCTTTCATTGCGGTGGCTGTACTGGTTAACCCATTAAAGCCTATGGAGACTAGTGTAAGTGATCAGGAGCATGACAGGCCCCCGTCCGCTCTCTGGCAAGTCTGCCGCGACACTGAGGCTCTGTGGGGTGGTCTCACGAGATATATTCAGTGTTGCTAAAGGCAAACTTAGCGGAACATTGTTAATTATTAGAGAATATTGCCGATGTCTGTAGTAACACTGCGGGTAAACCCCGCTAGCTAGAGAGCTCGTTCTGATATAATTTGAAAGCTCTTTTCTTCTATTTTTTTGCTGCAAACATTTAATTTAATTCAGACACTTGCTTAAGCAATCAGGCATGCCTGAATAAGCTCTATTATAGTGGGAATATGGCCGCACTGAAAGGGTTGAAGTGTTCAATATATTATTGTCTGTCTTGATAGTGTAATGCTTAGTGCACAGAATTTTGGTGTGAGTATCCTAGGTTCGAATCCATGGAGTACCACATGTATTAATTTTTTAATTAATTTCATTAATTAGGTTTATTTGTAAGTTTGATTGGTGTGTTGGTGATGATATGAATATCATGCATTCAATCAAGTACTGTAGTATTCAATTCAATTTTTTCATTTTCATATTTCAGTCAAGCCACTGTACTATGGGTCATATTCTTCCTTCTGTCCATCCTATGACTCCACATTTGCCAACCTGACCAAGGAGGAGAGTGAGATGGTGTATGCTACGTACGGTAATGAAACTGCTGTCCAGTATGCCAAGAGGTGGGGACAATTATTACCTACTTTCTGTACTAATTTTATTTTTATAATTATTTTCAATGATCAAGCCTATCAGCTCAATAATTATATTTACTGTATATTACTTTTTTAAATACTGTACCTGGCTTACCGTATACGATACAGTACTTTAACATTTCTTAATCTATATCTTCCCCCATCTTTGCATTGGCAGCATCTGTGACTTCTCCCAAGACTGTGACATGGCGATGCAGCTAGTGAACCAGCTATTGAACCTACTGACCCACCAACAACACTCCCGCACCACCTCCGTCATTGAGGACCGCCGCCGCCTACACCAGGAGGACCACAGACTGGCCAGTATGATCACTGGTGGTGCCACTCACAGGTCAGTGCAGTTTGCAATACTAATGTACTGGACTCTATTAACCAGGCTGGGCTTCGAACCTGGGTGTGTAGCGTAGTAGTCCAACACCAAACCGACTAACCTATACCACCGAGGAGCTATCACTGGTACCCCACTTTAGTAACTGGTTTGAAACTGGTAACAGACTTTCATATTTTTTTTTCTATGTGTATGAAGGCGACAAAGGCTGGCTGTCTGTGATGAGTGTCTTACCCAAAGCCAAAAGAGTGACAGAGAGCCAAATTCTAGGGATGTTGGGGCCAATTACTTTAGTGAAATAGGTGTATCAAAGATAGTACTGTATATAGCTCTGTTTTAAATTTTGTTAGATGTGTATGTATGTATGTACTGTATATACTCTGGCACATACCCCATAGCTGGGGGTGGCCGATTCGAGACAGAGCCCGAACAGGGACAACACAACACAATATAAAAAATAACAAATAAGAAATTCACACACATCTAAGTCGCCCAGGAGAAGACCTAGAGACCAAGGATCACTAAGGGCTTCCAGCACTGAGGTACACTTTATTAACAACAATTAATTTACAACTTCTTGAGTCTATTTTCGCATTTTTGTTTGTTTACAGTGAGAGTGGTGGAGGTGTGGGAGCAGGGGGAGCCTCTGAACAGAAGG
Source organism: Paralithodes platypus (assembly GCA_032716605.1). Taxonomy (NCBI): domain Eukaryota; kingdom Metazoa; phylum Arthropoda; class Malacostraca; order Decapoda; family Lithodidae; genus Paralithodes; species Paralithodes platypus. Next base: position 59,608,638 of record CM064514.1, read on the forward strand.
CCAACCCCAACATAAATTTTACATTACTCCGCTCTCTGTCAGACCTCGGCATTGATACATCCTTTGTCCACCACTTTGGTACGTATTTTTCATTATTTCATGGCGTTTTGAATAATATGTATGTATGTATGTACAGTATATACTCAGGTACATACCCCATTGCTGTGGGTGGCCAACTCGAGACAGAGCCCAACCAGAAACCTTTAAAGTTCCAATTCTTAGGGCCTGGGACTACTTTTGCGTTCCCTCGCCCCTTGCTCTGTCTCGTTGAGTAGGAGAAAGTCTAAAAAACATTCTTACATACATCCAGTTAATCAGTTAGTTAGAGCCAGTGCCAAAGTTCCTGACTATGGCAAAGGGTTGTGTCTGTGTCTGTGGGGTGGGGTGGGGGTGGTGGGTGACCTATAGAATACATGAAAAGAGACAAATACACACACACACACTGATAATAAAACAGTATGGTGTGCATTTCACTTTGTATCCATCCCCACCAACCATATATTTCACTTTCCCTCTCTCTCTCTCTCTCGAGAGAGAGAGAGAGAGAGTTGATATCTCCTTTTTCCCAATGAATCGGTGAGTATATCCTGACGTGTTTGAAAGTCGATATTACTGCCATTCAGTTTACCACTTTGCTTCCTTGGGGTATTTATTATGCTTTGTAATATTGTCTAATGTTAGGTAGGGTATATTTAAGAAAATGGCGCTGCTGTTTTGAAGTTCTTAACTGTAATCCTGTAGCCTCCGAAACTGTTGAAATATGGTACAGTATGTTAAAATGAAATGCCGTTACACTTTTCCTCCATAGCGCTGTTGGGAATATGAACATGATTAGATTAATATCCAGTATTCGAGAATGGATAATAAGTCGTAGGCTTGTGCATAAACCTTTAACCGTCCTGGTGGTGTAATGGTTAGAGTGTTTAAAAATCTGTGTGTGATAACCCAGGTTCGAATCCCGGGGGATCACATATATGCTTTCATTAATTTCATTGGAGGAGTTTGGTGTTGTGGTGAAATTAATAAAATATAGATTATTCCTTTCAAAATATATACAATAGTTTAATTGTTATCATTTAACCCCTTAGATGAGAAGGAGAAGCATGAGGGTTACATCAACACCCAACGGGAGAAGAACACCTCTCCCGTCTTTTGTGTCTGTACGGTTATATTTATTAAAGGTCCCTATGGAAAATCTTATCCCATTTCTTCTTTTGTCTACCCCTATTCGACCCCCCTTCCTCCCTCCTTCATCCACATTCTTAGTGTTCTTCAATCAGTTATTGTTATTCATGTTCAACACAAGCCCACACCCCCTTACTCTATTATTTAAGTGCATCTCATCACTTTTAACCATAATAATTTAACCTGTCAGAGGAGAAGGCGAAACATGAGGGTCGCATCAACAGCCAGCTGGAGGAGAACGCCACTCTATTGGAGTCTCTGGCCAAGGAGCAGAAGGAACGCCTCTCCCGCCCCCTCCCGCCCTCTCTCTCCGCCCTCCCGCAGCCTTCCAACCAGGAGATCAAACTAGGTGCGTACAATGCTGGCAGATTTAGGGGATCTACATGCTTCCTAAGGAACTGTCAACGGGTACACATTAGCTGACTTATACTATGCTAGATGTTTTAACCTTGAAATGACAACTCTATAGTATAGCAAAATGTATCATTAGTTTTGTATATTATAGCACAATTTATCATCAGTTTCTGTGTATTGTACAATAAAACCCATTTCTTTTGGACCCCAGTCTTATGAAAACCTGCAACTTTGGACTAGGTATCACATCTTTACTTTAGCTCCCTCTGTCAGACTATGTCCGAGAGATCAAGGTGAAAGTCGGAAAGATTAAATTGCTTCACACTTGCGGAAATTTTGCTCTTAAAGGACCCCTGAGTATTGGTTGTCCGAAAGAAAGGGGTTTTACTGGAGTATAATTTATCTTTAGTATACTGTAGTATAATTTAATTTATTATTACTATCAACTCCAATTTATCATCATATATTTTCTCTCCACAGTTGAAAAAGTGACAGAAGGGCTGACAGCGATGGCCAAGCAAGCTGCGCCGGGCTCCTTGGCTCCTGTGTCAATAGTGCGTCGAGCCCTGGGTATCACTATGCATCCCGTCGACCCCTCCGAGCAAATTGAGGTATAATAAACACAAGGTATCCGAACACACTCACCCCTCCTTTCTTTGGCCTGCACTCGACTATATTTGGTCCCGCACTTGATTGTATTGGCCCGCACTCTACTGTACTCATCCACACTCAACTGTATTGATCCACTCTCAACTGAATTGGTCTACACTCGACTTTATTGGTCCGTATTCAACTCCCCTTGGGCTGCATTCAAGTAAAATTGGCCCACACTCATCTGTATTCGTTCGCATTCAACTTCTCTTGGATCAAGTTCTAGCAAAATTGGCATACACTCCACTAAATCTGGTCCACATTCATCTCCCCTTGGGCTGATTCAAGTCAATTTGGTCTGCATTCAAGTAAATCTGATGAAGCCCTGCCCTTAACACACAGACACCACAACTACCGCTATCGTATGAAGGAGGAGTTATCGGCGGTGGTTGGTTTGGTGGGAGCAAGAGGAAAGTAAAGAAACCGAGTGGTTTGGTGGTTTGTGTGTGCCTCCCGTAGAAGTCAAGCACCACAACATCAGCTGAGCACGAGTTCATTTAACGATGCATCGAGTGCATTTATTTTAAGTTCCCCATCAAGATCTCTACAGTATAAGTTCTCGTTTTTTATTGATTTGTACTTTTATTTCTATTCCATTCCATTCCATATATCCATCAGCTTGTGAACCGTGGAGTTGAACCTATACCTTTAATACCCCAGGTTGATATAGAGGGCACTTCGTCATCCCAGGAGGCAGTTGCTGTTGGTGTCGCTTCCCGTCGCCGCTCTAGTGCCGAGGGGGGGCCCGGCTCCTCTGATCAGTTGGAGTCACAACTCAAGCATATTCTTAACCAGCCCGATGCGGCCTCTCCTCCTCCCGTCGTCGCCTCGCCTTCACACATGTCAGATAGAAAGTTGAAAGAGATCCTGGGAAATTGAGGGTCAGGGTTGATTTAAAACTTTGGTATTTAATGCACTTTTAAGTTTACAGGCCGATAGCTAGTCGAAGGAGTAATCTGTCATGGAAAGAGAATAAATAATTCCACCCTTTATCTTGATTTTTTTAATGTGGCCTGGATGGGCTAAACATGTTAGTGAGGCATGTATTTTATTCTTAGTCTTATTATTTTAAGAATGCTTGGAACACTAAATGAAAACATCATCCAATATTCACTTCTATACAGGGCTACCCTGTAAACCAGTGTATCTCTGTATAGGTAACAGGCACAAACAATTCCCAGTATTTTATACTGATAACTGTTTGACAACATTGGGTACTAAATACTTAAAGGTGGCATAGTAGTGCTGAGGCCAGGGGGCTCCCATATTAATAAACATCGTTGTTATCACCAATAACTTCCAAATAATATTAATGAAAGCATATGATCCTCTGGGGATTGGAACCCAGGACACCACATAAATGATATGTTAGATTTGGGATTGCCCTCTCTTACTTCACCAAGAACATAAGGTATGGTAAGTCTCTTACTAACTTTGATATTTGGTGACTTTAACCCCCTGGACCCCAAGCGATTTGATACAAAAGTACACTCCAGAACCAGCTACTTGTCAATATTTTTTGTTATCCTGAAAACACATGGGATGGGTTAGTAATCTTTATTTTTATTAATCTCACCACAACACCCCCAATGAAATTAATTAAAGTATATATGATCCACCGGGATTCGAACCCGGGTTATCACACACAGATTTTTGCCACCTTAACCATTACACCACCAGGACGTGGGCATGAAACCGCTCACCTAGGTCATTTGGGGGTCCTGGGGGGTGGGGGAAAGTCACAATTAACATGGGTTGATGGGTAGGCAATATACTGGAAAATCACTCCTGCGCGCGCCCACTCGCACACGGCTGGACTTGGGGGGGGGTTGCCAACCATCGGTATTGTTCCGTGGGATCGTAAAGTATTTCCCATACGGTGCCGTAGGACAAGAGTAATGGATTACATACATAGGCGACGCATAATGTGCGTCCCTGGGGTCGAAGTGGTTAAGGGAAAGACCATATATTGTTCTATATTCTATATACTCAGGCCCAATCCCCACTTTTTCTATTTTTTTTCTTTTTTTCCCTCTTTTCCTTTTTTCTATTTTTTGGGGGTGGCCGACTCAAGACAGAGCATTGTTGGTATTAGGTATTATTGACTGTGTCTAGATGACAAATTATGAATCGGAAGTAATATCCCCAGGTGCTACACAAAATCTCAGTATGACAATCTATAGCTGGTCTTACATATATTTTGACACAGACATTTTTTGATAACTCATATTCTTATGACGGTCATCTATACATTCAACATCATAATTCTAGTGTCAAAAAAAATCATCTATCTATCTATATACTCAGGCACGTTTCCCCCTTTTTATTTTATTTGTTTATTTTCCTCCGGGCCATTTGAGGGTGGTCACAGTGTTCTTGGAGACTGTGGGGTTCTCATACTGAGGATAACCCATGGCATTAAGGGGAGATGGGCTGATTTTTCTGGTCCCTATCCCTCATGTTTAGCCTCATTACTTTTCAGATTTTAGGATGTTCGGCCCACTAGTTTGTCAATGTTAAGACTTTGTGTCATTTAGGTGTCGATTTTTTCATGGCGAGCGATAGCGAGCCTGTAATTTAAGAAGAATCGGCCTTTGGCCGGGACATTTTGCTATCGAAAAATGTACAAATTTATCTTGAAGGAGGGTCTTGCGTGATTGTTTTTATAAGTTTGATGGAGGTCTAAGGTGGAAACTAACAAAATAGTAAAAAGATACATAAATGAGCAAATAAATACGCCCATCACCCCTTAAAGTACTCTACTGTATAGTGAAGTAGTTACAGTGTATTAAGTATGGGCAAGTTATGATGTAAAAAGTAGAGTAATAAGTTGTTACAGCTTGTTAGGATTCTTGTCACATTGTAACTTCTGACTGCAATGAGTATCTGGGTTTAGTGTAATATAACAATATTTGGGATCAGTAGAATTTTTTAATTCTGATAATCTATATTTTATTTATTTCACCTATTAGACATTGAATATACAACAAAATTAAAATGTAAAACTTGCAAACTAAACAAACCAAAATTGGGACAAGGACAATATAAAGTCAAATTAAATTATCAAAATCGCTATGTGGAAACAACGCTTACTAAAATGAAAATTATTAAATAAAAGAACACAATCCACCACATAGGGTGTACATTACTACATGAGCAAGTTAATCTGTTTCCCAAGCAAACTAATCGCACATATAACAACGCACTATCGTCACGTTAAAGGAAGTACTGTAGTCAAGTTTGGGAAGTCCGGGACGTTCTGGCAAATTTTTACTAAACTTGTATGTACTGTATGTATTTACTCAGGCCCATTCCCCACTCTTCCTATTTCAGAACTTGTAAGTCTACAGTATATTATCAGATGACAAATATTATACACTTCAGGAACATAATGTTATTAATTACAGTGGAGCAATATTTAATTTAAATCAACCCTCAAATGGAAAACTTGAATTCTACCTACCAACAAATGCCTACAGTGGCCGATAGATGCGCTGAACACACTGTTTTTACCGCGGTGCATTGTGAGAAATAGGCGACATCGCAGACCTATCCACCCTCCCTCTGCTTCAACAATTCTTTATTATAAGCATTTAGTCAAAATTTCTGAAGCTGACCCATATTATTGTCTATGCATACTGCTGTTATATGTATTTTCAAATCACCCATATTCATAAATAACATGTTTACAATACAAAGTAATTGTTTTTTCCTTTGCCCCTCAACTTTCTCTTCATAATTGCTGAGGGGCACAGGGCCCTGGGTGGGGCTTTGGTTTCCCGGGCATTTCCGCACCCTCCTCAGCTCCCCGCCATGGGGTGGCTTCGGTCACCCAGGCTTTGTTGTGGTCGGCAGGGAGGGTTGTATGGGGGCGCTCGGTTGTGGCCTTGGCCTTGCTTGGGGAACATCAACAACAACAACAACAATACAAAGTCAGCAGGTATTTTTGTGCCTCTTTTGTTATGATAATTAATCAGCTTGTAATTATGTTTTCCCCACAGTGGGGAATGGGCCTGAGTAAATACATACAGGTACATACATAGAGATGGAACGAATATCAATTTTCACTATTTGCGAATACGAATACAAATCAAAACATTTTTTTGTAAAATTCGCGAATACGAATAGCGAATATTTCAATCCTTATTTCATCCTTCAAGAACTGGTAATTATTTTTATGTCACCAACAAACGTTAATTAAATTACTATGAAATTGATTACCAGAAGTTAATGACGATGTGAATGTGTAATTTCTTAAATATCATAAATGAACTGTATGAATTAATGTTTAATATATTGTAAGAGTTCAGGCATAGAACATTGAATAATTAAAATTAAATCCATTAAATTTTCTATGTTTCCAGTCCTCAGTCCCAATGTTGCCGCTTTTTTGGTACTAAAGTACCACATTTGGTACATTTGACTCTCTCAAGTACATTTTATATATTTTCCAATAAAGTAGTCCATATCTGGTACTAAATACAAAATCAGTAAGGAAATATGATGGAATATATTTTAGTGACATGCTATTACATTGGATATGTCTGAAATGGCAATATTGCGACGGTTCAAATGTCCAGGTCCAGCACACGTTCGTTTACCGGGCAGTGATTCCACTTTAGAATAATTTGGTAGGCCTACTTTTCACTAGTTTGATCTGGTACTATTAAATACAGTTAAGTAGCAACACTGCTCAGTCCTCCTTCATTCCACTTTAGCGGCCCCAACGCACATCTACACTGTTATTTATTCGTTTGTGTTAACTTTAAAATTTAATATATAACATTTTTGTATATATTCTATTGGTTTCGTGAACATATTCGCATATTTACGAATAACTAGGAATGGAAATGCGAATACGAATACGAATACGAATATTGAAAACATAGCGAATATTCGGACATATGAATACGAAACTAATATTCGGTCCATCTCTAAATTACATACATACATACATACATACATACTGTACATACATAATTATGTTTTATAGTCATCAGCTACACATGGACTATATAAGCACATAGTGTAGTCATATACTGTATAATATAAACATGTAGAATCACCAAAAATCAAGATAAACTGCATATCCTAGGTGTTGGGTATTGTGATGTCTACAGTCGTATCCCTGGCGGTAGTTCAGAAGCATCCACCAGAGGTCTCAAGAGAAATGTTGGTAGGGAGAATTGTCTGGGGTATTAAAGGTTAATGGTATTTCCAACAAAAGTATGTGTCTGTGAATGCTGTTTTGTGCACTGTATGTTATAGTAAGACTTTTCATACTCTTTTAATTTACTAACATCACTAAGTGGACTGAATGTGATTTTTTCATATAGATGTATGAGATGGTATGTCTACATTAGTACAGTAATATATTTATAGTACAGTTTTGTATTGTCGATAGTAAATGTTCATAAACATTATTACTTGTTTCTAATCCTTATATAATTTTTTTTATGAAATATTACAGATCCATCTATATTTGTTATACTATCTGTACCTTTTAATGCTTAATTGTTTATGAAGGCGACTAGAGGACAACATCCCCACTTCTCAACTCTACCTTTATATGAATCAATCAATCAGTTTTATTTCATAATATACATCATAACTTATATACTGTATATTACATATCACGTTTTTTAAAAATTACTGTACAGAGTAAGCAGCTGCGTGACAACCAATAATTTTAAGAATATTAACTCATTGGCTGCGGGAGACGTTCTTGAACGTCCTGGCAATATAAGGCAATTTACAGGCTCTTAACCCATTGAGCACCAGCTGATTTGATGAAATAACACACTCCAGACCCAGCCACTTGTCAATTTTTTTTCCCTGAAAACACAGGGGATGGATTAGTAATAAAGGAAAAACAACATAAAACCACTCACCTAGGTCATTGAGGGGTTCTGGGGGGCGGCGGAAAGTTGCAATTAACATGGGGTGATGGGTAGGCAATATACTGTACTGGAAAATCACTCCCGCGCGCGCCCACACGCACGCGGCTGCACTTGGGGGTGGCCAACCATCGGTATTGTTCCGTGGGATCCTAAAGCAGTTCCCATAGAAATCTGAACCTCTACGAGCCTTATATTAATGGTCAATATGGGCCGACGCTGGTACTGGCAGCGGTTTACAATTCAGTCGGACTTAAATCGATGCTGGTGCTTAAGGGGTTAAAGCCTCTTAAAGCCTGTGGGGACGAGTGTAAGAGAGCGGGAGCGCGATAGGCTCCCCTCCACTCTCCAGCATGGCTGCTGGGGCACTGGGACTCGGGCCTCACATCCCCCAAGACAATGCAACACTGCCGAAGGCAAATGTAGCGCGACTGCTCATAATTAGCGAATATTTGCCGATGTCTATGGTAGCGCTGCGGGTTAATCCCACGCGCTGGCGTAATTTTGAAGCTATTTTCTTCTAGTTTTTGGCTGAACACATTTAACCCTTCCTCCCCGGGCTCATCATCATCTCCGACGCCTTGCTTCCCCCTGGGAAACCCCCACTAGAGGATGGCCATGACAGAAACGTCTCCAAGCTACTTTGTCAAGACATGCCTCCTTTGCCCGTGCCACAATGCCCCTTCCACTACGTGGAAGTTTTTCTTCAATATATTTTTCCACTTTCTTTTCCCATACCATAGGTGGTCTTCCACTACTAGCGGTTCCACTCACCTGACTCCCATATATCTTTCTTGGCATTCTGTCTTCATCCATTCTCTGAACATGACCATACCACCTCAAAGTACTTCTCTTTATCCACTCAACCACACCACAATCAATGCCCAAAGCCTGCTCTTCCATTCCAAAGGACTCGTACACTTCCCTATTACTTGGCCCATCTAGCCTATTCATGCCAGCTGCCATTTTGAAAAAGCTGATCTCCACAGCTCTTAGTTTGAAGAGGTCCTCGTCACTTGCCGTCCATGTCTCGCTTCCATACGAGAGTGTTGGGAGCAGCACACTGTTTCTCAGTGACTTTTTGACTTCCTGGCTAACCATTCTTCCTTTGAGAATACTATCAAGTTCTCCAATCACTTTTCTCCCTTGCATTTTTCTCTCTTTTATCTCACTCTCCATTTTACCATATTTGCATAGTACAGCTCCCAAATACTTGAAACTTTCAACCTCTTCTAGTACTTCATTTTTCAATTTTATTTTACAACTTTTCTTGTGTTCTTTCTTGATTCTATATTTTTCCTTAAAATCTATAGTTTCATGCATTCTTCTCTCAAACACCATTACCTTACATTTCCCTACATTGACCTTTAACTTTCTCTTTTCACATACCCTGTCAAAGTCAGTGACCACTCTCTGAAGTTCTTCAGCATTTTCTGCCAACAGGACTGCATCGTCCGCATATAGGCATGTTAAAATCTTCCATGTTCTTCCCTCTGATTCCAGTCTAGCTCCCACACCCATTGATACAGCCCTACATTCCCTAATCACTCCATCCATGTATATATTGAACAACCAAGCTGACATGACACATCCCTGTCTTACACCTACATTGACCTCAAAACTTTCACTTAACTTATCCCCTACCTTCACATTTGCATTGCATTCCTATAATTTTTTTTTACTGCCATTAGAAACTTTCCTCCCACACCATATACTGTTAACACATCCCACAGGCCCTCCCAGTCTACTTTGTCGTAGGCTTTTTCCAAATCCATGAATGCTGCATAGAGTTTTCTGTTTTTGGCCAGATACTTCTCTACCAACAATCGCATTGAGGCTATCTGGTCAACGCAGCCCCTGCCCTTTCTGAAACCTCCCTGTTCCTCGCCTATTTTGTCATCCGTTATCTTCTGTAGCCTCTGTGTTACTACTCTTGTGTGTACCTTTCCAGGTATGCTAAGCAAGCTAATTCCCCTATAATTCTTACACTCTTCTTTACTACCCTTCCCTTTGTACAAGGGTACTATCACTGCTTTCCTCCAGTCCTCTGGTACACTTTCCTTTTCCCATGCTAATTTACATAACCTATGCATTATGTCAACAGCTTCTTCTCCTCCATATCTCAGCATTTCACCTGGGATGTTATCTACTCCAGCAGCTTTGCCCATTTTAAGTCTATTGATTGCTTCTCCCCGGGCTGCCTTTCTTAATTTAATTCAGACACTTGCTAGATAGAGGGGCAGGAAGACCCCCATTGAGATGAAGAGACTGTGTAAGACAAGCTTTGGATAATAGAGGAATAACTAGATCAGACAAGGGAAGTGGTAATAAACAGGAATGAATGGAGAATGCTTGTGAATAGATGAGTGAACACTTGGTCATTTGGGGGGAAGGGTCGGGCACAAGTTGGACTAGATAATAGTGTATCAGGTGCCTGGTCTGGGGAGATGGTTTATATGAAGGGTGCCCCTGGAAGTGTGGTGGGCGGGCTTGTGGTATCAGCTTCGCTGCATGTCTGCTTTCTGAGATCAGAACCTCTGGGTGGTCGGGGGCCGGGGGAGTGCTGGAGGGACCTTGGTGACACTGGTCTCTGGATCTTCTGGATGACCTAGATGTGTGTGAATTTGTATTTTGTTTTTGTGTGTTCATTGTTTCTGTTATGTTGTCCCTGTTCGAGATCTGTCTTGAGACAATGCAAAAAAAAAAAGGAAAAGTGGAGATTGTGCTTGAGTATATACATACATATAATACTTGTTTAAATATTCAGGAGTGCCTGAATGAGCCCCCAATATAGTGGAAACAGGCGGAAATATGTTCGCAGCGTAAGTGTTAAAAACTCAAAATTATTAAAAAAGGGAGCTGTGGAGATTAGGTGAAGCGTGTTAAATGTATGAAAGTGGTTGGTAGGATGATTCTCGGTAAACTGAGGAAGACCTGCAACTAGGTTCTGAGGAAGGATCAATGGGTTAGGGGACTTGACTGAAATGATGCAGGGGACCATGCAGCATAGAATACAGGCTGTTAATTAATTAAAAAGTTTGTTTAACCAGACCACTGAATCTAGAAAAAGACTCTCACAGGGCTGGCCCGAAGGATTAAATCACATTGCGGTTAAAAGGTTAAAATGGCAGAGATACCGGATTATGGGAAATGAGGAAAAAGTCGGAGAGTCAGATAAAATGTCAGCAAGGGATTTATTACCAAAGTAAGCAGTACGATAACGGGAATAAGCAGGGCAGTTACTAAAGACATGATGAATAGTGAGGAGAGTACGACAAGTGGTGCACTCAGGGGGCGGATCATGGGGGTGGACATTAAGTAACCATGGGTTAGACGTGAATGACCTATTCGGAGTCTCGTTAACAGTACCTCCTCACGTCTATGAGACTGAAAGGAGGAGGGCCAGGGGCACACAGTAGGTTTAAGGGCACGAAGTTTATTAGTACAGGGAGTAGCCTCCCAAAGAGACTGCCATGTAGAGAGGATATAAGGCTTCAACAAGGACAACCAGTCACCTAAAGGGAGATGAGGCTGCCGGAGTGTCTTGATAACAGCAGCTTTCGCAGCCTTATCAGCGTCTTCATTACCCTGAATCCCAATATGGGCGGGAATCCAGCAGAGCTGCACCCTCACGCCATTTGCGCGTAACACATGAAGAGAGTACTGGATGGATGATATTAAGACTGGGGAGGGAGAATAGGTACTGAGGGCATCAAGAGCACTACGGGAGTCGCTGTAAATGACAAACGTCTGTGGAGACAGACCGTGAATAACGTCAATGGCAGATTGGATGGCAAGGATCTCGGCAGTGAAAATTGATGCATGTCGTGGGAGGGAAAATTGAAGGGTGGCGGTGCGGGAGACAGCTGCAAGCCCAACACCAGCAGGAGACTTGGAACCATCAGTGTATATGGCAACATGGGGGCCCTTACGGCGTATGTGTTCAAGGGCGTGTTGATGATGGTGGCTGAACGGATACCTCTTAGATAAATAGGAAAGGTGTATGCAAACACTTGGGAGGGAGATAGTCCAAGGGGGAGGACGATCTACGGGAGGGGAGACAGAAATATCTAGACCAGTGGTATTGAGAAGAAAGGTAGCACGGCGGGCGAAGCAAAGGAAGCGTGAATTTAAAGTAGAAACGTCAATGTTGTGGAAAAGGGAATTGGTGGGAGAGTCACTATATTGGATCTTTAGGGCACGACGCATTGTAACTAAGTTTCTGTGGAGGGAAAGTGGGGGTTCTCCACTTTCGGCTAAGATGGACACGATCGGGGAAGATCGGAAAGCACCAGTGCAAAGTCGTATGCCTTGTGTATGAACAGGATCCAGAGTTCTTAAGGCGGAGTCCGAGGAAGAACCATACATAGGACAGCCATAATCAAGGATAGACAGAACAACGGCTTTGTAAAGCATTAACATGGTGGAACGCCTAGCACCCTAGGTTGTGTGAGACAGCTTTTTTAGGAGACCGAGAGCTCGCGTGCCTTTACATTTGATGTGGTGGATATGATCTTTCCAATTAAGGTGTTGGTCAAAGATTAACCCCAGGAATTTAACGCTCGAGTGGAAAGAGAGTAGAGAATCCCCCACCCGAAGTTCGATGGTCTGGTCGCGGAGCCAGCGCTTATCTCGGAAAAAAACAATTGCCTTGGTCTTCTCCGCTGAAAACGTGAAGCCGACTGATGAGGCCCAAGCAACAACCTTCTGAATGGAGAGGTTGAGAATGTGTTGAGCATGACGAAGTGTGCGGGTGGTGCAGTATATAGTAAAATCGTCGACATACAAGGATCCACGGACGCCTGGTGACAGTTGGCGGATAACACGATTTGTGGCGATGGCAAAGAGCATGCTACTTATTACACTGCCCTGGGGTATGCCATTGTGGAGAGGGAAGATGGCAGAAAGAATATTCTCCACACGAGTTTGGAAAGTGCGTTTGGTAAGGAAGTTAGAGATGAATATTGGGAGATGACCGCGGGCACCACAATCATGGAGGGATTGGAGTAAGAAATGTCTCCACCTAGTATCGTAGGCCTTCTTTATGTCAAAGAAGACTGCAACAGTGAACTGTTTCCGATCAAATCCCTGTCTGATTTGGGCTTCTAAGAGTGCAAGGGAGTCTAATGTAGAACGGTTCTTCTGGGAACCGAACTGAAGAGGGGTGAGAACCGAATGTTGGCGAAGAAACCAATCAAGTCTAGCGTTAACCATTTTCTCCATTAATTTACAGAGGCAGCTTGTGAGGGATATTGGTCGATAATTGGCGGGGACGCTGGGATCTTTACCAGGTTTCGCTATAGGGATGACAATAGCATGTCTCCAAGAATCAGGAAAAAGGTTGTGGGTCCATAAATGGTTATAAAGCTGTAAAAGATAAGATTTGGCAAGGGGGGCTAGATGAGTAATCATGTGGAAGCTGATGTTATCATGACCAGGAGAGGAATTAGTACAGGTGGAGAGGGCATGGTCAAATTCATCCATCGAAAAACTAGCATTGTAGTCACAAACATCGAAGGATTGGAAATTGACAGGGACGGATTCAAGACGGTGCCTAAGGAGACGGAAGCGTGCATCATAGTAAGTATCACTACTAACATCGGCAAGATGTTGGCTTAAGTGCACAGATATCTAAGGCAATGGAGGTGAGTGCATGTAAATCAGAAATAAGAAGGGGAAAGCGAGAAAGTAAAGTACGGGAACGTTTTTTAAGACGATCCAAACGTCGACCAAGTTCACGTTTGCAGCGAACGAGGGCGGATAAGGATGCGGTCCACCAAGGGACTAGGTGGCGACGAGCAGAAGTAGAGGAAAGGGGTATAGATTTAGAAGCTGCAGAGATGATAAATGCAGTGAAAAAGGTAGTAGTTTCGTTATGGTCACGGAATGGATGAAAGGGAGGGATTTGGCGTGTGTGCAGTCCAAACTGGAGAATAGGAAAGTGGTCACTGGAGAACGAATCATCACAGAGACGCCAGTCAAACTTGTCAACTATCGTAGAAGAACAAAGGGCGACGTCAACCGAGGAAAAAGTATGATGAGTACTGGAGAAATAGGTGTAGGAATCAGGTTCGTTAAGGCAACAAAAAGAATCAAGGGATAGAAGGTTCTCAATGTGCACCCCAGCAGCATCTGCAGTGGAGGAGGAAGGATTTCACAGGGGGCTATGCGCATTAAAATCTCCTAGTAGCAGGAGAGGGGACGGTAACACATTAACAAATCTGGAGAGGAGGGAAAGATCATAATGGAAGGCTATCTGGTTATATATATTACAGATGGCAACCGAGGTATCATCAGGGAGATGAAGAGTAAGAAGAGAATGTTGGAGATAACTATCGCGGATGGGAAGTAGGTCGAAAGTCAAGCTATGGTGTACATAAATAGCAGTGCCATACTCGCCATTAAGGGAAAGTGAGTGGCATTCAAGGTGATAATTAAGGATAGATTTATTGTAATTCCTAGTGTGTTGTAGACACAAGCACATTGGAGCGTAAGTGTGGAGTAAGCGTTGAACCTCACCTAGACTAATTCTAGATAAGAGTCCATTCACATTCTATTGTATTAGATAGGAATTGAATAGGTTAAGTAAGAGAAGTCAGATTGTGTAAGTTAACAGTGCTATTGGAATAACGTAAAGGAGGCGGTGGATGGAGAGACGAATTAGAACGGGTAGATGGGTCTGGTGGTGCAAGGGCGGCGGACGGTAAAGAGTTCCGCCGTTCTGACGATCGAGAGGATGAGAGGGAAGTCACCTCACGGAGGATGGTAGACACTTTTAATCGAGATCGATCAGACTGGAGTTGTAAGTGGACTGCACATAAGCACGAGGGGCCATGTGTGGAAATATCGTCAGAAGTAGGCAATTGACGCTCACGCATAAAATCATGGATAATTGCCAAGACAGATTCGTGGGTGGGATCCGGTACCCTGCGGCATTCCCTGTTAAAACAGAGATGGCAGCCGCAATGAGGATCGTGGAGGTCAATCGTAGCGTGAGAGATGGCGGAACTAACACAAGCCATGCACTCACATCCTTCGGGATGAGGCGCACAGGGGGACGTGACTGGATCAGACGGAGGGGATGAAGAAAGGGAGGGAGTAACTTTAGAAGGTGAGAGCCGAGCAGATGAGGCGGATTGGCTGGAGGATTTGGAGGTAGGAAGGGGAATTTTAGGTGTAGGATGGGGGGTAGTGTTCAGTCGAGCGGAAACAGGTGAATGTTTAGTCACGCGGGAAGAGTTGGGGTGAGGAGGGTGAGGGGAGGGAGAAATATGACTAGGTCGTGAAGAAGAAGCAGGCCGACGAGCCGCAAGGGATTTACGTTTCGACGGATGAGTCGAAAGTGCAGGGGAAGGAGAATCAAGAGCATCAGAGCGACATTTGCTGGAGGCAGAGGCATAGTCCATACGAGGTTCATTGGCACAGGACGTAGTGGATCCGGGTGCAGGCAAGGAATTAACCTTAACCCTTCAAACTCGGATGGTACACATGTGTACCATTATGTTTTGCCCCGAGGAACCCGGGTGGTACAACATTGTACCAGTGGTTGAAAGCCTGTGAGCTTGGTGTGCGAGGCGTCGGTCCGACGCATGTAAACAACAGCAGGCTGGACCGACGCCCCGCATCTCCGGCCACAAGAAGGAGAGCGTCGCTTGTTCGTGTGTGCCTGTATGTTGTTGTTAAGTATCGAAAAGTATTGTAAAGTGGCTGTTGTTGCCGTAAGTTATCTCCACTGAAATCATCATCACAACTCAACCAGTTGACTTAGAGAGCTCTACTTAACGCCATTCTACAGGTAAATAACACAGCTACGCTTGGGGATGCGCGGGAATGCGGGAAGCAGTCAGCATAACAATAATACGGTAGCCTAGCCTAGACGTTTTTCGGCCAAAACACCCGGGTTTGGGCAATATTTATGTAATGCGTAGCCGGGGCTGGAGGGTTAAGTGGTCGGGGAGAAGTCTTAGATACTCGTACAGGAGAGGACAACTTAGATTCATGGCGTAGACTAGGGCGGCAATTACTGGATGGTGGAGGCTGAGAGGAGGCGGTATTGGTCGTAGAAGTGCAATGAGAGGTAGACACAGGATGCATGGATGGATCAGAAGTTGGGAGCTCCATTAATGCATCAAACCTATTGGAAAGAGGAGCAATAGGAGATACAGTACGGGCGGTTTCACTGACAGGTGGGGGAGTGGGGAGTCTAGTCCTAGTAGAGTCCTGAGTGGTCGTGGTCGCGATCGGAGACAATGGGTGAGCACGTGCCCTAACACTGTATGCAGGATCCCGTGCAGGGTCTTTATACCCTCTGATGCTCAATTCGTGTTTAGCTTCTATGGCCGACATACCCGAACGATCCATGAGAAGCTTCAGTTCGGCATTGTAAGCGTAGTACACACATTTCTTTGACCTAGCGTGATGATCGAGTCCGCAATTGACATAATGAGGAGGGCCACAATTCCATTTAGTGGGATGTGTAGAGGAACTGCAGAAGGCACACACCTCACTCTTCTTGCATTTCGCGACAGAGTGACCAAAAGTAGAGCAGCGATGGCATTGAAGAGGTCTGGGGGTATATGGTTGCACCTCGCATCTTTGCCCCTCAATCTTGATGGTAGTAGGGAGGGAACCACCTTCAAACTTAATACGGGCCACACGCAATGGACGAGATGGGTTACGTCTGTTTGGGATATTGTAGACGTCTACATCGTGAACATTAGAATACCGGATTTGGAGAGACGATAACAGCAGGTGTTTATCAGGGAGACCATCGTCATCTCGGGTAGTGGGTAAAATGACTGTACCCGAAATGTAGTTTAACTTCATATGTTTGGCGACAGAAACATCTATGTCACAGAGGGAGGTAAGTGACAGTAATGCTTCTGAATGCTCTTTAGTGGCTGCTTCTACGAGCCATTGACTACGAGTAGTAGCTCGAAGTGTCACATCAGCAGACGGGTAGTGGGTGAGAAGGGCATTCTCCAATTTTGCAGCAGTCATAGGAGCGGTGGTGTCAACAACGAGGAAGCGAGGCCAGTTGTCAGCGCCAAAGAGGGAGTCGAAGAGTGCCAGCGACGGGCTCGGTACAAATTGCCGCTTAGGCCTATGGCGAGAAGATGGAGAAGGATTATGAGGTAATAGTGTCGTAATCAGTGGAGACGAGGTAAGAGTGGAGGTAGTGACGGACAATTTGGTTGAAGTGCCACCCAATGAGGTAATTGAGGCCGAGGTAGAAGGCGTGGTCGAGGTTGCACTCGATGGAGTAGGTGAGACCATACTACCAGCAATAACATCAGTGGTAGATGTGGATGTAGTGATGATAGCGGCAGACTGCGCGACTGCAAGAGTGACAGACACAGGTTTAGGGGTGGAGGAGTCAGAAGGAGTATTCAATAAACGGTCAGGGTCGGTACTACCAGGGATGACGCTATCAACGACGGGCGGCCCATGAATCACCATGGACACCGTAGAAGCAGGTAATTTAGTATCAGCGTAAGAGAGCATCAGACTCGGAACAACTCGGAGGGGAGGTGTCCAAGGTGGTAGACTCAGAGGGCAGAGGAAGGCCAGATGGAGAGTCCAGGGGAATGCAAAGGTCAAGTACAGGGGGCGCCAAAGCTGAATCCAGGGGAGGAGGTTTGCATGGCTGATCCATGATGACCCTAGTTGTTTTTACTATTCTATTTTCATTTTATCGGAAAACAAAAAAGAAATAAAAACATAACCGAGGGGAAAAAAAGAAAGAAAAAGAAAAAGAAAATAGGAAACAAAACAATAAATAAAGAACATACCAGAAGGGCCAAAAGAGAACCCTCCATCATGAGTCAGGGAGCCCCAGCCACTATACCGGTGGCACAAACAGGGGCAGGTCTCCAGGGGGCTTATCCTCATACCCTACCCCCTAGACTAGGGGGGATAGCACCAAAACGCACAGAGAGGCCAAGCTTAGGCAAAACCGCTATACTGGGACCGAGGGCAAAGTTAATTGCAATCATCCCCAATCTGTGTGTAATGGAGGGCAGCCGGACAGAAGCCAGGAAACCCACCAGGAAGGGAAAACGGACCCCTGGAACCGAGACCGGTCCCCACTGATGGGCGACCCCAGGGGCAACCGCGTTGCCGCTCCTGGGACCAGCCCCCTCGGGCGGTGAGCTAGACCGCCACGGCCCCTGTAAACGGAGAGGAGCCAGGACTCCAGACTCAGCGAGGGAAGGCTCTCGAGCCTAGCCGGCACAATTTAGTTAAAATAGGGAGGAAATCCTCCACAAAATTAAAACCAAAAATGGGAACACGAAAAACGTCGTCACCGGGAGGTTCCGCTTACCCCAATGACGACGGAGGGGGCACTTTGTCCACGAAGCCGATTGAATCCCTGCCCTAAAGAGAGTGACACCAACGACCCCGCTTCAAGCCCCGCCACCACGACAAGGTGGCTCCCCATTGGCGGGGATAGAATACAGGCATCAGCTGATATTGATGCAACTTAAATTTTTTTTGAACTGCCTTGCAACTGACACCATTATAGTAGACAAAGGGAAGGTGAGGATTGGGGGTTCCATCCTCCAGTCATCCTCATATACTGTTCGTATGTATGTATGTTTGTATATACTGCAGCACTTAGTGACTTACCTCAGTTTTCCTTTTTTTTTCTTTTCCCCCCACCGTTATGAGGGTGGCCGACTCGAGACAGAGCCCGAACAGGGACATCACAACACATCAGAAAAACAAAACAAAACACAAAATCACACACATCTAGGTCGTCCAGGAGAAATACTCAGAGACCCAGTCCGATTTGGGGTCCCCAGCAAAAGATTCCCAGGTTCCAGATCTCCCGGGGAGGCTCCGATTTCCGCAGGCAGACCCGCAGCGAAGCTGTACCACCACAAGCCCGCCCACCATGCTTCCAGGCGCACCCTTTACTACCACCGACTCCCCGGGCCAGGCTCCTGACGGACTATTATCTAGTCTAACTGGCGCATGACCGTTTCTCCCAAAACGACCGCGTTTACAATCTTCTATTCAGTAGCATTCTCCATTCATTCCTATTTAATACTGTATTCGTAGGTGTTATAAGTGCAATGAAACTTAGGGCCGTATTCTAAGTTGACGCACAAGGCGACTGATCGGGAACGGTGTAGTATGAGTGAATTCATTACCACATAAAAGATCAAATTAATTGAATTTGCCAATCTTCCAATTGCTACATGTAATAGTCGTTCCCTAGGCTGCCGGTCCAAACAGCCTCGATTGCTACCTGTTGGTAACCTTGCTTGGAGCTTCACAACTGACCAATGAGAATAACACCATTTCTTTATTATGCCACTATAAATACGCCTTGTTAATACGATGGATTATAATCACTATCAGGAAGAATGAAGTGTGGTGACTTGTGGACTGATAATGCCAAAATTTAGAAAATGCCTATATATATACTGTATATATATTATATATATATATATATTGTCATGGTTGTTGGTCAAGCCACGCCCATCTCTGAGATTCAGTTCCCCACCACTTACTATTATAATTCCTCTATTACCCATAGTTCAGAATGTATTATATTTATTTTATTTATCAACTCTGCGAAGCAGAGTGGTATCGCGCAAACAGATCCCGCCCGTATACTGTGCACCACCAGGCAGCCTGTCTGTCGTCGTCGTCGTCCGTCTGTCTGTCCGGAAAGTCCTCCTAGACCGTTCGATGGATTTTCACCAAATTTCACAGGTATATTCATTTGGTCAATGCGATGGTCAGTCAAAAAGGCATTTTCCATTTAATTTAAAGGTTAAGGTCAAAGGTCATGGTTAAAAATAAGGTCAATATTTAATATTTTTTAGTTTTTACTCAAATTTCATTTTCACTATAAAAGTTTCTGATAACCTTAATATCGTATTAACCAAATTTTAGGTAAATATTCTAAAGGGTAAGGTCAAAGGTCAAGGTCAAAGGTCAAAATAAGTTTTTCACTAGTATTTCTTATACTAACTTAGATTCTCACTAGGCTTACCATGTATAATTGGAATACCTAGGCCAAGGTCATACAAGAAACTATACAATTCCATATGAAAGGTCAAGGTCACAGGGCAAGGTCAAATAAAAGGTCAATATGCTATTTTCTTTACTTTTCATGCAAACTTCACAAAATTTGGTTAGTTGCACTTTAAATGAAAAGAAAAATAATACATTTTCACTATAAAAGTTTCTGATAACCTTAATATCGTATTAACTAAATTTTAGGTAAATATTCTAAAGGGTAAGGTCAAAGGTCAAAATAAGTTTTTCACTAGTATTTCTTATACTAACTTAGATTCTCACTAAGCTTACCATGTATAATTGGAATACCTAGGCCAAGGTCATACAAGAAACTATACAATTCCATATGAAAGGTCAAGGTCACAGGGCAAGGTCAAATAAAAGGTCAATATGCTATTTTCTTTACTTTTCATGCAAACTTCACAAAATTTGGTTAGTTGCACTTTAAATGAAAAGAAAAATAATACATTTGGACACACATCATAAAGGTCAAGATAAAGGTAAAGTCAAGGTCAACTTCTATTTATATATATGAAACAACTGATGGATTTTAATGAAATTAGGCATGCTTATTTGATTTTCTAGGGCAATGTCATTGAACACAAACAAATACTCTTACATAAAGGTCCAGGTCACAGGTCAAGATCAAAGGTAAAATTTTACTATTAATTTTACTTTTTACTCAAATTTTCACAATACAAGTTACTGGTAACCTTAATATCATATTGCCCAAATCTTCGATACATATTTTAAAGGGTAAGGTCAAAGTTCAAGGTCAAACGTCAAAATGGGTTTTTTACTAGTATTTCTTATACTAACTGTTAGATTCTCACTAGGTTTATCATGTAGCCTATATTCGGAATACCTAGGCCAAGGTCATAGAATAAACTTAAATTCCATATGAAAGGTCAAGGTCACAGGGCAAGGTCAAATAAAAGGTCAATATGCTATTTTCTTTACTTTTCATGCAAACTTCACAAAATTTGGCGAGATAGTTGCACTTTAAGTGAAAAGGAAAATAATAAATGTTGAGACAAAGGTCAAGATAAAGGTCAACTATTCTATTAATATATATGAAACTAACTGATGGGTTTTAATGAAATTAGGCATGTTTATTTGATTTTCATGGGCAATGTCAATGCAAACAAAAATGTACTCTTACATAAATGTCAAGGTCACAGGTCAAGGTCAAAGGTCAACTTTTATTATTTATTAAAAAAGATTAGGCCTACTCAAATTTTGGAAAACTGGCTGTGTTATGGCTTATTACTTAAATATCATATATATAAAATTTCACATAAATATTGTAATAGTTAAGGTCAGAGGTCAGGGTCAAAACAAGAGTATTTTTCATTTACCCTAAACTCCTAGACTGCTTAATGTATTGTCACCAAATTATACAGGTAAATTCAGTTGGTCAATGCGACGACCATCCAAATATATGTATTTTATTTTAAGTCAAAGGTCAAGGTCACAGTATATGATCACTATTTGTAATCAATGTTTTTATACGAATTACACCATATTCATAATGCTAGTTAATATGAACATTGCTGTTAAACTAACTAAATCCTGGATAAGAAATTCTAAGGTTGAAGGTCAAGGTTAAAGTTTGAAATATGATTTTTACTAGTATTTTCTATTTAATGTAAGATTCTCATTAGGCATATCATGCATATTCGGAATGCCTAGACCAAGGTCATACAAGTATGAGCATAATTCCATTTGATAGGTCAAGGTCACAGGTCAACATCAAATATAAGGTCAATAAGCTAATTTCTTTACTATTCATGTAAACTTCACAAAATGCGTTGAGACAGTTGTGTTTTAAGGGAAAATTAAGATGTTAATTTTTCAGACATGAAGGTCAAGATGAAGGTCAAGGTCAACTATTCCTCTAATACCTCTGAAACTAATTGATAATTGTTAATGAAATTTGACACACTTATTTGATTTTCTAGGGTTACATCAAAGCAAACAAAAATGTAATCCTACTTAAAGGTCAAGGTCATAAGTTAACCTTTGTAATAAAAAATACAAAATTTTCGATAAGCTGACGAATCTTAGTTGCATTTTACTTACATATCATATATTTCAATCAATGTATATATTTCAAGGCAGTGTCCACCAACCTTTAACTGTCTTCGTGGTGCGATGCATAAGGTGTTGATTTTCGGTGTGAGCATCCTGGGTTCGAATCCACGGACTGCCACATGTGTTTGTAAATTTCATTAATCGATTTTAGGAGTATAGTTGGTTGTTGAAAGGAACATAATAATATATATATATATATATATACCGGTATATATATATATTATAATACTTAAGGTTAAAAGTCAAGGTCAAAGAACAAAACAAGAGTTTAATAATGTTCTTTAAACTCTTCCTAGACTGTTTAACCCTTTCTGTACCGGTGACGTCTTTTTTATTGTAGTCTAGCTATAATTAGACGATTTTGTAGAGCGTATGAAGGATCTGTGGTAGCAAAAAGGGTTAATTAAGATAGTTGAAAGCCTGCTAATTTTATTGAGGCCCTTCATAAACTAAATAAAATCGTCTTAATATCCAGTATGAAATGAAACTAACAGAACTGTACTGAACGGGTTACATATTGTCACCAAATTTTGCTGGCAAGTTCGGTTGGTCAATGCAACGATTGTCCAAATTTTGTGTTTTTGTTATGCAAAGGTCAAGGTGAATGGTGAAGGTCACAGATTATGGTAATTTTTTCTTTCTTATATATATTCTAAATTTGAATTACACCATATTCAAAATGCTACAAAATAATGTTACGCTGACCTTATTATAGATAAATATTCCAATGGTTAAGATTCAATACGATCATAAATGTAATTATATATGTATACTCCCAGGCGGACATGAACCACCAACAGTCAGGACGAGTGTCTATGCTTTAATCCACTACACACAAGTATCCTCTATCACGATGTGGATTAAAGTATGGGCACTTGTTCTGACTGTCGGTGGTTCAAGTCCGGCTGTGAGTATAAAAACATTTAGTATATATACTGTATATATATATATATATATATATATATATATATATATATATATATATATATATACAGTATATATATATATATATATATATACAGTATATATATATATATATATATATATATATATATATATACCGATTTTACCTAAGAGATTCAATACTACTTGCAGAATTCTAGGTCGCAGTTGCGTATGCATTTTTTTTTTTTTTTTTTTTAGTAATGCGAAAACTGCACACATACTTTATTTTATTATTTTACCCAACAACAACAACATGACAGCAACACGCACTGTCCCATTCTTTCTTTTCCTATTATTCAGGGGTGGTGGTCAGTTCCCCCACCCCCTTCCTTCTCCCTCATGTTTAGTCCCATTAGTTTTACATATTGCAAACAAGAATATCATCGATATAATTATATATATATATACTATTATTACTTAACAATTTAGCAAGTGCACATTTTTCTGGGAGATTATTTTTCTTGCTACTGTCAACTAAGTCTTATAAATTTAAATTCTAAAGCAATCAAAAATATATCTGCAATTAAAAGGCTAGCATTTTCACCCATACGAATTCCTAACGTTCGGCCCATTAGTTTAAGCGATTTTAAGATCTTTCGCCCCATTTCTTTGTCAATATTAAGACCGTGTCAATTAGATGTGGATTTTTTCCTGGCGAGCGATAGCGAGCCTGTAATTTAAAAGGAATTGGCCTTCGGCCGGGACATTTTCCTATCTAAAAATGTACAAATATATCTTGAAGGAGAGTTGTCGGCAGGTGTTTTTTTAAGCTTGATGGAGGTCTAGGGAGGAAACAAAACAAATCATAAAAATATTTATAAATGAGCAAATAAATACGCCCATCCCCCCGTAATCGGTATATTATGACGAGTCGATAAATCCCAACCCCTTAACTTCTAACCCAAAGAGCAAAGGCTTCTCCTAACCCAAATAGGCGTGGGAGAGTTGCAGATCATTTGCTTCATCCCTCCCGAGTTACAAGAGGATAGACTCATCACAATTAATATAAGTTAGTTCGGACAATATTAAGGAGACGGACCACAGCCATTTTGACTTTTTTGTTTTTTGTTTTTGTCAACACACTCACACACTTACTAAAACCCGCGCAGCAAAACACACGTAACATTACTCATAAACAACACAGGAACACACACCGTCCCGTGCACTCTCTTATCACCACTTCCATCTCCTCCCACACCCCAACACAAATGCTTTCATAGATTTATTTGGGAAGTGTTTTGTGTTGGGAGTGAAATAAACATATTAGATTAATCCTATAGGTTCAGGATCATTTCATAGCGAGGTCGTTCCTAACTTCCTTAGGGATCTTTGTCCCATAAATGTCTTTTCTTTTCACTTAAGCATTAGGCTATTCACTGTGCAGTTGAGTTTGAGTACATGATTAGATTGATATCCAGTATTCGATAAATATATATACAATCGTAGTCATGTAGGCCTTAACCTTTAACTGTCTTGATGGTGAAATGCTTTAGAGTGTTTAAGATCTGTATGTGGTAACCCACGTTCGAATCCCGGTAAGATTACATGCTTTCATTTATTTATTTGGGAAGGGTTGTTGTTGGGAGTGAAATTAAAAATATTCGATTATATACAGTACACAGTATGATACACCTAAACATGACACAATCACAGGAACACACACCGTCCCACTCTCTTCTCACTACTTCCATCCCCTCCCCCACCCCAACACACATTCTAAAATACACACAGTACAACACAAATAAACATGACACACAGGAACACACACCGTCATACTCTCTCCTCACTATTTCCTCTCTCTCTCTCTCTCTCTCTCTCTCACACACACACACACACACACACACACACACACACACACACAACACACACACACACACACACACACACACACACACACACACACACACACACACACACACACACACACACACACACACACACACACACATATCTTTACTGAAGCCCTTCATGTGATCACAGCTCAGACCACACCACTCTTCTAGGTCATGGTTGTCATGCTGTTTCCTGTAGTTGGTCATTGCACCTTAAGGGGAGATGGCCCGTTTTTCTGGTTCACTTTCTTCCTCATGCTTATCCCCATTAGTTTGTAGATTTTAAGACGTTTGTCGCTTTTAAGACCTTTCGCCCCATTTCTTTGTCAAATTTAAGACCTTTCTTACCCTTTAGGTGTCGATTTTTTTCCTGGCGAACAATAGCGAGCCTGTAATTGTGGAGGAAGCGGCCTTCGGTCGTGACATTGTTCTACCGAAAAATGTACAAATTTATCTAGAAGGGGGATCTAATGGATTTTTTTTTTTTTTTTTTTTTTTTTTTTTTTTTTTTTTTTTTTGTATAGTTTGATGGAGGTCTAGGGAAGAAATTAAAAAAATAACGAATATAAGAACATAAGAACATAAGAAAATGGGAGTCTGCAGAAAGCCGATTGGCCTAAGCAAGGCAGATCCCTGTCCCACACAACCCCAATTCAATTACAAAGCCCAATTATAGGCTCAACACTCTAATACCCTGAGGATCATCTTACCAAAACGGTTAGAGATTAACGCAGGATTATGGGGGTCTGCAGAGCGCTGATTGGCCCAACCCGGCTGATCCCCCTTCACACCCAACCCTTCTCGTCCATATGCTTATCCAATTTTATCTTAAAGCTCCCTACCGTTTTAGATCCCACTATAGCACTTGGTAGTCCATTCCACCCATCTACAACTCTGTTACCAAACCAATATTTGCCTATATCTTTTCTGAAACAAAATTTATCTAATTTGAAACCATTGGTACGAGTTCTTTCGCTACCACTGAGCTTTAGTACATTTGTCATGTCCCCTTTGTTAATCCCACTAACCCACTTGAACACCTCTATCATATCCCCTCTAACTCTGCGTCTCTAACGAATGTAAACCTAATTTCTTCAACCTTTCTTCATACTGAAGATTTCTAATATTATGGATAATTTTTGTCATTCTACGCTGTACTCTCTCCAATGAATCTATGTCCATTCTGTAATAAGGACACTAGAATTGGACAGCATAATCCATATGGGGTCTCACTAGTGACAAGTAAAGTTTTAAGATAACATCAGCAGTTCTGTTACTCACACTCCTAGAGATGAACCCGAGAATCCTGTTTGCCTTATTACGAACGCTTATACACTGTTTTCTAGGCTTCAAATCATTGCTAACAAACACACCTAGATCTTTCTCGCAGTCTGAATTTTCTAATTCTAAATTAGCTAGTTTATATTTAACATTTGTTTGCATCTTCCCTATCTTTAATACCTTGCATTTGTCAATGTTAAACTTCATCTGCCAATTTACTGACCATTCATGTAAGGTATCTAGATCCCTTTGGAGGCACTCTATATCGCTATCTGAATCAATTGATCTCCCCATTTTAGTATCGTCTGCGAATTTACTTATCCTACTAGTTATACCTAAATCTAGGTCATTTATGTATATAAGAAACAACAGGGGACCTAATACCGATCCCTGGGGGACACCACTTTTGACTGCTCCCCACTCTGACGTGGTACCATTTATGCTGACTCTCTGTTTCCTACCAATTAGCCATGACCTAATCCATCCCAACAACGATCCTCCTATTCCATGTGCCTCAACCTTTCTCATCAATCTCTCATGAGGGACTCTGTCGAAAGCTTTACTGAAATCTAAATAAATAATATCATATGACTTGTCACTATCTACTGCTTCATATACCTCTGAGAAAAAGCTAAGCAAATTAGTAAGGCAAGAACGTCCCTGAGTGAATCCATGCTGAGAAGAATTTATTAAGTTAAATTTTTCTAAGTGGCTTCTAATTTTCCTAGCAATAATAGACTAGCAACTTTCCTATGATTGATGTGAGACTAATGGGACGGTAATTGGATGCTATCGATTTATCACCTTTTTTGAAGATCGGAACTACATTTGCAAGCTTCCAAGCTTCTGGAACTAAACCTGTTTCTAATGACTTGTTAAATAAAAATGCTAATGGGCTACTTAACTCATCTCTGCAGTCTTTTAATACTCTAGCATATACCTCGTCAGGACCAGGCGATTTTTGAGGTTTCAGTCTGTCAATTTCCTTAAGCACATCATTTCTACTTATACTAACTACTTAACATATTTTCTATACTATCACTATATACCATATTGACTTCTGGAATCTGTGCCAAATTTTCATTAGTGAAAACGGAAAGAAACTGACTATTTAATGTACTGCACATTTCTAAATAATTTGCTGTTATTTCTCCTATTGAAGTTTTTAGGGGCCTATTACATCTCTAACTTTAGATTTATATAGTTGGTAAAAAGCTTTAGGGTTATTTTTTGAGTCACTGGCTATCCTTATTTCATAATTTCCTTTTGCTTTCCTGATTTCCTTTTTGACCTGTCTTGATAGAGTCTGATAGTATATATGTAGATGATTTTCGCCTTTCTTTATTTTTCTATATAATGCTTTCTTTTTTCCTATAAGATCTATTAGCTTATTAGTCATCCATTTTGGTTGGTTCTGCGTCGATCTAAATCTTCTTTTAGGGATATATTTATTTTGAGCATTGTGGAGTGAAGCAATAAACTGGTTATAATATGTAGGTGGCAAGTTTAACTCTGGCATATCCTGACTTAATTGCTTAACAATAGGGTCCACCCTTAAGTCTCTTCTTAGCCCACCATAATCGGCTTTTCTGAAATCTGGGATAAGTGTCGTATTCTCTTTAGCATTCCCTGTCCATTGTATATTAAAATAAATAGATTTATGATCGCTATTTCCTAGGTGGTCACCAATCTCTACATCATTTATCATATGTTCATTGTTACTGAAAACTAAATCAAGAATATTAATACCTCTAGTCGGCGTATCTATGAATTGAAATAAAAAACTATCTTGTACTACCTCAATAAACTCTACTGAATCGGAGTCGCCTATTTGGTGCTGCCAATCAATGTTCGGAAAATTAAAATCCTCCATAATGCACACATTGCTAAACCTTGATGCTATTTTAATTTCCTCCCATAACGATGTTCCGCCATTTCTACTCATATTAGGCGGTCTATATATAACTCCAATAACTATGGTCTCACTACCTTCGTTAACCTCTACCCAAACACTTTCATTATCATTATTTAGTCTAATACCTGATTTAATACAGCTTTTTAATGTACTCCTGACAAACACTGCTATACCCCCGCCCCTTCTACTTGTTCGGTCATATTTAAACAAACTATATCCTGGAATATCAAATTCTGCTAAAAAATGCCTAGATTCTGTATTAATCCACGTTTCAGTTAGCGCTATTATGTCTATATTTTCTGTGCTAACGATTGCTCTAAGTTCGTTCATTTTGTTACATAAACTCCTACAATTTGTATAATATACCCTCAACCTATTACTTTTATTTGCAACTAATTTTCTATTGTGTTTAGCTAACTTATTATTTCCTGTTGAACTACTAGCTCTAGACGGAAATTCTACTCTATCAGTATTCTCATCTTTACTATCAGTTACATGTGTAGTGTTATCGATACTACTATTACACATCACTATATCCGCACTATCTTGACTGATTATTTCTATTATATAAATAAATATATAAACTCAAATATATAGACCCAAAAAATAACCACTGTCCCCTTAATATCCACTTCCCAGAAGGAACTCGGTCAACAATACTCGTAACTCTTTCAAGATCCGATTACGCATTCTTTTCTGTTTTCTAGCTTTTATTTGACGATTTCATTCAGATTAGGACCGGTATTTGGAAGTCAGAGGGTTAATTGAGATAGTCTTTACCCTTATAACTCCCACAGATTCTTCCTAAACTGCATGAAATCGTCTAATGATAAACAGCATATACTGTCAACATGCGTCATAATCTTCAAAGGGTTAAGGGGAGATGGTTCACTTTTTGGGCGATTTTTGCATGTATTCATTATTTTTCTAATTTCCTCCCTAGACCTCCATCAAATTAAAAAAAAAAACATCCATTAGATCCCCCTTCTACATTAATTTGTAAATTTTTCGATAGACAAATTTCCCGGCCGAAGGCCGGTTCTTCCAACATTACAGGTTCATCATCGTTCGCCAGGGAAAAAATCGACACCTAAATAGCACGGAAGGTCTAAATATTGACGAAGAAATGGGGCGAAAGGTATTAAAATCGACTAACTAATGGGGCAAACATCTTAACATCTGAAAACTAATGGGGCTAAACATGAGGGAGAAAGTGGTCCAGAAAACCGGCCCATCCCCCCTTAAGGCTTGTGGAATTTATCGAACATGTGTGGCGATGCTATACCCTGTTCCAATTAGGTAGGCCAGAAATCGCGATCCATATCCTCTATAACTCAAAAAGGGCTGGAGCACATGGGCTGTACATTTACACACCTGTTCCCTTGCTGACCCTTCCCAAACGGTAGAAATATTAGCTCGATTACTCTTAAGCATTTGTAAGTTACAGAGGTTAAGGGGAGATGAGCCGTTTTTTTTTTTTTGGTCTATTAATTCATTTATTCCAATATTTCTTAGTTTCATCGCTAGACCTCCCTCAAACTTTGAACCCCCCCCCCCCCTCAAGATAAATTTGTAAATTTCCCGGCCGAAGGCCGATATCTCTTATAATTACAGGCTTGCTTTCGCTCGCCAGGAAAAAAATCGACGCCTAAATCGCACGATAAGTCTTAAAATTGACAACGAAATGGAGCTAAAGGTGTTGGAATAAACACGAAGGAGAAAGGCATTCAGAAAAACGACCCATCTCCCCTTAATTGGAATGGTTGCCTACGCAGGGATCGCATTTCTGCATTTTTTTTTTTCTTGGCCGATTCGTTTCTTATTGATAACTAGATATTGGTCATTGAGGACAAGCCAATGATCTTGCCAGGGCTCATTTAAGGGGAGATGGGCCAGTTTTCTAGACCCCTTTCTCCCTCGTGTATAGCCCCATTAGTTTTCAGATTTTAAGATGCTTGCCCCATTAGTTTGTCGATTTTAAGACCTTTCGTCCCATTTCTTTGTCAATATTAAGACCTTTCGTGCTATGTAGGTGTTGATTGTTTTCCTGGCAAACGATAGTGATCCTTTAACTTTGGAAGAACCGGCCAAAAGTCGGATTTTTTTTCTACCAAAAAATGTACACATTTATCTCGAAGGGGGGTCTAGGGGGTGTTTTTTAAAGCTTGATGGAAGTCTAGCGCAGAAACTAAATAATAAATAAATAAATATATAAATAGACTAAAAACAAGACCAGCTGCCTCCCTTAATGTCATTTATATATCCTTACTGTTGATCCCTACCTGTTGATCGATCTTGGGTGGCATTGTTAAGCAAATATGAGCTTTAGAATCAGCTCTACGAGCACCTGTGTCCCATTTCAAACCACCTATCACATGACTGACACTCTGCAGCTGTGAAGAAACCTATATGACAGTCCCACCCCATGGACCACTCTGCCTCCCGGCCCGAGGGGGTTTCAAGTTGGGAGCATATTAAGATACTGGCCAAATTTCGTCAAAATCTATCCATAAGCTTTGAGAGATTTCGAGAAAAAAAACCCGGATACGTAACTATTGTCAACAGGCAGGGTGTAAGGTACAACAGTATTGTGACCTTGTAAGGAGGTGCTAGGATTGTATTGCCAGTTGATACTTGGTTGATTGAAGACTTGATTCTCGTTGATTCTCTCGAAGACTCTCTGCTTTTTATAAAAATATAGATTTGATAGATTTGCCGCCACCACCCTTACCATAAATTAGGTAAAGAATAACTTATCCAGCCATTAGTTTATTATTAAATAATCAGGACTTTAACTTATGAAAACAGGAACAAACTTATTGATGCAGGAACAAACTTGGTAAACAAGAACAGCATTTATAGTAGACATTTTAACAGGGAGAAAACCTCCACCAGTCTTATGGGTTCTCATCCCTCTGTCTAAGTCTCCATACAATGTCTCTCATACATTACTCTACTCTTCTCCTCCACCCCCTGAGAGGTGAGGGAAAATTCCAGTGAACATTTCTGTATCACGTGAACAAAGCCTGGTTACCTTAAGAGTGCTTGAGTTGGTGTTGCTATAACTGACACGGGAATAAAAGACCCGAAGATTGACATTGATTCAACCTCTAGTGTATAGCTGCCTGCATAAATATACCAATTACCTACAAATAAATTACCTTAAATCTATATAAGAGTTGTAATATTATTTCCTATATTCAATTCCAAATATAATATGTAATAATTATTTAGTTTGTCCCATAGACATAACAAGAAAACAAATCCTTACCCCGATCCCCTTAAAGCTTAATTAAAAAAAAAAACAAAAAAAAAAAAAACAAAAAAAAAAACGCCCTCCAGGCCCTCTTTAAGTTAAGTTTGTAACTATTTCGGTAGAGAAATATCCCGGCCGATAGCCAGTTTCTCTTAAATTGAAGGCTCGCTGTCGCTCGCTCAGAACTAATCGACACCTGAATGAGGCGAAATTAGATTACCAAACTAATATGGCAAAGCATCATAAAACCTCAAACCTACTGAAGTGAAACAGAG
Organism: Paralithodes platypus; assembly: GCA_032716605.1. Lineage (NCBI taxonomy): Eukaryota > Metazoa > Arthropoda > Malacostraca > Decapoda > Lithodidae > Paralithodes > Paralithodes platypus. The sequence goes on from CM064514.1 coordinate 59,640,356, forward strand.
AGGGTCCAAAAAGACCCAACTCGCACCAGATAGGATTAAGGGGAGAGGGGTCGGTTTTCTGGACCACTTTCTCCCTCGTGTTAAACCCCATTAGTTTTGAGATTTTAAGACGTACGGCCCATTAGTTTGGCAATTTTCACACCTTTCGCCCCATTTCGTTGTCAATTTTAAGACCTTTCGTGCTATTTACCTGTCGGCCTTCGGCCGGGACATTTTTCTACCGAAAAATGTACAGATTTATCTTGAAAGGGTGTCTAGGGGGTGTTTTTTTTTTTTTTTTAGCTTGATGTAAGTCTAGCGTGGAAACTAAAACATATATGAATAACTGAATACATAGAAAAACAAAACAAAAACAAAACACAGCTATTCTCCCTTTAAGAAGGTATATTGATTTATTGAACCCTTACAGTACGATTGCTTTCTTTTTACTCTCTATATGTTCATGCTAAAATCACAGTGGCCCAATTAATGTAGGCAACTATACAACGTGGTTAACATTTGACTATATTATTTAGCAACACAAAGACTCAATTAAGGGGGTAAGGGTTTATTTTTTGGCCGATTTACATTATTATTATTATTATTATTATTATTATTATTATTATTATTATTTTATTTTTTTAGTTTCATCCCTAGACCTCCATCAAACTTAGAAAAACATCCCCAAGATCCCCTTCTAGATATTTTGTACATTTTTCGGTAGAAAAATGTACCGGTCGAAGGCCGTTTCTTCCTTAATTACATTCTCGCTATCGCTCGCCAGGACAAAATCGACACCTAAATGACACGAAAGGTTTTAATATTGACAAAGACAAACCGTGCGAAAAGTCATAAATTCGTCACACTAATGGGCTGAACGTCTTAAAATGTGAAAACTAATGGGGCTAAACATAAGGGAGAATGGGGGGGGGGGGGAGCATAATCCCCCCCCCCCTCTTAATTAAAGCGATAAATCCATTCTCCCACATATCCAGAACACGTAGTACAGTCATGGTCATAAGTGTTTGGACCAAGGGTGTCGAACCGGAGCAATTGTGTTTGAAGTCTTGAGTGAATATGAGAAGGAATGCATGGCAACTAACATGAAATAGCGACGTTTTTTTGCCATTTATCACTTCCATAGAACAAATTTGAACTTTAAACCATAATTTTGTCTTGGCATAACAAATAAAAAAAAAGTAATCATAATGGACTCGGCTTTCGCTTGGCACCCTGGTCTGGACACTCTTGGACAGGGCATTTACCATATAGTTGGCGAAATTATTGCTTGACCCGCAAATATCATATTACTGGGATTCTTAGTTAAGGGGAGATGGGTCGTTTTTCTGGAAGAAGAGAAAGAACGAATATGCTTTTCAAAAGTAAGTTTGAGATCCAGAGTAACTCCCAATGAACGCAGAGTATCCACATTCTCAATTTGCTCGCCAGAAACTTGTAGATAGGGATGAGGAGGATCCTTAAAAGAACCAGGTGATAGTCTCGTGGTAGCTGATCACGTGGTGGGTTTTTTAGACTCCACCAACGACTATTTGACGCTATCCCAGACGTCTACTCGAGTAGTACTGTAGTTGCGGGATTTTTGCGGGTAGCCTACAGGGTATTACAGTAATTTTGTGTGTGTGTGTGTGTTTTTTTTGTTTGATTTGTTTTTCCCTGTTCGGGCTCTGTCTTGAGTCGGTCACCCTCAGCTAAAAAAAAATAAAAAGAAGGGATGTGCCTGAGTATATAGATAGATAGCCTAGATATATAGAACAATAGTTGTAATCATTACCCAAGTGTGCTAAGGTCCTAAGGTGAGAAGAGAAGAGAGAGGAAGTCATGGGGTAATAATATGAGAACACCCACCTGTGTTACTCCCCCCCCCCCCCCCCCCCCCCTCCTCCTCCTCCCAACCTGGACCCTGGAGCCAAGGTTCACCGGCGCTCAGGGTTCACTTACCGCTCAGGGTACAATAACACCCATGAATACTTGAACACCTCCAAATTAAAAAACAAAAATACTATAAATAAATACATAAATTAAAAAAAAAAAATATATATATATATTAATTAATAAAAACAAAAAATAATAAATAAATATATTAATTAATAACTAAAACAACCAAATGAATAAATAAATAAATACATACATAACACACGCTAAAATACTAAATATATAGTTGACAAATAATACAGACACACACACTAACATACTGCATAAATAAATATATAAATAAATAATAACCAACACACACACACACACACACACACACACAAGACGGAGAGCGTTAAGGGGAGATCTCCACTTGAGGGATTTTTTCTTGACCCCTTTCTCCCTCATGTTTAGCCCCATTGCTTTTGATATTATAAAATGTTCGCCCCATTAGTTTAGCGATTTTAAGAACTTTCACCCCATATTAAGACCTTTCGTGCCATTCAGGTGTCGATTTTATCCTGGCGAGCGATAGCGAGCCTGTAATTTAAGAGGAACCGGCCTTTGGCCGGGACATTTTTCTACCGAAAAATGTACAAATTTATCTTGAAAGGGACTCAAGGGGGTGTAATATTAAGCTTGATGGAGGTATAGGGAACAAACTAAATACCTTTGTTGTGTATTTATTTCCATATTTATTTTATATATCTGTTCATCATTTTCTTAGTTTCCTCCTTACACCTCCATCAAGCTTAAAAAAACCCACACCCCAAGACCTTCGTTCAAGATAAATTTGTAAAAAAAATTATAGAGAAATGTCCCGACCGAAGGCTGGTTCCTCTTAAACTACAGCCTCGCTATCGCTCGCCAGGAAAAATCGACACCTAAATTACACGAAAAGTCTTAATATTGACAAAGAAATGTAGCGAAATGTCTTAAAATCACCAAACGTCATAAAATCTGAAAACTAATGGGGCTATAAACATGATGAAAAAAGGGGATCAGAAACACGGCCCATGTCCCCTAAAATGGATGCATTAACCCATTCACGCATTTATGACGCAGAGGTTGCCAGATTAGCAATAAGAAATAGAGTTCTCTCACTCTTATAATTACCTCTCCAAAATTAGTTTTCTGCCCACAGCGAACTCAAAGACAACTGCAGAGGTTGAAGTAACTAAACTAAAGGTTTATAAATACCCCTGATGGTAACAAAGGCTTTAAAGTATCCCCAATAGGCTCAAAATCGCGTCATATTATTATGTTCCTTCCAACAACCAACTATACTCCTAAAATCGATTAATGAAATTTACAAACACATGTGGCAGCCCGTGGATTCGAACCCAGGACGCTCACACCGAAAATTGTCGGAGAGGGTTAATATGTATGGGCACTTTAACATGTGTGTACATACTAACATTTTCACGGGTATGCACAAACAGAGCATATACTGTATTAACATCTGTACATTGTAACTTACAACTGTGTGTGTGTGTGTGACAGCTTGGCGTAAACTTTGTTTTTATTAAGGTGACAGTTACAAAGTGGTGTACAATCTATCTTATTCTAGTTACATTGTAGTTTATCTTATTGTACCATTACCTCCCTACAATCAACCTAGTTGTTCCCCAATTCGTCCCTCCGCCACGACCATTTCAAAGTCCAAGTCTCTCACTCTTGTCCTCTGTAGCGGGGAGGACCTTGTACCCCTGAGACATCGGAGTGCAGACCTGAGAAGAGAGAAAGAGAGCCGGCATCTCATCCAAGTTATGACTTGGCTTCTATGCTGGCGCTATGATGTAAGTGTAAGGCAGAGCTAGTCATCTATGAGTAGGGAGAGGTTAGGCGACTGAGTGGTCAAGCCAACGACATACGTTATGGGTAGCGTGTTGAGGGTTTAATAACAAGGCAACTGGTTTAATATAAAATTACGTTAAAGGGGAGCTGATAGACATACCACGGAAAACTTCTGCAGTGAGGCTGACAGTGGTACTCAGAGATATTAGAATACTCTTTTACGTCCAACAATAGTATCTTCTGCAGTGATGCTGACAGAGGTACTAGAAGATAATAAATACTCCTATAATTCATACCACACTGAGACTTTGGACATTGGAGCACCTAGAGAGGTATTAGAACACTCAGACTCAGGAGAGAAGGTGAGATACTTTCCCTAACCTAGTCTGAGCACCTATTCACTTTTTAGGTACTCCCTGGCCCTTTTTGACTACATGGAAAAAGGGCGACCTTGGCCTTTCTTACTGCTGACATAGGCCCCTGTCGCTCCGGCGACGGGGGTAGGGGGGAGAGTAATGGTAGGACCCGCAAGATATGATTGCATATCCCCTCCCAGGACCAATCAACAGGTGTGCCGGAGTCTGGTCGTTCTGGTTTGTTAAGGTGACCAGGGTGCTGGCCAACCCCAGGTCAGCCTGTGTGGGTGATGTCACGTCCGGTGGCGCAGCACCGTTGTACCGCTTTTTCGGTGGCCAAGGAGTCCGAGGAAGCTTGTTTTGTTTTTACTTGTGGGGGGATGATGCTCCCTTTCTCGGGGGGACTTGTGTATGTTGGGTCCGTTCTGCATGTGAGAAAAGGGGCAAAGGGGAGACCCTATCATTGTGGGGTTCAAACGGATGGTGTTGCCCTTGGTTGACTCTGGATGGTGCAGGGGAAGACTTTGATGTGTGTAACGAAAGGGAGCGTGGCTGTATAGGGCGCCCTGGTATGGTGGTGTTGTTGAGGTTTCTGGCTCGGGGTACCCTGGTATGCTCCAGGAGGTGCAGGTGGCTGAGTATTGGAGATGGCTTGCCCAATCCTTGGTATAACAAATATAAAAGGATATTCTGATAGTAAGGACATTATGGGTGCGAAAGTATCCTAGGATATTATCAAAAGATGACCTGGAATTTCTAGGGAGGACGTTTGTATTCATTGCATTTTTTAATTTTTCTAATAACAAAAGAATAAATACATTTGAACTATACCCTGTTCCAAATAGGTAGGCCAGAAATCGTGAACCCTAACTTCTATAACTAAAAAAAGGGCCAAAGCAAATGGGCTGTAAATTTCAATACCTATGTCCTGGCTGACCCTTCCCAAACGGTACACATATTATTTCAATTAATCCAGTAGTTTTTGAGTTATCGAAGTTAACGTTCAAGAGTTTTGGCCTACTTATTTGGAACAAGGTACTCACACAGCATAAACACACTTGCAACATGACAGCAAAAAACAGTGTACGGTTGGCCAAATAAGACCTGTCTCCGCTGTCATTACGTTTTGCTCGCTGTGTACTGTATTAATGTATGTCAGATGTTGAATAATGTGTGTAAAGATAGGAACATGTTTGTATATGCCACTCGAAACGATGAATTAATGTTTAGATAGTGCTGATACCAAATTTGATCAAAATTTACTTGGTGGCGCGACATCACTTCTTTGGCCGACTGTACCACTCTTTTTCCATTATAGTATATGCGGTATATTATGACGAGTCGAGAGTGTTAATCTAGTTATTTGGAACAGGGTATAGTGAGGGTTGGAGGCTCCGTTTGACCCTGAGTGATCCCTATGCAGTCCGAAGTCTTACAAGTGGCAGTGGTTATTGATTTGTAACTGTCTTGATTGTGTAATGGTTAGTGTTTACAAATCTGTGTGTGGTAACCCAGGTTCGAATCCCGGTGGATCACATGCTTTCATTAATATCATTGGTTGGTGTTTGGTGTGGGAGTGACATTAATACAAATAGATTAAGGGTTTCTTTTTTTATGGACCCCTTTCTCCCTTATGTTTATCCCCATTAGTTTTGATATTTTAAGGCGTTCGCCCAACTAATTTGGTGATTTTAAGACCTTTCGCCCCATTTCTTTGTCAATTTTAAGGCCTTTCGTCCAGAAAATTTGAGTACCGAAAAATGAAACAATTTATATCGAAAGGGTATCTTGGGGTGTTTTTTATTTATTATAATTATATATATATTTTGTTGTTAATTATAAAAAAGCTTGATGGAGGAACATGGTATACAGTAGGCTCAGATTCGCGTTGCCAGATTATGAACCTTAAAAAACAAAAAAAAACAAAAAAAAAACACACATAATAATACTGTTATCCCACCAATACTACAGCCTTTTTGACGTTTATTTAGCCCCCACTATACCAACGACGTCTTTATTCGATTTCAGCTACATTTCGACGATTTTATGAAGCTTAAGAAATATATATGGCTGATAAAAGGATTAATTGAGATAGTATGTAGCCTTATAATGGGTAGACGTCCTTCCCAAGCTAAATACAATCGTCTAATCATCGCCAGGATATAACAAAAGGACGTCACCGGTACTGGATGGGTTAAGGGGAGCTGGGCCGTTTTTCTGGTTCCCTTTCTTCCTCATGCTTATCCCCATTAGTTTTGACATTTTAGGACGATTGCCCATTAGTTGTCGATTTTATGACCTTTCGCCCCATTTCTTTATCAATTTTAAGACGTTTCGTGCTCTTTAGGTGTCGATTTTTTTCCTGGCGAGCGATAGCGAGCCTGTAATTGTGGAGGAACCGGCCTTCGGCCGTGACATTTTTCTACCGAAAAATTTACTAATTAATCTCGAAGGGGAATCTAATGGATGTTTTTTTAAAGTTTGATGGAGGTCTAGGGAAGAAACTAAAAAATACATGAATATATAAATAAATAGACCCCCAAAATAACTACTGTCCCCATAACATAGTTACTCATGTACAGTATTGACTATATAGGATGAGTGGGGTGAATGTCATGTACAGTATTGACTATATAGGATGAGTGGGGTGAATGTCATGTACAGTATTGACTATATAGGATGAGTGGGGTGAATGTCATGTACAGTATTGACTATATAGGATGAGTGGGGTGAATGTCATGTACAGTATTGACTATATAGGATGAGTGGGGTGAATGTCATGTACAGTATTGACTATATAGGATGAGTGGGGTGAATGTCATGTACAGTATTGACTATATAGGATGAGTGGGGTGAATGTCATGTACAGTATTGACTATATAGGATGAGTGGGGTGAATGTCATGTACAGTAGTAGCGATCATAAGGGGAGATGGGGACTTTTTATGGACCCCTTTCTCCTTCATGCTTAGCCCCGTTAGTTGTCAGATTCTAAGACGTTTGCCCCATTAGTTTGTCGATTATATGACCATTCGTCCCATTTCTTCCTCAATATCAAGACCTTTCGGACCATTTAGGTGTCGTTTTTTTCCTGGCGAGCGATAGCGAGCCTGTAAATTTGAAGGAACCGGACTTCGGCCGGGACATTTTTCTACCGAAAAATGTACATATGCTACTCAAAAGGGGATCTTGAGGATTTTGTATTTAGCTTGATGGAGGTCTAAGAAGGAAACTAAAACAATAATAAATACATAAACAAATACATAATACATAAACAATAATAAATACATAAACAAATACATAATACATAAACCCTATCCCCTTAACCCCTTCTGTACCGGCGACGTATTTTTAACTTATTTATTGCTACCATTAGACGATTTTATTCAGTTTAAAATGGGCCTCTAGCAATTAAAAGGCTTGGAACTATCTCACTTAACCATTTTACTACCACAGATCCTTCTCAAACTGCACAAAATCGTAAACGTATAGGTAGAATATAGTTAAAAAGACGTCGCCGGTACGGAAGGGGTTAACCCTCAGAAGGTCCGATGACTCATTCCTTTTCTGTTTTATAGCTAGTATTAGACGATTTTATTCAGATTAGGAAGGGTATATGGAAGTCAGAGTGTTGATTGAGATAGTCTTTACCCTTATAGTTCCCCCAGACCCTTCCTACGCTGTATAAAATCGTCTAATAATAGCCAGAACAAACCGTCAAAATGCGTCTTAATTTTCAAAGGGTTAATGTAGTTAACGTTAGTGCATATGCAATTTAATTATTAGTCAATATTTATTTATGTATTTATTTATTTGCATCGTTAAGTGGATGCGTAGTTGGTTCATTATGCTTGCAAAAAATGCGAAGTATATAAATGTCATAAGATTTGTATATGCGCATGTGCAGTTGGCCACATAAGATCTGTTCCTCGTCGAGATCTTATGTATGAAAGTAAAGGAGTATGAGCGTAATTATCAGTTGACTAATCAGATGAGTTAACCACAATATACGGAACTACATTCGTAATTCAACCATGCGCGTTATAGTTCCATATATAAGATCAAAGAGAGGAACATAACTTATGTGGCCACCTGTACAAGTGTACATCACCTCTATAATTGTGTCTTAATCTGATCTACTTTCCTATTATTTGTATTATTTTGTGTGTGTGTTAAAGTTAAAGTTGCTATTGTGGAATAATGTTTGAATAATAATTGAAATGCTAGGTTTTTCCAGGGTTAAATAGGAAGAAAAATATCCCCAGGCTACCTTTAGGATCAACCTTTCCTGGTACCTGGCGCGGGGTACGAACCTCTGAAGGCAATTTAACCCTCCTAAGAACCCACAGGTTTTGAGATGCCTTGGGTGGGGTTCGAACCCTGGTTAGTGACGCCCACCATCACAACCAGGCCCGCGCGCTAACCCACTGTACTACCACGGACGTACTAAAAGTATAGCAACCTTAGTCCGATTTTTAAGAACCAGGTGATAGTCTCGTGGTGTTATCACGTGATGAGTTTATTGGACTTACCATCTACGACTATTTTACGCTATACCTGACGTCAACTCGGGTTAGTATTATTGTGGGTGCGGGACATTTTCGAGGGTTGCTTAGTCCGATTTTTAAGAACCAGGTGATAGTCTCGTGGTGTTATCACGTGATGAGTTTATTGGACTTACCATCTACGACTATTTTACGTTATACCTTAGTCCGATTTTTAAGAACCAGGTGATAGTCTCGTGGTGTTATCACGTGATGAGTTTATTGGACTTACCATCTACGACTATTTTACGTTATACCTGACGTCAACTCGGGTTAGTATTATTGTGGGTGCGGGACATTTTCGAGGGCATTACAATAATACATACTTTAATAGTTATCATATTATCAAATTGATTAGGTTGAATATTTAGACATAACATGTATAATTGTCGAATGTATTGTGTAGAATATAGTAAGGGAATTATACAAGAAAGAAGATGCTTTCATTTTTTATTTCTTAAAGCTATGTATAAACATAAATATGTGACTCAAAAATGGCCGAATCACAACCTTTAATACACACAACACGTCATGACCTAGTTACTCTATTCTTCACAAGTAGAATTGATCTAAGTAACAGACACCAACTTTAACATTACAACTCTCGAAAGTAATGTTTCAACTTACACCGTAATTCTAAAGACAATTACATATCAATAGGAATAATGATTGGATGATTGTCATGAGATAGCTTCCATGATTGTCATGAGATAGCTTCCATGATTGTCATGAGATAGCTGCCATGATTGTCATGAGATAGCTTCCATGATTGTCATGAGATAGCTGCCATGATTGTCATGAGATAGCTTCCATGATTGTCATGAGATAATTTATCAAGCTCCAATAACCGCAAGAACCAAACACGATAGTCTAAACATTGGAAAGGTGCTCAATCTCGCCTTCCTTGTCATACATGCATCGAGCAAGGGGAAAGTGAGCCCCTGCTAATTGGTAATAAACAAAGATAATGAATATATTGACTATCCTTGTAATAACGACTGACTGATCCTGAGTGCGAATAGGATTATGAATATTAGGTAGTATACTGTACATTACTTAACAGCTATTGTCACTGGTTCACTACACGCGTGCTTTGGTGAAGCCCTGGGTACCATCTGGGCCCCTGGGGGTACGAGTGACTCCCTGGGGCTCGTGGCGGCGCTGGGCGGCTGGTGTTGTGGGCGTGGAGGAGCTACCCCGCCCCTTGCGATGGAAATGGTGGTGGTGATGGTGATGATGATGGAAGGCCTGGCGCTGGGCGGTGAGAAGGTTTGGACCACAACTATTACGGCGCCATGACTGACTATCAGGGCCGTCATCCACGTCCGAACCGCTGGAATCGGCCTGGTTCTGACGCAACCGTGACCACGTCCCCTTCAACCTCTGCCGGAGCTCCTCGGCTGGCACCCCGCTCTCGTACCACCCGCGGCCCCTGGGGGTTGGCGTGGGCGTGGGCGAGGAGGTTTTATTGGAGGGGCGACGGGAGCGACGAAGGATGTGTAGTGTGATGGGAGAGGAAGCCAGGTGGTGGAGAGCGCTCGCGGCTCCCCATACATTTTCATACTCCACGATGGCACAGGTGGTGGTGGCCAATTCTGGCATATGGGTGGATAACCGCTGTAGGGAGGGAGGGACGCCGCCCCCGGGCCGTGGCTTCACTACCTGCAGTGAGGCCACAGCTCCATAACTACCAAACAGCTCAGCGAGAGACGCCATGGTGGACTGGTTTGCGGGAATATTTACTGCAACAAGAGATCGTGAAGACGGTGCTTCATACTGCAGAGTGGTTGGTAATGGGTTACGGCGCCGTACCTTGGTGTAAGCATCGTTCAGCTGCAACTTCTCAGACGTTCGCAGGGCCGTGGAAATCACACGCCAGTCCCGTGATAATTTCTTAATTTTCTTATAGCCGGACAGCAATTTTAGGGACACGAAACCATTACGATGCCGTTTCACATGCTTCAGAAGGAACAAGTCTTTTGCCAGGCCCTCATCGCTGAGATACTCCTCCAGCTGCGACACCAGAGCCTTTGTCAGCTCCGGGCTGATATCTTTCTGGCCTGATTCGTGGCTAGATTCTGCCCCATCGCTGGTGTTATCAGACCCGATGTCGGTGGTGGTGACTGACTCCGGAGGTCCCACTCGCAGCAGGGTCACGGTTTCCAGGGTGATTTCTTTCGGGTCCTCGTCCTCGCTGGTGGAGTGGACGACAATACGAGGCCCGTCGCTCTCTGAGGACGTTATAGACAAATCTCGCCATAGTGTCGCCTCGGTGCTGCCCTCCGTATCTGCGTCAGACATTTTCTTGTGTTCGGCAGGGTGACGTGGGTTGCGTGGGTGTGGCTGGTTAGGGGACCACGCCGGCACTGCCACCGCCGCACACACTTTCGCTGTCGGAGCCATGGTGAAGCCCTACGAGGTCTGGTGCTGCTCCACACTTCCACCCTAATATATATACACCTCCCTGCCTGCCGGATCTGGTGACGACACTGACCTAGATGATAACAGCTTCTTCTTCTTCTTCTTCTATCGCCAGTCACCAGCCAGAACATGTGGAGCTGTGGGAACTGTGCCTGCTGCTACAGTCACATGCACAAAATCGCTGAGACCATTTGCGCGATGCCACGCTAGCGATATTAGTAGGAGATTTGCTTCGGCGTCTGCCTTTGCTAAAATTTGGATTTATGTAGTTATTTACGTATTTTTAAAATGTGTATGCAACTCAAGTAGCTAGTTACCAAATTATGAGAGAGAGAGAAAGAGATAGTATACTTTCAAACATTATATGTTTATATGATATATGGAAAGAGTAATTGAAGTGTCCATAAGTAACCTTATAAAGGCATATTCATAGCAACATAAAGGCAAATTATTATCAACCTACCCAACGATTTTCTATGAGTTTTGAATACATTTAATTATTGTTTATGTATTTATATTTAGTGTTGATATAAGAAGACACCCTTTTTTTAAATTTACAGCGTTCATTAGGAAGCTGACACGATTGTTTTACAGTGTAGATAAGGAAGCAGACACGAATTATATATATATTTTTTACAGTATAGATTAGGAAGCAGACACGATTTATATATATATATATATATACTGTATATACATATATATATATATATATATACTGTATATACATATATATATATATAGGCCTACATATAGGCCTATTTTTGTTACAGTACAGATTAGGAAGCAGCCACAAAAATACCGATAAAGGAACAACCCTCTAGATCTGAGTCATGTGAAACATCTGATTAGTTTCCCTTTGCTGATTAATTTCAGAAAACAATAATCAATATTCCCATGCATTCTGCTACTTCCGGCGGATATGACGTCACCAGCAACAGGTTTTATAATTATTGCTATTGATGAATTATTTTGATTTTTTTTCTTTCATTATCGAACAAATTTAGTTTTAGTTGGCCAGTTAAACTAAAAGAAGCACCTACTTCAACTCAAATTCAAATTTAAACCTTTATTTAACCATTAAGGAATACAGACATAAAATATGTACATTATATTAAAAAGAATAAAATAGTCCTGGCTGAGCCTTTTGAGAGTGACCTCTCTTGAAAAGGCACCTAATATAGTTATTAAAAGTATGTTGCACATTTACAGGTGAAGCTGTCATAGAAAAATAAATAGATACATACAAACATTTTGGCCAAACAATAAAGCATCATATTTAATTTACTTCCCGAACATCCCTTTAAAGACATAAAACACTCGCACGTAAACACCCACACGCAATAGGAACATTACAAAGTTGTTATTTGTAATCAATTTCTGTCCCCGCCATTTATGTAACGAATAATTCATAACTTATAATATGCCCGCCAGATTCCTCTCCAAACTAAGTTTTGTGCATTGTTCGGTAGAAATTATATCCCGGTAAAATGTCGGTTTCTCCTTAATTGAAAGCTCACTATCGCTCAGCCGGAAGTATTAGACATCTGATTGGGGCAAAACCTTTTAGACTTATCTAACTAGCTGGGTGAAACGTCTGAAAATCGTAAAACTATTGGGGCAAAATAGGAAGTAAAACATGGATTAAATAAGATAAAACCAAAATATATAAAGACATTTAGAATTGGACCATATTACTGGATCATAACCCCATACTTGTATAGCGATAGTATTTGCAATAGTATGTATGTAATATGTATATATATATGTACACAGGCCCATTCCCTATTTTTTCAATTTTTTTCCCCCATGGGGGTGGCTGACACGAGACAGAGCCCGAACAGGACTACACAACACAACAGAAAACAATGAACACACAAAAACAAAATACAAATTCACACACATCTAGGTCAATAGATAGTACTCATTATAATTACAGTCACAGTCAAAATGGTATAATTTCTCCTTAAATCTCTTGTTCTGTTGATCAACTAAATATTGGCAGTAAGACTAAATTTAGGCTGGTCCTATGGTGAGGGCTGATCCTACCCAGAGTGAGGTTTGGTATCCTCTACCCAACCTTAGCCGTTTCTGTCTGTCTCTTTTACTGTCCTACTTTTCCTTCTGGAGGCAGGGGGGCTAGGAGTCCTCCTCCCCTTGTAAAATTCACTTACTAGACGAGACAGCGTAAGGGACGAGGGAACGCATAAGTGACCCAGAACCCTAAATTAGAACTTTAAATTTTGTTTCTGTTCGGGCTGTCTCCGTGTCTCGAGTTGGCCACCCCCAGCTATGGGGTATGTGCCTGAGTACATACATACTGTACATACATACATACAAGACGAAATTTCTCTCTTGTTCTGTTGATCAAATATATCTTGACAGAATCCTCATTACGTTTCACTCACTCTACACCCTGTTCATTATAGGTAGGACCAAAATCGCAACCTCTGTCTTCTGTAATTAAAAAAGGGCTAGAACAAATGGTCTGTACACTTCCACACCTATTCATTGGCTGACTTTTCCTATTTAGTAGAAAAATGCACTCGATTACTCTATTTGTGTTGTATTATGGTGTAGCGGTGTCATGAACTGGTGTAGCGGTGTCATGAACTGGTGTAGCGGTGTCATGAACTGGTGTAGCGGTGTCATGTACTGGTGTAACGGTGTCATGAACTGGTGTAGCGGTGTCATGAACTGGTGTATTGGTGTCATAAACTGGTGTAGCGGTGTCATGTACTGGTGTATTGGTGTCATAAACTGGTGTAGCGGTGTCATAAACTGGTGTAGCAGTGTCATGTACTGGTCCGGTGTTGTCATGAGCTGGTTGTGTAGTATTATGACCCGGTTTGCCTATATCACCTGCTGCTGGTTCTCTGATGGTGATGACGGGTGGGTTCACAAGCTTTCAAGGTCCATGGAGGGCACTCTGGAATAATAATAATAATAATAATAATGATAATAATAATAATAATAATAATAATAGTACTAATAATAATAATCATCATACACATAGAACTATCAAATATCAGTAGCATAAATAATAAAGTCCGTTAATTACCACTATCGAAAACGCCATTCAATATTACGTTTATCGCTGTATTTTAACTTTAGTTTACGACATAAGACTATAAACATCTAGTAATACTGACGGTTTATAAATTAATGACAAATAGAATTACGATATTATGTTGAAAATATAGCCATCTGTTCGTAAACCGTAATATATGTAGAAGTTAATATTAAACCTTTGAAGATTGTGACACATTTTGACAGTTGTTCTGGCTATTATTAGACAATTTTATACGGTTTAAGAAGGATCTGTGGGAATTATAAGAGTAAAGACTATGTCACTTAACCATCTGACTTCCATATACCCTTCCTAATCTGGATAAAATCGTCCAATAATAGCCGGAAAACAGAACACAAATGCGTATTGGATCTTGAAAGGGTTAATAGAAAGGCAATGGATGGCATTAGTGAAAGGCGTATCAAACAACATATTTAAATGGATTACAAAGGGGAGGTTGTAGACACCAACCGAACAGGGAAGTATTCCCGGAGGGGATTTAGGAATGTGATAGAAGTTGCTGGAATACCTGTTGGTAGCCTACAGGTTAGGTGAGGAGAGTGATAGAGATAGAGATAAGGAAGGAGAGGGTCACCATAACCAACACTATTGCCTTATGGGAGACATTGTTTTATTTGCTTAGTCTGCCTTGCTAGTTTGTTTTGTGCCTCATAAACACAACATGTTATCCAGCTGGCTCTCAGAAACAAATTCCTCTTCACAACACTATACCACAAGAATAGTTCATAGATACATGACGAAATCCTTACCACATGGAACGTTAGGGCAATCCATAGCCCAGTAGCCTCCCAAGTAGCTCCGCACCTCCATTTTATTTGACAGGTTGTCTCGGGTGTAGGAACAATCCGCAGACACCAGCAGTTCCGGGATCCTGAGGGCGCAGGAGAGTAGTGTGGAGGAATAGTAGTCAGCTGGGAGGACATCATCAGTGATCTGTAGGGTGTACCAGCGCTGGGGGAGGGCGAGGGGGAAGGGGTGGATGAAGGTGGAGTCAGGGAAGTGGAGACGAATGGTACGGGCGTTATACAGAGGCCACCAGTAGACCTTGGAGATACCTCGGCCTAGGTGGATGGTCTCTTCTCTTGCACTGCCCACCTCACACCCTGACATAGAAAACCGAATTAGTACAGCCTGGATAATTAATGGGGTTCGAACAATTTAAATTAGCGCTGGGGGAGAAGGAAGGTTAAAATTACATTGGTATAGGATGGATATTCAATTTGTTTCTAACATTTTAAGAAATTGCTGAGAGAGAGAGAGAACTAGAGTTAAGGATTAAGACGTAGGAAATAGTGGAAGTGAATGCAGGTGGTGCGTGATGCAGAGCCACCATCAGCAGTAGACATAAATATACTGCCGTGTCCAGAAGTATATGTGCAATGTATATAGAGGAACACGTATGCTATTCTGACCAAGTCTAGCTATCTATCTATATACTCAGGCACATACCCCATTGCTGGGGGTGGCTGATTCGAGACAGAGCTTAGGGTTCGCGACCACTTTCGCGGTCCCTCGCCCCTTTTTCTGTCTCTGTTCGTAGGAGAAGTAAGCACGATGGGGAGGATTCCTAGCCCCCCGCCACTTGAGATCTAGAAAACATGTAAGTGAAAGGAACAGTCAGACTAAGCTATGAGTATGGTAGAGATCGCTCAGCTCTTACTCTGATAGACCAGCCCATCACCACATGACTTGAATCCAGTCCTCTCAGCATCAGCCAGGAAAGGCCCTAGAAAGCCACCTTTGGCTGGGGGATAGCTCACCTATTTCAACCTCTTTCGGGGTTGGGCACCCGCCCTTCTGACTAATTAATTTGGAATTTTGAGTGAACCACATTAATCAAATTACTTACTTTACTACCTAGCGTTCATCGTTTTGTTTTTATCATTTGGAGGTGTTCACAAATTCAAGGCCACCACTGTACAGCCGTCTCCAATAGTAGTAAACCGACCACCAAGATGAACAACTGTAATTTGAAGATGAAACACTTTATCTTGACAGTCCTTAATTGTTTTCAGTCACCCATTAAGGGAAGATTTTTTTTCTGGATCCCCTTCTTTCTCATGCTTCGACCCATTTGTTATGAGATGTTTAGAAGTTTGCCCTACTAATCTGACGATTTTAAGATCTTTTGCTCCAATTCTTTGTCAGTATGAAGACCTTTCGTGCCATTTAGGTGTCGATTTTCTTCCTTTTTTCTTTGCCAGTATGAAGACCTATCATGCCATTTAGGTGTCGATTTTCTTCCTGGCGAGTGATAGCGAGCGTGTACTGAAAGGGTTAATTGCTATCTCACCTGGTTGGCAGTGACGGATAATGTGGGGTTGAGAGACGCCACCCGGAACAGTCACCGAGCCTGAAAATTACATGAAAAACTTTAAAGGAGGATGGTTCGTTTTTCTGGACCCCCTTTTCCCTCGCGTTTAGCCCCATTAGTTTGAAGATTTTAAGACGTTCGGCTCATTAGTTTGGCGATTTTTACACATTGCGCCCCATTTCATTGTTAAATATAAAACCTTTCGTGCCATTTAGGTGTCGTTTTTTTCCCTGGCGAGCGATAGCGAGCCTGTACTTTTTAGAGGAAATTTTTCTACCGAAAAATGTACAAATTCATCTTGTAGGGGGGTTTAGTTTTTTTTGTTTGTTTTTTTTTTTAAAGCTTGAAGGAGGTCTAGCGATAAAACTTAAAAAATAAATGAATGCATAAATATATAGACCAACAAATTACCACTAACCCCTTAAAGGCCTAGATTACAACACTTATTGTTCTTTCATGAATCGATTAGGTGTTGTTTAATAAGTAAAACTAATTGAAGTTTATCTTATAACCGATGCCTATTTAAACAATGGTGAGAACTTTAGTATTGGCACAGACGAGGCAATATTTAATTAATATTAATTAAAATTCAACGCGATTTCCCATAGTTCTGTCTAATAACCATAATAATTAACTCTGATTCTTGACTGACAAAGTTGTGCCTAAACTTGTCGATTAATATGAGGAACTTAACATTCAATATATTATCGTGTTTTGTTCTTAAGTTTTTATCTTAACTACCGGTATAGTTTATTCAACTAACTAACTTTTAATTTTTAGTCAAGTTATACATAGCCCTAGTCAAATTTAGAAATATACTGTAGAAGTGTAGATGGACTAATTCATTTGTTCTATATGTAACATTATTTAAACGACATCACAAGGCCAGTTTCCGACATTTGATTTGATTTTTTTGTTTTTTTTACTTAGTTCCTTCGTTAAACTGCATAAAAACATCTAAATCTAGCCAGAATCAAAGGTAGAAATACGTCATCGTGCTGAGGGGGTAAGACGTAGCGCTAGACTAACTGAAACATTATGTATATGGGCTCCTTATTCTCGTCTATATGTGGCATGACTTAAATCGTCAACTGTACCTTGGGCGTGGCCGTTGGGCAGAAGGAGGGGCAGCAGAAAGAGGAGGAGGGGGTCCAGCAGGGACCAGCCGAGGGCGTGGTGGGGCGTCTGTCTGGTCATAGCTGTGGTGGCCTGGTCGGTAGAGTCTGGGGTGGGTTCGAATCTTGCTGTTGTTTGCCGCTTGAATTGCTGGGAGTGGACGCTCAAATTACTACTACTACTACTACTTTTTTCTACTACACCACTCAGCCTGTGCATCCCCCCTTTGAACCCTAAACAAGGTCGGAACAGTCATCAATGCACCCGACTTGGTAGTCGTACCGCTGCTTCCTATTCCGGGGTTTGCACTCAGACTCATCATCGTGGAATTTGTTTTGTCTTTGATTTTGATTTAATAATGTACATTCATTATATTTTACAAACATCAGATATTACTCTATTCCTACTATACTACTACTCTACACCATGCAACTTCAATCCAGTCGCCTCCCTATGCGACCCTCTGCCACAGCTGCCTCGTAGTCCACGTCTGCCACCGTCGCTGGTTGTGGTGCAGACAGTCAGACAGTCTTGTTCCCCGCAGGCATAGTAGTGCTGATATGAGCAATGAGAAAGATAGGCGACACCTCATCCAGGATACAATTTGGCTCCTGGGCTGTTGCTTCATCTCTGCGATGATCTCTGCTAGCCTTGAATAGAAGCACTGGGCCCTTGGTCCCATCCCTCCAGATGTGGTGAAGACTAGTGGGGTAAAGCTGCCATGTTCGATATTAAGGATTCTTTCCCTATATGCCCTGACCTTCTCTTGTTCGTTCTTCTTGTGTGCAGCTTCCAGAGACAGCTCGCTGTAGCTATTGGCCATTGGGTCGAATATTCTTATGTCGAAGAATGCTCGCTGTCCTCTTGTCCAAAAACCTCTTGCAATAACGTCCACTCGTGCTTCATTGGATGTGTTAGCCGTCCTGTGCTGCAAGATTTCTCCATCCAAGGGAATGATTGATGTTTCGCACACCACATCGCGACACACCTCCCTGAGCATGTTCGCCGTTACGTCTCTCACTTCATCTTGCCTGATGCTGATGAATCCTCCCTTCTTACAATCATGCAATGGTCTGCATCATTGTTGATTCCACAAACGCATCGATCGGGCAGTCCTGCAATACGCCAACCATATCTCAGTGCAATGGCATCAACAAATTCTTGTTTGTTGAGGTTGAAGCCTTTTGCCTTGATTGGTAGTGTTGTCAGCCAATTTGAAGCACCCGTTTCTTACGCTATTTGTGTATTTCTTACTAGTCTCTGGGAAAGTTGGTGCATCAGTCGTACCAGGTCATTTTTCTGTAAGTTGTGGCTCTCTGACGTGATGGTTCTTCTGATGTTGTAAATGTCTGCCTAGTCTACTTCCCCTTCAGAATCTTGTGCTACAATACAGTCAGTGAGAGTTTCTGTTATCTTTACTGAGTTCTGGTGTTCCGTTGTCGCCCTCCTCACCGGATTGATGATTCCAAGCCCTCCCAATTTAGAAGGAAGTGCGAGCAACTCTCTCTCTGTAGCACTCGGGGTATGGGACTTTACCCAAGCTGGGATGCGTTTGTCTCTGATGGCATCTTCCAGCAGTTGAAGTAATGCACTCACGTTTGGAATGGTACTCATCAAGTAGGTCCAGCGATGTTTGACCCCATGAGTGAATGTCGAATACGCAGCCTGTGGTTCCGTCTTTGCAATATTTGCCAGTTTTTTTATTTCTTTTACCCACTCCCTGACCTTCTCCTCTATGTATTGCTTCTTTAACTCTTCCGTGCCGATCGCCGCCCCAAGGTGACGCTGTCCGTCCTTTGTTACGACCACTTCACTACCGCTGAAAGCTTCTACAGCACTTTCATAATGTTCCGGTTTTACTATTAGTTTAGACTTGCTGGCATTTGGATGGTACCCTATTTCTGGGCCTACAATTGATACTTGCTCCCACCAGCGCTTGAGATCGTTGACTTTGCCCGCTCCAGGGAGATCGTATGCATAGGCCACCTGCTTGACTTGCATCACCTCATGGCTTGTTAAGGTTTGCAACACTGAGAAACCTAATGCATACATTGCCATTGCTACGGGGTCACCTGGTGTGGTTCCTTCCATTGATTTCAGAGCCGATCCACGTTGTGTGTTCTGGTTGTTTACTATGAAGAGGTCGGCAGGCTGTGTATAGGTGTTCTCTATATAGGTGGCAAAGCTGGGATATTTTACCTTGATGTTATGTATTGCTGTCTTTCTGTTGATGGTGTTAAAGGCATTTGATGCATCCACTATAGCAGCACAGGTTCACAGTCCACTCGCTCATATATTTTTCTTATTGCATGAATTGCTGCCTCTCCCCCTGCTTGGTGGCCAACACACACTTGGAGATTTCCGGCTGCTGACCGCACATCATCTTTCACCACATCCATTATGCATTTTCCGATTCTTCTTCTTAGCACTTCACTCACTCCCACTGGATTCTTGTCCAATGGTATTAGACGACAAGCTGTGAAAGCCTCCAAGTGTTGACAATTTTGGGCAGCCATCTTTCTTGCAAGAGCTGCCAGATCCCTACGTAAGTCTGTTGCTGCAGGTCCGAAGACTGTACTGCTCAGTATTGTTCTCCAACCATTTGCATCTAGCCCTGATGGGCCTGCACTGCCTTGTGTCCCGAGAGCCTTTTTCCAAATCATCTTGCCTGTGATTTGTTCGTAGATGACGAGGTTCGGTGGTATATAATCCCTACTACTACTACTACTTTTTTTTTTTTTTTTTTTTTTTTTGTTAATCAACCACTCAGCCTGTGCATCCCCTCTTTGGACCCTAAACCAGGTCAGAACAGTCATCAAAGCGCCCGACTTGGTAGTCATTCAGCTACTTCCTATTCCGGGGTAAGCACTCAGACTCATCATCGTGGATTACTACTACTACTTTGATTTGTATTTAATATTGTACATACATTATATTTTACAAGCATCAGATATTACTATTCTACACCATGCAACTTCAATCCAGTCGCCTCCCTATGCGACCCTCTGCCACAGTAGCATTAATATGTCTAGTCTCAGTTGTCATTATGTTTGGCTTGCTCTGTGCTGTATTAATGTATGTTAGATATTGCATAGGGTGGGTAAGTGTAGGAACATGTATTTATATCTCACTCGAAATGAAAACAAAACATTAAGTTTGGATATTGCTGATACCAATTATTGATGAAAGTATACTTGGTGCTGAGACATCGCCTTTTTGGCCAACTGTTCAATACAATATGAGATTATCACCAATGTTCTTCCTCGGCACATGCACATTTGTAATAACATTATATTATTTATTAATATTTTTTTTATTTATATACTGTATGTATTTACTTATTTTTAGATAAAGAAAACACCCTCAAGACCTCCCTTTGAGATCAATTTGTGCACTATATTTGTATTTTTTAGTTTTCACCCTAGACTCCATCAAACTTTAAATAAAACACAAGAATATATAGGAAACCTTCAGAATTTATTTGTGCATTTTTCGGTATTGCAGGCTCGCTATGGCTCGCCAGGAATAAATAGAAATCTAAATGGCACGAAAGGTATTAAGATAGCCAAACTAACAGGGCAAATGTTTTAGAATATCAAAACTACTGGGGCTACACATGAGGGAGAAAGGGGTCCAGAAAAAAACACCGCCTTAATATATAATAGCTTAATATTGACAAATGACCACTCGCGAGTTTCAGGTTATTAGAAAGTTGGAGCCGTAAACATCGATATAAAACAGCAATACAATAAGAATGTAAGAATGGATAGAAAGTATGCTGAATTGGATTTATGTACTACAACTGTGTTTAAGCTGGTAATTATGCCTTGATGGTGTAATGGTTAGAGTGTTTACTATCTGTATGTGGTAACCCAGGTTCGAATCCCGGTTGATCACATGCTTGATTGAATTCATTTTTTTGGGAGGTGTTTGGTGTTGCAGTGGAATTAATAAAAGATAGAATACAATATCGATGTGTATAGGTACAACCAAGACCAATGATACAATTATTGGTCTTGGCTACAACTTCCTTATAGTCTGAACTCGCAAGTGGCCAATTTTCCCTTGCCTACTAATAATGTGTGTGTTATTTGGTGCCTTTCGTAGATACAGTTTGTCTGCTATGATACACTGCCTTGTCAGCTGAACAATATGTAAACCAATAATGCTCACCGTGTCAGGTCACCTGCTTTTTTCTCTCTTTCTTTGGCTTATTTCCATTCGGTCCCATTCAGTCAACTGTTTTAAGACGTTTATCCCCATTCAGGTGTCGATTTCTTCCTGGCGAGCGATAGCGAGCCAGTATTGTATGGAGAAATTCGGCTTCGCCGGGGACGTTTTTCTATCGAAAAATTTACAAGTGTAGCCTGCTGTCAAATGTTTTTTTAATATGCTGGCTGGCTACCGTTCGCCAGGAAAAAATAGACACCTGGATGGGGATAAACGTCTTAAAACAGTAGGCTGAATGGGGTCGAATGGATACAACCCACAGAGAGACAGGGAGAGAGAAAAAAAACTAAACGAGGTGGGTCCCCTTTAAGACACTCTACCCTTGTCCACCAGTCGCAGCCAATTGAATTAGTTCCTACAATATGCAGTGTGAAAGCAGGTCCACATACATCAATACGTCCCTCTTGGCCAGGAACTTTAACTTGTACTGAAATCTGTTGCTTACAAAAGTTTACTTCCACCTAATGTGTTTTTGTTTAGGGAGAGAGAGAGAGAGAGAGAGAGAGAGAGAGAGAGAGTGTGTGTGAGAGTGAGAGAGAGACAGAGTGAAAGTGAGAGTGAGTGTGTGTGATCGTCGTATTCACTTTTCTATCACTTCTTCTTTTACGTTACTCCCATGGCCTCTTAATGGGTTCTCTGTCGCCGTGGAACAACCAGTTTATGGTGTCTAATGGTCGTTGCCAAGCGAGTTCTTCCAGCAGGGCGTTCACAGGGATCTTGTCCACTGTGTTCTTTGATGTCAATAAAACTTGCTGGAGCACTTGCATTCTTCTCTTCTCATGGTCTTGAGAGGCATCCCTACTTCTGATCAATCTGATATAGGTTTTCTTACTTGGGCAAATCGAAGCAGGGTTCTTATGTCTTTCTCGTGTTCCTGCTAGTTTGGTACGTGTGAGACACGATAATGTAATGTGATTTTTCCTCGAATTTTTAGAGGGGATACATTTATACTTGTGATGGTGACAGGCTTCCTCCTTCCCCACATTCTGAGTCAGCCTTGTATTTTGTTCCTGCCTGATTCTGCTGTTCCTACTTTGTGCCACTGCTGCTGTTACGAGGCATTTTTGGTGTCCAATAAGTCGCCTTGTCTTTATCTTGTTGACCACATTTTTCGGGGATCTCTGCATGACCTGACGTCTTCCTCTTGGCGTGTACAGAGATATGTGCTTGTTATGAGAGCCTCTGCAGGAATGGGGTGTTGGGGACTTCAATATGGATTTATTGGGTACAGGGATTTGTTCCTGTGACTGGTTCGTGTTCCTCTGGTGACCCCTCTTGTACCGAATGGTAGGAGGATGAGGAGCTTCGGCACTTTTCATCTGATTTTGCTGTCGTAAGTAGTGATGCTGGAGTCGTGCATTTTGAGTTGAAGTCCTGGTTCCCGAGTGGCTGCCTCCCATTCTGGAGTCACGTTTCATGGATAATGTACCAATGTCACAGTTACTTCTAGAATAACTGGTCATCCTGCATTCAAGTGTGACAAGGGACCAACTTATTACTAGCTATTACTTTTGCAGCAGCCCGGAAGAATTGTAGGATTTTATATTTGTCACTTCCCCGAATAATTCATTTCAGTGCCAGCAAAATACCATATTTTTTTCAGATCTGCATTAATGCCAAACATGATACCTAAACACTCAACATGTTAAGAAGCTTCAGACGATTGTCTTATTTACCCGAAAATAAAGAAGGAAATCG
The DNA here is from genome assembly GCA_032716605.1 of Paralithodes platypus. NCBI lineage: Eukaryota > Metazoa > Arthropoda > Malacostraca > Decapoda > Lithodidae > Paralithodes > Paralithodes platypus. The sequence goes on from CM064514.1 coordinate 59,663,830, forward strand.
TTGCTGCTCCGCCCACCTCTTCTCCGAATCTGTCACTCTGAGACTGACACGTATGTAAGATACGTAAACTAATATAGATTGTCGACTTGTTTTCTCTGATGACTCTATCAGGATATCAGTTCCGCTTCCTGTTATGCCTCCTGTGGCACCATATCAAGTTTAGACACTACCTGCGACTCTAAAGGCGGAAGAATATCTCTCGTAAGGAATATTAACACCCATACCATACAGACTCGTTTGCTTGTTTTCTTCGAAGACTATGTATCAGGAGATCGGTTACGCTGTTATGCTTCCTGTGACACCATTACAGACTGCCTGGAATTCAAAAGGTGGCAGAAAATCACACATAAGGAGTATTGACACTCTTACAATAATACGGACCTGTTGACTTATTATTTTCGAGGACTGCAAGTAAAGATTATTGACACCCCTACAATGATTCGGACCTGTTGACTTATTTTTTTCTCGAAGACTATAACTAAGGAGTATTAACACTTATACAAGAATACGGACCTGGTGACTTATTATTTTCGAGGACTATAAGTAAAGATTATTGACACCCATACAACGATACGGACCCGTTGATTTTTTGTTGTTGAAGACTGTAACTATGGAGTATTGACACTCATACAAAAATACGAAACTGTTTACTTATTTTTCTTGAGAACTGTAAGTAAAGATTAATGACACCCATACAACGATACGGACTTGTTGACTTATTTTTCTCGAGGACTGTATCGGTAGATCAGTGTCGCTTCCTGCTATGCTTCCTGTTGTCACAGTTGAGGCCTAGACAGGTGGATATAAAATACGATCATAATTGACATATTTTTTTATTTACTGAAGTGAAAACTTTTGAATAGCCTTGATTTAATTTATATTCAAATATCCATGTAGTAAACAAATATTCCTATAACACATCATGCACTCTTATAGCCTTAATGAGGGTAACTACATATATTTTCAAGACTAAAAAATAATCATAATTTTTATGCATTAGATAATAAGAGATCAGTTCAATATGCTCCCATTTACTGTATTTTTACAGTAAACTATTTAACACCTACCAATTTAATTATTATTAACTTAATGCATAAATTCCATATTCATCTATTTAATGATACAATTACTTAACGTATAACTTTTCTACGCATAAAATTACTACACATGAATTTACATTTAATACCAACTACCTTAAAACACATAATTTCCACAATTAAGCATCAATGATTCCTCACTCATCAATTTCATGCACAACACCTTCACACACATCACTTCCACACACATCAATTCCACACACATCAATTCCACACTCATCAATTCCACACACATCAATTCCACTCACACACACACACACACCAATTACATACACATCAATTCCACACTCATCAATTACACACACATCAATTTAAAACACACACCAATTCCATACACATAAATTCCACACATAAATTCCATACACATCAATTCCACATACATTAATTCCACGCACATCAATTCCACACACACATACAAACACACACTAATTCCACTCACATTAATTCCACACACATCAATAACACCAATTCCTCACACCAATTCCACACATATCAATTCCACATACATCAATATCACACACATCAATTCCACATACATCAATTCCACACACATCAATTCCACACATATCAATTCCACACACATCAATTACACACACATCAATACCTCACACATCAATTCCACACACATCAATTCCACACACATCAATTCCACACACATCAATTCCACATACACCAATTTCACACACATCAATTACATATACTGTACATCTATTTAATATACATCAATTTCACACACATCAATTCCACACACACCAATTCAATACACATCAATTCCACATGCATTAACTTCACACATACACTAATTTCAATCACTCATCATGGCGACCCTTTGAGGATCCCCCAAGGAATTGAACCAAACTTAAATCCACGTTAGCACTAATTGCATTGTCGAGTGGATGGGACTCCTCAGCCTTGATCGGTAACCCATCTAGGGGAGAAAATCTTATCAGGGTGGATGGGACTCTACAGCTTCGGTCGGCAACACGTCTGGGGGAATAAGCCTTATACAAATCCTTACTGCTCACCTAAGGGTGAAACAGGTTGGTGAATGGACTAGCCGCACCCTCCACTGTTGATAAAATTGTGCTAAAAAGATACACAGAGTGCCTCGGAGTCGGACGAACTCTAAGTTGAGTGATCAATCCTGTAAATCCTTTAATACACTGGCACAGGTTCTCCTTCACACGAGGGATAGGTCCGATTGGGGGCGCATTGTGTATGGCCACCCTCATAAAGGGGAGTAAGGCGTCTAGCTACAGATAGCCATATTGCATCACCACCAAATGGATCATCACCACATTCCTGACATCATCACACAACCAACACAGAACACCAACACCATCATCACAAGTGGTGTTATACCCGTGCCCCCAGAAGGTGTACGGGGGCTGCCTGCTAGTGGTGCTGGTGTAGTGGTGCTAGTGGTGGGATCAAGTGGTGTCGGGGTTAGGGTGCTGGTGCTGGTAGGAGTGGTAGTGGTGGATGTGGTAGTGGTAGTAGTGGTAGTGGTAGTAGTGGTAGTGGTAGGAGTAGTAGTGGTTGGTCGAGGTGGACAAGTCACTGTGGACCAGAGTGGACAGTCTGAAATAAATTAATACATGGATTCTTACAATACTGAATTAATTGGTAAAACTCTAGCAAGAATAAAATGAAGAAAAGTGAGTAACTGACAATTAAGAAAGGGAATATATAGATCGATTCTTTAAATGATTGAATTTAATAATAAAATACTAGCAAGAATAATATTAAGAAATGTGAATTATTGAAAATAATTGTATAATATTACTGCAAAAAGGCTTAAGCTCAAGTGAACAGCCACTTCCAAATTTCGTGGATCACTTATGTTGTTCAATGATCACTTATAACCAAAGGGATTGATTTATGAATGAATTATGTATAGATAAAATAAAACATTTGTAAATAATATGATACATGCATTTAACCCCTTCAGCACGATGACGTATTCTTCATTATAGTCTGGTTACTATTAGACGATTTAATTTAGCTTCTACTCTAACTCCAGGACTCAAATGGGTAAATACGACCTCAATAAATCTTCTCCAAAACATAGGTCCTTCTTAAACTGCATATAGTCATCTAATAATAGCCAGAATCAACGGTAAAAAGATTTAATCGTGCTGAAGGTGTTAACAAAATGATTATGTATATTTTGCTCCGGTTGCAGAAGCTAGCTGTGGGACATATTGTCAATAGAAAGCTCAACAACATTCGTAGAATCCTCTCAGCAGAGGACACAGCCCATCCCCCCTCCTATTAAAGCGAATAAAGTTAGTTTGGAGTAGGCTAGAGCAACAATAATTTAAGTAATGTGACTGACAATATTGGTAACTTACCATAGACGGGAACCCCAATACAGTTGGCGGCCCAGAATCCCGTCATGTTGGCCAGTACATAGGGCTCTCCCCCGAGGCCCTTTGTGGAGAAAGAACAGTTCATGGCCACCTCCAGGTCCGGGATGGTGAGGGCGCACGAATACTCCACTCCGGGGGGCGAACTGGGGGCCAAGGTACCAGGGTCGAGTGTGGAAGCTGGGGTAGAAATAGCGTTTTAAAAGAGTAATTTCTTTGATTGTCTTACTTTTTGTCTTTTATTTATTTGTATTTTTTCGATAATGAATCTAAAAAAAGTATATAAAACGAATAATAAAAACAAAATAAAAATCTGATACCAAGTTGCATGGTACTTATGATATATTATATATCACTTAATTAAACTACACATGCTTCTATTTCAACTCTTGTGAGTAGTCAATATGAATCCGACTCTTTATATGCAAGAACATTACGGGTTTAAAATGTTTGTGATTATAATCATTAACTCAAAAAGTATGTTAGATATTATGACCCATAGTATGTTTGAGATTAAGGGGAAGTTTTTAGTGTGCTGCCTAGACCTCCAGAAAGCTATACAAAAATACCACCCAATCCTACTTACCTTTTGATTTAAATTTGTACATTTTTCATTAGAAAATATCCCGGCCGAAGGCCGATTCCTCCTAAATAACAGGCTCGCTATCGCTCGCCAGGAAAAACCTGACACCTGGCACGAAAGGTCTAAAAAGTGACAGAAATGGGGTAAAAGGTCATGAAATCGCCAAACTAATGAGGCAAATTATTTAAAATCTCAAAACCAATTGGGCTAAACATGAGGGAGAAGGGGGTCCAGAAAAAAACTCCTTACGTGAAAATCTCCCCTTATGGCCCATAGTATGCTATAGATTGCGGCTGATAGCATATTAACCCAATGCCTGCATAGACATTCCCGAATGCCAAGGCAATTTACAGGCTTTTAAAGCCTCCTAAAGCCTGTAGAATTGAGTGCGAGGGAGCGGGAGCACAACAGGCCACGCGTGCTTCTCCCAGCCAGGCGGCCACGGCACTGAGGGCTCTGAGTCAGAGTCTCGCGAGATATACAGCGCTGCCAAATGCAAATGTAGCGCGATATTGGCGATAATTGTTCATTTTAGCGAATGTCTATGGTAGCGCTGCGGGTGAACCCGGCAAGCTACGAAGCTCATTTTAGTGTAATTTTGAAGCTATTTTCTTCTAGTTTATGGCTGAATACATTTCATTTCATTCAGACACTTGCCTAATCAATCAGGAGTGCCTGAATGACCCCTAATATGGTGGAAATATGCCCGCAGGCAAAGTGTTAAAGATTATAGCGGGTCACCTTGGATTACGCGTTCTGTGGTGGAAGTAGTAGGGGTAGATTGTGCCAGAATCCCTTGACGATTGACGGTGATGGTGATGGAGTGCCATTGTTGGGGTATGTTGAGAGGGATGGTCTTGTGCAGTTGATAGTTAGGTAAGAGGAAGTGTAAGGTGCGGGTGTTGTAGTGTGGCCACCAGTAGACGACGGTAGTTGAGTTAGGGGACAGTGGGAGGGTTAGGGAGTCTACTTCATCCACCTCGCAGCCTGGAGGAAGAGCGAATTAATACATTAGTTAATAGGTCCATACATTATTATAATGTAGTGGTAGATAACTGACAAACTAAATAAATGAACACACACACACACACACATACACATTAACGTTTTTGTATATTTCATACTTGAACATGAAACGAAAAGACACAAACAATGTGGAACTTCCTATAGCTGTCTAGGTTCAGTGTATCATTTATGTGTAAGCTACAATTTTGAACATATACTGTAGACTAACAAAACCTGGACACATTTTTATCAATATGGTGAAAATATTATTCCTACTGTCATAAAACCGAGTATTTTACGTATATTTGTGTACTATTTCGCTAATGTGTACAGTATCAAATGTTTGACCAGATTTCTCCGAGTCAAAAAATGAATTTATGAAGTAATGACCTGATGAAACTATATGCGGAACGTTGTCAATAAAGTGCTCCTCCTCATATGGTGTTTATATTCGCTCAGTCAAGTTTTCTGAATATTTATTTGTTATTAGAATGCACTGCCGCGAATGTCTGGCAAGCGACTGTGCCAGGTTTGTTTTGGTGTGTGGAGGTGTTGCAGTGTTAGTAAACCCCCTCACGCCCGCTTTAGTTTTATAGTCCACCCCGCCAAGGGAAAAGTTACTTCGGAAGAAAAAAAGGGGTATATTTTTGTGGAGGGGGCGTTGATATATAGATTTGATGTTAGGGGTAAAGGGGATGGTACTAGCCCCTAACGTCTTGTAGGTTATTTATATAGGTGGATAGTAGGTTGTTATTAGTATGGCAGTAAATGTATATGATTTTAAAGCATAATTTAAAGGTAAACATAGAGACGGATATATAAATACAACTTACATTCACACCCCACCCACCCACCCACACACATGGAAAGAGAGTTACATAGAGTTACATATAGTTACATAGATACACAGACTACACAGACCTTGCGGTCCCTACTAGGTAGTCCGGAATTAATGCTATAATCGAATTTGCTACAAAGTGGAAGGCAAGGATATATATATATATATAGAGAGAGAGAGAGAGAGCATGAGAGTGAGAGAGAGCAACAATGAGAGCCTTCTCTCCATCCCTACCTGTGACAGTTGAGGTGTGCAGCAGGGTTACCAACAGAGCCATTAGTACCAACAGCAGGCTCCAGCAGGGGTAGCACGCTCTACAACACCTAACCATGATCACTCCTAGGGGTTCACAAAGGGCTTAGTTCCCGCGCTTTATTTATTTATTTTTGTTTTTACTCGGCCTTCAGGTTTAGGCTCGTGTTTCTTCGATTAATACGGCTTATTGAAATCAGACGGTCTATTAAGTCACTCTAGTAGTAAGTAGGTGCCTGGAGTTGATCGGGTAAATATACTGTAGGTAATTGAAGGTGAATGTATGAAGGTAAATATAGGTTAAGAAAGGTAAATTTATGAAAATTAAGGTTAATAATGCTAAATTGGGGTAAATAGAGGTAAATACTGGAAAAAAGGCAAGTACAGGTAAATAATGGTAGATAGAGAAAGAAAAGTGTATAGAGGTAAATAAAGATAAAATTAGATAAATATAATGTAAATAAAGGTAAATACAGATAAATAATGGTAAGTAAAGGTAATTAAAGGTTAATAAAGGTAAACCAAGGTAAACACAGGTAAAACAAATTTTAATAAAGTTAAATAAAGGCAAATAAAGGAGAAATTAGATATATTATGGTATAGTTAATTGTCAAAGCTAGAACCTGGTACAAGGTCTGTTAAAGGGTGGCGAAGTTTAGTGCTCTCTCCATTTTATTTCCAGTTTAAAAGTGAATTATAAGGTCAAGCTTTTGTATTAACCTTTTTGAGGATTATGACCCTTAGGAACAGTTTATTCTGGCCAACACTAGACGATTTTATGCAGCTTAGGAAGGATCTGCGGGAATTAAAAGGGTCAAAAGTGGCCCAATCAACACCCTGACTTCCATATACCCTTCCTAATCTGTATAAAATCGTTCAATAATATCCAGAATTAACTGTTAAAACGCGTCAAAATCCTCAAAGAGTTAATGTAACTGGAAGTGGGTAAGACCATTCATACACATTAATTACATGCATTTGTTTGTCGTTGTGGTCAAATATAAGCAACCATCCACAGTATTTGGCTCATAATCTTATCCCCTTAATCCCTTCGCTACCGGGGATATATATTGTTTTTATTTCAGCTATAATTAGACGATTTAATGGAGCTTAGGAAGGATCTGTGGTAGTTAAAAGGGTCAATCGAGATAGTCTGTAGTCTCTGAATTGCTACACGTCCGCCCTAAGCTGAATAGAATCGTCTAAAAATTGCCAGAATAGGCTATAGTGAAAAGGACATCGCCGGAACAGAAGGGGTTAACACCTTCTGTACCGGTGCCGTCCTTTTAACTTTATTCTGGCTACTATTGCACGATTTCATTCAGTTTCAGAAGGGCCTCCAGCAACTAACAGGCTTCGAACTAACTCACTTAAGGGGGGTGACCTCTTTTTGTTCTGTCCTTTTCTCTCTTTCTCTGGCTTGTATCCATTCGGCCCCATTCAGCCTACTGTTTTAAGACGTTTATCCCCATCCAGGTGTCATTTTTTTACTGGTGAGCGGTAGCGAGCCAGCATATTTTAAAAATGTTTTTGACAGCAGGCTAAATTTTTAAATTTTTCGGTAGAAAAATTTCTCCGGCGAAGCCGGATTTCTTCATATAATGCTGGCTCGCTATCGCTCGCCAGGAAGAAATCGACACCTAGATGGGGATAAACGTCTTAAAATAGTTGGCTGAATGGGGCTGAATGGGTACAAGCCAGAGAAAGAGAGAAAAGGACAGAAATAACAAAAAGCAGGTCAACCCCCTTAACTCTATTTACTACCACAGATCGTCCAAATGAAGCTAGAATAAAACTTAAAAAACGTCACCGGTACAGAATGGGTTAATGGCACACGGGCACTTGTATTAGATAATCTGTATCGGAGTCTGCTATTTTCAATAATTTATTCATTTTGTTTAATATTGGTAAATCTTTTCGTGTAGCATGTATCACCAAGCAAATGAACTTAAATTTCTTATAATCTCAAAAGTAATGGAGTGAAACAGGGTTGGAAAACAATGAGGACTGCAGAAAAAAAAGTCACCTCTCCCTCCACTGGCTAGGATACAACTGGCAAACAAATCCATACGGGGCCGATAATAAGTGAGTCGGTCCGGTCTCTTATCTCGCGTAAATACTGATAAGGAGGCGCCTTAGTTCCGGCGTTCCTTTTTTTTTTTTTTTTTTTTTACTCCGTTGTTAGATTTGGGCACGTGGATCTTGATTTTCGGCTAATTCGGTCACTCGGGTTCATTAATGCGCTCTAGGAATAACTTAGTGCCTGAAGTTGGTCGGGTAAATGAAGGTATAAACAGCGAAAATGTGGTGGGAATGGATACCCAGAATCGGAGGCAGCATAGAACAAAATAAAATAATAATCAGATATCTGCGAGAGAAATGTGTGTGTGTGTGTGTGTGTGTGTGTGTGTGTGTGTGTGTGTGTGTGTGTGTGTGTGTGTTGCTAGTCATAAAGTGAGAGGCCCCAGTACTGTTGACTGATAACACCTTTTATTTGATGTATAACGGTGGGGGATTAATATAAGCACAGCTTCAAATATAAGCACAGCTGCACAGCTTCAAATATATATAAGCCTATAATAAAGTTTGTATATATATATATATATATATATATATATATATATATATACAATATATATATATATATATATATATATATATATATATATATATATATATATATATATATACAGTATATACAGGGTGTCCCAGGAGGAAAGGGCATAACTTTGGGAAATGATAAAACAAAATATTCTAAGCCTACAATGTTCTATAAAGAATATTCCAAATCTCAACCAGTAAAGAGATATTGCATGTTGAAAATGGCATTTTCTTAAGTATTTCCCCATAAGGGTGGCCTAGCTGTCCTAGTACCTACCACACCTCCATCTAACTGCAATTATTTTACCATGTTATTGTTAAGATATTATAATTCTGTAAGTTGCAAAATGATTATAGAAATAATAGCTCACTTTGGACCAGTTGGACACTATCTGACATGGAAGAGTCCATTACAGTGAGGCGGGGCAGGACACTACTTAAGACCTTCAATATCTTTTTAACAGTTGAGATTTGGACTTTTTGTTATAGAACATTTTAGACTTAGAATACCTTGTTTTATAATTTCCCAAAGTTATGCCCTTTCCTCCTGGGACACCCTGTATATATATATAAATAAATAAATAAATAAATATGTATGTTTGTATGAATGTATATATTCAGGCCCAATCCCCACTTTTCCTATATATTATATATTATAGGTTTGATTTCCGAAGGGAAGTAGAAAAACCTAATATTTAGTAGGGCCCCGTAATCATTGACGACTTCGCCTATTAATAGTAATAGTCTCCATTCAACATCCTGCACCATCATTTTGAATAGCCCGCGCGGAAGTATCATGGAGTACTCGTCATAAGTGCACGCTTAATTCCCTTATGGGATCGTCATTTTGATCAGATACCCTACAGAAAAAAACTCTGTAAAATATAAAAAAGAAAAATTAACTTAATATCTGTTATCATATGACTTGCTATTTAAGTGGATTTCTCATGTTTTGCTTCCCCGACACCAGGCCCCCTAGCGGCCATCTTCGTCCTTCACTGATATACCAAGAATAAATGATGGAAATCAACGAATGGGAAGTGGGATGGTCGGGAGGGCCCGAGTCGTTAATGATTACGGGGCCCTACTAAATATTAGGTTTTCTCTACTTCCCTTCGGGAATCAAACCTATAATTTAATAGGGCCCCTCCATCATTGATGACTTCGCCTGAATATCAAGACTGGAGGTGGGACATTCGTAAAATATCGTAACCTTAGGGAAGAAGAATCCAGATAACATTTTCTTAAGTTTTATTGTATGCAATACAACATATAAAAAAGGTATAAAAGAGTTGCAGGCAGTGCGTGGCATTAAGAAACTGCTTGCTCATGGTCAGATCGTTGCAATCGATCGTATGCATGAAAATAATTGGACATGCATGTGTCCCCTAGAACTAGAACTCTGCAGTAGTTATTCGTTCCCTCCTTAAACTATTTGTACAGAAATATATTTGTACACTTTGGTAAAAAACATGCATAGTTGCAACTATGCGATATATCTTCTTAGAATTAAAACAATAAACTAATTAAAATGTAAAACTTGCAAACTAAACAAACCAAAATTGGGACAAGGACAATATAAAGTCAAATTAAATTATCAAAATCGCTATGTGGAAACAACGCTTACTAAAATGAAAATTATTAAATAAAAGAACACAATCCACCACATAGGGTGTACATCACTACATGAGCAAGTTAATCTGTTTCCCAAGCAAACCAATCGCACATATAACAACGCACTATCGTCACGTTAAAGGAAGTAGTCAAGTTTGGGAAGTCCGGGACGTTCTGGCAAATTTTACTAAACTCTGCATGAATAAAGAAACTACATGTTAAATGTCAAAATATTATTTAAAATCAAATTTGCAACATGACAAGACATTAACAATAGTAAAAAATACAAATATTGATAAGATATCCATACTATTACAAAATAATATATAAAATACAGTACAGCACTCACTAACGATAGTGCTATCGGGTAGGTACCTGTAAGCATAGCATGCTTCAAGTGACCCCTATCAATAACTACCCTACAAATAACCTACATTTATAGCACAAATAAACTAAGGAAATCGCAAAAGTAAGCAATTGATACTATCGACAATGAATACATATAATATAAAGAGAAATAATTGCAAAATATGAAGTAACAACAGATTTAAACAAAGAGTACTCTTTTAACAAGAACAATAAATTTAAAAAATCATCAATATTAATAATAATAATAATAATAGAAAAAGAAAAAGAAAAAGATAAACAATAAATACAGACAAAAAGTAAGCAGAGGTTATACAAGAAACTTCAAGTTAAAAATGCTTGATTAAAATTATTGATGTCAAATTTTAGAATACAGTCACAATAATTGACCCTAAAAAGATTAAATTTATGGAACAATTTACTTGCCTCAAAACCTCTGTCCACTAAGAGTCTGTATAGTAACCTAGCTCTAGCCCAAAAGTCATCTACTTTAGTGCAGATTTTATAAAATCTTATTAATTGGGAATAAAAACAATTATAAGTGATTTTACTATCGATATTACTACTAGGGAAAGGAAAGTTTATTACGTTAAAATTAAAATCATCAACTTTGTGATATACTTTAAGTATGCACTGTTCATTAACAATCTCTATATTTATATCAAGAAAATTTTCAACTTTATAATTTACGTTACATTGTGTGAGGGGAATAGAATTAGGGTAAATAAGTTTAGCAACTTGATACTGGACTGTAGAACCCGTCCTATCACAGCTCGTGATGCATCACAATCTCCAAGGGTACAGAGGGGATATGGACTCATCCGCACACCCCCCCCCTTTTTAAAACAAAACCGCTTATAAGAGAACATTACCTACTGTACCCGTTGCCGTAAAGCTACACAGGTACGCTTTGGTTTATCTAGAGCAACAGACAGGTAGCGTGTAAGGAACGTATGATTAGAAGCCCAAAGTTGAGTCTTAGCAATATCATCAATTGAAAATTTTTGCAGAAATCTGAGGGATACTGCCCATTTCCTAATATCGTGAACCCTGCCTATCACGCCGAGATTGCTTTCCCTGATAATGTCGACAAGCAAGGAAGCTAACTTCCGTATTTCCTGTTTACCCATAAGCACCTGGTTGGTGAGGCTGCGCAGCCCTCATAAACTTTGTGAGTGCTTGCACAGGACATAAAAGGTGATGAGTGAGGCCTCTCTTCAAGGCCGGGACGGAAAATTCAGAAAAAACATGGTCCGAATGTTCGTTCTTAGTAATAGAAGAGGGAGACGGTGCGATTTGAACATGGTCGTGCAGTCTCCCAAACCTGAGACAGTTTGGTTCGTTGCTCATCGCCGCCAGCTCAGACACCCGGTTTCTGGTGGCAAGTGCCACGAGGAAGACAGCCTTTTTCAAAAGTGAGTCAAAATCCGGCGCATTATTATACTTGCGCGATTGAAGCAATTCTTAAGGCTTTATCAAGTGACCAGGTGGGCATGAGCTGACGGGGAGGTGGACGTAGCTTGAAACATGCCCTCATAAAACCTTTCTCCTCCGCCTGCGGTATGGAAAGGCCAGTGAGATCAAGGAAGGGGGTTCTAATGGCAGACAAATGATTTTTTAATGTTACGACTGAAAAATGTTTCTGCTCGAAAAGGTTGTCTAAGTATTTGAAAATTAATGCTCCCGAGGCAGTTGTTTGCCCTGACTCAACAATCCAGGTTGTAAAAGTTTTCCAATGGAATTGGTATTGTCTCCTAGTAGACGGAGTGTAGGCCTACTGGTTCAATAACTTCTTAGTGACGCTTGGCCCAAATTGAGTTAACTATTTGGCATTGTAAATATCCATAAGGCAAAACTGAGCGAGGTCCGAAGGTTGCCAATTGTTTCCAAGTGGAAAGCGGAGACCGAGAGGGACACCGGGGTCCTGCACCACTGTTGCAATTGGTGGTACCAAACCTGGGCCGGCCAAAGAGGCGCGATCAGTGCGACCTGGCCCCGGTAATCCCTCAACTTGTGAATGACTTTGCACATTAACACAGAGTCTGGTGGAGGAAACAGATAGATTGAGGTCCACCTGTTCCAATCCACCAGCAATGCATCGGGTCCCCCCGCCGAGGTTACCCCGTGACGTGTGAGAAAGAGTGGGAGTCTGTGGTTCTCTGTGGACGCAAACAAGTCCACTTGTGGACGGGCCGGCGTTGCAGTCATCTTGTTGAAGATAGCCTGTTTGATTGTCCATTCTACTAGAGTGCTCCGCCGGCGAGAGAGAGCGTCTGCCCAGACGTTCGCCACGCCGGGGAGGTATGTGGCATGCAGGGAAATTCCTAGTGAGTCGGCTAGGGTAAAAATTTGTTCTGAAACCCTCAGCAACTCTCGTGACCTCACTGAGCCTTGTCTCTGAATACAAAAACTGCAGTTTGATTGTCCATTCGGAACGCTATTGATTTGTTTTCCAATGTCATGCCGTGAGTTTGGAGAAAGAAGAGGGGTACTAAAAGCTCTTGCTTGTTGATATGTGATTGGTTGTCTGACAACCAGATGCCCTGACCTTGGTGTCCTAGGCTTGACTGATATCCCCAACCCAGTGTCCCCGAGGCGACTGTGTCTACCCATACCGTAGGAGGGGGAGAAACCCAAGTCACGACAGAGTAGAGGACTTCGCGCTTGGTCCAGACCGAGAGTAAGTTGTGGATTAATGGAGGAATTGGCCATAATTTCCTCTCCGGCAAGAGAGGGAACACTTTGTTGCCTTCCAGGATTAATCGTTTGGCTTTCAGTCGGCCCAACTTGACAGTTAATTGAACCCAATTGAGAGAACCGATCAGGGAATCCCACGTTTTCCTGGTCGTATCCAGACTGTGGAGAAACCGGAACAGTTTCCTGCGAAATCTGCTGCGGTTGTCCACACTCTGAGTAAGAGTCAGAGCGGAGGTGTCCCAGACCAGCCCTATCCACTGAATCGTCCTTGTGGGGACAAGGTGAGACTTTGCCAAGTTCACTTTGAACCCTAGGTTTTGTACATGAGTTAACACTTGGTTTACATGGACTTGACATAGTTCCAAAGAGTTTGCCACTACTAGCCAATCGTCCAGATACCAAAACACCTGTATGCCTCGAACTAACAGGGGTAAAAGAGCTTGCCTGACGAGTTTGGTAAATACTCTCGGTGCTAGGTTCAACCCGAACGGCATCCTTTGAAAGACATAAGTCTCGTGCCGGACCCTCAGAGCGAGGAATTTTTGGAAGCGCTTGTTTACAGGGACATGCCAATAGGCATCTTTGAGATCGATCGAGCACATCCATCCTTGCGGCGGAAGTGCGAGCCTGAGTTACTGAACAGTCAATATCCTGAAGGGTGAATTCTCTATAAAGGTGTTCAGTTGCGAGAGGTCTAGAACTGGTCGCATCTGCACACTGTCCCTTTTTGGCACTAAGAAGAGTCTTGACGTGAACACTGGCTGACTGGCATTGACTGGAATAAGGACCTGTTTGGCAATCATTTCCTGCAGTAGGGCCTCCTCCTCCCGAGACACTTTGGTATATTCCCGTGGCTGACGCAGTCGAGGCCGCCAGAGCCACCGCCAGGTGATTCCTTTGCTCACTACCTTCCTGGCCCAGGTATGCTTGGGCCAGGCCGAGCGGGATGAACGGAACGAACCCAGGTGCAACCGGGGTTCGCCCTTCAAGGCAACTCCCCAATCCTGTGTCTTTGAGCTCGGCACTGGGATGTGGAGAGTAAGAGTGGCTAGTTTTTTGGAGGGGGAGGTGGGTTGGCATCGGATGCTTGACTAGTTTTGGCTGATGCTGGGCCCTGATTACCTTTGTAGGGGGCCTTACCTTTATACCCAGACTGTTTTCCTTGTTTGGGTTTATGCAGATTACCTCCCTGCTGAGGAGGTGGTCTGGGGTCTCTTGGGGATTGCTTAGCTTGGGGCTGGTAATGTTTGTTACCGCCCTTTGACTTATGAAAAGGCTTCTTAGCCGGGTCCTTCCTAGCTTGGGAGGTAACCTGCTTCCACCCACTCACCATATTAGAAACCAGAGTTAAGGAGGGTGGCAGTAAGTACCGGGGAGAGAGTTACCCAGCGACCTATGTCCGCCGGCAACTTTCTCATCAGATGGACTCTCAGATCTTGGCGGGCTCGAACCGCTTCTAATATTGCAATTCTAATGTCCCCTAGTGACTGAATGGAGTTTTGAAGCAAGAGTCTTCGAGACAGATCAGTAGCTTTTCTAACTTGGGGGTCAGCAATGGCCGAGATAGTACGTGAAAGAGAGGCGGCTACTTGGTGAGTCACCAAATACTGAGAGAACATCCGGTAGGCCTTATTTCGTAACTTAAAATCCATCTTTAGGTGAGCAGCCGGGGGTGGGGAGAAAAAGGTTCATCAAGGGAATGCAAGGACACTTTGGGTGCCACCAGGAATGTAAGTAAGTCTGGTGACACTATCAGCTTTGGCTACCGGCAAGGAAAAGTAAGCATGATTTTCTTGGGGGATCTGATGAGAAGATTTTGAGGTAATAGTAGCAGCAAAAACCTGAGTTTCTAACTCCCAATCTACCCAAGGGCCTACTCCTACCTGCCCCATCTGCAGGACCGGAGTTGTAGCCAACTCCGGCGTAAGAGCATTCAAGGCTTTGACATCGTTGATGCCATCAGCCTTAGACCAATTAGCAAATAGCCTTGCAGATGCGGCGGGAGGAATGGCCGGCGCGGCTGAATAAACAAAATAAGTCTGGTTGTACGAAATTGGTACACCCTTAATCAGTACATCCAACACCCTCCCTGCCTCGTCTTTAGCCCTAAATTTACGGTTCTTATTGATCTCAATGGACCATTCGCCGGGAACTGGAGGGTCCCCTGACACCGAAGGCTGAGCTAAAAGGGGGTTCTCTGGTAACACAGGTACCCAAGAGCAGTCAGCACCATAGAGGAGGGGCATGGGGCCCTTCCTCAGAGGTGCGTTATCTAAAGGAGGTGGGGGGACATCCGCAACAACCCTTAGGGTGGACATAGCTAGCGTCGCCGGCACTGTAGTGCCTGGGGCCGCGGCTACCTCTGGGGTTGGACAAGAAGGACTAAATTCTGGAGGATCTAGGGGTCTGACAACAGAAGTGCTAAGGGGTGCAGCTGGGGGGATTGACCGGGGGATCCGAAGAGGCAGGGATTTGATACTGTTGCATAACTTTATGCAATAACTCACTTATATGATCAGAAGTCATCAATTTCCCGTGTGAGTCTTTAGACGAGTGGAAACTAGCCTCAGAATTATTAATTGGGAGGGACTGAGGAGCCGGGGAGAACACCCCATCCGCCGGCTCCTCACCCTGCTCCGAAGTCTCTTGTATTTCTACTTCATTATCCGCCGGGGGCCATGGCAAATCTGGCACTGATGAAGGTAACACGTCTATGTTACCGTCCTCAGTGTGTTCAGGAATGACGTTAAGAAGAGAAAGAGAGGGTTCAGATTGACGCCAATAACCCCCTGCCGCCACGGGCTGGGAGTCTTGAGTCACTTGAGAGCTGAAATGGGACCCCGCCGGATAATCCCTGTACTGGTCGGCTAGAACCCTACACTGTCCTGTTGACCTAACACTACGAGGGACAAAATTCAATTTTGGTATGGCAAAAGTAACATTAGTAGGCACACTCAAGGATTGTTCTTGACTAGGTGTGGTATCCAATATCTCCAATCCTACTTCCGACTCCCCTGAATCACGTATAGGCGTGTCAGAGGGGGGGGGGGGGGGAGGGGGGTTAGGAGGAGGCGGCTGAGGAGTGTCCTGTCGGCTGCTCGACGTGTCCTCATAGTCCTCTCTCCGGTGTTTGTGAGACCGGGAAGGCTCCGAGGCGGAGTGGCGAGAGTGTTTGCTGGGGGACTTCGACCTTGACCTCGACTTCCGCCTTGGGGAGGGCGAGCGCCTCCTCTTGGAACGGTTAGAGAGGGGAACCTCGGTAACATCGCTCTCACTGCTACTACTCACTACCTCCTTGCTAAGGGCTTTCGATTTGACTTTAGTTCTTACAGATTTGGAGGACCCGGGTTTAACCAGTGGTGACTTAATAATGAGATTCTCCCATAGAATTTCGTCATCGCAGTGAAGTGCCTTATAGGCTGTGTCCTTTGCATAAGAATTAAATGTAGCTTTAATCTTGTGTAATGCTGCCAGGCATGATAAGTCTTTCTTGGCCACTAAGGCAGTTTTCAACTCGGAACAAATCGAACATCGTTTAGACAACCATAAGCCTCTAGAACGATCTAAACATTTGACGCACTTTATGCATAGTTTGTGAGCAAAAATGGGCAAAAGGGAGCAGGTAGGAGTAACACAAAGTTCAAATCCAGGCATGGTGCCTTAATGAGAGGTTCCCCCCCCCCCCCCACCGCCGGGATCCGCTGTCCAACTCCGCAGGAGAAGCAGTTTCTGGGGCCTGGAAAAATTTCCAGGAATCAATGCTCATAAGGATAACCTGCGAGGTATTAAAACATCCTAACCCGAATCTGCCGGAAAATTAGCTATAGTGTACAGTCGCGCTAATAAGTGATGTCTCGGCACCAAGTATGTTTTGATCAATAATTGGTATCATCAATATCTATGCTTCATTTCTTCATATCGAGTGAGATATACAAACACGTTCCTACACTTACCCACCCTAATCAACACCTGACAGACATTAATACAGCACAGAGCAAGCCAAACGTAATGACAGCTGGGACATGACTTATTAGCGCGATTGTACCACTACTGTAACCTTCCGCCGGATCCGTCTAGCTGACTTTCAACTACTTACCTGTGACGAGAGCCACAGGTTCCTTGACCTTTTAGTGTCTGATCATGAATGAAAAAAGTTTGCAAAACTAATCTTATCACTTCGTGTACACTCGACTCGTGGCGCCGAAGGCGATAAAGTCTCAACGTGTCACTGGGTCTGTCAGAGTGAGTTCGTAGCCCTTCTAGGAATGCAATTCCGCCGGGAGAGTGTGGTTCAGCTAAACCATGCCAGGATCTCTTGAATGTTCCTACCCGTTAGAGACGGATAACTTGGACCCACCGCACGGGGCCGCCGGAACAGACAAAAACTACCGGGAAATGGGGGTGGAACAGCCCCATTAACCGAAGTCCCACACATACATAGTATAAATAATGACATATAGGGACGTCTCCCTTACCCCAAAGAACATGCCCGCATGCATGAACGTAAACAAGGGCAAATATAGGCATAACACAACGACAGAAAATTTAGAACCTAAATTACCTGAAGCCTACGCCGGAGACCCCTAACTAGGCTGACCACGAGGTACGAAGAACATCCCGGCAGACGACGCTCCGAAACCCGGCAGCAGCACACCAATGGGGCCCAAGCAAAACATGAACCCTGGAAGGTGGAGCACCACGTGCAGACACCCTTAGGCCAGAGCCTTTGCTGATATCTGAAGATTATGGCATGTACTTTCCACAATATTGACAGTCTGTATCATGCCTTGTAGAGTGGTCGCCCTCTAGCTAAGTGAACACAACAGCTAAAGGCGTATCACAACTATAACACATGCGGTACGACGATCCGGGACCCGTAGACGCCTGTGACAATGGTACCCTATTTTAACACACACTTCCTGCGGACATACCAATCTGGCAGCCGTGCTAGCTAATCTAAACCTTGTAACTACAACACAAATGAGTAAGGACTCACTAGAAGCTCTGCGAACGTCGAATGAAGCGGACACGGCGAGAGCCCTGTTGATCGTAAGGCCGCGGAAGTAGGAAGGACGAAGATGGCCGCTAGGGGGCCTGGTGTCGGGGAAGCAAAACATGAGAAATCCACGTATATGGCAAGTCATATGATAACAGATATTAAGTTAATTTTTCTTTTTTATATTTTACAGACTTTTTTTCTGTAGGGTATCCATCAAAATGACGATCCCATAAGGGAATTAAGCGTGCACTTATGACGAGTACTCCATGATACCTCCGCGCGGGCTATTCAAAATGCTGGCGCAGGATGTTGAATGGAGACTATTACTATTAATAGGCGAAGTCGTCAATGATGGAGGGGCTCTATTAAATATATATATATATATATATATATATATATATATACCGGTATATATACAGGGTGTCCCAGGAGGAAAGGGCATAACTTTGGGAAATGATAGAACAAGATATTCTAAGCCTAAAATGTTCTATAAGAAATATTCCAAATCTCGACCGGTATCAAGATATTGCATGTTGAAAATGGTATTTTCTACAGTATTTCCCCATAAGGCTGGCCTAGCTGTCTTAGTGCCTACCACACGTCCATCTTTCTGCAATTAGTTTACCATGTTATTATAAAGATACTATAATTCTGTAAGTTGCAAAATGATTATAGACATATTAGCTCACTTTGGACCAGTTGGAAACTATTTGACATGGGTGAGTCCATTACAGTGATGCGGGGGAGGACACTAAATTAAACCTTCAATATCTTTATAACGGTTGAGATTGGACTTTTTGTTATAGAACATTTTATGCTTAGAATACCTTGTTCTATGATTCCCCAAAGTTATGCCCTTTCCTCCTGGGACACCCTGTAGCCTATATATATATATATATATATATATATATATATATATATATATATATATATATATATATATATATATATATATATATATATATATATACAGTATATTTATATATATATATATATATATATACATGTATATATATATATATATATATAGGTATATATATATATATATATATATATATAAATATATATATATATATATATATATATATTGTTTTAGGGGGGGGGGGGGGAGCCGACTCAAGAAGACAGGCCCGAATAAGGGACAACATAACAGAAAACAATGAACACACAAAAACAAATTACAAATTCACACACATCTATGTCATTCAGGAGAAGACCCAGAGACCAGGGTTACCAAGGTCCCTCCAGCATTCCCCCCGGGAATCCCCCGGCCCCCGACCACCGGGGTAGGTTCCGATCTCAAGGGGGTATCACACTGGGCCAATTCTCGCCATTCTACCGCAAAAAATGGAGCTACCGCCAGTCTCCAGCACAAATCTCACCATTTGACGGAGCTATTTTTTTTTTTTTATAGGATGCTTCCCGCACTGGGTGGGAAGCTCCATTTTTTGATGGCGGTAGATTGTCAGCCTCTTTACAGTTCGCATTTAATCTCATTATCTCAAGTATATGACGTCGAAATATATATTTTGCTACATAATTGTGTGTTTTGATCGTGAGAAGGGCTGCGGATAGACATAAACTAAGTGAATTAATGATAAAATAGCTACACCACTTGCAGCTAAATAACCACTTCATATACCTACGCCACGGCGATTGGTATGAAACGAAATCATTTGGTTGTGTAGCAGGAGGAACTGTTTTTCAGATGCCTATTTACTAAGAATAATTGAAAAATATATTTAACCTAGCCTAACCTAACCTAGTATATTAGTGGACTATTTATGAATGTAAAATGTAAAAATACAAAAGTAACATTACCAAATTATTGAGATAAATACAAGTCTACCCGCATACACAGGATTATACAAGGCATTCTACAACCTCCGAAAAGTTCAAAATATTTCCTCATATATGCTCCAAATATAAAAGATAATAACTCAAACTTGTAAATTGAGTCATATTGAGATATAATTGTCGATATAAATCCATATTACTCTAAATTATTGGTGAAACAGCACAATATAAACAGCACAATATAAACGATCGCTTAGTGCCGAGTAACGACAGGGGCTCCGTCAGGCTATAGCCTATATTTTGCGAAAAACTTCCTCATAGCTACTTATATAAGCTTCAAACGCAAAACATAGCAACATGAACGTATAGATTGGGTCCTATTACACAAAGTTTGTCAATATCAATCCATATTATTCTACTAAGTGTTTTGATTGTGAGAAGGGTTGCTGGTAGACAAACAATTTTCAAGGTGAATTAATGCTAACATAGCTACACCACTTGCAGCTAGTAAATAACCACTGTTCTATAGCCTACGCCACGGCGATTGGTTTGAATCGAAAACCTCCGAGAAGTTCAAAATATAAATGTCCTCATATAAGCTTCAAATTAAAACAAAAAATACACTAACGTGTAGATTGAGTCATATTGCATTATAATTGTAGATGTAAATCCATATTACTATACATTACAGTATAGGTGAAACGGACCAATATAGGCTAAGGTCGGACATTGTTATTGTTGTGTCGGAGACTCACGCAGCCAGAACGCTTGGCGTGTGATAGAATTTGCCGGCGCTATTGACCGGAAACGGAGACTGGAGATCTGAGAATGGCGAGAATTTGGACCAGTGTGATGCCCGCTTGTCAGCAGGCAAACATGCAGGGAAGCAGAAACCACAAGCCCGCAACACCACACTTCCAGGTGCACCCTTCAAATAAACCGTCTCCCCGGGCCAGACGTCTGAAGGACTATTATCTAGTCCAACTTGCGCCCGACCCCTTCTCCCAAATGACCACTGTTCACTCATCTATTCACAAGCATTCTCCATTCATTCCTGTTTATTACCACTTCCCTTGCCTGATCTATAGTCATTCCTCTATCATCCAAAGCTTGTCTTACAGTCTCCATCTCAATGGGGGTCTTCCTGCCCCTCTATCTCCCCTTGTATCTGACTCACATATTCTCTTTGTAAGCCTTTCATCTTCCATTCGTTCAACATGACTATACCAGCTCAGCACCCTTCTGTCCACTCTGGCCGACAAATGTTCCTGCTGCCCCACTCTCCTACGTATCTCTTCATTCCTCAATCTGTTTCTACGAGTAACTCCACACATACTCCTCAAGCAGCTCATCTCCATCACATCCAGCTTTCTTCTCTCCTTTTCCTTCAGAGCCCATGTCTCAGCCCCATACATCACTGTTGGCACAACAATTCCTTGATACATTGCACTTTTTACTTTCATTCCGAGATTTCTCACCTTCCACATATTTTCCATTGCTCCAAAAACCTTCCTTCCTTCACACACTCTGTTTTACCTCCATTTCCATACCTCCACTCCTGCTTATCGTTCCTCATAGACATTTAAAACACTCTACTTGTTCCAATATTTCCCCATCCAGCCTCACATCTAGATTCACCCTACGCTCACCCCTATTACACATCATTACTTTACTTTTATTGACGTTCACCTTCAGTTTCCTCCTCCCACAAACCACACCATAAATACATAAATAAATAAATAAATATATATACAGTGTATAATATATATATATATATATATATATATATATATATATATATATATATATATATATATATATATATATGCCTTTGCCTTATAGCCTATATTTCGCTATAGGTTATGCCTATGTAGCCTAGGCTACAGTTTCATTAACTAATATCCATCAAGTTATTGTAATTAACTTTTAATATCAAGGACAATGGACAATTATAGATGGTATACGTATATGAATGCTAGAAATGGCCAAGGAACGCTGTAAGTGTAATTTGCCTAAAACAACGGAAGGGGTCCGCGGCATTCGGCTGTTTTGTCACCAACCCTCAGAGGACGATTCAAATCAGCTTCTTATAAATATAAATCCTGAATATTGGCACGATATTCGCATCATGCAGGCACTATGCTAACATAAACTTAACTACTTAATAGTTAATATGATATTTAGGCAACGCAGTTATGCTTATTTAGAATGAGAATATAAGTGAAATAACAGACGCTCAACTGACTAGGAAGGGGGACGAAGCTTTCTGAAGAGGTGCTGATTTTTCGCGGAGTTATTTTGCTTTTTGTGCTGGATGTTGGCAAGATGAGAGTCCTGTGTTATACTTCGGCAGCTGTTTGACGAATGGAGAACAGGTAGCTGCGAGAAAAGGAAAGGAACCTGTCGAAATCAAGGTGAATATTACGATATAACATGCTGATGCTTTCCATATTTTGATTTCAGATCTTCGCCTAGTGTAGGATATCTTAATAATCTTAAAGATGATCTTTAATCGGAAAAATAGATAGATAGATGGGTAGATAGATTGATAGATAGGCCTATATAAAAAAATAGATAGATATGTAGATAGACTGATAAACCAAATACATACAGTATGTTCAGAGCTCAATATTGGCGTCCAGAGTGTGTTGTGCACTGATAGGTGATAGCCTACACATAAATTGCAGTCGAAATATTTGCCTATAGAGGATTAGAAAACATTGAAATATATGTATATGCATATACATTTCGAGAAGTAGATATTAGATAACTAAATATGGTACGATTTTAGTTACTGGACACCTATTTGACAGGTACCGCCAACGAATTAATACATATTTTTTTTCGGTTTCCACGCATCCAACACCAAGCTACACCCTTTTCTTGTGTACGAAACACTAAAAAAGCAATGGGGACACTTTAATAATGATAATATGAGACGAAATATAAAGACAACTCTGTGGCGTTCGTGGAAGTAGCTTCGCTTTGTTTACTTTACGCTCGGAGTGACTTCTCGGTCCCGCCTTGGTGGTCGACTTAAAACGGCTAAGCTTATCCTATAGCCTAACCAGTTGTTGGGTCCATTTTTTGGTAAATGTTTATCACCAACCAGTGACGAGTTTTTCAGGTTATTTTTTGTTGTTTTTTGTTTTTTCTTTGATACACAGTGTTGTTTAATACCAAGGACTCGCATTTTACTATTTTCCCATTATCCATCAATCTTAAAACACGGCCCCCGATAGTGGGGAGGGCTATGAAGATCAGGGAAATTGCGGGGTAAAAGCCGTAAATAAAGGGGTAACATTGGAAGAACTCTGAAAATACAATATTGAAAAGTAACAAAACCTGAAAATGGAAAAACCCGAGCCAAGTTTTGACCAAACTTGGCTCGGGTTTTTCAATTTTTCAGAGTCCAAAATCACAGTAACCTCATTTCGAAAGTTGGCTCGGGTTTTTTTGTTTTTCAACGTGGATAAAGCCAGTAAGAATGTGGTTAACATTAGCCTAACCTAACCTAACCTAGTATAATGGGTGGGGGCTGCCGCCCCCACACCCCCGCTAAATCCATGAAATCCGAGCCAAGTTTTGTCATTAACCTAACCAAATAACCTAACCTAACCTAACCTAGTATTATTGGGTTAACATTAGCCTAGCCTAACCCGCTAAATCCCTTAAATCCGAGCCAACTTTTGCCAAAGAAAAACGAGCCAGCTTTCGAAATGAGGTTAGGCCTACTGTGATTTTGGACTCTGAAAAATTGAAAACCCCGAGCCAAGTTTGGTCAAAACTTGGCTCGGGTTTTTCTATTTTCAGGTTTTGTTACTTTTCAATATTGTATTTTCAGAGTTCTTCCAATATTACCCCTTTATTTATGGCTTTTACCCCGCAATTTCCCTGATCTTCATAGCCCTCCCCACTATCGGGGGCCGTGTCTTAAGATTGATGGATAGGCTAATGGGAAAATAGTAAAATGCGACAGTCCTTGGTATTAAACAACACTGTATATCAAAGAAAAAACCATCTTCAGACTGATCCGGTAAATAAAAATACCAAAGTACAACAAATTACCTGAAAAACTCGTAGCACATACCACCACGACCTCCATGTTAGGGTTCCATCTTCAAACTGAGCCCGCCCGGCGCCCGGGCCGGCGAGGGGCGTGGCGCATGACGTGACGACTGAAAGACTGTGTGATTGGTTGATAATTTGATGGAAGGCTGTGATTGGTTCATGCTATGGTTCATGATTCCTAAAAAGACCGATCGGTGTAGTGACGTTCGACTGAAAGCTTGAGGGTAAGAGCTCCCGAACGACAGCCATTGTTTACTATTGCGCCGCGGCCATCGACAGGGAGGTATTTTTTACAGTTTCTCGTATTTCATTGATAACGAATCTGCGACGGTAAGTACATGTACACCAACAAAGTATCGTTCATGAAAGTGATAACACAATAATAATCATCGATGGGGCCCGTCACTGGTTGGTGATAAACATAAACCTATTTTTGTTATAAAGACTTGCGTTATAGGCCATGGGATACAGGACAGGGTTGAGGGGGGGCTCTGCCCCCCTCCCCCCCCCCATGAATTATAATAATCGTCATCTATGTGGCCAGCATGGGGCAAGTAAAACAGCTGGCCGTAGTAACCTCGAGCGTCCTGGGTAAACAAACCGCGACAATCCGAAGCGACGACGGTCTCCCGCCGCCGATTTTCGGCACAAACGCCCCGTTTTATTCTCGTTGAAAACCACATTTAAAAAGTTGGTTTAAGTTACCGACCAACCAGTGACGGGCCCCATCGATGATTATTAGTGTGTTATCACTTTCATTAACGATACTTTGTTGGTGTATATGTACTTACCGTCGCAAATTCGTTATAAGTGAAATACGAGAAACTGTAAAAATACCTCCCTGTCGATGGCCGCGGCGCAATAGTACACAATGGCCGTCGTTCGGGAGCTCTTACCCTCAATCTTTCAGTCGAACGTCACTACACCTAGCGGTCTTTTTAGGAATCATGAACCATAGCATGAACCAATCACAATGCTTCCCGTCACTCCTGGAACCAATCACAGCCTTCCATCAAATTATTAACCAATTACACAGTCTTTCAGTCGTCACGTCACGCGCCACGCCCCTCGCCGGCCCGGGCGGGCTCAGTTTGAAGATGGAGCCCTAACATGGAGGTCGTGGTGGTATGTGCTACGAGTTTTTCAGGTAATTTGTTGTACTTTGGTATTTGTATTCACCGGATCAGTCTGAAGATGGTTTTTTCTTTGATATAGCCTACAGTGTTGTTTAATACCAAGGACTTTCGCATTTTACTATTTTCCCATTATCCATCAATCTTAATTAAGACACGCCCCCGATAGTGAATATCAGGAAAATTGCTGGGTAAAAGCCGTAAATAAAGGGGTAATATTGGAAGAACCCTGAAAATACAATATTTAAAAGTAACAAAACCTGAAAATGGAAAAACCCGAGCCAAGTTTTGACCAAACTTGGCTCGGGTTTTTCAATTTTTCAGAGTACAAAATCACAGTAACATCATTTCGAAAGTTGGCTCGTTTTTTTTGGCAAAAGTTGGCTCGGATTAAGGGATTTAGCGGGGGTGTGGGGCGGCAGCCCCCACCCATAATACTAGGTTAGGTTAGGTTAGCTTATTTGGTTAGGTTAATGACAAAACTTGGCTCGGATTTCATGGATTTAGCGGGGGTGTGGGGGCGGCAGCTCCCACCCATTATACTACGTTAGGTTAGGCTAATTTTAACCACATTGTTACTGGCTTTATCTACGTTGAAAAACAAAAAAACCCGAGCCAACTTTCGAAATGAGGTTACTGTGATTTTGGACTCTGAAAAATTGAAAAACCAGAGCCAAGTTTGGTCAAAACTTGGCTCGGGTTTTTCCATTTTCAGGTTTTGTTACTTTTCAATATTGTATTTTCAGAGTTCTTTCAATATTACCCCTTTATTTACGCCTTTTACCCCGCAATTTCCCTGATCTTCATAGCCCTCCCCACTATCGGGGCCATGTTTTAAGATTGATGGATAATGGGAAAATAGTAAAATGCGACAGTCCTTGGTATTAAACAACACTGTGTATCAAATAAAAAATAAAAAACAACAAAAAATAACCTGAAAAACTCGTCACTGGTTGGTGATAAACATTTACCAAAGAGTTATATCGTTTACAATATTATTACCGGACCAGAAAAAGGTGTAGCTTGGTGTTGGATGCGTGGAAACCGAAACAAAATATGTATAAAATCCTCGGTGGTACCTGTCAAATAGGTGTCCAGTAACTAAAATCGTACCCTAAAGGTATAGCTCGATAAGTAAGTTAGGTAGAATTAGTGGTCTGGTGTATGTTAGGTTGAGCATTACCGCAGCGCTCATGTCTGTCTTTGCCCTTTGGAGATCCTTGTTTTGTTTTGGTTGTAGAGCGGAATGCGGCAACTAATAAGCGACACTTCAATACATGTAGGCTATATTTAATCTTCGGGTCCACCATAATTGTTTGTCTTATTATATATTCCTTTAAAAAAATCAGGAATCTTTGTGTTTTTTACAATGCAAATATATTTATATAGATTAAATATGAAAGCCCTTTTAATACAGTTTAATTTACTCACCTTTACCCCCCCCCCCCTCCATTTTCTCTCGTAACCCCATAGCCAGTCAGTATAGCCAAGAGACTGTAGACTGGCACAAAGGGTGGCAGGAATGCAGTGACTGGCTCTCTGGTAACTGTATATCACTGACAGGTCCAAAACGCTGGTAAAAAAAAAAGACACAAATAAAAGGGAAACAGGAAAGTAAAGGAAAACAAAAAAGGGTTGTAGTTTAAGCGTGTGAGTGGCGGTGCAATAAACAGTGTACAGGATTGGTGGTCGGCTGGCTTGGGTTACACACACACACACACACGTACAGTTTGCCGCACATATTCTATTCCGTTGTGGTCGTGATTTGGCAGCGCTGCACCCACTTCACCAACCCCCCTCCCTCCCTCCACCTCATATTGGTAGGAGGTGGAGTGAGGGAGGGGGGTTGGGGAGCTGGGTGCAGCGCTGCCTAATCACGACCCCAACGGAATAGAATATGTGCGGCAAACTGTACACACACTCTGTCTGGGTTTACATGTTTGTATACACACGCAGACATGCATAGGTAGAAGCGATTGTACACAAGCATGTAGCAAACACATACAGTACACGTAACAACATGCGTGTATATAATGATATACCCACATACACATACACCTATTATACAAACACTTTATTGAATACAAACACATTATATTATGTACTTAAACACAGGGTATCAACAATGGATAATTTGGTTTAAGACTGGAAATAAATGTGAGGTGGAATACTTGAAGTTTTATATTATATTATATTGTTATGACCATGTTATACCTTCCAAAGATAAACTGTTAAGCATAAATATAACAGTACTTTTATAGTGATAATTACTACAAAGAAGGGATAGTTTTTCGTTTGCCCTTGTGCACAGGCGCACGGCTTAGTGGTCTGAGGCACTGTGTGCCTGTGTTGCAAAAAGTGAAAAATCTTGTTGCATAAAGATTGTAGCATGATCTTTGTGTTAGCCTACACGTCGCCCCGTGCCCCTAGAAGGCAGTTCCAGTGTATAGGCTATAGACCTTGGGTGCTGGAACCTCGTCACCTTTGTCACCAAGGGTTGAAATATCGCTTGTGAACCCATAGGTAAATCAGAATAATTATTGTACTGTACTTAAATAAAATGTTTTACTTATCAGTTTAACCCCTTTTGTACCGGTGATGTCCTTTTAACTTTATTCTGGCTACTACTAGACGATTATCAACTCTGCGTAAGCAGAGTGGTATCGCCCCCCGTATAGTGGTACAGTTGGTCAAAGTTGCAGCTGACCCACCCTTGCACTGGGGCTCGCAGAATTAGCTGGCAATACTGGTGTAGTTGCCAATCAGTGGATATAATAACTTTAATATTTAAGCAAATCTACGAACTTTGGGTGAATGTTCGGGATCATACATAGCGATGTATGCATCTTTATTTGAGTTAGGCTTACTTTCCCTTGTTTAGTATATGCTCTAACAATGATAACAGGGCGGGTGCCCAACCCCGAAAGGGGTTGAAATAGGGGAGCTATCCCCCCGCCAAAGGCGGCTTTCTAGGGCCTTTCCTACCTGATGCTGAGAGGATTGGGTTCTAGTCATGTGGTGATGGGCCAGAGTGAGAACTGAGCGATCTCTGCCATACCCATAGCTTACTCCGACTGTTCCTTTTACTTATATATTTTCTAGATCTCAAGTGACGGCGTCTCTTCCGTGGATTGACCTCCCAATCTACCAAGATTGGAAGCCAAAGCATCACATTTTTCCTTTGCCCCTCAACTTTGTCTTCATAATTGCTGAGGGGCACAGGGCCCTGGGTGGGGCTTTGGTTTCCCGGGCGTTTCTGCACCCTCCTCAGCTCCCCGCCATGGAGTGGCTTCGGTCACCCAGGCTTTATTGTGGTCGGCAGGGAGGGTTCTGTGGGGGTGCTCGGTTATGGCCTTGGCCTTGCTCGGGGCCTTGGGGCTGTTCGGCCAGGCAGCTTGGGGAACAACAACAACAACAACAACAATGATATAGCCGAAATCAGATCTACCAATCCCAATATTTGTAAGACACACCTCCTTCCTACACCAGTATTGCCAGATTATTATGCGAGCCCCAGAGCGAGGGTGGGTCAGCTGGAACTTTGACCAACTGTACATGCTAACCGAAATGTCTGTCTGTCTGTCTGTCCGTCTGTCTGTCCGTCCGTCCGAGAACTCCTCCTAGACCGTTTGACGGATTTTCACCAAACTTTACACGAACCTTCGGTGCGTGAATGCGACGGTAATTAAAAAAAGATTTTTATAATTTGTGCAATAGTTATGATCTAAGGTCCAAAATATGGTTTCCCCCCCCCCCTCTACCTATTCCCAATCAATGATGATCGTTCAGGGGGCGAAAAAATAACCGCCCCCATTTGTTGGGTTAAGTTAGTTTAGTTGACATTAGAAGGTGACAATTGTAGTGATGTTGATAGTAGTAGTGATGATGGTGGTAATATTAGTGATGATGGTAGTAGTAGTGATGATGGTGACAATTGTAGTGATGATGATAGTAGTAGTAATAATGGTGGTAATATTATTAGTGATGATGGTTGTAGTTGTAGTGATGATGACAGCAGTGATAATAATAATAATAATAATAATATTTATTCAGTTAGCAATTTACAGAGTTGGTACCACATAGTATGATGATGATGGTAGTGATGATGACAGTAGTAGATATGATGGTGACAGTACTAGTAGTAGTGATGATGGTCATAATAGTAGTGATGATGGTGACAAGCAATAATGATAGTTGTAGTGATAATGATGACAGTAGTAATGATGGTGACAGTATTAGTGATGATGGTGAGTAGTAGTGATCATGGTGAAAGTTGTAGTGATGATGACAGTAGTAGTGATGATGAGAGTAGTAGTGATGATGGTAAGAGTAGTAGTGATGACTAATAGTAGTAGTGCTGATGATAGTAATGGTGATAGTGACTAGTAGTGATGATGGTGACCCCTTGCAGAGTTGGGTATGCCGTTTTGATTTTGGGCGAAACGGCACGTCTACTTTATATTCAATTTCAAAAGGGCCTCCAACAATTTACAGGCTTCGAACTATCTCACTTTACCCTTTTGACTACCACGGATCCTTCTTAACCCTTTCACTGCGGGTGACGTTCTGGAACGTCCTGGCAAGTTACAGCAATTTCCAGGCTTTAAAAGCCTGTAAAAACCGTAAAAATCGAGCGTCAGTGGGCGGGAGCGTGAGGGGCCCACCTCCGACCGTCAGAGCACCGAGCGGCTCACTGAGGTTGACTGTGTCTCGCGCGGGTCTCTCTCTGTGTCTCCCAGCAGTGTAGCAAAGCGAGCGAGTGTTACATAATAGCGGGTTTCCCGCGTTTCACTGGCACCACTGCGGGTGAACCAGACCACGTATGGGGCCCGTTCTGGTGTAATTTTGAAGCTATTCTCGCCTAGTTTTTGGCAGAATACACTTCATTTAATGCAGATGCTTGATTTATCATTCAGGAATGCCTGAATATGTCCTAAATAGCCCAAAAATGGCCTCAGCCAAAGGGTTAAACATCACACAATCATCTAAATATAGCTAATCTAGAATATTAACACGTTGCCGGTAAGGATTGTACTGTACTTTAATATAATGTTATAATCAACTCTGCATAAGCAGAGTGGTATCGCCCCCCCTCCACCCCTCCGTATAGTGGTACATGCTAACCGAAATGTCTGTCTGTCTGTCTGCCTGTCCGTCCGTCCGTCCGTCCGTCCGAGAACTCCTAGACCGTTTGACGGATTTTCACCAAACTTCACACGAACCTTCGGTGTGTGAATTCGACGGTAATTATTATTTTTTGTTTTTAATTTGTTCAATAGTTATGATCTTAGGGCCTAAACATTGTTTTGCCCCCCCTCCATGCCACCAGACCCCCCCCCCCCTGTACCTATTCCCAAGCAATGAGGATGGCGTTCTGTGTGTGTGCCCCGTAGGGGCACACTCACACAGAACGCCATCGATCAGGGGGCGAAAAAAAAAAACTCGCCCGCATTTGTTAGGTTTAGTTTAGTTGACCAATTAGAAGTGATGGTAGTAATAGTGGGGATATTGTTGATGGTGATAATAGCAGTGATGATGGTTGTAGATTTAGTGACAATGATGACAGTAGTGATGATGATAACAGTAGTACAAAGGAGTACAAAGGAAATCAAGCAACAACAGTCTAGTGACCCTTCTAGGCTGCTTGTCCTCCAAAATACTGAGGGTCAAGTGTCCAAACAGTGGTTTAGAGTGGGTAAGGGAACATTGGAAAGGGAACTACTGCCCTGGAACTAATGTCCGTGGCAGGATTAGGAAGTTAGTAGGGGACAGATGGGTTAGTAACTGAGGGGAGGATAAAATAAAGTTATTCATTTACAAACGCAGTCAGTCGCGGGTTTGATACGAGATATTTGTCTAGGCGGAGTTTAAATGAATCAACGGTGTAGGCAGGTTAGTTGGCGGTAGCGAGTGTGTAGTAGATATGATGGTGACAGTACTAGTAGTAGTGATGATGGTCATAATAGTATTGATGATGGTGACAGTAGTAATGATGATTGTAAGATGATGGTGACAGTATTAGTGATGTTGGTAAGTAGTAGTGATGATGGTGAAAAGTTGTAGTGATGATGAGAGTAGTAGTGATGATGGTGAGAGTAGTAGTAGTAGTAGTACCGTAATAGTAGTAGTGATGATAATAGTAATGATTGACTAGTGGTGCTGATGGTGACCTATCGCAGAGTTGGGTATGCCGTTTTGATTTTGGGCGAAACGGCACGTCTACTTTATATTCATGTATAGCCTATAAAAAAATACGAAAACCTATAACATTGATGTGTCTCAAGTCGGCCACCCCCAGCAATGGGGTATGTGCCTGAGTATATATAATATACAATATATACATAACATTAATCACACACACACACACACACACACAAAGACAAAGCAAATGCACACTATTTATGCTAATTTAACACTCAAGTAATAATTATAGCCATAATATATACTGTACTATACCTATATTATATATATATATAGCTAATTAAATATGTTAGCCTAGGTTAATATATTCCAAAACTTTACGCACACACTTAATATGCAAATGACTCGTGAATATAAATGATATTTAATATGATAATTAATTTGACGAGGGTGAGCTTAGCAATCTATCAGTCAATGTTTGGTTACCGAGTCTTCGAAGAACACTGTTATTTTGTTATTGCAGTAGGTATATTCGTAGATGAACGTATTTAGTAGATTTAAAAAACACCTGACCTGACTTCAAATATGGTTGGATGTACATGAATAAAGATAAAAATAGCGTGATTGTATACTGAAATAATTAAAGGGAGATGGGTCGTTTTTCTGGTCCCCCATCTTCCTCATGTTTGGCCCCATTAGTTTTCAGATTTTAAGACGTTCGGCCCATTAGGTTGGCGATTTTCGCACCATTTGTTTGTCAATACTAAGACTTTTCGTGTCATTTAGGTGTCGATTTTTTCCTGGTGAGCGATAGCGACCTATGATTTAAGAGAAAACGGAAACTAAAAAAGTATATAGGGCCTAAATAATACATACATAAATAGATATATAATAATAAAAAAAAAAACACAACAACAACCATCCCCCTTAAGTTATGAAGTATTGAATGGTTATTATTATTTTATGTAAACAATGCAAGACTGCCTGTAGCTGGTGTCCCTTCAAGTGGAAAGAGTGCTAGAAAGCCAAATTCAAAATACGTTGAAGTCAAAATGCCTGAACACACGGAGAGAGAGAGAGAGAGAGAGAGAGAGAGAGAGAGAGAGAGAGAGAGAGAGAGACAGACACACACATACACATACCCTCCCCTTCATCCCCCTCTCCCTTTGTTCCCCCTTTTCTTTCCTTTTTTGTCTCTTTTCCACAACAAAGACAAGGGAGAAAATTAGTCCCAGATTTATTCATGGCCTCAAACGCCCCAAAGCCAACCTCTCCAAAAAGAACCCGTCCCAAGAATTGCAATTTTGATCTCATCCGCGGCGAATCTTGGAGGAATTTTCTCACCAAAGGGAACCTGTTGCTGGAGTAAGAGAGAGAGAGAGAGTTAGAGTTAGAGTTAGCGAGAGTGTGAGAGTGAGTGAGAGAAAGAGAGAGAGAGTTACATAATAATATACATTGGATATTTAATTAATTGGTTCTTTTGAGGTGACTCGGCCTTAAGAATTGATGATGATGATGATGGCTTGAGTAAATAGGAGATTTATAATTGAGCCACACTTTTTATTCCGATATACTGCATCGGTGAAGTTAGACCAATACAAGGTTGTCTTCCCACTCTCTGGCAAAGTCTAGAACATAAATCTTAGTCTTTAGTTTTCGAAGCTATCTCGGACTTAATTGAATCTTCTCTTTCACCTCTTCTGCACTGACGATGTCTTCTTCATTTTAGTCTAGCTATATTTAGGTGATTTTGTCCAGTTTTAGAAAGCCCTGTGGTAGTAAAGAGGGTTAAGCGAGATAGTTCGAAGCCTGTTAATTGATGCAAGCCCACTTGAAACTGAATATAATCGTTTAATAGTAGCCCTAATAAAGTTAAAAATAACGTTACCGATACTGAACAGGTTAACTCTTTAGCGATTACTTACATTTCAGAGATTCGTTTCTGCTGTTTGAGCTTATTTTTATTTTTTTATTTTTGTTTGCTTGATTGAGAAGGCCATCAGCCCATCAGGACTATTAGGCTTGATCTTACATATTGGGCAAGGATTTATGTCTTAGACTGTACTGTGCACGACACTACTGATGCCCTTTCATGTTCGAACCCATGCCAGAGTGAATCGAATCTCCTCATTAATTTGGATTTTCATTTAAGGTTTTCGATGAGTCAGGAAGGGCCAGCATTTGCGTCTAGATGAATCCCATTAATGATTATACACAGTGAAGTATTTGTAAGATTCGATTCAATGAGAGATAGCTTCGAACAGTTCAGGGTAGCGTTATTGTACGTTATTGTCTTAGAATGTAGGCCATAACATGATAACAAAAGGCGAACGATCCTAAGTTGTTATTGCAGTATAATGGGGAACTTTACACAATGACCTTACTCGCTTGTTATCTTAAGGGAGCCCACCTCGCTTGTTTGTCTCTTTCTCTCCCTCTCTTTGGCTTGTATCCATTTGGCCCCATTCAGCCTACTGTTTTAAGACGTTTACCCCCATCCAGATGTAAATATTTTCCTGGCGAGCGGTAGCGAGCCAGCATAGGCCTATATATACTGTATATTTTTTGACAGCAAGCTAAATTTGTAAATTTTTTCGATAGAAAAATGTCTCCGGCGAAGCCGGATTTCTCCATACAATGCTGGCTCGCTATCGCTTGCCAGGAAGAAATCGACACCTGGATGGGGATAAACGTCTTAAAACAGTTGGCTGAATGGGGCCGAATGGATACAAGCCAGGGAAAAGGAGAGAAAGATAAAACAAAACGGTGACCCCCCTTAATACTTCTTCTCTCCTCTCCTTTCTTATCTTTTCCTTACCTCCTCTTCTGATTCCTTCGTCTCATATCTCCTCATTTGTCTCCTCCATCTCTCTCCTTAGCCTCCAATCTCATCTCGTTTCTACCTGTCATTATCTCCCCTCTCCCACTCCTCATCTCGCACTTCTCGCTTGTCTCTAACCTGGCCTTATCATCTCCTCTCATGTCTCTTCTATCCCTTCTATCTCTTCCCACCTCTCTTACCATCTTCTATCCTTCTTCTCTATCCATTCTAGCCTGGCCTTATCCTCTCCTCTCATGTCTCTGCTATCCCTTCTATCTCAACCCACCTTTCTTACCATCTTCTATCCTTCCTATCCCTTCCTCTCTATCCATTCTAACCTAGCCTCATTCTGTCCTCTCATGTATCTTCTATCCCTTCTAGCTCTCACCATCTTCTATCCTTCCTATCCCTTCCTCTCTATCCATTCTAACCTAGCCTCATTCTGTCCTCTCATGTATCTTCTATCCCTTCTAGCTCTCACCATCTTCTATCCTTCCTATCCCTTCCTCTCTATCCATTCTAACCTAGCCTCATACTGTCCTCTCATGTTTATTCTATCCCCCCTATCTCTCCACACCTCTCTTACAATTTTCTATCTTTCCTATACCTTCCTCTCTATCCATGTATCTGCCCTCCCCTTTCCCCTATCCTTCCTGCCTTCTCGTTTCACCTATCCTTCCTTCTCTGCCCTCTCCTATCCTCCAGTCACTCACCCTACACTCTTCCTCTTCTCTGTGACACTTATTCCTCTGTTTACCGCGATCTATCCTCTCTTCTCTTCCCTTCCCTTCCTTTGGCCACTCTTCTCTCTATCCTTTCTCTCCGACCCCATTCCTCCTCTCCTCTCCCTATCTCTCTTCCCCTATCCTTCAACCACCACCTACCCTCCACTCCTTTTTTTCCTCTAACCCTTGTGACACCGAAGCGTCTGTTTACCGTGGTCTTACCGACGCTTACCGGACTTCAAAGACCGACTAAAGAGGACACGTGTCGAGTGCCTTGCTGGAGGGAAATAATAAAAAAATAAAAAAAATAAAGTGAAATTCGATAGACTGGGATCAAGGGTCTTGTTTACCCATTGTTGTGATGATGATGGGGGTTGTGGTGTGGGTTATCTTGTATGGGCTGGGGCTAATTATGTCACCAAACGATTTCATTACACTGGAAGCGGAGACAAAGAGAACGTTATAATATACTGTACTCTCTCTCTCTCTCTCTCTCTCTCTCTCTCTCTCTCTCTCTATATATATATATATATATATATATATATATATATATATATATATATATGTATATATACCTACATTATGTGTGTGTGTGTGTGTGTGTGAAAAATCTGTGGGCCGTGACTGTAATTTAGTTTCCGCTCTTCGCGATTATTTTCCAAGAGTCTTATCACCTTACCCAGGAATTGATCGCAGTAGTTAGGTTTTTATTTATGCAATCTATATTTATCTCTCGGCACAAACCCCAACTCTAGAGAACATTGTGGCTGAAGGGAATGCAGAAAAAAATATAATATTGTTTAGGCTTTACACTAGAATAAATAAGTAAGCGGTTATGTTCTCGTTTTCTGTGTACTGTATATGCCTGCGAGTTGCCTGTTACGTATTATGGGCTAAGAAGTCGAGTTGCGTTTCTAGGGTATGTTCGGGTGGGTGGATGATGGGGGGGGGGGGGGTGACGTCATGAAATACCCAGTGTACACCGAGAGATGCAGGTGAGAGGATGTGTGTGTGTCTTGTGTCCCATTCGTAACACCACGCTTTTGCTGTTTGGGATAATTCGGTGTCAAACTGGGACAATTTGGCTTTAAGACTGGAATGATAATGAAAAAGAAGGACCGCGATAATTATGTCATTTATACAATCTTTATGGTAGCATTTAAAACAGCTAGAGCAGCCTTGTTTACCAAGTTTTTTTTATATTTTTTTTTCGGTACTTATTACCGAAACTACCACTAATTATTTCACAATATTTGAAGGCTAGTATAGAATAAGGATGTTGCAAAGATCATATTAAAATGTGTTTCAATCTCCGGAGATACATTTTATGTGCACTATATAAAGTACTGTAAAAACAAAAAAAACTCCCTATTGACAGCAGTGAAACTCTTATTAAGCCTCTTACTGTTAAAATAGATACCCCCGTTGGTTGGGTATTAAAATTATAAAAGAGTGATGGGAGCCAAAAGAAGTCAATGAAGTCTACAGTGTTTAATCTGCATTCTTCAGCTTTAGCTGCCGATCACAGGAAAGTACCAATACAAATGTGCAGACGTCTTGTAGGTGAAGTTCCACTCTGATTAGCTACTGAACATCGGGGAGGAGCCTCCAAGGAGGCTAGAATGTGAACAAAGTGTTCTGGACTGGCTGTACAAAAATAACTGAAAATGTTATAGGGGAGTGAAAATCAAATTGACAAAATAAGAAAAGTAGCACTTATCCGCGCATCAGTACGGTCCCCTGAGTAAGGTAAGAACGATTTTTTTTCGCCACAAGACAGGAATCCGTAATCGAGGAGTTGTTGTTCTGCAGAATAGTCAACCTGGTTTATTGTTTCTCTATTATTATTTTGGTAGCATTCAAGGAGACTACTGCAGGACTCTTCTTCCTCTTACATCTGACCGGGTATAGGCTATCCTAGTGTTTACTAGCCTATACCCCTTTGAAAGGACATTAGCCTAACCTAACAACCTTACCTATCCTATCCTAGTATTATAGGTGGGGGCTGTCCCCCCGCTTTGACTTAGATTTTTGGTGTATTTGTCTGTGAAGTGGCTATTTTTCAATTTGTTGATAACGGAAATCCTTCATGCGGACTATAAGGAGAAAAATATGGCGAATCTATTGGTGCCTATTTTCACTAATAAATTGTTTCTCATAACGTCGCACTAGTGTCCTTGAATATTATTATTTTTTTGTATTTATATATTTTATT
Source organism: Paralithodes platypus (assembly GCA_032716605.1). NCBI lineage: Eukaryota > Metazoa > Arthropoda > Malacostraca > Decapoda > Lithodidae > Paralithodes > Paralithodes platypus. The sequence continues at coordinate 59,701,154 of CM064514.1, forward strand.
TTTTTCCAGGTGAGCCTACGGATGATCTCTATTTCACCACTGGCCGCCAGACATGGATCTGGAATTATTACTTCCATATAAAATTTGAGGTAAGTCAGGGTCAGGTTGCTAGGGTAACGGCCTAACCCATACAGTACCGATGAAATCCTTTTCATTATATTCTGGCAACTATTAGACGGTTTTATTCAGCTTAGGAAGGATGTCTACCCGTTAGAAGATTACGGACTATCTCCATTAATCCTTTTAGCTACCATATATCCTTTCTAAGCTTCATAAAATCTTATAAATGTAGCTGAAATAAAACAAAAAGACGTCGCAGGTATTGTAAATATTAAGGGAGAAAGGGTTTATTTATTGGTCGATTTGTTTATTTACTTTTATACATTTCCTTCCTAGACCTCCTTCAAGCTTAAAACAAGCATTCCCAAGATCCTCCTCTTTACATTTGTATATTTGTCGGTAGAAAAATGTCCCGACCGCAGGCCGGTTCCTCCTAAATTACAGGCTCGCTATTGCTCGCCAGGAAAAAATCGACACCTAAATGGTAAAAAAGGTGTTAATATTGAAAAGGGAAAGGATCGAAAAGTCTTATAATTGCCAAACTAATGGGCCGAACGTCTTAAAATCTGAAAAGTAATGGGTCTAAACATGAGGGAGGAGAGGGCCCAGAAAAAACAACCCTCCCTATCACACGAAAGATCCCTATAGTCAATATTCGAGGGTCATTACTATTCTGGCAACATTTCGCGGAGATTTTGTACTGGTATCGGAAACTCGAATCAAACCAGTGTTGTGGATATAATTGGAGGGACGTGTGATACCGGCTTTAGTGTTAGGTTTCCCGTTGAAGGGAGATGGGTTACTCCAGGCAATGAGTGAAGACCATAGGGTAAGAAATACGAAAATCCTAGGCTGGTCTTGGTTAGGTTAGCTTAAGTTGGATTATGTTAGCTTTGGTTGGATTTGATTAGCTTAGGTTGGATTATGTTGGCTTAGGTTGGATTATGTTAGCTTAGGTTGGATTATGTTGGCTTAGGTTGGATTATGTTAGCTTAGGTTGGATTATAGGTAGGGTTAGAATAGCTTAGTTTGTTTCAGTTATGATACGTTTTTCCATTGTTACGTAGGGGTGACTTAGTATTGTAATCATTGCGTGTGTGCATGTCTGTATGCACTTATGTGTGTGCGCGCGCCGTAGGGGCACACTTAGTTAAGTATATTAAGTAACCAAGTTACATAAAAATGCTGTAGATACACATCACAGTAGTGATGATGATGGTAATTATGATAGTAACAGTAATGATGGTGGGGTGATTGTGGTAGTAGTTGTGATGTTGCTGATGATCTGTTGTGATGAAGATGATGATGGTCATTCTGGTAGTTAGTGCATATGGTGGTGGTGCAATGCATAAGTGTGTTGATTTTCGGTGTGAATGTCCTGGGTTCGAATCCCCGGACTGCCACATGTGTTTGTTAATTTCATTAATCGAGTTCAGGAGTAAAGTTGGTTGGTGGAGAGAACATAATAAGTACAAAGAAGTACAAAGGAAATCAAGCAACAACAGGTCTAGTGACCCTTCTAGGCTGCTTGTCCTCCAAACCACTGAGGATCAATTGTCCAAACAGTGGTTTAGAGTGGGTAAGGGCACATTAGAAAGGGAACTACTGCCCTGGAACTAATGTCCATGGCAGGATTAGGAAGTTAGTAGGGGACAGAGGGGTTAGTAACTGAGGGGGGGATCATGTATAGTTATTCATTTACAAACGCAGTCAGTCGCGGGTTCGATGCAAGATATTTGTATATGCGAAGTTTAAAAGAATCAACGGTGCGGTGCTGCAGTCTATAACGTTTCGGGGAAGCCCATTCTACTAGTTGACAACTCGATTGAAGAAGAAATTCTTAGATTCGTGTGAGTTAAAAGATTTACCAATAATTTTGCAACCGTTTCCCTGCGTGTAATTAGATTGGTCGATAGTGAAGTACTTACTACAGTTCATATTGTCGATGCCTTTGATGATTTTGAAAACTTGAATTAAGTCGCCTCTTAATCTGCGCTGGGTTAAAGGAAATAGATTTAATTCTCAAAGACGCTCCTCGTATGGTTTGTTTTTTAGGCTAGGTATCATTTTGGTAACTCTACGTTGAACTCGTTCTAGCTTGTTTATATCTTTTTGGTAATAAGGGCACCAAGATTGAACGCAGTATTCCAGAACAAATGCTGGTTCAAATGACGTCATGCGCACCAGATCCGAAGAGTTGATGGAGAAATATCGCAAGATGATCCAGCACTACAAAAACAAGTCAAGGAATATCATCATCTCAGGCATTCTCCCCAAGATCGACGCACCTGATAAATTCTACGACAAGGCCTTCAGCACAAATAGCCGACTAAAATATTTGTGTCTGAGGGAAGAAGTTGAATTCATCAACCTCTGGGACAACTTCTACAACCAGCCTACTCTGTTCCGCAAGGATGGCACTCATCTAAACCCTGTGGGTTCAGCACGCATGGGTCGTCTCCTACACGAAGCAGTCCGCAGCCATGGATCAAAAAACGCCATCAGAGAAGAAGCAGCAGTGACATAAATCATCCAACGCCAAGAAAAAAACAGAGGCAACCGAGGACCACCAGCAATAAGGACCGAAGACAGCGAGGACCGAGGACAGCCATGAACATAAATGTAGATCCGACAAGAACCAAAAATATTATTAAAGAGCGTTCCGTGAGTTCTAAAATAACAAATTTAAAGGTTTTCTATGCAAACGCTCGTAGCATACGCAATAAATTTTCAGATTTAGAGGAGCTAGTGTTTACAGAAAATTATGATGTGATTGGCATAACAGAATCTTGGCTCAATACAGAAGATAGAGACTTTTTAGCAGAGTATTCACTTCCCGGTTATGTAATGTTTGAGAAAAGCCGAATAAATCGAAATGGAGGTGGCGTTTTACTTTATATCAAAGAAAGTCTTAACCCTACCCTCTTGTCAAAACCTCAAATTGTGAACGTCGACGCATCTTTTGTGCTAATAAAGAATAATAAAGGTACAAAAATAATACTTGCATTAATATACAGACCTCCAGCTCAATCAGTGCAAACTGACCGAGAAATTTATGAACAAATTGCAGATGTAAGTAACTCACAAGATACCGTAATTTTTGGCGACTTTAATTTACCTGTGACCAAGTGGGGCGATACTCTTACTTCACACTCCGGACATGACTTGTATACGAACTTGCAAGAGAGTTCGCTTTATCAATTTGTTCGAACGCCGACCCGTGGTAATAACGTTCTTGACATTGTACTTGCAACAAAAGAAGAATTAATAGAGAATTTGAATGTTGGTGATGAATTCAGTAACAGCGACCATCGTACGATAACTTTCACTTTAAAGTTTACTAGTAACGAACCAAATAGTAGCATCGAAAAAGTCCCTAATTTCAAGAAAGCAAACTTCCATAAACTTAGAGCTATGTTTAAAGAAACTGACTGGAGCTTTTTAATTAACAATAATGACATAAATACATCTTGGAAGTTATTCGAAACCACTTACCTAAAAGCAGTGCAAGACTGCATACCATCGAAAATACGGCGTCCAGGCCATAATAATAAGCCCAAATGGTGGAATAAAGATATTTCAAACTGCCTGCTTGCTAAAAAATTTGCTAATGATAGATTAAAATCCTCACAAAATGACGAAGAACGGGTGAAATTTGTAGAGCTACGACGCAAAGCCAAAAAGTTAATTAAGCAAAGTAAAAAGACCCTAGAGTTACATATTGCGAATCAAAGTAAAACAAACCCGAAAGAATTCTATAGTTATATCAGAAAGAAAAAAGTAGTTACTTCAACTGTTGGACCGTTAGTCGATGAAAATGGAGAATACACCAAAGACGAAGTACAAATGAGTAATGCCCTCAATACCTTCTTTGCATCAGTTTTTACAACAGAAGACCTCAGTGATATCCCTACACCATCGCCGATTCAGATTGATAATTCAGATGTTCTAAGCAATATCACTGTTACAGAGAGAGAAGTATTGAATTGTTTAGATAAACTCAAGGTAAATAAAACGCCTGGACCTGATACAATCTCGCCTAGAGTTCTGAAGGAAGCTAAGGATGAGCTCTCCAAACCACTGACATTACTATTCAATAAATCCTTGCAGTCTGGAACTATGCCTGATCAGTGGAAGCTAGCCAACGTAACACCGATATTCAAAAAAGGCAGCAAATCCCTACCCAGTAACTATCGTCCAATTAGCTTAACCTCAGTTGTATGTAAAATGCTAGAAACGGTCATACGAGACAGACTCGTAAATCACTTAGAGGAAAATAACATACTTAAAGATACTCAACATGGCTTTCGTAAAAAACGTTCCTGTTTAACAAACCTCTTAGACTTCTTCCACGATATCCTCAACCTCTACGATGAGAGTAAAGCTGTAGATATTATATACCTTGATTTTCAAAAGGCCTTTGACAAAGTTCCCCACAAACGTTTACTGCTAAAACTAAAAGCGCATGGAATACAAGACGGTGTGTTGAAATGGATAGAAAATTGGCTCAGCGACAGAAAGCAAAGAGTAGTCATAAACGGTAAGGCATCTAAATGGACCAATGTAAGTAGCGGGGTACCCCAGGGATCGGTACTAGGACCAATTCTCTTTCTAATTTACATCAACGACATAGATGAGGGCCTCACCTGTACAATCTCAAAATTTGCTGACGATACAAAAATTGCAAATAGCGTACTCTCAAAAGAACAAGTTGACGATATGCAACACAATCTAGATAAATTGACATGTTGGGCCCAAATTTGGCAAATGAGTTTCAATGCGGATAAATGTAAAGTACTACATATCGGATACCTAAATGAGAAAGCAAACTATTCGATGAATGGCACTCAGCTTAAGAATGTAAACAGAGAAACCGATCTGGGAGTAACAATATCGAGTAATCTAAAACCGAGTCAACAATGTTCAGAAGTTGTTAAGAAGGCAAACAAAATAATTGGCTTTATAGGCAGGTCATTTGAGCATAAATCCAAAGAAGTTATCCTAACCCTTTACAATTCCTTAGTCCGCCCTCTTCTGGAATACTGCGTTCAATCCTGGTGCCCTTATTACCAAAAAGATATAAACAAGCTAGAACGAGTTCAACGTAGAGTTACCAAAATGATACCTAGCCTAAAGAACAAACCATACGAAGAGCGTCTTAGAGAATTAAATCTATTTCCTTTAACCCAGCGCAGATTAAGAGGTGACTTAATTCAAGTGTTCAAAATCATCAAAGGCATCGACAATATGAACTGTAGTAAGTACTTCACTATCAACCAATCTAATTACACGCGGGGAAACGGTTGCAAAATTATTGGTAAATCTTTTAACTCACACGAATCTAAGAATTTCTTCTTCAATCGAGTTGTCAACTTGTGGAATGGGCTTCCCCGAAACGTTATAGACTGCATCACCGTTGATTCATTTAAACTCCGCCTAGACAAATATCTCGCATCAAACCCGCGACTGACTGCGTTTGTAAATGAATAACTTTATTTTATCCCCCCCTCAGTTACTAACCCATCTGTCCCCTACTAACTTCCTAATCCTGCCACGGACATTAGTTCCAGGGCAGTAATTCCCTTTCCAATGTTCCCTTACCCACTCTAAACCACTGTTTGGACACTTGATCCTCAGTGTTTTGGAGGACAAGCAACCTAGAAGGGTCACTAGATCTGTTGTTGCTTGATTTCCTTTGTACTCCTTTGTACTAACAGGGCGGACTAAGGAATTGTAAAGAGTTAAGATAACTTCTTTGGATTTATGCTCAAATGACCTGCCTATAAAGCCAATTATTTTGTTTGCCTTCTTAACAATTTCTGAACACTGTTGACTCGGTTTTAGGTTTGTTGTTCCCGAAGCTGCCTGGCCGAACAGCCCCGAGTCCTTAAGGAAGGCCATGGCCACGGTCAGGCTTTCCCACAGAGCTCTCAAAGAGTGTAAATTGTGTTGTTGGCGTAAGTGGTTGTGTGAAATGCAGTCTTCTATGATGTGTTTAATGGTATGGGGTGCTGTGTTACAACCCAGGCAGGTGTCGACGACGGAGTCATCCAGTCTCTTCTGATAGCTCAGAAGAGCTGGATGGTGCCCGCATCTCAGCCTGGCCAGGTGGACTCTGTCCTCGCGAGGAAGGGAGGATTCAGAAGGATGGATTTCAGGAGGTCGTGCTTGCAGCTGCGTGTTGTCCATGAGTGAGTGGATGGAACGGCGAGTGATATGAGTATGGATGTGCTTCCGGAAGTTGGTTTGGGGTGGGCAGGGAGGGAGAGAAGACAGTATTTGTGTGTGATAGCGTGTGCTGGGTGTTGTTTTGATATTTCTTGGTGTCTGTGGGTGTGTTGCCATGTAGAGTAGTGGGTGGTGTTGATTCGTGGAGGCTGCTGCCAGGAATTGAGTGCCTCTCGTGTCTAGATGATCTTTGACTTTGAGGACTTTGGTTTCTTGATGTAGGTGATCTGTGGGTATAGTAGCTGTGTATCCTGTGATGATTTTCAGGGCTTTATTTTGAATAGTCTGTAAGGTCTTATGATGTGTTTCAGCTAGGTTAGAAGCCCAGGCCGGGCTTGCGTATTCCATACCTGATCTTATGTATTGTTTGTAGACTGTGGTGGTGGTTTCTTTGTTGTGTCCAAATTTCGTGTGGGCAAGTGATCTGAGGGCGTTAAGTCTGGGTGTCAGTTTCTTTTTCGTGTTTGTGGTGTGCTGTTTGAATGTCATTTGGGTGTCGTATGTTACTCCTAGGATTTTGGGTGTGTGTGTGTGTGTGTTAGGGGTGTGTTGTTTATGTTGAGTCCTGGGACGTAATCGTGCTCTCCTGTCCAGCTTGTGAGGAGGGTTGCAGTGGATTTAGCTGGGGCTAAATTGAGTCTGTTTGTAGTGCACCATTCATGTAATGTGTCGAGATAGTTTTGAAGGAATCTTGTTGCTGTGTCTGGATTTTGGTGCATGCTTGCGAGTGTTATGTCGTCGTCAGTTTTAGGTTACTCAATATTGTTACTCCTAAATCGGTTTCTCTGTCTACACTCTTAAGCGGAGTGCCATTCATCGAATAGTTTGCTTTCTCATTTTGGTATCCGATATGTAGGACTTTACATTTATCCGCATTGAAACTCATTTGCCAAGTTTGGGCCCAACATGACAACTTATCTAGATTGTGTTTTGAGAGCACGCTATTTGCAATTTTTGTATCGTCAGCAAACTTTGAGATTGTACAGGTGAGACCCTCATCTATGTCGTTAATGTAAATTAGAAAGAGAATTGGTCCTAGCACCGATCCCTGGGGTACCCCGCTAGTTACATTGGTCCATTTAGATGCCTTACCATTTATGACTACTCTTTGCTTTCTGTCGTGGAGCCAATTTTCTATCCATTTCAACACACCGTCTTGTATTCCATGCGCTTTTAGTTTTAGCAGTAAACGTTTGTGGGGAACTTTGTCAGAGGCCTTTTGAAAATCAAGACATATAATATCTACAGCTTTACTCTCATCATAGAGGTTGAGGATATCGTGAAAGAAGTCTAAGAGATTTATTAAGCAGGAACGTTTGTTACGAAAGCCAGCGTGTTGAGTATTTTTAAGTATGTTATTTTCCTCCAAGTGATTTACGAGTCTGTCTCTTATGAGCGTTTCTAGCATTTTACATACAACTGAAGTAAAGCTAATTGGACAATAGTTACTGGGTAGGGTTTTGCTGCCTTTTTTTTAAATCGGTGTTACGTTAGCTAGCTTCCACTGATCAGGCATAGTTCCAGACTGCAAGGATTTATTGAATAGCAATGTCAGTGGTTTGGAGAGCTCATCCTTAGCTTCCTTTAGAACTCTAGGTGAGATTGTATCAGGTCCGGGCATTTTATTTACCTTGAGTTTATCCAAACATTTCAATACTTCTCTGTCTGTAATGGTGATATTACTTAGAACATCAGAATTATCTATCTGAATCGGCGATGCTGTAGGGATATCAATGAGGTCTTCTGTTGTAAAAACTGATGCAAAGAAGGTATTGAGGGCATTACTCATTTGTACTTCGTCTTTGGTATATTCTCCATTTTCATCGACTAACGGTCCAACAGTTGAAGTAACTACTCTCTTCTTTCTGATATAACTATAGAATTCTTTTGGGTTTGTTTTATTTTGATTCGCAACATGTAACTCCAGGGTCTTTTTACTTTGCTTAATTCACTTTTTGGCTTTGCGTCGTAGTTCTACAAATTTCACCCGTTCTTCGTCATTTGCGAGGATTTTAATCTATCATTAGCAAACTTTTTAGCAAACATACAGTTTGAAATATCTTTATTCCACCATTTGAGCTTATCATTATGGCCTGTACGCCGTATTTTCGATGGTATGCAGTCTTGCACTGCTTTTAGGTAAGTGTTTGCGAATGATTCCCAAGATGTATTTATGTCGTTATTGTTAATTAGAAAGCTCCAGTCAGTTTCTTTAAACATTGCTCTAATTTTACGAAAGTTTGCTTGCTTGAAATTAGGGACTTTCTCGATGCTGCTATTTGGTTCGTTACTAGTAAACTTTAAACTGAAAGTTATCGTACGATGGTCGCTGTTGCTGAATTCATCACCGACATTAACATTCTCTATCAATTTTTCTTTTGTTGAAAGAACAAGGTCAAGGACATTATTTCCACGGGTTGGAGATCTAACAAATTGATATAGCAAACTCTCTTGCAAGTTTGCATACAGGTCTTGTCCAGAGTGTGAAATAATACTATCTCCCCACTTGGTCACAGGTAAATTGAAGTCGCCAAAAATTACGGTATCTTGCGAGTTACTTAAGTCTGCAATTTGCTCATAAATTTCTCTGTCAGTTTGCACTGATTGAGCTGGAGGTCTGTATATTAGTGCAAGTATTTTTTTGTACCTTTATTATTCTTTATTAGCACAAAGGATGTGTCGACGTTCACAATTTGAGGTTTTGACAAGAGGTTCGGGTTAAGGCTTTCTTTGATAAAAAATAAAACTTCACCTCCATTTCTATTAATTTGGCCTTTCTCAAACATTACATAACCGGGAAGTGAATACTCTGCTAAAAAGTCTCTGTCTTCTGTATTGAGCCAAGATTCTGTTATGCCAATAACATCGTAATTTTCTGTAAACACAAGTTCCTCTAAATGTGAACATTTATTGAGTATGCTACGAGTGTTTGCATAGAAAACATTTAAAGTTTTGGATTTGGAATTCACGGAACGCTCTTTTTTTCAAATTCTTGGGCCCCCATGGGGGGGGGGGTAAAACCATATTTTGGACCTAAAATCATAACTATTGCATAAATTCAAAATTGACTGACGTTCGCATTCACCCAACAAATGTTCGTGTGAAGTTTGGTGAAAATCCGTCTGAAAACTAATGGGGCTAAACATGAGGGAGAAAGGGGAGCAAAAAACCAGCCCATCCCCCCTTAATGAGCCCCAAACATGTTGTGGCAGTCTCTGGAAGCACGGCGGAGGCAAAGGTTGCCATTTTCGATTGCCTTGTTTAACCCTCTTACGGACGGGGATGTTTGTAACTTCTACTACCTGGCAGGCGGGCATATTTATCCTAAACGAGCATCATTTCATGCTCTTTTTCATGCATGAACAAGAGCCAGAGCATAATACAATTATGTATCCGTGAAAGGGTGATAATAGAGCTTTCCAATGACACCTGAATCATCCTTGTACAACCACGGGTTCTCTTGCAACGATGTTGCAACACGAGGGGAAAAACAACACGAGGGGAAAAACCCTAAAATACGGTAAATTCCCCAGTTTTTCCTTGTTCTCGCGAGGCCTGGGGTGTGGGATGGTGCGATTATGTCAGTGGCGGGACTAGGTTCATGCCGAGCGGTCAGAGCCCGCCTATCGTCCTCCCAACGCGTGGACTCTCTCTCAGAGCCGATAATGTGCTCAACATCCCTTCCGACATATGTCGGGCCCCGCGGGGATGGCCATGGTTCTCTCGATCGACATATGTCGGGCCTCGCGGCTGGGGTGTTAACCCTCTCCGACATATGACACAATTTTGAGCCTATTGGGGATAATTTAAAGCCTTTGTTACCATCAGGGGTATTTAGAAACCTTTAGTTTAGTTACTTCAACCTCTGCAGTTGTCTTTGAGTTAGCTGTGGGCAGAAAACTAATTTTGGAGAGGTAATTATAAGAGTGAGAGAACTATATTTCTTATTGCTAATCTGGCAACCTCTGCGCCATATGTGCATGAAAGGGTTAATGTGTTTTGGATGATAATATATTACTATTACAAAAATATAATATAGTTAATGCTACTCAATCTGACTGTGACACCAGTGATGTATTCGTGATGTTATTTAATATTATGTTGATTTATACACTAACGTCTTTTGTACACACACACACACACACACACACACACACACACACACACACACACACACACACACACACAGCATACACACACACAAACGGAACTCAAACACGTGAGCTAAAGGTCTCTACTCTGTATGCCTGTCTGTCTCTTCTTTTCTCTTTACCTCCCCCCCCCCTCTCTCTCTCTCTCTCTCTCTCTCTCTCTCTCTCTCTCTCTCTCTCTCTCTCTCTCTCTCTCTCTCTCTCTCTCTCTCTCTCTCTCTCTCTCTCTCTCTCTCTCTCTCTCATTACACCACGCATTTTTTTTAACATCGTTCGTAACACCAATAACCCCCCGAATGAAATTAATGAAAGCATGTGATTCTACCAGGATTCGAACCTAGAATATTACATACAGAACTTACACGCTCTAACCATTACACCATCAAGACAGTTATAAGTACAGCACATGACCACGATTGATATCCATTTATCGAATACTGGATATTAATCTATTCATGTACTGTAGTATAAGAGTACTACCGTACCATATACACATGAGTACCGGCCGTAACTAAGGCCCACGATCATCTGGGGGCCGTAAAAACCGGCCATCAATATCTAGGTAGACTTGACGGACTATCTCTCTCCCTCTCACTCACTCACTCTCTCAGTATAAGAGTACCACACACCGTACCGGCCGTAACCCTAAGATCCACGATCATCTGGGGGCCGTAAACACCGGCCATCAATAACTAGGTAGACTTGACGGACTATCTCTCTCACTCACTCACTCTCTCCGTAACTCTAAGGTCCACGATCATCGGGGGGCTGTAAAAACTAGCCATCAATAATTTGGTAGACTTGCCGGAGACTTGACGGAGGGAGGCAAAAGTTGGGTGGGTGGGAAATGGTGTGTCTTTGTTTACTTAGCCTTATTTACCCTATCAGTACCGGTGACGACAGTTCCGTTGTATTCTGGTAACTCTTTGATGACTATTGAGCTTAGGAAGAACGTCTATCATTTAAATGGCTACATATTATTTCACTAAATCCTTTCAGCTACCATATACTTATCCTTAGCTTCATAAAATCGTCTAAATGTAGCTGAAATCCAGTAATAATGACATCACCGGTACTGAAAGGGTTAATAATTGTTGTATGCTATAGTTAGTGATATGTTTCTATACTCTATTTTTGTTTCCAGCTGATGGTAAATTGGACCCCTTAGTTGCTGATTTCTCGATACTTAATGGAAATATATGAAACTACTATGGCTGTGTGTCGTATTAATACCAAGTTTTCATAATTACCAACATATTTCGCTACACAATCTACCTTATAGCTGAGTAATAAAGATAGAAACATGACAATTTACCGTCAGCTGGACAAACAAAATAGACTATAGTTGTGTTCTCTGTGTTATTTTTGTGCCCACTCTTTCCACACGTTCAATAACATGCATGACTCAAGTTGATGATTCGAGTTGATGATTTGTTCCAGTTCATGATTCGAAGTGATGGTATTGGGTTGGCCGAGTTGGTACTGGGTGAGTCGAGTTGTTATTGAGTGGGCTGAGTTGGTATTGAGTGGGCCGAGTTGGTACTGGGTGAGTCGCGTTGTTATTGAGTGGGCTGAGTTGGTACTGGGTGGGTCGCGATGGTTTTGGGTGGGTCGAGTTGGCGTTGAGTGGGTCGAGTTGGTACAGTGTGGGCCGAGCTGATACTGGGTGGGCTAAGATGGTACTGGGTGGGTCGAGATGGTTTTGGGTGGGCTGAGTTGGTACTGGTGGGTCGAGTTTGTACTGGGTGGGCCGAGATGGAACTGGGTGAGTCTAGATGGTACTGGGTGGGTCGAGTTGGTATGGAGTAGGCAGAGCTGGTACTGGGTGGGTCGAGTTGGTATAGGGTGGGCTGAGCTGATACTGGGTGGGGTGAGTGGTACTGGGTGGGTCGAGTTAGTATTGGTTGGACCCAAGTTGGTACTGAGTAGACGGAATGGCTACCAAATTGCTACTGGATGGACCGAATTGGTATTAAATAGGTGGGTGTAGGTACTTGGTGGGTAGAGATGGTATTGGGTTGAATGAATTGGTATTGGGTGGGTAAAGTTGGTATATAGTGTTATTTAATAAACTGTGGTGTAGAATTTATTAGCGTCCACCTCTTCTCTTGTCCAGCCCCTCTCCATCATATCCCTCTCCTCCCCCCTCCTCTTCTATCTCTGTTCCTCTATTATTACCCCCTCTCTCAATCCTGTTTACTCTGTCTCTCCCTCCCTTCCTCCTACACCCATTCCACCCCATCTTCACCTCCCTTCCCTTCCACCCCCTCTCTTTCCCTCTTCACCTCCATTCCCCCCCTCTCTCTCCTTCTCCCTGCGTTCAATGCTGGTGCCCTTATTACCAAAAAGACATAAACAAGCTAGAACGAGTTCAACGTAGAGTTACCAAAATGATACCTAGCCTAAAGAACAAACCATACGAAGAGCGTCTTAGAGAATTATATCTATTTCCTTTAACCCAGCGCAGATTAAGAGGTGACTTAATTCAAGTGTTCAAAATCATCAGAGGCATCGACAATATGAACTGTAGTAAGTACTTCACTATCGACCAATCTAATTACACAAGGGGAAACGGTTGCAAAATTATTGGTAAATCTTTTAACTCACACGAATCTAAGAATTCTCTTCAATCGAGTTGTCAACTTGTGGAATGGGCTTCCCCGAGACGTTATAGACTGCAGCACCGTTGATTCATTTAACTCCGCCTAGACAAATATCTCGCATCAAACCCGCGACTGACTGCGTTTGTAAATGAATAACTTTATTTTATCCTCCCCTCAGTTACTAACCCATATGTCCCCTACTAACTTCCTAGCACTGCCACGGACATTAGTTCCAGGGCAGTAATTCCCTTTCCAATGTTCCCTTACCCACTCTATACCACTGTTTGGACACTTGATCCTCAGTGTTTTGGAGGACAAGCAGCCTAGAAGGGTCACTAGACCTGTTGTTGCTTGATTTCCTTTGTACTCCTTTGTACTCCCCTCTCCATCTCTATTTTCCTCCCTTCCACCCCCTCTCTTTCCCTCTCCACCTCCATTTCTCTCTCTTTCCCTTCCCCCCTCCCTCCATTCCATCCTCTCTCTCTCTCCCTTTCCCTCCCTTCCACCCATTCTCTCTCCCTTCCTTCCACTCACTCTCTCCCTTTCCCTATCTTCCACACCCTCTCTCTCTCCCCAATTCTCTCTCCCTCCCTTCCACTTCTCTCCCTTTCCCTCCCTCCCACCTCCTCTCCTCCATTCTATTCATTCTTTTAACCACACTGTAAACATTGGAGACGCGTCCAATTTTTATAAGGGTTCTCCTGACTCTTCCAAGTGATTCAATTGTTTTCTCTCTCACTGACCTCTCATTTCTCTCTCTCTCTCTCTCTCTCTCTCTCTCTCTCTCTCTCTCTCTCTCTCTCTCTCTCTCTCTCTCTCTCTCTCACAATATATTTTCTATGTGTATTATTAGTGTTACAATAATCCTTGCCAACCCCTTAATGACCAATGATAATCTGGCAATAAATACAGTAGATAGATGTAGCGTGGGTATTTTTGTTTTCTGTTGATTGCGTGTTTTGCTTGTCATATATATAGATATAGGTAGACATAGCCTGGGTATTTCATGTTCTGTTCATTGTGTTTTGCTTGTCATATATATATATATATATATATATATATATATATATATATATATATATATATATATATATATAGTATATGCATTTCTTTCTTCTGATGATTTTGTGTTTTGCTTGTCATTCTATGTGTCTTTCTGTCTATTCCCATTATAGCTCACCACTCGTTCTTTTTAGTCCTTCTTCCAACTTGTCTTTTATTTCGGTTGCCCCCTCCCCTCGTTTTCTTCTCTTCTCTTTCTTTGGTTCTATTTCAATCTTCTTTAATAATAATAATAATAATAATAATAATAATATTTATTCAGTTAGCAATTTACAGAGTTGGTACCACATAGTATGTTATAAATATGACATGTACCAGCCTTGCATAATTCCAACTAAGGATAGCCCAATAAGGCCGTTAGGCGTATTTCCATTGGGGTCCTTGTGGGATTAGGTTAGCTGTGGAAATGGGGAGGATAAAGAAATGGATACTTTAGAGAAAGTATTTCTAGGGGGTTATTTTAAGATACCTTACATCCTATAGTAAATATCAGTAATCCGTAATCAGTAATCATTTCAGTTTGGTTTGTCTATCTCTTATGTCGTATTTAGTAGTAGACATAAGCTTGGTGCTCCCTTCTCGCAGCTGTCCGGTTCAGGTGTTCCTTCAGGCTACGTCTGAAGGAATACAGTGTTCTCTTTTCACGGACTGACTGGGGTAGGTCGTTCCAGTCTTTGATGGCAGTGAAGAAGAATGTTTGCTTACCCTGTCCTTGGATTCTCGGGTCCTTAAAATTAAACATCCTGTTTCTTGTATTATGTCCACTCCTCTCATTTGCTTTAACAAAATCATTCTTTAGATACTCTGGAGCTCTGTCATAGAACATTTTGAAGGCATTAGTGAGCCTGATTTGTTTGGCCCTGTCAGAGACATTGAGCATACCTAGTGACTGAAGTTGTTCCTGGCCAACATGTGATCTGGGTCCTAGGTTCAGCATGAACCTAACCATTTTATTTTGAGTGACCTGAAGTTTGTGCTGTGCTGATTTAGATGATGCAGAGTACCAGGATGACACAGAATAGTCAAAATGACATTGAACAAGCGCTTGGCAGAGGGTCTTTTTGGTCGCCGCGGGCAAGCATCCCACCTGTCTATACAGGTATTGTATACGTGCTCTACACTTACTCAGGATAGATTCCAAAATTGTTTCACCTGACAAACTCGCGTCCAGTTTCAGTCCGAGATATTTAACTTGTGACACTGTTGTTATAGGAATATCATTACAGTTGACCGAGATGCCCACAATGTCTTTCAGTTTGCGTTTTGTTCCACATGCTTCTACTGTAGGTCCAAGAATATGTTTATCAATTATGTTGGATTATAACACCGATGATTTGAAAACACACACACACACACACACACTTTAACCCAAGAGGCAAACTCTCTCTTTCTCTCTCTGTGTGATCCTTCCCTTTGGTATTTTTTTCCTTTGTACTTCAGACTATTATACATTTTCTCTGTTTTTCTGTTTCTTTTCTTACGAGTTTCATGCCGGTTACGTAGTCGGAGGGTTTAGTGGGTGGGGAGAGAATATATATTTTTTTTATCTTGATGTTCTCACTATTGCTAACCAATTGGCCACGTGCGAGTTTCGGTCTATAAGGAAGTTCAAGGTGTAGAGACTGTAGACATTGATATTTGTCAGAAATAATGTTTTTTGATGAAAAGAAATTATGGAAATATGGAATTAATGTATTTATGTATGTACTAGTCATATATTTGCTCGTATTTCGGCTAAAAATCGATGTTTAAAGCTTCAACTTCCTTATAGCCAGAAACTCGCAAGTGGTAAATTCTAGAAATATATCCGGACTACCTAACAGGGATCCCATGGTCTGTGTAATTTGTGTATCTATATAACTATCTATATAACTCTTCTCTCTCTCTCTCTCTCAAACACACACACACACTCACTCCTCAACTCCATCCCGGGTGATATTTCCAGGCGTGGGCGGAGATTGGTCATTGGCACGGTTCAGTTCCCGCCCACCACCACCACCACCGCCGCCACCCCGGGGGCAGAGGTGGAGGATGGGCGGGAGGGAGGGAATTACTCTTTGCGGGGCTAGTTTGGGTGTGTGCCCGTGTGGATTAGATTGATAGAGCATCCTTAACCCATTCAGTACCGGTGTCATCCTTTTCATTGTAGTCTGTAGCAGCTCTTAGACGATTTTGTTCAGCTTAGGAAGGACGTCCACCAATTAGAAGGCTACAGAATGTCTCAATTAATCCTTTTACCTACCATACATCCTTCCTAAGCTGCATAAAATCGTCTAAATGTAGCTGAAATAAAATAAAACAAATGTGACCGGTACGGAGAGGGTTAAATACAACAATCCCGCTTGAAAACAATCCCGTTTGAAAACAATCTCATACAGACCATCTGGCATTGAACCTCAGAACACGTGATCAACAGGCAAAAGTGGTTAACACGTTCATTTTTTGTTCACTTGATCCTGGGTTCAATCCCACGTGGTGCATGATGAAAAAGCGGTAGGGGGGGGGGGGGAGGGGGGGGGAGTCCTTAGGTGGGGTAATCCAAGATACTCTATCTTGGGGTGAACCCTCCCAAATACAGTTCATATACCTTGAATTTGTCCTGTTGCGCGGCTAGTTTACATGTGTGTGTGTACGTGTGTCAGTGTGTGTGTGAGAGAGAGAGAGAGAGAGAGAGAGAGAGATATTGCAGCGGTAAGGTGGATGGTAGATATTGAATGTGACTTGTTGGGAGGCTAGTTTACGTGTGCCGTGTGTGCAAGTTATATCTATTAGGAAGGAATACATCTCAACCCTTAGGTGGTGATAGTGGTAGTGGTAGTGGAGGGGGGGGGGGGGGGGGGGGGGGGGGGGGGCGGGGGGGGGGCGGGGGGGGATGAATTAAGGGACTAGTGGCTGGTTTTTTTCTATTAATTAATTGATTCATATATTTTTTAGTTTCCTCGCTAGACCTCAAACTTAGAAAAACATCCCCTAGACCCCCTCCCCCTCAAGAAAAATGTGTACATTTTTCGGTAGGAAAATGTCCCGGCCAAAGGCCGGTTCTTTTAATTACAGGCTCTATTACTCGCCTGGAAAAAGTTGACGCCTAAATGGCACGATAGGTCTTAATATTGACAACGAAATGGAGCTAAAGGTGTTAAAATTGCCAAACTAATGGGCCGAACGTCTAAAGATTTCAAAACTAATGGGGCTAAACACCAGGGAGAAAAGGGTCCAGAAAAACGACCCCTCTCCCCTTAAACCCGTAAAAGGCTACTTTGCTTGTATATATATATATAAGTGTGTGTGTGTGTGTATGTGTGTGTGACCTTAACGTGTCATTTAGGGTGTTTTTTTTTTTTCCTGGCGAGCTACTGCGAGCCTATAAGTTATGAGGACCGGCCTTTTCAACTAAAAAAATTAGCAAATTTATCTCGAAGGGGGGGGGGGGGGGTTTAAAGCTTGTAAAAGGTTTTCGGAGCACACTGGGAAAAAAAAGCTACTAGACTAGTATTTTTTTTTCTCGGGTAACTAGAGGAACCGAGCTGACATTTCTACCATTTAAAGATTCAATTGAGAAAAAGGCGCGGCAAGTTACAGACCGTTTGCTCTGTACAGTTCATATTATACCTGTACTAGCTGAGGTACCCGGCACTGCCCAGAGGAAAATCAAAGCCCCCCCCCCACACACACACTTAAAAACTATTCTGGCACCCCCTTAGTATGCATGCCAAGTATGGGCTCTCCATATCGAAAACTGAGGGAGTTGGCCCCCCTCCCCCCCTTTGAAACCTATTCTGCCCCCCTCCCCCCCTTAAAACCTATTCTGACACCCCGAAGTATGCATGCCAAGTATGGGCTCCCCATCTTCAAAACTGAGGGAATAGTTCGTGAACAGATATAATTCTCACAGAAGGTACCCTTTATATACAGTAGATTACGTACTCTGTAATGAATGTTATTTTAACCCATTCAGTACCGGTAAATTTTAGCCCGGCAATCATTAGATTTTATTCAGCTTATGACGGACGTGTAACTATTAAGATGCTACAGACTATCTCAATTAACCCTATTGAATACCAAGGTTCTTCCTAAGTTTCATAAAATCGTCTAATTATAGCTGAAATAAGACAACAGACATCCCCGGTTGTGAAAAGGGTTAATAAAGCTTTCTAATGTGTTGAACCCCTTCAGCTCCATGACATATTTTAACCTCTCATTTTGGCTAAACGTAGACTATTTTATGCAGTTTCAGAAGTACCTATGTTATTGAAGTCGTATTTGCCCATTTGAGTCATAAGAGGTAAATTATACACTAAGTAATTTCGTCTCATGGTAACCAGAATATTACGTAATGGTGGGGAAGGGGTTAAATGAAATGCTCTTGACACGTGTACCAGTTTTGCGTTCCATTAGGCGTAAACAGATTTGACAGCTGGGGGCGATAGTATTAGACATGGGTAGGAGTACACTTTCACTTTCTATTGAACTCCATCATCATCACTACAGATCATGAACACCATCATTACTACGAGTATCACCATCATCAATACCACTGTTACCATCGTCACTTCTAATATAATCATCATCACTACTCTCCCCATCATCAGGGGGCACACACAGTTACTCTCTCTCTTCGCCGCAATATTGCATCTCTCTCGCTACTACACTAATCAGTGTCCCTCAAAACTCTCCCAGTGTATACCACCTCCTCTACGTAGAGTACGTAGCACCCGTATTGCA